>CM056171.1:49650789-50850789 GCA_029691765.1 Entomobrya proxima | reverse complement strand
CAAACATCGCCAAATGGGTTTTCCAATTTCAATTAGGAAACAAGCAGTTGCAAATACCAAACCAGCAGCCAGAACCAGAAACATAATCAGAACGTTTCCCTTCATATTTGGAGCCTTTAGTGGCATTTGCAATGGCAGAAAGTTTTCAGATCCTAGTACTTTTTTCCACCATTCAAGAATGCCAGAATGATTGATGCCTTTTATACGTCGTAGCACATATGGTGGCACAAAACCATATGGGTCAATCCTTAAGCTTGCATTTGTGTAAATTTCAGAGCTAATATCCGCCGGAATACCGCCAACCTGAAGGTCCTTTGCGATTTTTGTAGTTTGGTATGCTGGTAAAAAAACCGCAGTATTTTTGCAGTTTTTTAGTTCTTCTGTTAAAACAGCATTTTCGCTATCCCTGAAACACTTGTAATTGAAACGTTTACCACGAAATTCACACTTGGTCTGTGGCGTGAAATTTCCCGAATAGTTATTGTTCAGTTCACTTTGAATGAATATATCGGATGTGCTGTTAAGTAAATAAGTTGCAAACATAAGTTTTCGAATGTCTTTGATAAACTTTTCTTCTATGTTATTACTGGCCTCACCAAGAAGCATTGTTAAATCACAGAACATAGACCATATGTCATAATCTCTTCCTTCGTAATTTAAAGATTTCAAATAACCTTCATTGTATTGTGTATCTTTCTTTGTCGGAAGAAAGCTGTAAATCGTTCCACTTTTTGTAAGCATTGTAAACTTGTTATCTAACAATTGTTTCAAAGTTTCAAAAGGAATTCTAGCACGAGGTAACACCAAGTTGTACACATTCACGTTTTTGTATGCATTGCTCAAAATCACCCCCATCAAAAGAAACAATCCGGTGCAGATTCGAATCTTTGAGAACTTTGGGCACATTCCAGAGAACGGATTTCCTTGCTCTACTAAAACCTTGTAAATCGATATAATTTTATCAAAGGGTGCATGACCTGAGCACACTATGTTGGTTCCCATGGCCGCATTAAGATATATACATACAATAAGCACACAAGATAAGATACAAAGCCAAACACTTCTTTCGTAAGCCGCCAATAATTCATGAAACTGAAACGGAGAAACTAATAATTTTCCGCAACTAACAAACTGAAGGTTTGCAAAGGATAGATGCATGAAAAGAGAAAATTCGTAGCGCTCTTTTCGGTCCCAATATTGCACTTGAAAATGCCATATCGCGTTGTATTCCCACTCTTCTGGTCTTATTACCTGCTCGTTTAACCTACGCACGTTTTTGACTTGAGGGTCTAATGCATATGTGTAATTACCCATTACATCTCGTAAAATATATGTGTATAACTGCAGTACTTCTTTTTCATGTTTGCAGTTTCGTCCACGAAAAAAATTCAAGACTAGGTTGCCTGGGTCACATAGCCCTAGAAAATCGGGAAATTTGATGGTAAGCAATCCTTCGGAAGAAAAATGCCACGTAGTTTGGTCATTTTGTGGTTGAGCAATTTCGATGAAGGAATTCACGGAAGCCGTTTGTGTCCATGTGTCCAATAGGAAGGTGTAATTTCTCATCTGAGTGTAGAAACTAACTTCCTGTAGCAAAACAGAAACATGAGTTATACTTGCTGCTGGTTCGTATAAACACTTTAAGTCAACCACCAAATGTGCTATACAGTACACATCCTGTGTCACCTTTGATGCCAAGTCCGAAAGGAAAAGTTTTGATTCGGTGATAATTTTTAATATATCCACATTGGGATTGTCCAAAAAAATGTGAAGAACCGGTGGCTTTAAGTAATTGAAATCCTCTTTTAAGTTACCAAATATACCCGGATTTATAACTACATGGGATTCGTAATCTGGTTGAAATAATTTAATTTCTGCAGCACACTTCCAAGGTTTTGTAGCAACGGTGAATTTGAGAATGCTTATGGCAACGCAATAGTCCTTTACTGAGAAATCGTAGAAGTAGAGCCCATTTAGGTAACGCGATAGCTTGCAAGGGTATGCATAGTCTGGATCAGGCAAGCTGACGTTAGAGCTGAGCATTCCCTTAGGAATCATCACCAATTTTGTGTATATTATTTTTGAACCTATGAACGATGAGAATACAGAAGGAATCATATTTCGTAGCATTACTGGAAACATAGTTGGTAATTTTAGATTAACATCTTGGTAACTGTTTACAACAACCAAACACTTTGATGTGGACAAAGGGTTTAGAAGCTGCCTAAGGTTTTTTATCACTGGAAACGAATTCCTTTTGTTTTCCAGGTTTGCGTGTATTGTTTGGACCAACTTTATATCATTTGTTAGATATATATCGTCTGGAATACTGAAATTTTGCGGATTTTTGTCATTGGTGAATAAGTTGGTTATTGAAATTGAATAATGTTTTTGAGAATACGAAGACCATGCAAAGCAAATAACAAAAATTAAAGCAAACCAAGTAGTTTCTAGCATTTTAAATCTATGTGCAGCGAACCTTTACAAAGGTTATTAGGAAATCGCGTTAAATGTAGCCAGGGGAGCGAACAAGATGGTGTAACTTGTAATAAAGTATAGTCAAAATTACAAAGACTAATTTTGTGACGAACAAACAAATTTCACATTAAATTTGACTGAGTGATTGGCGTCAGTTTGAATTGCTGCTTATAACTTTACAAACTTGGAATAATTTATGTATATTAAATTTGCCAGAAAACAGGCGATCTACTAAAGCAGTGTAAACTAAGCGCTCTGCACCGTACTTTGGGAACCGCCGTTGGGAGCAGTTTTAATTTCCGCTTATGTAGTGTCAAGTTTCCGACAAGTGAGACACTGTTAGCTCCAGTATGTACACTTTTTGACTGATGTGTAGAAATACACGTAGTATAAAGTTATTTTTGCTACTACGGCAGGGCATGAGGCTTTTAATATAATATGTTGTTATGATATTAAGTACTTGTAGAGGTACTTAATTTGTATTGAAGCAAAAGCCGAGCATTATCGAAAATTAGTTTCTGTTTTTACATAAACACCTCTCTGCATTGTGTATGTGAACAGATGGCTATTTTCCAGTTGACATGAGCAGCGTAAGAGTCATTTTCATGCATACAATATCTAATCAAAAATATTTACTCGTTTCACAGAGAAAATTTTGCAACGAAACTTTACAAAACCAAACGTTATACGTTTGAAGGTGTTCAATTTTCTCGGGGCAATCTAGTTGCCGTTTTTTGTGTTTTCTATATTTACCCGTCCAAAGTATGTGTTGCTTGTTGCTAACATTTTTTCGGAAACGAAGTATATTTCCAAAGTGTTTATCCAGATTGTTTATTTTTTACTACTCTAAAATTAGTTATGGAGTTTTGCTGAAGATTAAGAACTATCACAGCAGTAATCAAGAGCTTGTCAGTCATAAATCTTCCTCAATTACTGTCTGTCATCATTTTAAGAAGTATATTTCCGGTTACTTCGTTATAGCAATATGGTTGATGTTCCAGCTAATCAAACTAGAATGCAATCAGAGTAAGCTTTGGCGTGCTACCAGAAATTTTATATTGACTGGGTAAAAAAATGCTGATATTTTGGAAATTCAGTAAAAAAATAAGGCAATTTACAATTAGTCAATGTAGCTTATCTTACTGTTGTCGCAAGTTAGTGCTCCAATAAATTATTAGTTTGGATTATATATCTTGTTTTTTTCAGAGCTTCTGCGTAATTTGGGTAAACTGTGGGTATGGGCGTCTTCTCGTGTTCAAAACTAATTTGCTAATGCATTACGGTAGACATGAAAACTACCCGAAGCCGCCAAAGCTAGCCAATTGTGGCTGTATTGTAATATAATAGTTATTTGGAAATACAAGCTAAGACAACGTGACCAGTAAAATACAAGCAATTGCAATAAATAGGTGCACATGTACCAACTAACCTACCAAATGTTCTCACTTTACATTTCTGTAATATTACGTATTTACGTAAATCTTTTAAACTAGGTTCAGCATGTATTCCGAATTCAAGGCAATCATACCTTTAAGTAAAACATTTTATAAAAAAATAAACATATAGATGAAATAAATAGTTTCTAGAATAATATTATGAAGAATAGGTGTCATCATAGCTATGAAGAAGATTATAAACATGACTACATAAAACAAATCAGTTTGCTTCATATGCACTGCTTTCAATAATTTAATTATACCAAAGTTAGTGGAAACCAAGTCTATATGTCCTTCTGGTCGGTTTTAAAGGCGAAATCTCTAAATGTGTCATACTTTTGCAAATGGGCAATTATAAACAAAAAAAACTTTCTCCAATTGCGTCTGTAGCGAACCAATACCTCTTAAAATATGTCCAGTTGTTTACCATTAATATATATGCAGAATTTAAAATTATTGCTTCAATAATAAAATTCGTTTTGTGAAAAAGACATCCAAATCGTTCCCTAAAAAACTGCAATCCTATCAATTTAAGAATTAATACGGTGCTCTAGCTACACTTATTTTTAAACAAGCAACGTTTTGATTGTCGACAGAGATGGTTTTTCTGGTGTCCATTTTAACACGTTTTTGGAAACCTGAGGTTCCTTAAATCTTTTGAGAACACGAACTTCTGCGCAGTATATCAATGCCAATTTTTTACACAAGAATTACTATCATGTGCAAAGATTTCATTTTATTGCAAGCATGTAAACAGTAAATTCTAGAGATCCTTTATAACTTGACTTACGGCTCCCAATAGGAGTTCCGTATGCAATTTTCACTGAAATAAACCGATTTAATGATCATTTGAAATACGAAGCTGAGCTATATGTACACATATCTATCTATCTGTCTGATTCTCTGACTCCTTTCACTCTATTACCCCAAGGAGATAACAAATCAGGCTAAAAATCCATAGGATTATTTCTCATGACCCAATGAATCCCTGTACTAAATTTGAGGAGATTGTGACAAGTTTTATGTTACCTCCTCCTATTACCCCAGGGGGATGACCAATCAGGCTCAAAATCATAAGGGCCATTTCTCTTGATCCAATAAATCACGTTACCTGGTGCGATTCTGACAAAGCATATGGTCAGGAGGGTTACCTCCCCCTCTTACCCCAGGGGGATGACCGATCAGGTTTAAATTCAATAGGGTTCCTCCTGATGACCTAATGAACCACTGTACCAAGTTTGGTGACATTCTGGCAAACCGTCTGGCCTGTATCGTGTTCACACACAGACCCACAGACACACAGACAGACAAACATGACAATCTCAATACTAGCTTCACTATGCTCAGCTTCGTAATAACATGCGCTACAAAAATAACCCAGGGTAATAAAAATGAGGTGGGGGTAGGTCAAGAATACACCATATTGTAAATTAAAAGCAAACGCACCAACAAAATTTTTCTCTACTTAGATTTTTAGCTGCTTAGTTGATTTTTTCTACTTTGTGGTACCTTTATCAAACAATGGAACGAAACACATGCATTTTTTTTCATTCTCCCCACACAGTATAGCATATTTTAATTTGTAATGCAGCGTCGCCTGGTTCAGTTACCTTGATTAATGCTTTGTGTCATTTTATTGGACTTTAATTAAGATTTACTAATTGAGCAATTTGTTGGTTCTCTTTCGGGATGGTTATGCGTATCCATAATCTCTAGCAGTAGGTTACCTAAGCAATTAGCATATGACCTTGGTTAGCAGTTAACATTGAACTGAAACAGGGGAAATACTTTGGCTGATTGCAATTAAAAACTGAACAAATGGATCTAGTCTGCCATAAAATCCACCCAGGAGACCATACATCTACTTTGGGGATACTTCTTGGTTAAGGCAACAAAAAAATTTACGACGTATTTCCTTGACAAGTGTTGAATCAACCAATATCAAAAGTTGTAAAGCAAATTTTAGTAAACAGGATGCACACAGGTCAGTGTGATTGGTAAAACGGAAAAGCATAATAAGTTATACCTCACAAGAGCTTTTGTACCAAATCACTTCTCGCAACAGTTCAAATTCAAATTACCAAGGGTACAAGAATCAGCAGTATTCCGGAACAAAAGTAGCCGCTTGTAAGATCAAGGATTCATATATTAAAATTTTTTGCGGGAGTGAACCATAACCAGAATCAAAGAAAGCACCAAGTTTGCAAAACGCAATTATTAAACAGTGATTTACATTGGAACCTTGAATTTGCTAACTCGAGAAACGGTTTGTGCCTCACGTTCATAACAATAATTCAATACTCTTTCAAAATAGAACGGCCATCTGTGCCTTACACGATTCCGGTTCGAATATGTTGTTTATTTAATCACGTGCAAGTTACACAATGGTCATGACATCTCAAAAAGTGCATTCAATATTTGAGAAATTTGTTATTAACAAATGGTTAAATTTTATCATGCCAGCACAAGCACGGAGCTCCAAAATTACATACATAAACATTTACTTCCATAAACTATTGCAAATAAAAGGCAAACTACGTAGTACTAATAAGAAATTGAACTGGGAAGGTGCATTCACTGAAGAGTGAATATAGCTTCGAGTAACTCTGCGTTCATATCATACTTCTACTTGTTATCCAAGGATAAGGTGCAAATGATTGTTTTTATTGGATAATGCTTAAGACAGCAATTGTTATTGTCCAGAAACTATAAGTTAATTCTGTAACAGCTTGAAAAAACTGCAATTAAATTTATATTGTTTAAAAAATTTATACAAACAGAAAGCGTAGTCGCTTCAACGCCTGTGCATTAAACCAAAGCCTCACAAGCTTTGAATTTTTTAATGGGCTGCCTTACATACCAAAGAAGACCACCTTCATCAGAGCATATTTAAAATTCTTAAACGTATTTACTATTCCACCTTAAATAAAACGACATTGGCACATGTTCATTGGAAGCAATAAATTATATACTGCGCCTTTAAAAATGTTAGGCCCGTGATAAAATGTGCGAATGTTTCATTTACTTGCTAAAAAGAACGCGAATAATTTAACATTTGTTTCTTAATGTGACACAGTTGTAATGATAAATAATAAACGATTGCTACCGTGCCTGGTAGAATACAAAGAAACTATGAATGGTTTAAATTGAAACTGATATTTAAAACCCCGTTTGATTAAACTTCTCTGCAATACAAAGTATATCATCTTATGGATCACTTTGTAATAATTACAACAGTTTGTTCTTCAGAGTTGGTTGGAGTGGATTATGAATTGTAACAGACAACCCAAACCCCACATCTTCTGTCTGCTTCAATGTGTGTTGTTTTATGTCGTCTGTTTCCAGACATAAAGCATCAACGGATCGATCCGGATCTTTACATTCGTGTACCCGGAAACTAAGCATTTGCAAATATAATTTCAACCGCATAACATTCAAAAAAGTCTTATCTGCAAAATACGGGCTATTGAGCAAAGCATGATTTGACGCGCCTATGTCTAAACTGACAGATTCTAGGTTTGGTGATGTCACTTCTACCAAAGTATATCACTTTACTTATCAAAGCATTTTTAAACTTTCGTACCCTAATTTCATAACTGTTTCACTAAATTTTTAAGAAAACCCGACCATTTAAAAAAAATTTCTTTCCTATTCTATCATCTCTACAAGATGAATGACAATGACAACCGTGCACTGCATCTTCTATTTGCACAAAAGATTTCCCTCGCACACAACATCAGCACCTGATGATGCAGGTATCAGCACGTAGGAAATTTTATGCTCTATTTTTCATTTATATTTCCCAGTTTTTCCCCAAAGTTGCAATTAAGGCCTTTTGCATAAAAATCAGGGGCTAAAATAGGCGTGTTTTGAGCGTGGTTTCCACGCGGGCCGGGGCAGGTTTTTAAGGCATGGGGCCGGGGCAAGAGAAAAAATAAAGTCATAAATAAAGTTATACCTTAAATTCCATACATAAAATCAACATATGAGGAAAATCAAACCTACACTTTGATAAGGAATGGCTTGAATGGCGAAAAACAATTAAGTGGCGCGTCGAACATGCAACAATATCTACTTTACAAAATAACTCACAATTTTCAGAACGGTAAAGGTTTTCAAGTTATAATTTTGAAATAACTCAAATTACTATTACTCTTTCAATTATCTGTAGGTGTATACGCAATCTCATAAATTTATTATGTTTCTGATACGTTTTTTCATATCAACGAGAAATTCGTATTTTGCTTTCAAACCGCACTCAAGGAGAGTGGCACGTCATGCGGTGTAGCAATAAACGTTTTAAAACAGATAGTGACTAGAGTATTTGCTAGGTGCACAATAAACCGTTCTTCTGCATAAGCACCCAATGTAAACGAACAAAGTGGCAAACGTCGTAAATAGCTCCTCGTTTAGCAGATGGCTGTACCAAATCTTAAACACTAACGTGGTGGTGTATGGTGTACCTCAGAAGATTCTATTTTTATGACTTAGCTCTTTGCACAAAGCTGAACTTGCACTTCACCCACGAAATCCGCAAGGACACCGATTCGTAGATTATCTTAGTATGACCACGATTCGCAGATTCTCTGAGTATGGGTACACCCCAATTTTTTTGTCTCAAATTTTTAAAACTTTTGCACTATTTTGAAGTATGCTTATCCACGATTACCCCATACCAGCTTTCATCTCCATATGTTGTTTTAGAGAGACCGGACAGAGGTTTGAAGTTAACGTGTACCAAAATGGTTATTTTTGATTCATTCAGACCGGAAGTAAAACTGAGCAATGAAACTTTTCATGGGAGTTTAGCACCTCATGACCTAACAGTCTGGAGATATTTGGCAATTTGACCAGTTTATGAATTTTTGTTATTTGACACTGTGGTTATTGTTTTGCATTAGTTCTAGTATTACACTATTCAAGCTTTGGTTGACAATGTGCCACTCCATGTGTCCACCACTGCTTGGGCCGTTATAAAAATACGAAACATACCAAAATTTCGCTTTATTCAAATTTTTTCAAAAGGTATCTTGGATTAGGAGTGTTGAAAGCTGCAATAATTAAAAATATTGAAACCGGGTTTGCAACATAACTGTTCTTATAAAACACTGCACTTATAATGCTTGATTTTATAATTTCCGAACAGTCCATTTTTTTATTAAACTTTCAAACTTTTGCGTTTTCTTCGAAAGCTGTAACTGGGATTTCGTAACACTTTGGAAATACATTAGGGCTAAGTTCATGAACAATTTCCAATATTGAGTTTATCATTTAAATGCTTTATACTGGCGTGGTGGACAAATGTTTGAAAATATACTGAGCTAAGAAGCCTTGTGATAGGTGAAGCCCGCGGTCATTTCATGTGCACTTTTTGAGCAGATTCTGGTATCTGCTAGTGCAAAATGACAACAAAATTAGTATGAACGTAGGTGAATCGTTTGTTGTTTTTTATCAGTATATGTGATTTTAATAATTTTTGTACAGACCTTATTTTGCTAACTTTCAAAAACGAGTATCAAGCTTCTAAACAGTTTTGATAATTATTGTTATTATCGCTTTTATTGGGCACACGAAAAATATTAGCCACATTACATAATTCATAAGCCAACAACAAGCAGGACTTACGATTTCATATTTACACGTTTGGTAAAATTTTCATTGAGTTTAATTATATAATCGCAATTCAGCACCGAAACTGTTACTATAGTATCCTCTTTCGGCATCGTAGCAGCGAAACCCATATTGATATAATAATCATTTATGTCGTCCGGAGACACATTTTTACCTAAGTGCCCCTGTTTTTTTAATTTTACATAAAAAATGTGCTATACGTTTCCCATAAACCATTTCTTTTTATATTGTCTTGTACTTTGCTCTTCATATCGCTAATAATTGACTTGTTTATCAACTTATCCTATTCTTTCATTTTCTGCTTGAGTCTCTCGGATCTGGTTATCTTTCATAGTGATATCTTTTTATGATAGCAAATCTTTCAGTCTTTGCGGATTTAAAAGTTGAACTATCCTTCCGGTAAACCGTGTCCTAAATTGGAACAGATAAGTCGGTAAATGGGGCGTTTTTGGCGCTCAACAGTTAATAATTTTGACGAGTATGGGTATGCCGTATGTTATGCTCCCATGTCCCGCTTCATCTCACTATGTCACAGAAAGTTTGGGATCAGGATCAGTGTTTCGCAGCAAACTAAAGTCAGTAAAATAGGCCAGACAGAGTTTTCAGCAGTTACGAGATCAACTTTATTTTGAATAATTTATTATTTTACAATTTTCATGGCCAAAGGCCGAAAAAACTTTAATAAGAAAATGTTCAATGAAAAACTGCTTGCTCTTTATAGCAAGTTTTATGGAGAGGTGGTAGCTTGTGCGCTCGACAAGCACTCTAGGAGAAGTCTTAGAAGGATGCGTGTAAAAGTAGTAGTAGTGGTGTCTTGTGGGCAGCTCCTCTGGGATCTTGCTGGTAGTGCATTGCGCGCCGCTGGAATTCTCCAGCCTCGAGGTGCTGAGCCCGTGTGTTCTCCAGAATTCCAGGAGCTATCTGCCGCTATCAGTACTGGGGCAAAAAGCCACACCTCCATTTTATAATCAGGAAAAATACCAATTTTGCGATAAGGTGCATTCAAACAAAAAGCAGTGCTTGCCAAAAACTGATTGCATAACTCATCTGCATTACCTTTGGATTCACTAATTAACTTATTCTCACTAAGAAACTTGCGAACTTGTTCCAAATCAGCATTCTCATATTGCTGTTACCTTAGAAATCGAGAGTTTTGATATTGACGTATGCTAATTGTACGTTTTATGAAACTGTGATCAGATATACACATATCAATAACAGTTGAACTATAGGACATATTTTCCTGTTTCTTAACAAATAATAAATCTATTATCTATTACCTCTGGTGTTTGAAATAATGATTTGATCATAACCATGCTTTGACGCAATTGTGAGTAACTTATTTCCGTTACGGTGATTACCACTAACATTAATATTAAAGTCTCCACAAATTATCGAAACTTTTCCTCTGCGACTTAGAAAATCAAAAAGCATGTCTAAATTCCCAACATCATTTTCTGTATGCGAAGTTCTGTATACACAGCATACAATATATGATTTTTGGCTAATATTTTGAAAGACGTTGGTTTCTCAAATCTATTTAGTAGTCTGTCTAAACATATAGTAGTGGCTTTGAGTTCATCTTTACTCAAATTAGCAACACCTCCAACTTTCGACACCTCTCTGTCTTTTTTGAATTTGATACTGAGTAGGGATAGCCATAACGTCAGTAGTTTGAAGCCAAGTTTCTGATAGACGCACTATATGAATATTTTGGTTTTCAATTATATTATATATTTGGTGTAGTTTGTTTCGAACCGATCTAACATTTTGATGACCAATGTGCCTGTCCGTCTGTGTCTGTTTTTTAAGTAGAAAAACTTGACTTGACTTGACTATTAGAGTATTATCTGGATTTATTTTTTCGGGAGAGATTGTATCTTCGTTGTAAAAAAAAGAAAAGATAAAGATGGTGTCCATATTCTCCATGATGTCCCCTATGGTAAAACCCAAAATGGCGGATTTTAGTTTCCTGTAGATGCTGACCCCCTAGCAAACGCCCGAAATAGCGACTAAATAGATTTCACTGCATGCTGTCCCCTACGCGGTATTTTAATATGCCCACCAAACTCCAATTAAGTTCCCTGTTGTCCCCTAAGTAATGCAGTTCCGTTAGAAAATATAAATTCAAACATCAGTGCCTATGCTGTCCCCTAAGCAAATAGAATTTTCATGCATGCTGTTCCATTAGGAAATTCGTCGGATGACTATGCTGTCCCCTAAGGGAAATTTGCCGAAAGTCCACGCTGTCCCCTAAAGGAAATAAGCAAAAATTCTTTAAAAACTTAGAATACGAAATATAAAAACAAATTTAAGCAGATTTAATTAGGAATTGGTTCCAGTGATAAATCATACAGTAATTCAATTAGCATAACTCTTATCAATATGTCTTTCATCTTTAAACACTTGGCTTTTACTCAGAGGGAGAAGAAAGCCATAAAACCTGAGAGAAAACTGATTTTCATACTATTATTAGGTTCACCATGCACTAGTTTGCTGTATTCTATAAAATATGTTGGAAAATTGTCTTGTTATCTGATACGCAGTACGAAGCATTAGTACACAACATTTGTAAACCAAAGCTCTCCAGGAAATAGGCATCCTAACTGCCAATCTTAAACACGATCCGATCATGTATTATACTACAACACTGCCAATGATCTAAAAGTAATGGTTGAGCATATTGTCATGTAGCAAGATTTACGGCGTCAAACAGAAACAAATCTAATGAAAACTACAGAAACCTTCAGAATGTTTATTGCATCTATTACAAACCTAATTTCAGTCAGGTAGCAGGAAGTCTATGTAAACCCTTTTCGAAATGGTCTATATAGGCCCGTATGAGGGCTAGTATATAGAGCTTTTTTAAATTATAAAACGTTGAAATTTTTTAAATTTTCTCTAACATGAAAATTTACAAAATATTTGGTTAGTGTAAATAAAAGTATTTAAAATCATCATTTTAACCCTTTAAGTACGTGTAAATAAAGTTTTTGTTATAAAAATATTTTTGCTTTAGAGGTCTATACCCCTAAAAAATTCCGAAAACAATGTTTGTCAAATAACTCACCAACTGTATTAGTTATTAACCCATAAATGTATGTTTCTAAATCAGGAAAAAGGCCCGATGTATTTACGCTACATTTATTATGTTTTTGATTTTACATTTTATTCATGAATGGCGGCACTTTTTCGTGACAACTATTTGATAAAGAATATCTAGTCTACCAATTGTTTAGAAACGCGTGCTGCTAATAGTCCTCGACAAAATAAGCCACTCATTCAGTAGAATCCGTATTTGAAAATACTCAAAACCAAAAAGCTTCTTGTTACAATATTGGAGAGTTTTTAAACGCAGCAAAATAATTAGTTTGTGACAATTTAAATAAAATTATGACACTCCCAAAACATGTAGTCTGGTTTTTACTACAAACTACATGCCAAGAAGTTAAAATTTAGAGGACAGATTTCATTCGATATTCCAATTTCTGTCGGGGTTCGTTAGTAAAAGGTTAACAGTTTATCAAAGTTTCGTTTCCAGCACGTTGCAGGTCCCACTCTGTGGAATAACATAACTAAATCAATTGCATTTAAGAATAACAAACTCATATTTGAAAACATCAAACCTAATTTTGCAATTATGCTTTGTCTTATGTAAACAAATTCTAACTGGCGTTCAATCGTATTAAATTAAATGAGCTTCTCACTTTTAGTGAACGGTCAAATTAGATTTGTAGGTAAGTATACAAATGAACAAAAAAATTATTTTCCGCGTCACATAAATTAAATGGGATATTTAAATTCTTCTTGTCATTGATTTACATTATGTGTTCTTCTTCTTGTCAAGTATGCATAAACATTGTCCCATTTGCACGTTGGAAATTAAGAACCACTCACTAAGCATTGTTAGTACAGATATCAACCCAGATACTGGACCCCTCTCAAAATGTATGATTGCAGAATACTTCGGCTACTTTGCGTTCTCAAAAAAAATTAAATGCACATTACTCACATCACTTTATCTAAGCAAGCAATATTATTTAGCAGTAGGATTTTAAGTGAAAACATTTAGAGTTTAAAGCTTACACATAATATTTGGAATTAGTCCGTGTCATTAATTTTTGGTCGTTGCTATATTGTCATAGCTAAAAAGTTTAAAACAAAGTAACTGCCATGAATCTTTTTACAGTGTATCAATGTGCACCACATCCACTTCAATAAAAAAACGTTTGGCGTCAGCGTTTAACGATAAGCAATTGATATGGTACATTATTTTTACGACACACAATAGACATTATTACAGTAAATGTTTTTCGAAGTTAAGTTTTATCATTTGGCTATGAATGACGCGATGCAGAATCAGACTTCTTTTAAAAAAGTTGTAATCCTCGCTTTTCTAAAATGTGCAAAGCTTATAATGGTAGTGATTGGAAAAATAACAAGAACCTCCGTAAATGAGTAACTACCGGAAGCAACGTGCTGAATTATATGAAAAATGATGCCCAAAAACGCTTCAAAAATGCCCAGAAAACGTTTCAAAAATGCCCAGATAACGTTTCAAAAATACCCAAAAAACGTTTCAAAAATGCCCAGAAAACGTTTCAAAAATGCCCAGAAAACGTTTCAAAAATGCCCAGAAAACGTTTCAAAAATGCCCAGAAAACGTTTCAAAAATGCCCAGAAAACGTTTCAAAAATGCCCAGAAAACGTTTCAAAAATGCCCAGAAAACGTTTCAAAAATGCCCAGAAAACGTTTCAAAAATGCCCAGAAAACGTTTCAAAAATGCCCAGAAAACGTTTCAAAAATGCCCAGAAAACGTTTCAAAAATGCCCAGAAAACGTTTCAAAAATGCCCAGAAAACGTTTCAAAAATACCCAGAAAACGTTTCAAAAATGCCCAGAAAACGTTTCAAAAACGCCCAATAAACGTTTCAAAAACGCCCAATAAACGTTTCAAAATGGCCAGAAAACGTTTCAAAAGTGTCCAGAAAACATAACTAAAAAAGCCATAAATTGTGATGAAAATGCCCAAAAACGTTACATAAATGCATACAAAATATACCAAACCAATATACAATCTGTGCAAAATTGCAATTTTATTAAAGGAAATAAACTCATTGTTACAATTTCTATACAATCAGTTGAACCCTACGGTAGCCTACAAAAATGGCTCACGCCATCTACAATTTTCAAACATACGACAAATAATTTTTACTAAGCTAACTACGTCTAACGTTTCTTCTGATTACAGAAAATTTCAATTTACATTTTAGGCCAGATAACACATATTGGTTTGTTTGTTTGCTATACTAATATTCATAAAACCAGCTCATCACATCAGATCGGTCTGAAAAACAAACATCAATGTGTGCCTTGTAGTTAGTGGAGCGTTCTTGTAAATTGAGTTGTGAGTAGAATCCCCTACTTCCAAACAACTTGATGATATCCACGTTCTCCTCTTTCATCAAATCGATGTTGATGTCTCCGATAAACACAGCATTCGATTTGTCTTCCATCACACGTACGAGCGTTTGTTTGAAGTTATTTTTTGAGAATTTAGGCGATTTGTACATGAGAACAAATGTCAAACCTCCAAAATAAAACGTAACGAAAATGCAATGGCCATCACTTGAGAATTCTTTTGTAACACTTGTATTAAAAGTTGAAGACGATGTTGGTATTCCATCTGAAAATGATTTTTAAAGAACATTCAAAACAAAACATCAAACATCAATTACTTTTAATTGGGACTTAAATGCACGCACCTTTAAGCAAAACAACAGCTCCTTCGGAGTTTCTTAAAATTAATCTGCGTTTAAGTCTGAGTCCTCTGCAGTTTGTGCGATGGATAACACTATACCCATTAAAGCTGAAGTTATCAGTTTCCAGTAAATGTGGTTCAATGAAAGCAATAATGTCAGAGGATGTGACGCACGGGTCCGATGCCGCGTCCAGAAGGTGACTTCGAAGGGATTGTACGTTGTGAACATATACTTTGTGAAATAATTCAGAGATTTCCTGCATCAGTCTCAGCTTAAACGGATATGGCTTAACAGCGAGACGTTCCAGCTCCGAGGTTACTAAATCATTCGGTTCCGGTTGTTGTGGAGGTTCAAACTCACCATCAATGTACAACCCATTTATGCTCGTAGCTCTGCTGCATGCAACATAAAGTTCTTGACGATTCAGCTTTCGAATCCCAGTGCCTCGAGTTGAAACTACAACGCAATCCAGGGTTGAACCTTGACACTTGGCTACTCTCATCCCATTACAGGCAACCAAAGGAATTTGAGAACGCACAACTTGCAATCCAGCATACAGAAAAGACTTAGTAAGAGTCTTTTTGATTCTTTCAATCGGAACCCATTAAGTGTAAACAGGATTAAGCTGCATCCTCTGGCGAATCAAATTCCGAGCCGATTTTTTCTTATTTGCTCCAATAAGCGGATTTTTAAAATCCATCCAAATCCTCACAGGTTTCTGTTCGTCGTCAGCAGAATACTCGATAGCTTTCAAAGTTCCAGTAGATCCGTTAAAAAGTCCATCAGAAACATCGATATTTGTGGAAATAAAGTATTCTCCTCCTACTTTTAGAAATGTCGAGTGTCTTAGACCAGCACATTCCGATACATCCCAGCTCTTGGCAGATTCCAAAAGAGACTGCTTATCGTCCTCCTTGCCATTTCCTAAACGAACGAACATTTATGTATAAATTCTATTTTATATAACAGTTGCTTATAAAATATTAGAAATGTTCAGTAAGTCAACATAAAAACGATCGATCGTTACCTTCTACACGGTCAACAGCTACAGAGTTTGCTCATTCCCCTGGTAAAGCTGCATGTATCTTTGCGTTGTATTCAGCGCATTCCGAATTAGTTTTAAACAGCCAAAGAGCGTCCATTGGGGGTTGCAAGTCAGAGGAAATCTCCCTTGACTTTATCAGTTTAACATCAACCTCTGTCATTATTCCTTCGGACATGTTGTTCAAGGCATTGCAAAATTCCTTGTCTCGCGCTTGACGCATAATTTGTGTGAGCTCAAAAATAGTAAAATTGTCTTTCTACAAGTAGTTGTAAATTATATTACCATTTGGAAGGTAAGATGGACTTTCAAAAGCGTACCCTGCACCAATAGGGGATAGTTGGTAGCCTAGGTAGAAAACATAAATTTTTCATTTGAAATCAAATGCAATTATACAAATATACTAAATTATAGTGTTTCCAAACAAGTTTAACAGTATAAAACAGTTTAGTTGTTGTTGTTGTTGAGTTGTTGAGTTGAGTAGAGTCAGTTATGTGCAAAGTCAAATGAAAAATTCATGTTTTCTACATAGGCTACCAAGCCCTGGTGACCGATGACGTCATCAAACTGGGTAGCATTTTGAAATCGACATATCTCCTGAGTATATAAAAATATTTCAAATTTTCCAAAACTAAACTAATTAGAACATTATAAAGTACTAATAAACGCTTTCAAATCGACCCGAAAATGCACCGATTTCAAATGTTTTGAAGTCGAAAATCGGTTATTTGTTTGCGAAATATCGCAATAACTCGCAAAACTTTTGAGTTTTAAAAAAATTCTTTTTCTAGAAATTGTAGTTTTTATGGATGTTATCAGCATAGTTTTTAAATTTGTTAAAAACCTAACATTTTGAAACCCTAAATTAGTTTCGAAATTCCCGGGAGGTCAACTTTACCCGGGTATAACTTCCATATACTTTAAGTACGAGGGGTCGAGTGAGGTATCAATCGACTCCTATTAACAAGCCCTACAATATACTAGAATATCGTATGAGTGAGAGATTCGTGTATACACTCGCTGAACTGTGCCTTCCTCCGGAGCAATATGTACTCCATCGGCTCCAACTTCGTTGAAGTAAAGGGTCTCTTCTGCAGGGATGTTTTCTTGGACGTCCTCCCATTCCCCTATATGCACAAAAGTGGAAAGTTATCTTTATTCTGTATAACGTACGAACATTTTTATTTGGATATTTTCGTCATTACCTTCGTCATCGTTCGGCTCCAGGTGTTCGGGTTGATTGTTTTCTGGCACCATATTTCCATCCACTGGGCGATTCTCTTGGACATCAGGGCATATAAATTCTAATCTGGCGTCTAAAAAAAAAACCACTGTGATTAAGGGTGATGATGATACATGAAATATTTAAAATATACGTTTAATTATGTACCATCGTCAAATCCTTCAAAGCCACTTCTGCTTTCCACCTGATTCTCCTTGCACAGTTCTTGTTGCATAAGAATTTTTTTGGCCCGTTCCACGTACGCTGGCCTGATGACTTCGTACCAAACAGGTCGGGTATCCGTAAGCCTCCTGCTGAACTTAATCTGTACTGTGGCCATTTCATCAAATCTTCTGGGAATCGCTTTTGCACATTCGTCAAGGTCATTCTCAACGTTAACGATATTTCCCTTTAGTTTTAGCTGCCTTTCTGAACCAACAGATTTAATTTGCATAAATGCGATACGAAGCGCTAGTAGTCACACCTCCAACGCAGTCAGTTCCTAAAAACATCGTAAAATGACTGTATTAATGTATTTATGCATTAATTGATTTTTTGGAAAGTTTTTCTGCTACCTTGAGTTCTTGAGGCTGCTCGGGAAACGCAATTGCGTTTGATAAGCACAATCTTGGCGTTTTTCCTTTGAGAATGTTAGTTTTACAAGTTCCACACAGCCTAATATTATCACGATGAATACAAATGACTTGGTCCAGAAAATCAGCGTCAAGGCCCAAGTCAAGTCAAGTCAAGTTCTCTCTGCTAAAGGCGGTAATATTATCACTGTAATACAAGCATCCACACGAAGAGCACGGATTGATTGGCAAGAGTCGAATATCCTTCTGAAATTGACTTTCAATTCCTTCCCAGCCTGTTTCTTTTCGTCGTTTGTTCTGCTGATTTGCAATTTGATCATACTCCTTTCGCTTTTTGGCAGGATCTGATCTCCTCAAAGAACGTGCATTTCGGTCCGATATCCTCTCCTTTTCACGAACCGGGGTGTTTTCACGAGAGATTTTCCTTGCTTGGCAATCGCGTATTCTTTCTGATCTTCTAACAGTAACGTCCTGCCGTTGAATTGACCGTTGTATTCGATCTTGTTCTCGCTCTTGACTTCGGTAATTCTTGTCTTGTTGCCTTTTCTTTCGCATTTTTTCGGCATTTTTGGCTTTTCTTTCTGCAGAACTCTGTCGTTTTTCTTTGGCCATCTTTTCGAACTACTAAGTAAAATCATCAATGAAACAACATATTGAAATGCACAAGCTTTACAACGTATTCCAACAGAAAAAAACAGTGTAATAATAAAATTTAAATGAACGTGCATTCCAATGACCAAACCCTACTTTAAAACCGAAAATTGTAAACCCAGTTTCTTCAAAACTGCAAACGTTTGTACTTTTATTTAACTTTCAAACTGTCCACTGGTACGTAACTAACCCTTTTAGCTCAAGTTTTGGCGTACGGAGGTACACATCAAACTCCAAAACCAAGAGGAAGTGATAATGTGAAAAAATATTTTTTCGGAGGAAACAGTTACACCTTTTAGTAGTATGAGAACCACATGTGATGAGAGCGGAGCGGCATCAAAGTAGCGCATGTTAACCAAGAAGGATTGGAACGGATTGCAGGTGTCAGGATTGCTCAGTGATGATGATGATACTTAACTACTACAAAACTATTTATAACTGATTAATTAAACAAATATTTGTTGATCAAAATTAGTCATCATTCAGCAAGTATTTTTATTATTTTGCAAACATCTGATTTTTTCGTTCCAAATCTTGAAATTCAACACGCATTCAAAACGTTCGTGCTTTATAAGTCATTCATGTTAAAGCATTGATTAACTTAAAATGATCAAACAGATATATCTAAGTAGCCAATTAACTAACTTTTTGGGGTTTTATTTTGTGGTGCATTTTTTGTCGTTCTTATATATACATAACATTGCGCAGTTGTTGAATTGTTTCAGCGATTCCATTCACTCAACCCATAACTCAGCTTCAAAAGCCAAGAAACTTTTTTGTAGCTTTTTAAAGATGTGAGCTAGAAGCTTGAAACTATGTACTTTAGGAAGTTTTTCTTATCTCTGCCAACATCCACAAACCTAGAAAAACTTTACCAAACCGCCTATAAACGTTACTAAAATGCCCAGACACATGACATAATTGTCCAAAAACGTTACAAAAAATGATGCAAAACCTTACAAAAATGATCTAAAACGTTACAGAAAATAATCTCAAATGTTACAAAAATGCCCCAAAACGTTACGACAATGCTATGAAACCTTACAAAAGTGCCAAAAAACGTTATAAAAATACGAAGAAACGTTACAAAAATATCAAGAAACGTTTCAAAAATATCAAGAAACGTTTCAAAAATATCAAGAAACGTTACATAAATACCAAGGAACGTAACAGAAAAGCCTAAAAACGTTACAAAAACGGTCCAAAAAACCTTTACATCACCAGTCGTACAAGCTTGTATCTACCACGTTACTCTACACCAAACACGTCTGCAAACCAGCCCACCATAACTCAATCATTTTTGCAAATTTTTGAAAGATTGAGCTATAAGCCTGAAATTATGCATAGAAGGTGCTATTGATATATGCAATCGTTGTGCAAAATTTGACTGAAATCTGCCTTGTAGGTGCTGGGATTTTGTGCGCACAGACAGACAGACAAACAAACTGATCGCAATATATACCTCCACCTACAATGCCTTATTTTTCCCCATTTTTGCAAATTTTTGAAAAAATAAGCTATAAGCCTGAAGTTATGCATAGAAGGTGCTATTGATATATGCAATCGTTGTGCAAAATTTGACTTAAATCTGCCTTGTAGGTGCTGAGATTTTGTGCGCACAGGCAGACAGACAAACAAACTGATCGCAATATATACCTCCACCTACAATGCCTTATTTTTCCCCATTTTTGCAAATTTTTGAAAAAATAAGCTATAAGCCTGAAGTTATGCATAGAAGGTGCTATTGACATATGCAATCGTTGTCAAAATTTGACTGAAATCTGCCTTGTAGGTGCTGAGATTTTGTGCGCACAGACAGACAGACAAACAAACTGATCGCAATATATACCTCCACCTACAATGCCTTATTTTTCCCCATTTTTGCAAATTTTTGAAAAAATAAGCTATAAGCCTGAAGTTATGCATAGAAGGTGCTATTGATATACTCAATCGTTGTGCAAAATTTGACTGAAATCTGCCTTGTAGGTGCTGAGATTTTGTGCGCACAGACAGACAGAAAAACAAACTGATCGCATTAACTACCTCAGCTTGCGCTTCCGGTAGTTAATAAAGTAGAGGGGGAAGGTAAGAAATCATTCGGTTTTCTCCTAGAGAAATGCCTTATGCCTTAAATGTACGACTTGGTACCAGCCATTAGTTCAAATAATAAAATGTGTACTATGTGATATGTTAAATAATTTTTCTCCAAGTTGTGAATAATATTTCTCGTACCCATATTGTACAAGCACTTGTGGTACATATAGAAATGTTACTAGTGTTTTTGACAAAGCTATTGCATCAAATAATTGTAAAGTGATTCTGAAAAGGTTTAACTACTGATGATATTAACATTATTGTCCAGGTTTGTCGGTGATCACTCCAAGAAATATCACCATAGACATGCCCACAATCTATTTAGAACAATTTATGCATTTGATTTACCGTAATTAATTAAAACAAAATCTTACTTAAATATAAACTTACCTCGTAGGTCGAGCTGGATGTGATTTTAATTACTTTAGCTCTAATGCTGAAGAAGTGTGTTTGGTGCCAATATAGAGCAAGGCGAGACTCTTTTGTTCGTAGTTCCGATCTTAAACTTATAACGTAAGCAATGTGGCTAACGCTGGACATCTACATGACAAAAAAATACAAGGTTTTTAAGTTGTTATGTACATTATATTATGCATACTTCAAAGCTTACCTTCTCTGAAAACATAATTCCAAAATACTTTATTGACGCAGATGCTAGCAATCGAATTAAGTTAGCAATTGCTGTGTACACATTTAAAAATATTTCCTGAAAAATACCTGATAGGATTGTAGTGTCTAGCACAACTAAATTCAATATCTTCTGGTAAACAATTGTTCCAAACAGATTATCAAATTTTAGCAGCAATCGACGAAGTAGTTTTAGCTTGTATTTGAGATTTTTATACTGGCGTAAGTAATCTTTTGAAGTTGACCCTAACAATTTTTGGGACTCCAGTTTAAGTCCTCCTGCAAGCTCACACATTTGCAGAAATACACTCAAAATAAACGCAGTATCAGCAAAAAGCTTCACTATGGAGCAAGCTCCAGTAAATACATACACAGCAATGACCACATATTTTTCTATAAGTGAAGTTGACAACACTTTTGCCATTAGAGTAAACTTTTGTGCTTCCTCAAATAAATTAGTGGGCATCCTGAACTTGTAAGCAAGTAATTTGTAAGATATTCCTGATATTATCGTTGCAAGAATCAAAAAATTCCAACTCCAAGAAATTGTTGACATCTGTAAAGATAGTTATTTTTTAAAATCTTAGTCTCAACATCAAATCATTACAAAAATTCTTGGTGGTACCTTCTGGGATTTTGCATCTAAGTTCGGTTTGCGGATTTTTAGCATATTTTTATAAAAATTTACTATTGATTTTTGTCGCGAAATGTGAACATATGATACCGTGACTACAGAAAGCTGGTGACCGATTACAACAAAAATAGCTAAAACCTTAAGCGTTGCTTGATATTCCAGGCTATTTGAATACATGTCCGCCAGTTGATACCATAACGGGCAAATTCCATAATAAACTGCTGCCAACGTTTGCAAACTGTAAATTATCTAAATGGAAGTTGGTAATGTATTTTATTAAGCTATTATTATAAGTAGATATCCTGTAGGTTTCTTTTTAATGGATAGTAAATTACCATTAAAACTCTTGATTTCCGAAGTTGAGGTTTGCCTTCGTTGGAAAAACAAATTTTGTAAGGACAGCATCCACACCGTGCAGCCCATTTGTAATAAGTCATAATGAACGTGAGATTTCCGCAAGCTTGTTGATTTGAGTGCCTTACTATACGCTGATGTATGTTATCAGCAATCTTTTGGCACCACATATTTTTAGTTTTGTTTCTAGTAAAGATACCAAAAGTTTCTGCCAAAATGCGTTTAAGCAATTTTAATGCACACAAATGGAAAAATTTAAAAATAGAAGTTCGAGAATTCGTAGAACATAATTAGTGATGGCAAACGATTAATCGCGATTCCAAAACAATTTCCGATCCGATTTCTGGTAAAATCGACTAGATAATCGAAAAATCGATTCGATTAGTGCTTAAAACGTTAAGAAATCGAAAAAATCGCGATTTGTACTTCAATAAAAATTTCCATTAAATCAATCAGGTTTCCTTAAAATTTACTCGGTGTCTTACATATAGCAACTACAATACCTGAGAAAAGTAAAAATTTTACAACATAAAGCATGTGACTAAATCAATTCGTGTAATTTTCTGTGTACATAGGTATTTAACTTCAAATTTATGCAACTTTAGATGCTAATTTTGCCATAAAATCGCGTTTTCTTGAAATCGAGATTTTTGATTCGATATTTGTATAAAACGTTTCCCATCACGCACAAAACGGTTGGACAAAAAACGGAATAATCGCGATTAGTTTCCGATTTTTGCCATCACTAAACATAATGTGATTAAAAAGTTGAAGGTTGTTTAAATCTAAACCTCTAACCCAACAGATTGCTGCGTTAGTTACTAATATATGCTTGTTGGTTTTATGTTCTACATTTCTGAAAAACTCAGCACGGAATAGTTACTGAAATTTTTTGAGTTACTGCAAAATTCCACCTGAAAAAGATATAAGCTGTTATTATAAATGGATTAATCTGAATCCGTTGGTCTGATACAAAATCTACAAGACTAGTTATGTTACAAATGCCTAAGTATATTGCGTGCAAAGACAAATTTAAGTTTAAAAGAAAAATAGCAACCTCATTAGTTTCCTTAGTATTTAAATTAGCTGAATGTGGATTTGTTTTTCATGTCGCTGCGTATTTTTGTAACCGAGACTATTTTAAGTATATCCTGTTGTAGTTGTAGTTATATTCATAACTTTATGAACAATAAATCAATAAATTTTTGATAAACGTTTTTTTGGTAATTTACAGTTTTGAAAGTTCTAAATATCCAAGGAATGGGCACCATTTGATGGTTAACGTGCTACATAATATATAAGCAATTCCATGTGTGACTATTTGCAATAAACCTGCATGTAATAGTTTACCAGTTTAGGGTTAGAAGACACTAAACTTGTAAAACGTAGAAAATGATAGCAGCCTACTTCTATAACCAGTAATGAAACTGCAATTTAAAAACTAATACATGTAATTTTTACCAGCAAATAAAATGTTCGCAGCTGATTTTCGGCTCGATTATATTATTATTTAAGTTAGAAAATGCCTTTGGAATCATCATAATTTTTGTAAGTTCAAATTGGGACTTCTTGTATTCTGAGAAAAGCACAGCAGGAGTCATACTTTGTAGCATTACGGGAAACGTAGTTGGTAATCGTAATTTACGTCATGGTAACTGCTTAATACAACCAGGCATTCTGCTGCGGACATGGGGTTTATAATCTGGTGGATGTTTTGTATTAGTGGAAACAAATTCTATTTGTTCTCAAAGGTTTGCTGAATGGTCTAGAACAATTTTATATTAGAGTGCTTTGTCGATCCTCTCCTCCACCAGGAAGATAACCAAAGTTTTGGGAATTCTTATTTTTCGTAAATAAGTTAGTTATTGAATCTTCTTGAGAGTACAAAAACGGTACAAAACAAATAAATAAAACTATAGCAGAGCAGTTAAACTCAAACATTTTAAAACTTGAAGTTGACAATAAATTCAAGTTTCAACAAACAAAAGTCAAAACACTGTTTTGTATAGGAAGCTTACAAGCAGGATGTACACTTGTGCACTAAAGAATTATCAAAACGAAGTCTAATTTTGCAACTAAAAAACAAATACTCACTACAGAATTAACTTGCTCACTCAATGTGTTACTGGGGCCTTTTTTATTTATTTCAAATCCTCAGTAAGAAGCCAAACGTTTGCTTATGAAGCTAATTGCACATGAATTGACTAACTCGTTTCAAAATATATGTGTAAATTTTGAAGCGTTTGGGTCTATATTCTCCTTATTTATTGTTTGATGTAGGGTAATATCAGGTCTGTTTTTAAACCACATCAGCACTCGAGGCACTAAAAGCAGAACTTCTTCATTATTAGTCCAAGTAATACTGAATTTTTAATTATGCTAAACCAAGCAATATCTCAAATTAGTTTTTATTTTTGTAAAAGTACCTCCTTCTCTCTTTTATCAGAATAATAGCTGGATTAGCTTTACCTAAGAAAGTATAAAATCCCATTTAAAGGCAAGCATGTTATACTTGAATGTAATTTTAGGAAGTCTTTGAGTTTAGGAGAGGAATCGTTTTCGTGAACATTTAAAAAATATACCCATTGATTTTGACAAACAGAAATAACGGAAGCAAAATATTATGGAATTGGGAAACGTAGGAATTAAAAAGTTTGTAATAAGTTACAAGTCTTGCACCTTTTAAAACTTTGATCTCCCCACCCTCATTAAAACTCTTTTTCTTCGTTGTAGCAAGCTTAATTCTGGACAATTTCTGTGAAATTTTGTCAGTTTTGCACTTTATCTTTAATTCGTTTTGTTTCACTTTGAAATAGAATTTTAGATATGACCCTTGACAAAACTCTTGCTTTGACTTTGTTGACAAATAAGGTCCTGATTTCAGGACCTGAAAAGTTAAATTTTAACAAAGAGACGGCGGATTTGTAATCCTGGTCAAAAATGGACGTAAAATCATGTGTCGCAAAGCATAGATCCATTAAATTAGCAGATTTGAAATATAAGGCCCTGATTTCAGGACCTTAAAAGTTAAAATTTAACAAACAAACTTCAGATTTGTAACCCTGGTCAAAAATAGACCTACAATCATGTGCCGCATGATATAGATTCTATGTAAAAATGTTGAACCGTGGGTGACGTCTGACCTATCGAGTTGACCTATTGACCTGAAATTCAATAGGGTTCTGTCCAACCTCCACTAGAGTCCAGGCGCGCAGCCAGCCGTGAAGGTTAGGTAGGGCACCAAATTTAATCTAAGTCAAAATAAACATATTTCTTTCCTTTCGGAGGTTTAGACACATTTAATTTAATAACCCGTGAAATATTAAATTGTTTGCCAAGAAGTTTGCATTAATCCAAAATTCCGAACATATCTGATTTATACTTGCACAATCTATTCAATTGGGAAACTACCAAATAGCTTTGGAATAGCTGCGGGAACGCTAAGCTACTACAACCATGTATTGCCAAAATTGTGTAGAAAATTTACTTGGAAGAACACTAAATTGTTGCTTCTGTCTATCGCATTAGTTTATAGGTAATTAGCTTTATTATTAAGCTTTAAAAAATTTGCAAATTTTATTTTGAAATGTACAAATGTGTCAAGGGTTATTCGTTTTAGCATTCATATGTTTTTTTCTTAATACGGTTTAAGGCTCCAGTATACACCGTATAGGGTAATGAATCACACGATGTTCTGAAACTTTTAACAGCAAAAGCACCCAAAGATAACTTGATTATGAATAATTAACTTTATTCAGTAACGAATTACGCGCATGTGGTTTCAAAAGTGTGAAACTTGCATCATACCCGCACTCAATATCAACATGTTCATATGTGTAAGGAAAATAAGCAGAGTTTGAGCTTGTCGTCTGAGTCTGGGGGTAAGAACTTTGTGATGCATAAATATATGTACGTAAGTTTGTTTTAACCAGAGTAAGTTCGATAAACCGTTTCTTGCGTTATATTTACCAATATTTTATTAGGAAACAAAACCAACGCGGAAGGATTGCCCGGAAGTTAAGATACTATTGTATAGTATAGTATGCATAATATTAATTATGCATAGCATGTCAATAAGAACCACGAGAAGCCATGTATCTATCATTCCTCACCACACTAAGAACTACTTACTTTTTTGTAACGAACCATTTTTGGAACTTTCGATCTTGGTTAGTCATCAGGGAGCTTTCTCCAGCTGTGGTAAAAACAATGCAGCCATTGTTAAACATAAAAGCTTGCTGGAACTGACAAATGCAGAAGCATAACAACGTTCGTACGTTTTGTGTTTTGTGTAATCATGTAGAATCATATTGAAAACGAAAAATGGAAACGCACGAGAAAGAGTATTCCAGTATAGTAATATACGATTTTCTATTTATTTTTAACCCAATATACTCTAAATGCGAATTTGTATGTAATAATGTAATGCCTATCAGAAGAAAACGGCTTAAATGGGTAATGTGATACATCAAAGTATCTATTTAATTTAAAATTGCCTATTTGTCTAATATTTGTGACCACATATTGACCAAGATTTTGAAGCTCTCAAATTTTTAGGTAGGGCACGTGCCCAAGGTGCCCACCCCTCACTGCGCCTCTGCTAGAGTCTCTATACCAAGTTTGGTGGAAGTCCTAGAAGCCATTTCGGAGAAAAACGCGTTCGGACGGACGGCCGGATCAGGAAGTTAGAAGGAATCTGTCGATTCCTAATAAATGGTGCCCAGTTTCATCATCAGAATGAAAAAATCCGGTTAAACAGCTTGTGGTAAAAAGATGAAGTTGCAATTTAGTTTAACAATACATTTACACCAATTTCCGAACTAGACAATCTAGCCTTTATAAACACTTCATTTAATTATCCAAAACTATACTAAATGAAAAGCTTTTTTCCAGAGTTTGGTTCATTCACAACCAACTCTGCATTGACAACTTGGACCACTTTTGCCAAGAAATTCTTCAATTCCATGCTTGAAAAATCCAATATAGTTTATTTTCAATTTGACTCCAACAATTAATCACCTCAATAAACAAACGCCTGATAAACAGATACAAATGCCGGCCGCCCGTCACTCGGCTTCTTAAACAAATAGGCTTCCATGCCAATTAACAATAATTATCCGAAATACAAATTCTGATTTAATAAATGAAACGGGTCGAATGTCAATAAAATTTTATGCTAGCTTGGTAAGCGGCCAAAAAATTTAAACGATTAATATACAATAACAGCCACTCAAATTTTTAAGGCACTTGATAAGCACCTCTCAGGTTTACTAAAAAAAATTATAAGCTTCAATAGCAATTCTAAGCACCAGTAAAAATTAAAGTCAAACCATTACTACTAACTTACTTTTTCAAACGAAATAAATGAACACCTAGGCCTGAAAAACCTCTAAATGTGGCTGCATAAATGTGAAGTCTACCCGTTTGTAAAAACTGTTGAATAAAAACCATAAAATTAGTTTGTAAAACTGATTATTTTACTAGAATTTCATAATGACGAGCACGGGCACCTTGTGTCATTAACTACTAGTTGTGTTGCGTTTGCACAATACACAAAACGTCCCTCTGATTCCAGTTTGGATATAATAAATACTTGAAAAAATGTTCATGAACAGAACAGATATATGAAACTACGCAGATTAAACAGGATTAAGGAAACATGTTTTCCTTACAGTTCTTAAATTCTTGAAACATGCTTGCTTGCGGACTGAAAAGGTTTTCGAATTCCAGCCACAGCAGTTCAAGGAATTAATATTTCAAACGATGGGGTATTAAAACAACCTTACCCACTTAAATGTACTTTAAGTAGAAGTTTAAGATTCTCTAAAGTTTTTATTTTTGTAAACCAGTAATAATTTTGTTTTTTTCTTAAAACCAGGTGCATGAGTTTATGATGGTGTTTGTGTGAAAAGGTTATGTAGAGTTTATAAACTATAAGCATGGCAAGTTTTTTTTAATTCTGCCAACCCCACATAGGCTCCGGCGACGGCTATGTTCATGAGCATTTCTTCAAAAGTTTATTAGCTCGCTGCCCATTATCATTGTCCGTTTGTCCGACCGTCTGTCCGTGCATTATATTTTTAAACCAGCCTAATTGGGCTCTAAACCAGGCAAATTGGGCTCTAAACCTGGCAAATTGGGCTCTATCCTTGGCAAGAGGCTATATAAACCAGGCTAAATAAGGTATAAACCAGGTTAAAGGAGCACTAGACCAGGTATTGACGAATTTGTGTTTTGTATGTTCTTGGATTTTTATTTTTATTAGCTGTTTGATTAATATACATTTAAGCGGTTTTAGCAGCGAGCATTTGTAATGGTTTGCCATAGACTGGTTATAACTAATAGGATTATACAATGCACTATGCTGACAGCGTTAAATTTTTATTGAAGGCTCACTACAAATTGGTGGGGTGAGCTTTAAAAATATTTCAAAAGCTCAGGGTAAATTCGCTTTAGATTGAAAACTTGTGTTTATGGTTTATGTTGGCATTTATGTCATTAAAAATTACGACGGTTGAGACCAAAGTTTGTATAAGACGTCAACTTGTAATCCTACACAGTTTTGTGTATGTAATGTGTGCCTAACTACATTAATCACCGACACATTGACATTCCAGGAAGTCTTTTGTAATTTTAAGCATATAGTGTGAATATAAACCAATTTAATAACAAAATATTAAGTTAGAGGATCATAGAATCTTGTTGTTTCAGCTGGATTTTGTTTAGATTATCATGACAAATTATATTTGACAGTAAAATATCACCTCGGAATTCATTCCATGATTTAAGCTCCGATGGGACATGGAAATGTAAAAATATATCATCAATTTTCGTGACCCTACTCAACAGTCCTATACAGTTAAAAAAAACTTTGAATACAGTAGTTAGTTTAAGGAGAAACTAACCTGATTCAATTGAAACAATATGAGCATGGTAAAAAGTCACGTAGACACTTGAGATACTAAGCGGATTAATTAATATATTTAATCCTGTAAAATTTGCTTGGGTTTAGATATTCCATTGGTTCATATAATATGACTTAAGAGCTGTGTACCTTTATATGCTTTGCCGTTGAGCAATTTCAAAAGCTCTGGTACCATTGTTTTCAATCTTACGTTTTAAGCATGATGTGACATGGATTACCTATGCAAAATCGTTGAGTATCTAGTACATCCTTCACATAAATAGACATAGGTCGAAATTAGAATCGCTTTTCTCTAGGCATTTATAATACTTGGTTCTGATGTCATCACACAACTTGAATTTTAAAGCATAAATTAGCTCTCAGCAGTTGTTACCTCCATGTCGTTAGTCCTTATTCCTTTACTCAGCTCACTTTAGTATTTAAATCAGTTAATTCGTTAAGTTAATAGTCGAATTTGGTTTGACTTATATTTGAGAAATCTGACCAAATGGAAGGCAAAGAGATTGAGCGAAAGAAAACGGTACTTTGCAAAATCTGCAACAAAGTTTTTCTGTATAATTCAACACTAAGAAGACATATGAGAGTGCACACAGGCGAAAAACCATTTAAATGTGAGCTATGTGATAAAAGATTTGCGCGTACTAGCCATCTAAAAACACACAATAAGGCCGTTCACCTGGGTGTAAAACCATTTCAGTGTACGCAGTGTTACAAGCGTTTTTCAGAAAAAAGTGATCTAACGAAACATGAAAGGGTTCACAATGGCGAAAAGCCATTCCAGTGTTCTCTTTGTCCAAGGAAGTTTGCTACACAAGCAAGTTTATATCCACATATACGGCGTCACACAGGCGAAGAATATTACAAATGCTCTCAATGTAGTGATGTATTTAAAACCAAGAAGTCTCGTGATTGGCACTTGAACCTTCACTCAGGTAACGATCTTATGCACAATCCTATACTAACATGTTTAATTTGTTTGTCGTTTAAAGCTAACTCCTTTTTCTAATTTAATATTAGGTATCCACTACAATGGTTTTGGATGTTTATTTTGTGCGCGGCGTTTTGTGTCATCTTCTAACCTCCAAATTCACATTCGTAGTCATACAAACGAGAAACCTTTCTATTGTTTAAAGTGTTCTAAAGAGTTTACAAATAACGGCAATTTGTCATCCCATATGAAACAAGTACATTCCAAGAAAAAATCTTTCCCTTGCACTATATGTGGAAATACATTCAAGACCAACGCAAAAGTTTTGAGACACCTTAAAACTCACTTAGGTGAAAGGCCGTACAAATGTAAAGTATGTGGAAAAGGTTTTATTACCAACTATGACAGAAAGTTACATGTGCTTACACACTCCAGTGAAAAACCTTACAAATGCGATAAGTGCGGCAAGCAGTTTCGACAACCTTCATGCTTAAGAGCACACAAAAAACAAGTTCATTCTGAAAAGAAACCGTGGATTTGCAAGGACTGTGAAAAAGGGTTCTCAACACAGAATTCTTTAGTTAGACATGAGAGAGTCCATACTGGAGAAAAACCGTTCCACTGTGCTTATTGCGATGCAAAATATAATGACAACAGCAACTTGCGTAGGCATATTCTATGCAAGCATGGGACAACCTAAACGCTATACTTGTATTTATATGCTTCAATGTTATGAAGTGTGCTTCCAGCAATTGTGCCACGCCAAACAAATTTTATAGTTTAATTTGCAAAGACATTTTGGTTTACAAATTTGCGTATTAGATTGTAGATTCAGCAAATAGTTGCCGGAATGTTTCAGTCTACGTGGAGTACAAGTCCACTCTTGACAAATAAATATGCACTAGTTTTATGTCGAAATAATGCGTAAACTTTTAGTAATTCATTAATCTTGTATCAATTGTGAATATAAATGACCATACACATTGTAAATTGAACAAGATAATGATTCGCTGTTACAGCACGACAGAGCTTTTATCCTATCAAGTCCCTAACGGGTCTTAAAATTATGTAAGTGTTGTGAATTGCATTCAATTCAATATTTCATGGATGGTAGTAAATATTGAACTACCTCGGGAAGATGAGAAGCCTTTGGTCATCATAAATTCTCGCTTTTGCTTGTATGCAACTGTATATAAGAAATTAGGCCATTATAATGCCATTAAATCACTAGGTAAACTTCTGGTGTTTTTAATGGAAACTTGTAAGATGTCAGGTATACTAGTAAATAATTTACTGTAAATTATTAATTTGTATATTGTTTGTAAATTAATAAATCAATTTTGTATAATTTTTAATGAGGCATTTTAACAAGTCATCTGCAAAGTTGACTAAAGTACAATGGGGCGTATTTCCTTTACTTTAATTTTGAGTTCAGGTCGAGTTTAAACTCGGTTTAGGATCACTTTAATAACGTCACTTTGGTTTTAAGTCAAATTATTCTAGAAAAAATATTCGAGGAAGATTAGCTGAAGTTATGCAATCTGACATGTTAAAATAAAGTTAATCCAAGATTTACTACCGGTCGGCGCAGGTCGTAATCCAAATTACGCTTGCCTTTGAAAATCGGATTATATTTAACCTCGTTTAATCTTAATTGCTAGATTAGCCCCCAATTTGCAAAATTTGTATTAAATATTGGATTAAAGAAACTTGGTTTAAACCCGGAATCAGGGAATAGTTACGGTATTGGCATGCAATTGATCATCACCATAATATAAAGGTTTCATCGCCACTAGTATAAATAATGCATTTATCTGAGAAAAAATCCCGTATAATTTTTTATCACCAGGTGAAAACGGTAGAATTTTATGGTGCAAAAGCAATATTTTGTATCTTTGTTAAGTAAAACTACAATGTGAACATGGAATAATATATCTTGACTTGTTCCCACTGTTTCACTGTTTGTACTACGATTGCTTCCTTGCACCTATTGTGATAGCATATTAACTGTTACCTATGATGTGTGCAGGTATTACTGTGGTTAACAATTCGAATCTTTTATTGGGACTCCAGAATGCTGCAATTATGAAACGATTTGGCATTACGGCATTACCATTTACCAATAAGTATCGGGTAGACCTGACGGTTGGGTATGCGTGTCATGCTGGTAGCATATTGTTAATTTTGTTATCATTAGATTGTATTCAAATCAATCAATGGCTTGGTGTTTACTAAATAAAACTATGCACATAGAAACCGCAATGTATATAGGTTTTGTATTATGCTAACTATTTTATTGCATCACCATAGACAACTGCAAATTTTAAAAGATACAGTTGTAAAAATTAAGAAGGCTTTTACACGTGGTGATAAAAAATTATGGGGGAATCACGATATGGTGAGAGTCACTTGTGTAGCTTACGTAATTGGACATATTCCTGCGTGAAGACCGACAGAAGCTTTAAGTGTCTGAATTTTTTTCTAAAGTGAAATTGAAAACCTATTCAGGATAGCACACTGATAAAAATGGTACAGTTTTGGAGACTGTAACAAATTGCTTGCTCAAACCAAAAAAATCAACCTGAAAAATTGCGATGTGGTAATTGTCCAGTACAATTTGTACTGAAAATTTCTTTTGACCAATATACTAAGCGGTTGCGTTTAACACTGTAGCTTGTGAATTTAAGTTACTCAGAACCAGGAGCAAACGTTGCAAAATTAAATTTGCTGATTAAGTTTCTGGTCGTAAACAGGCACTATATATCTTATTACATTTTTTTCATTTTAATATTCTAGTTAGTTGTTTTGTTATTCCAAATATTTATCCAATCAATGGTAACAACAATGAGTTATATCAAACTAATAAAAATGTTTAAGTGGAAATGTTGGTAACATTTTAAAAAGTCAACGTCAGATCCTGTTCAGCTTTTCATTGACACTAAAGTTGGTTACCTATTTTGTTACTGAGAAATGATATGAGTCGTTTCGGATCTTTGTACATTCAGCGTTGTAATGTGCAATGGTATCTTTACTTGTGCAAGTTTACAAATACAATTTATGAATGGCTTTCTGCATGCATAATTTATTTCAAAATTAAAGGTGCATGAGTACCTTATTTTCCATGACCTTTTTATAATGGTGGTTGACTTAAGTACTACAGCATTATATTTTAGATTACTGTGATATAATTCCTTATTTCACTTCATACAGTAAGTGATTGAGTAAACTGACTCAGACTGATTAAAAAGAACACAAATTAAAACTAACTCATTATGAATTATTATCCAAAATTGATTAATTTATTGATTCACAATAAACAACTTACAAATTTGATATTTTACCTGCCACTTAAAAACGTTTTCATCTAAAACAGCACTTATAATCCATCCTAAAGATATCGCAACTAAAATTACACAACGGCTTAAATTGTTACAAACAATTGCACTCCCGCAAAACCGAAAACGAATAATGATCAAAGGCTTTCCATCCTTCGGTATTATTACAATTTACTCACATCCAATAAATATACTGAATACCATTTATAACACTTCAATATTGTCGGACCATTTAAACACTTTAAAGGATAAAGCCTCAATGTATTGTAACAGCGCATTATTTTTGCTTATGTATTCAGTTATTTAGTTCCACATATGATTTAATTTAATTAATTTCTAACTAGTTACAAACTAGTTTGTACGGTAATTATTTTTCAAGAATGGGTTTATACTCCACGTATGTTTGCACAGTCCGGCAACATGAAACCAGTTGCTGAATTAGAAACCTGATAAGTATAATTATAAACCAAAGAGCTTGTACAAATTGAACAATTGACATTGTTTGACGCGGTGGCACAATTAGATGCACACCCAATTGCATTGCAATAAATCTATACATGAACTGCGTTTAGATTGTCTTATGCTTGCGTAGAATATGTCTACGCAAGTTGCAGTTTACACTAAATTTTGCATCACAATAATCACAGTGGAACGGTTTTTCTCCACTATGGACTCTCTCATGTCTAACAAAATTCCTCCTTGTTGCGAACTCTTTCCACAGTCTTTGCAAATCCACGGTTTAACATCAGAATGAACTTGTTTTTTGTGTACTCCTAACACCGATGGTTGTCGAAACTGCTTGTCGCACATATCGCATTTGTAGGGTTTTTCACTGGAGTGTATCAGTTCATGTTGCTTTCTGTCAAGGTTTCTAATAAAACCTTTTCCACATACTTTGCACTTGAACGGTCTTTCATATAAGTGAGTTTTAAGGTGCTGCAACACTTCTGTTTTGGTCTTGAAAGTATTTCTGCACAAATCGCAAGGGAAAGGTTTTTCTTTAGAACGTACTTGTATTATGTGGCATGACAAATTACTATTCTGTGTAAACTCTGTAGAGCATTTGGAGCAATAGAAGGGTCTCTCGTTTATGTGTGAACGAATGTGACGTTGGAGGGTTGACGGTGACCCAAAATGACGTGCACAAAAGATACATCCAAAACCATTGCGGTGGATATCTATTATTAAAGCAGAAAAGTAAGTTTGCTTTAAACGACAAACAAATTACAAACTAAAAAAGTTAGTATCATTATGTGTCTTAAAATCCTTACCAGAGTGAAGGTTCACGTGCCAATCACGAGAGTTCTTGCTTTTAAATACCTGACTACACTGCATGCGTTTGTAACATTCTTCGCCAATATCACGTCGCACATGTATATATAACATTGCCTGTACAGCAAACTTCGTTGGACAAAGTGAACACTGGAAGGGCTTTTCGCCACTGTGAACCATTTCATGTCTTCTTAGATAAAGTTTTCGTGAAAAACGCTTGTGACATTGTGTGCAATGGTAAGGTTTCACGCCCAGATGCACTTCCTTGTTGTGTGTTTTTAAAGTGCCAGCTTGCGTAAATCTTTTGTCGCATAGTTCACATTTAAATGGCTTTTCTCCAGTGTGCACTCTCATATGTGTTTTTAGTTTTGAGTTATCCTGAAAAAGTTTGCGACAGTTTTTGCATTGTACCGTTTTCTTTCGACCATACTCTTTGCGATCCATTTTGGATAGACTTCTCGTGGATTGAACAAAAACTATTAAATTAATTGATTATTTTTTAAAACACTAGGCAATCTGTTAAATAAATAAATACGTTTTAAAAAGTGCAGAGTTTGCATGTCGCGTCTGAAGAATCATTTCCCAAGACTTGAATCTTCAAACGCATCATGAACAAACACTTGAAAATACGTTGGTCACCATTACCAAACACATGAATTTTCAAACGTCAACATGACCAGACACTTGATTTTTTGAACGAAAACATGACCAGACACTTGCATTTTGGGGTAAAATGAGATTTGGTACCAGTTAGAAAAAGCATTTGTTTGGCTTTCAACAGCTGAAAACCGCATGTAAATCCGGCCAGGCGTAGAGAAGTTATCATAAATAGAGAAATGTGTACAAAAATTGCAGATTTTATAGATTTTCTACTGCTAGTCACGCTCACGCTTTTTACGATCACTTGCCTTATTAGTTTTAGTTAATTTCTTTTTCTAAATGCTTATATTTTAATGCTTTTCTGCAGAACTGTTTTAAAACTCGAGATAATGACTCTTCAAGTAAATAAGAATTTCTCGAAGAAAAACTTAAATCTTGATTTTCTCAAAACTATGTTTTTGCATGTGTCTGGTCATGTTTTCATTCAAAAATTCATGTGTCTGGTAGAGGAGACAAACGCCTTTTCAAGTGTTTGTTCATGATGCGTTTGAAGATTCAAGTGTTGGGAAATGATTCTTCAGACGCGATGTGTAGTATTTTCTAGATCTGTTTAGGGTTAAGGGCTACTGGAATGCCACAAGTGAACTGGCTCTAACGTACCAACTACCGTCTGAAGAGTACAACTTCAAAACTGAGAGCTATTTTGTAGTTTGTATGCTTGTATCTTAGATCTACGTGGCATAGGCTATGTCTAATGATGTGGCGGATGTTCTAGTTACTCTACAAATTTGTATACTCCGTTTCACATCATTTTTTAAAGGTAGGTGTAAAAGCAATGCTACTACAGCATTTTCAAATGCTTATGAGCTAAACATGTATGCACAGATTCTAAGTCAAACTATGGAATGGAATCAGTTACTCAATGGAATGTCTGAACCTAAGCAGTTCTAGTTCTCACAGGATTAAAAATAAATGTTAATCCGCTTAGTTTGCAAAGTGCCTACGTGACTCTTCTCACACATTAAGAATGAAATGTTTTATTGTATGGATGCTTTTTCTATTTCTGCAACAGAGTGTATTTAAAACTATGAAGCAATGAGTACCTAACCTTGTACTGTGCTCAAGAATCACTTAATAGAATAAGGTAAGTGTCTCTTTAAGTTACTATTGTATTAAGAGTCATGTTTTAATTCGATTTATATCTTTCTTCGGAGCTTAAATTCCTTATGTGATGATTTCCAAGTTGATATTTTACTCTGGAATAAATCTCACTTGTATATTTATCTACACAAATGGCAGCTGAAACTACGGAATCATTCTGTCAGAATGCTGAACTATGATCCTTCTACGTAATGTTTAAATAATACACAGGTAGCAAGAAATAAAACAGGCTTTCTTGAAAACTTTGGTTCTAATAAAACAGTGTCATATAAAACCAGTACATGCCAAATGCGTTTTAATTTTTTTAGGAAATGGGACTGAATAGAATAAGGTCAGCCTCTTATTAAACTTACTACAGTACTCAATGTTTTGTTATAATTGAATTTTCATGACCAATTGGAGCTTAAATTATGGTAGGATTTCCAAGTTGAGATTTTAATCTCAAACAAATTTCGCCCGCGATAAGTTTTTATGTACAAACCAGCTGAAACGACAGGACGCTATGATTCTGTAACGTAATGTTTGATTAATATGCTGCAACAAGGAAATCATCCAGGGTTTCGTGTGAACTTTAGTACTAATAAAACGGGTTCATCAAATACTAGTTCATGCCATATAAGTTTTAATTTTAGGAAATGGGCTTAGAATAATATTTTAAGTGTGAGCAGTAACTTAGTTCATAAGCTGCTATAGCTTGTTCGACTGCATTTTTCAACTAAGGGGAGGAAGGTCCATAGGCAACCCTGTCATCACCAACAAGTTCTCCAAGATGATAACAATGGAATTTGTTAAAAGTTCAAATAAAGGCATACATGCTGTTGTAAATGGTAGAGAATTATGCATAAGTACCTGTGTACATGCGTGTCTGATTTGTGAAATGTCTAGATTATTATGCATCAGCTAGTGAGAAAATGACCGAAATGGTCAAAGAATGTTTTTACGGAATGGAACAATACTCCTACTAAAATTTATGAAATTTGTTTCACAACGAGCAACGACATTTGTATTCATTTTGATGCATTATCTCGTACCGCAGAGTTTCCATTTATCATTTTGCTACCAACACATGTATCGCCGTATAGCCAGTTCAGGGATCTTCGAAAGTAGTACTACGCAGAAGAAATTTTGACAGCACAGTGAGCTACCTACACACAAAAAATATCCTTGACAACTTTCAAAAAAATGTTTTAATACTTACTTGTTTCAACCTCATTTCATAATCTTAACATGTGAAACAAATTCGACGTTTAAGATAACCAGCTTGAATATTGATAAAATTCTAATGTGTGCATATCAACGTTTGACCAGGACCTTTGAAAGTTGCTACACTGTGGCTTCTGCTTTTGCAAAAACATCGTTCATAAAGTCATCCATACAGAGTCTTTGTCTCTCTGGCTTTCCTTTGATCTAATTAAGACTTATTTGAATAACAATAGGTTTTTCTGGAAAAGCTGAACCGGAAAGAAAAAGCTAAAAAGTGCATAAGAAGTACTATACTATTTTTTCGTTAAGAGGTACTTGTTTCCGTTCGCGGATCATGACCAACGTGAACCTTTTTTCATAACTTTGTGTGCATTTATACGCGGATATTCTGTCTTTCTTCAAATTGGATTATATATATCCCTGGAATCCTGGATAAAGTTATTTGAGCTATACCGCTGATACATGAGGGAAAAAAGGACTTTTGTAAAAAGAAAAACTAATTTGGAATATTGCTTGGTATCATTAAAAATTTAACTCTACTTGGTGTCTTATGAATAATTAAATTGGCCTTAGTGCCTCGTATGCTGACGTAGTTTGCAGGAAGACAAATATAATTTTAAACCGTCTTAAGCAAGTCAGCAATAAAGGGGACATGAGCATGTTAGCATTTTTATACGTCCCTCTTTGTGGACTAGTAGATCTATTGTAAAAGTGAGCAATAAATACACCAATGTTTTTGTTGCTTATATAATCCACATAGTCATTTCTAAGCAAAAGCGGTAGTATACACTATACAATGGTTACTGAGGTCCAAAAGACAGTCCATTTTATAGTAAGTGTTTTTTGGTTCATCACAAAATTAAACTTCGCTTAGGCAATCTTTGGTTTAAAGCTGCTCCTGCTTGGCAGCTCCCCTTACAACATTTCCTGATATTTGTGGTTAAGCTTTGCACACTTAAACATGAGAGTGCTGGAGTTTCTTAATACGGCCACGGGTATCAAGATATCGCGCTTACTACTTGCTTCCCTCGGCAATCTTATATCGATTTACAAGGTTAGTTGAGCAAGGGGATCCCTTCTCTGGAATATGTGGTAAAAACCCCAAGATTCGTATCTGCACTGGATTGTTTCTGTTGATGGGAGTAATTCTAAGCAACGCATACAAAAACGTGAACGTGTACAATTTGATTTTACCTCGTGCTAGGATTCCTTTTGAAACACTCAAACAATTGCAAGATAAGACGTTCACAATATTTGCGAAAACTGGAGGCATAACTGAGTATCCACTGGAACTAAAAACAGATAATTTGCGCTATTTGAAATCAATAAATCACCAAGGAAAACTTTACTCATTATTATCGTCATTATTAATGTCCTTACCAGAACCCAAAAATAAGATGGACAAAATATTAAAGGAAGACATGAAAAAAATATTCGACTGTGTTTTTAAGTAAAAAGCTTGCGTTTTGAATTTTTTCCATGTTGTCCGCATACTTTTTTTCTAGATTATTTTTTGGAATTGGTAGTCTGTGAAAGAACGAAGACATAATCCAAAACACTTTTCCTTCTTTACTCTAATTTAGATACTTCAAAAAGAACTACTTTAGAAATACTTTAGAACACGAGCATTTTCGTAAAAATATTCTTTGGTTTTCGTTTCGGTAATATAATCAATCTCTTCGCTTTTGGCAAACATTGTGAACTTGTTATCGAGCAATTGCTTCAAAGTTTCAAAATGAACCCTAGCACGAGGTAGCATCAAATTGTACACATTCACATTTTTGTATGCATTGCTTAAAATGACTCCCATCAAAAGAAAAAATCGGGCGCAGATACTAATCTTGGAGAACTTCAAACATATTCCAGAAAATGGACAGCCTTGCTCCACTAAAACTTTGCAAATGGACATAAAGTTTCCGAACGCCGCATGAAGTGAGCGCAAAATCGTGGCTCCCGTCGCCAATTTAAGAAACATGTATAGAACAAGCACAGAAACTAAAATACAAAGCCTAACATAGCTTTCGTAAGCCTCTAATAGTTCATGAAATTTAAACGAAGAAGATAGTGACTTTCCACAACTAACAAACTGAAAGTTTGCAACTGAAACATGCATGTAAAGAGAAAATTCAAAACGCCATCCATTGTCATAATCATGGGGCGCAATAATCCATCCCGCAATGTAATGCCACGTTTTTTGTCTCTTTACAAGTGTTTTCAAACTGAAGACGTGTATGGCTTTAACTTCTAATTCATAGGTGTATATAAGTTAATTAAATTAACCATTATATCTAGTTGAACGGAAGAGTATAACTGCGGTACATCATTTGAGTTACTTTCAGTCAATACAAATCTGCATATTTGATGCATGAGCATCTTATAATTGACGATCGCCATATGGAATAAGAAATGAAATTTTAGTTTTGTTAGGTATTTCAAGAGAAAACATTTTGTCGGCAAAAGTAACTCCGTTGTTTGGTCGAGAGACCTTATAATTTCCTAGGGATTAGGCAAAAATAATCCGGAGTCGGAATTTTTACCAGACTCGGTTTGTCTTACCACTGTGCATAATATGTGTTTTGTTTTTGAGCATTTTCTAAGCAGCGATAGTAGTTTTTTCAACCCTACCTTTAAAGCATAATGTGACATGGATTATACAAACTCGTTGAGCATCTAGTGCATTCTCCACTTGAGTAGGAATAGGTCGAAGCTAAATACAAGTGCTTTTCCCCAACATAAATAATAAATAATAACGAGTCCTGATGTCAGCACAAAACTAGACTTAAATACCATATACTAGCTACCAGAAGTTGTAAACACTAGTCGTGAGTCCGCTTTCCTATTTTTCACTCACTTGTCAGTTCACTTTGGTATTTATATCAGTGAATTCAATTAGTTGAATAATTTTTGCTATATATCTGAAAGAGAAATGTGTCCAAATGGAAAGCAAAAAGATTCGCCTAAATAAAACGGAACCGTGCAAAATCTGCAACAAAAGTTTTCAGGGTATGTCGAAACTAACAAGACATATGAGAGTGCACACCGGCGAAAAACCATTTAAATGTGAGCTATGTGACAACAGATATACGCAACCTAGCCATTTAAAAACGCACAACCAGGCAGTTCATCTGGGCATGAAGCCATTTCAGTGTACACAGTGTCACAAGCGTTTTTCAGAAAGAGGTAATCTAACAAAACATGAAAGGGTTCACAATGGCGAAAAGCCATTCCAGTGTTCTCTCTGTCCAAGAAAGTTTGCTGGACATTCAAATTTATATTCACATGTACGGCGTCACACTGGCGAAGAATATTACAAATGCACGCAGTGCAGTGAAGTTTTTAAAACTAAGAAGTCTCGTGATTGGCACGTAAACCTTCACCAAAGTAAGGATACTAAGCACATTCAAATATTTACAAGTTTAATTTGTTTTTTGTGTAAAGCAAACCCGTTTTTTAAAAATATATCTAGGAATCCACTACAATGGTTTTGGATGTCTTTTTTGTGAGCGGCGTTTTGTTTCATCGTCAATCCTTCAACGTCATATTCTTTCTCACATAAACGAGAGACCATTCTTTTGTTCCAGATGTGGTAACGAGTTTACACAGAATGGCGATTTGTCATCCCACATGAAACGTGTACATTCCAAGGAAAAACCTTTCGCTTGCAATTTGTGTGGAAGTACTTTTAAGACCAAATCAGATATGTTGAAGCACCTTAAAACTCACTTGAGTGAAAGGCCGTTCAAATGCAAAGCATGTGGAAAAGGTTTTATTACCAACAAAGTCAGAAAGGTCCATGAGCTGATACACTAAAGTAAAAAACTCTACAAATGCGATGAGTGCGGCAAGCAGTTTCGACAACCTTCAGTCTTAAGAGTACACAAAAGGCAAGTTCATTCCGAAGTTAAACCATGATTTTGCAAGAACTGTGTAAAAAAAGTTTTCCAGAAAAGGAGAGTTAATCACACACAAAATGGGTGCATAGTGGAGAAAACGCTTCAACTGTGTTTATTGTTATGCAAAATTTAGTATATACAGCAATTTGCGTAGGCCTATTCTAAGCAAGCACCCAAAAACCTAAATGCTCTACATGTATATAAATGCTGCAATGTTATGGTGTGTGCATGCAGCACTTGTACCAAACACGAAACAACTCATTTGTTCAATTTTAAAAAGTATTTGGGTTTATGAATATACCTATTAGGTTAAATATGCTGCAAATAGTTGCATGTTACCAGAATGTATGAAATTATGCGAAAAATAAACTCCTTCTTGAAAAATCATTTTGTAATTGTTTTAGTACGAAATAATGTGTATTTAGGAATTCAATATTTTAATCAAACATGGAACTAAATGACTAAACACGTTGTATCTTCAACAAGGAATTCATGCACTGACAGAGTACAATGAGTTTTTTGGTCAGAAAATCTTGACGTTTTTAAATGGGACTACTGAAACTACTGAAAATGGGAAGATTGTGATCATTGTACGTTGTCATTTTTGCTGGAGTACAATTGTGTGTAACAATTTAAGCCTTTAAGTAATTTTAGTTATTAAAGCACTACTGAGATTTGTTATGTTTTTTGGATGGAAACCTTCCTAAGTGCAAGGTAAAATGTCAAATTACTTATTTGTCTTTAGTAAATAAATAAATTAGTCGATTTTGTATGATTTTTCATACTGAGTTGGTTTGACGTGACGTGGAAAAGAAATTAGCTTTACTAGAAATGTTTTTGCTATTCTAAAAAAAGTAGGATTTCATGATAACAACAATGCATATTATGTTATATATTGTGAATGTTATGAGTAATTATTAGCGGATGTTTACAGTGGGCTAAAATTTTAAGCACAGTTTAGTATTAGTTTTTGCAATTTACCTCAAACTAAAGGATTGAGCATCTTTTTTCAGAATCGACCCGAATTTTCTCCAACTTCTCAAAAACTCTTCAAACTTTCAGGGCTGATCTATCGCTATAAATAAACAGCAAATTTTAAGTATTAGGTCAAAAGACTCTCATAATTCGGAAAAAATGCAAAAAACATGATATTTTTGAATGGCCGTAGCTTAACCGTCATAACTTTTTTGCGTCCAGGCAGAAACCAATGAAACTTTGCATGCTGGTACACATCTGTATGGGTTATTTTCATACGGAGAATCAAGTTGTTTGCTGCGCTACAAAAATTTCTGCAGGACCAAACATACCAAATTTTGGTGTTTGCCGAACATATTTATGACTTTCCAGCCCATGTCAAACAGTATTTTTCAAAAACTTAAAGACGGCCATAAGGCCACTAATATAAGCTACTAAACGCAACAGACCGCGTGAAAAAATATTGAGAGGTTGTCGAGAAATCCCGGTTTGAACATACTAATTTTAGCACAAGAACCATGTAGTATATTCGGAAAGCTGGATATTAGTCAACATTAGAGCCCATAAAAGAGACGTACTAACATACATAACAAAGCTTAGTTTAAGTCGTTTTGAATGGTACCTCAATGTTTTGCGTGCACCCGTTTAAACAATTGCTAGAATAATATTAGTCAAATTGTACTTATAAGGCGGACAAACACCATGGTCACACCGACATGCAAATTTCATGTTTACATAACTTTTGACTAAATTGTCGAAACGCAACAAATCTTTCAGTACATATCATATAATGAATTGCTCTATAAGACACACTTAAATTTTTACAAATTCATATCATTTAAATTTTTATTAATAAAATTTAGGCTAACTTTTGATGATTTTTTAGAACTCAAACCGGGACTTTTCGACAACCTCTCAATATTTTTTCACGCGGTCTGTTGCGTTTAGTAACTTATATTAGTGGCCTTATGGCCGTCTTTAAGTTTTTGAAAAATACTGTTTGACATGGGCTGGAAAGTCATAAATGTGTTCGGCAAACACCAAAATTTTGTATGTTTGGTCCTGCAGAAATTTTTGTAGCGCAGCAAACAAACAACTTGATTCTCCGTATGAAAAGAACCCATATAGATGTGTACCAGCATGCAAAGTTTAATTGGTTTCTGCTTAGACGCAAAAAAGTTATGACGGTTAAGCTACGGCCATTCAAAAATATCATGTTTTTTGCAATTTTTCCGAATTATGACAGTGTTTTGAACTAATACTTAAAATTTGCTGTTTATTTGTAGCAATGGATCAGCCCTGAAGGTTTGAAGAGTTTTTGAAAAGGTGAAGAAAATTTTGGTCGATTCTGAAAAAAGATGCTCATTACAAAGTTTATGTACGTACACAACACTTCTTAGTAGAACTACGTTCCTGCACATCTGGCCAACGTATCTGTTAGAATTCTGTGAAAGCCGACAGAGTATTGCGTAATTTATGCTTCTTTGTTCCTCGTTGAAGCAAAAATTCAAGCTAAGACCATAGTATGGAGATCAAGCTTACTAGTGTTCGACTATGGGCCAAGTTTTTCATATTACCAGAGTCTTAATCTTCCCCTTGCACATTTATATGTTGCGTTTAGCAGAGCCACCGCTCTAACTGACAACTTGCTTGTAATGCGTATTACTATTGAAATTCATGTCGTCAATTGAGTTTTTCTCCACTACCCCGGTGTAGTAAACTGGAACATGGATTTACTTAAAGTGTAGTGTATCACTTGGCTAAAAGAGTATTAGTCGTAATGGATAAGTAATTAAATCAAGAAACAAAGTAGAAATACGAGTTACAGATAAACAAGGTACGCTAGAACAATTTATATCACAATTACTAAAGGTAAGCATACATGGTAAACCATTAAAAGATGCTCGCTGCTAAAGAGGACATGACAAAATACTGCATGGGGCACTACAAAGTTTCCTACATGGGTCTGATTTAAAACCCACTTAGCAGAGCTTAGAGTCCTTTTAGTTTGGTTTAGAACCCACTTACTATTAGCTTGGCTTAAAAATAGTCTGAAGACTGACCGACACACGGACACTGACATGTTTGATGGCACGACATGTTGTTTTGCAACAGATTTCAAAATTTCAGTCCTTCATCACAAACAGATTCTGAAAACTGCACGTTTCCACGTCACACAAATTTTTGCTATAAACAAAACAAATTATCATTACCTCCAGATCATTATCATTATCAACTTCAAACGCGTATTTTTACGAGTACAATAACTTTTCAATTGAAACTAGTTCCCTTCAAACGTCAGCAACAGCAATTTTGCGTAATTAAAAGTGACAAGATTACTAAATTGTAAAATACAATCTGTGCGTTTGTACTCAAAACAGTAGCTTAATCAATCATTTTACAAATTCCAGCAGAATAAAGTAGACAATAATCTTTAAGTAATTAACTTTGCGCAATTTTTAATATGTTTATGTATAAAACGCCTTACATATCTGACCATTTTAGAATACAAAAAGTTTATTATGTCTTATCTACCCTCACATCTTTGGTGGGGAATACCCAGTTGACTAAAAAATTTAAATCATAGTTTTCCTTTCATCAGCAAATAGTTCATCAAAGAAACTATACCAAAATGTACTTATATGTATAGAATAGGAAAGTTCAATGGACCAACAAATCGATCATCGATAAGAGAAAATTGCATCTTTTGTATACGAATGGAATGGAATTTGGAGTTTTTCTTTTGTAATTACTGTTCAAGTTATAATGCAAACGCAGCAAATAAAGTTTCAAATCAGCGCTTTAACTACTTATAAGGCTAACTTTTCTCATGTCTGCTAAAATAATAGTTTTTAACTTTAATTAGACTTAAAACATGCGCAAGTCAGACTAAACATCATAAATACATAATATATTAAGTTGAAAACTGCAAATAAATTTTACATGATACAGTTCAAATTAAATGTGAACTAGTTCATTCTGGTAAAGAAAACCTCAATATTGAACCATTCAGTTAAATCAGTGATTTAAAATCACCACATCCTGTTTTACATAGGCGCATTGTTGCTCACTTAACGTCAATCTAATGACTCATTAGTAATGACGTGGCTCGTATGTGGCATTTCCCAGAAACAAAGAAAGCAGTGATTAAATGTTGCTGGTTTTTAAGTCAAAAACATAATTAGCGGCTTGCGCTCATTAAAACGTAAGCCGAATACCATTTCTTTACAATAGCAAAAAACATAATTAAATATTAGTTTCCCAAATATGTATAAATATTGTTTTGAATAATAAGACATGCTCATTCTCATCATTTACAAATCTACGGTGTGTTTCAAAAAGGTGGTAGGTAGTTAGCTCCAATTTTTATCTACACCTACATTTAGCTACAAGAATGCTAGCTCCTCTTGGATTATAGCTCCAATTTTTTAATCTCCAATGGTTTTTAGTTCCACTCCTCATTTAGTCCCACCGCTGAACAGAAAATTTGACACGTACAGAATACTCAACTGAAATGATAAACGTGTATCTGTATAAGCAACAGTAGCAAGTAAAACAAATTTGTGTACATTTTGGCGTCTAACTTTAGCACAAAATCGTAAACATTAAATGTGGATAAAGTAAACCGGAAATATGGTAGTGTTTAGTTGTACGCTTTAAAATATTGCTAGTACGTTCGAAAATTTGATATAACAGTTTGCAGTTGGAAACTGAATTTGTAATAAGTCCGTTTAAAGCTTTGTAATGTAAGTAGCCAACATAGAAAGTTAGTAGGGTATGGTTACAAATTGTTACGCAATTGCGTTTATAAAAAGAATCTAATTCATTGATCAATTTATCATCAAAAGGAACTTTTTCCGTTTGTATGAGGAACCTACACCTTCGCCAATATAATTTACCTTTTGTAACATTATTAAATTCAATAATATGTTATTTGAAAAAGGGCATTGTTTTTGTAGAGATTTCATGTTTTTTGGTAGTAGTATGATTTGAAGTTTTTTACACGCTGTTACAACGCAAACAAATGCTAGAACAATATATTGTTGGCCGCAGATGTTGAGAGTACTAAATAAAATAGTCATTCAAAATCTTTCATTTTTTAAACTGACTAGGTAAGGTCAAAACATCCGCTCGCATACATATGAATCTTATGTCGTTTTTGATAGAGTTTTAGGCGTAGAATCCGTAAATGAAATCAGTTTGTTTTGTTTAGAACATTGGTTTGGGCTGTGCCAGCGCTTGGCCATTCGTAAATTTTTGAAAATTTGACCACAGAGTTTACATGTACTTTGAAATCATGAAACTGATTTCATATTCGAATTCTACGCAGTTTAGTTGTATAGAAAACATAGTTTGACTAGATTTATTAAAAAGTGGAATACGGCCAATTCCCAACGTCTCAATTTTCCCCGTTAAATTCTAAGCAGCGTAAATAACAGGCAATTTTAAAATGTGTATGAAACAAAAAATGGACGTCAAATTCGGATTCTGGACCCTAAATTATGTTAAAACGATATAAACTTTATTATTATGCGTGCGGCACTTTTTGAGCTTACCTAGTGAGTGCTAGTGTTATTGTGTCGAATGATTATTACTGCTGATTACCGAACCAAAGGTTTGCTTTCAGTATCAAATCTGGATTCATACGAGTACAGGATTTTTTGTAGTAAATCTAATTCCTTTGATTGACAACGAAAATAGGACCTTCACCGGGAATAATTTTTAAATCCTGAACAAATCCTGTTGTCATGAACACAGGTCCCTAATCACGTTTAGACAGAAAGCAAAAACTCTTGTATCAAGCTGGTAGTCACACTTTTGGAGAAAGTACGACTTTTGTTTGCAAAAAAGAAGTATCTAAAAAATTCCATAAACAATTTTTTTGTTAAAGCATTGAAGTAATTTTAAAAATTATGCGAACAAGAACCTAAATGCAAACATCTTGTGTCCTGGCAACTTTCTTGTGTAAAATTTAATCTTGGGCACTTAGACAAGTGCGCTAGGTGTTACGGTGGATTATTCTGGATACATCTTAACCAGTTGATGGCAAGCCATTCAAAATGCTCGTTGCAAAAGACGACGAGTTTACGACATACATAAACCTCCGAAATTTTGAACTACTACACAAACTTTAAATCATTACAAGTAATAACAAGCTGTTTATGGAAATAAATACAAGGAAAGGGTTAATGAGTTGTCACAAATGTTTCGGGATCGTCCCATGGATCCTGTTGACTATGTGTTTTATTGGGTTGAATATGTTCTCAGACACGACACAACTTTACTAAAACCCTTAAGAATGGAACAGACGTGGTGGCAACGGCGATTGTTGGACGTTTACGCTTTTATTTTATTTATTGTACTAACTACCATGTCAGTTGCCGGGTTCCTTGGGTATAAAACTTTTAAAAATATTGCATGCCGAGTTGGATTTTGTAAGCCCCATTTAAACCCGATTTAGAGCCTATTTACCCTGGTTTAGGGGCCATTTGCCTTGATTTAGGGCCCATTTAGCCTTATTTAGACCCATCTAGCCTGGTTTAGTGCCCTTTTACTCTGGTTTACAGTTCATTTGCCTTGGTTTAGAGCCCATTTACCCGGGTTTAAAGGCCATTTACTCTGGTTTAGAGCCCATTTACCCAGGTCTACGGAAAATAACGTGGACACACGGACACACAGACACACTCACGGACACGACATCTTAAATAGCTCTCCTGCAGACGCAGCGAGCTAATAACAACATGAATGTACTTGTCTTGCTTTCGTTGTTCTTACAAGATTCTGTACTTGCCTCATGTAAAATATGATCGAACATAATGAGCAAGCGTAAAATTAAATTGGTCTCATAGTCAATTCAGCTATCGAAGTGCAATTAATGCTTAATGCCGCTTGTCTTATGTGTTGCCCAATGCGTTAATTTATTACCAGTTTTAAATCTTGAGTGAGTTGAGTCCCTGTTGCTTTTTTTTGTTTTATATTTACCATAAATCAATATTCAGATCAAGCTCCATCTCGTCGTCAAACTGTATCAAACCAAATTATAAACGGAAATTATTTTCTTGAAAGAGACTATACAAAACGTAGGATGTTGACAGTTTAGTGCTTGATTGATTTACATTGTCTACCGACTTCCCCCTTTATACAAAAATATTATCATGATCAAGGACCACTTTTTAAATCTATCACATATCAATATCCTTTAAAATTCATATAAAATCGGAATAAATTCCTTACTCTAAATCACATTTCTTTGTTTCTAAATGTTTACGGAAAGAAACCTTTACACAATATACACAAACACGTATGTTACGCTTTCCATTATCCATAAAACCTCACATGATTAAATTGAAGAACGTACCAAATTTGCGAAACACCATGATTCAAAAGCACATATCTCCGTATTTTCAATTGAAAGCCCAAAATTAGCTCTTAAGCTTTTGGCTTTGTGGCAATATAAAACAGTTAAAGCTACAAAATATAAATACTATAAGTATATAATGTCCTCAAAACTAATTCATATTTATAGCAATAATACAAGTGCGTATTTGGACTAATGTCAAAATTACAAGACCCCGCCTGACTGCCAATATAAAGTATATGCAACCACTTTTTAAAGAGATAACAGTTTACGAGTTACGTATCTGAAAGATGTGAGCAGCCCAAAAAGCGAAATTATGGTATAAAACAACATGAAGGCATTCTCAACATTAATCCGGGCTTCGAAACGTGTAATCTTCAATTTTTTGTTGTTGTTTGACACAGTTTTTGTTTGGCCTGGGCCTTTTATTGCAGGGACGTACTGCAAGTATACTTAGTAGATTCCAAAGTCATAAGTCACGAATAAGCCTAAAGGAAAAGATTTGTAGTATTTAGTAGTAGCTTGAGCAGGATAAGTATGTGAGATGCAAGTAATCTTAAGCTAGGCATAATTGGATTCAGTGCAAAGCTTTCTTGTTTTGTAAACTTCTCGAAAGCTTGAAAATGACCGTTAATGCTTCGAATATTTTCTTAAGCAGAAACCCTTTACAATATAAATTAATACTTACAATTTCCTTCTCATTTCATAAGTGTAAACTTTATTCATTCCAACAAATCAAAAGAATTTGGTGTTCTAAAAGGCTAAGTAGCTTTAAAAAATTGTCAGCTTCAAATATAAAAGCAAAGGGGCTAAAAACTGGAAAAAAGCGGCTTGAATCTTTTTATTTATATATTTAGCGTTACTTTAACGCAAGGATGTAATATATAACGGTACGACCATTTTACATCGGGTCGGGAATTTTTTTGAAACATTGACTAATCATTCGGTATTTTTATCCATTATAGGAACTCAATAAACAACACACTAGCCAGGAGGGTAACTGGATATAACGAGGTATACATGAGGCAACCCAACAGTGGTACGGCGTTTAACTTGATCAATCGCTACAAGTTATCTTGTTTCTGCTGCCACTAGAAACTTTGTACATACAATCTTTTCTTGTTAAGTATTTTATAAATTCCGCCTTGCCAAATCAAAATCCTTGTAACCGGTTTATTTTGTTGTAAAAACCACTTTTCGTAAAACGTGTGGGTTATTTTATTATTTATTTTATTGGAAAAAAGGTTTAAATATTTGACTACAAAGCGTTTCAACAATACTTTACGAAAAGACGTAATTTTAATTCTTGTTAAGATTTCATAATTTGTAAAATATTCTTATTTTACCATTTCTCAATCCTTAATTAATTTTTAGTTTGTCCCATCAACAGAACATTTCGGCAAAACAGTTTAGCAACCTCGTTCTTTCTTAACAAGTACAAATAGGAAAACTCTCACTTGGGTAAACAATATGGTAATGGAAGGCGGATTATAACTGATTTTTTGGTCGTGTCTAATATATTTACGATTCAGATTTTTACAGCATATTAGAATTGTCACTTTAGAATATTTAGTTTTTATCAAACAATACAGAAATAGATAGGTTTTTTCATATTATCCAGTAGTTGAGGTTCACATTATAAATTTAAAAAAATTATGGGCGACTCTCAGGGTCAGCAAAAGTTGTAAAATTTCAATTAAGTAATAAGCGACTGTTAGACTCAGAGAAAATTTGAAAAAGCTTGAGTAACTTGAGAGTCAAAATTATTATTGAAATAATTACGTAAGGTACGTAATGTATATGACTTGATGAGTAATCTAAATACACACAGCATATTTATTTAAGCATTTGAATAAAGCATACAGCTTCTTATATTTGACCAGAGTATTCGTTTCGTAAGCATTCGATCTGCGTTAACAAAAAATTCTTATAGTTTGTGAACTTTATGCAAAAATTATATCTATGTTATATTTGGCTGGTAAATTAATTCAATAACCATTTAGACAAGAAACTCTATGCATTTCAGAGATGCTGGGCATTTCACTATACAAAACCACACATAAACTTAGTAGCCTTTTGTTCAAAGCAAAATAAATCTGAAGACTGAATGCCGACAAAAAATGGATATTATGATATGGTATCTTATAGAGATGTGCAGATTATTTGCATTAGCAACTTGACAAACATTCTGAACTGGACGTTTTGAGTTATTGAGTTTCAATGTTGAGGTACAAGTTAAGACAATGAACCGTTCAAGTTATTGTGCTATTTCTCCAGTTGTTTTAACAAATGAACGAATCCGTCAAATTCAAAAGTAATTAGCGAAATATCTTTACTGATTCACTCCCAATGCCCAACTCTCATTGCAATATATTCTAGATTACTGTGATATAATTCTTTATTCAGTTTATAATTGATTAAGTAAACTAATTCAGACTGATTAAAAAGCACACAACTTAAAATTAGCTCAGTATAAACTATTATACAAAATTAATAACAAACAAACTAGTAAGTGGATATTAAACCTGGCGCTTAACAAATTTTCCACCTAAAGCAACACTCATAATCCACTCTAAAGATTTAGTAACTTAAAACACATAATGGCTTAATTCGTTACAAAAAAGTACACCTCAACAAAAACGAGAATGTATAATTATCAAACTCTTCCCATCCTTCAGGAGTATTACAATATACTCACATCCAATACATATACTGAATACCATTCACAACACTTCAAGATTTTAAGACCGTTTAGGCACTCCATAGAATTATAACTCAATGTACTCTAACACCACAATATTTTCTTGTTCAAATTGTCATTTAGTTATAAAATTGATATAAAGTAAATGTATATCTAATTTGTTATGCATTATATCGTGCCAATTTAGTGCATATTTATTTAACAACAATTAGTTTTTACTCCTCGTAGTTTCGTACAGTCTGGCAACATACAAATATTTTGATTAATCTGCAACCTAATTCGTATATTTGTAAACAAAAATACTTTTAAAAATTGAACAGTTAAAGTTATTTACCGCGGCACAAATCATATACATTGCAGCAAATAAATACATGTACGACATTCAAGTTTTTTGTGTTTGCGTACAATATGCTCACGCAGGTTTCTGTTTTCACTAAATTTTGCGTCACAGTAATCACGGTTGAAGGGTTTTTCTCCACTATGGACTCCTTGATGTTTAACTAAATCTCCCTTGGTTTAAAATCCCTTCCCACAGTACGTGCAAATGCAATGTGTCGTGTCAGAATGAACTTGTATTTTGTGTTTTCTTAAGCCGGAAAGTTGTCGAAACTGCTTGCTGCACATGTCGCATTTGTAGGGTTTTTAATTGGAGTGTATCAGCACATGACGCTTTCTGCCAGTGTTGGTAATAAAATCTTTTCCACATACTTTGCATTTGAACGGCCTTTCACTTAGGTGAGTTTTAAGGTGGCTGATCGCATCGGTTTTGCTCTTAAAAATACTTCCACACAAATCGCAAGGAAAAGGTTTTTCACTGGAATGGACATGTCTCATGTGGGATGACAAACTGCTGCTGTGTGTAAACTCTTTAGAACATTTGGAAGAAAAGGAAGGTCGTTCGTTTATGTGAGAATAAATGTGAAGTTGGAGGATTGACAATGACACAAAACGCCGCGCGCAGAAGAGACACTCAAAACCATTGTAATGGATTCCTTATAATATTAAATGAGAAAAGGGGGTTTGCTTTAAACGAGAAAAAATTAAACCCGTAAATGCTAGAATGTTTTTAAGGTCCTTACCTTTGTGTAGGTTCATGTGCCAATCACGAGACTTCTTGGTTTTAAATACATCATTACATTGCGAGCATTTGTAATGCTCGTCACCAGTGTGACTTCGTATATGTCGGTACAAGTTTGCGTTCATAGCAAAGCTCCTTGGGCAAAGAGAACACTGGAATGGCTTTTCGCCATTGTGAACCCTTGCATGTCTTGTTAGATAACTTATTTCAGAAAAAAACTTGTGACACTGCGAACACTGGAATGGCTTCATGCCTAGATGCACTACTTTGTTGTTTTTTCAAATTGCTAGATACTGTAAATGTTTTGTCACATAGCTCACATTTATAGGGTTTTTCGCCGGTGTGCACTCTCATATGTATTTTTAGTTCCCAATTATCCCGAAAGTATTTGTTGCAGATGTCGCACGGTACCGTTTTCTTTCTGTCAATCCTTTTGCTTTCCATTTTTGACAGATATCTCCGATGATAAAGAGGAAAAATTATTCAAGTAACTGAAGTTATTGATTTAAATACTGAAGTGAACTGAGTATAGCAAACGGGACCAACGACTTGAGGTACAACTTCAAGGAGCTACTATATGCTTCATAAGTCAAGTTGTGTGCCGACATTAGGACTGAGCATTATTTATGTTTAAAGGATTGTGCTTGTAGCTTCGTCCTATGACTACTTATGTGACGGATGTACTGGACACTCAACGAGTTTATGTCACATCATGCTTTAAAGGTAGGGTTGAAAACAATGAAAACAAACAAACAAAACTTCTTTGAAAATGGTCAAGAACAAAGGACATACACACTGGTTTTAAGTCAAAGTATATCAATGAATGGAATGTCTGGACCTAAGCAAATACAACAGGAATGAAAATAAAATTTAATTCGCTTAGTTTTCAGAGTGCCTACGTGACTTTTCTGCCACCTGAAACCACAACATTCTATTATTCTGTAATGTGATATTTTGTTATTAAGCTGGTTCATATTTACACCTTTTGCTAAAATTTTAAAAGGCGTAAAAGTATGTCATTTACAAAACTTCTTCTCAACAGTCGTATTTTTAATCGCAATAATGCCATCCTAAACCATAAGACATGCACACTTTCAGTCTGTAAGTGTTTACTCAGAAGTATTTAATATTTCAAAAGCTCAGACCTACAATTTATAGATAGCTTTCAGTAAACATTTAACGTTGCCATCAAAGTAGCTGTATAATCTTATTGGATATAATCGTTTTTAAAGATATATTTAGGAGCAGATGCTTGAACCTACGCAGTATAAGCAGTATAAAAAAACTTGTCACCCTTAGAGTTCTTAAGTCCACATGACTTTACCGCACAAACACAAGCATAAACTCTTGTACCTTGTTTCTAATTTATAGAATAACAGAATTGGTACAGGTTTACATTAAAATCATCCTGGTATCCTAAACTATACACACACATATCTTTATTTATCATCTATGAAACTACCAATCTCAGGCGCTTATTTGTTTCCTTATTGTTGAGTTTAGGAAAGTGGATTTAAGGATGGTTTGGACACCTTTAACACCACATTGTTTGAGATATTAATCAATAGAAGTGGTGTGACTGGAAGCTGAAAACCTTTTCAATCCAACAGCAAGCATATTTTAAAGCTTGTAGGTACCTCAGCATCCTCCTGCTCACTGCTGCCGATGGTCCAGCAGGTGCAGGTATTGGAATCCCCACAGGGGCTAACTGACGCGTGTGCTGGATCGTGATCGTCACGAGGGCAGGACCAGGAAAGGACCGGACCGACGAAAGAAAAAAAAATTAATCAGAAAGCTTAAGTGACCTTTAAGTACTTACACATTTGCTGCTTGAATATTGGACGCTTAGCAAAAAGATTTTTTGTTAAACAGGAACTGAAACATTTTTACTTGTTAAGTTTTAGTATTGAGTGGGTTGGTATTTTCAATGAGCTTAAACTTAAAAACCTGTCCATTTATTTATTTAAGATATTTTATATTTTGAAAAAATCAAAACAAGTATTAAAATTAGGATTGTACGGTAGTTAGCTGAGTAAACAAAAAGTATCATAAATACATCAGTTTTAATATTCCTACAGTATTTAGCAGTACCAATTATAATTAAACAAGAAATCATATGAGTTTTTACCCTGTTGTATGTATATTTCTTAAGGCGATAAGGGTAACCAAGATACCACGCTCACTAAATGCAATGCTTAATAACCTTATCTCGACTTACAAAGTTTTAGTGGAAAAAGGGAATCCGTTTTCTGACATATGTGTAAAGGTATCAAAGATTCGTATCTGCACTCATATATAAAATACATTCGTATTTTTAGAGAACATGCGACGTTTTTGTCTTATTTCATCAAACAATCCAACCGATGGAACTAGGTTCCGATACCTGGAACCATAGTCGGGCCGAAACAATTCTATTTTGGCAGCACACTTCCAAGGCTTTGTAGCTGCTGAAAGTTCGACAATATTTTTATCAACGCAGTACTCCTTTATAAGAGACCAGAGCCCACTTTTGTAATGGCTGAGTTTACATGGATAATTCCAACCATGTTCATATGAAAAGCTGTCGCTAAAGTTAGGCATTCCCTAAGGAATCATCACAATTTGTGTTTCTTTTAGTAAATCTACACGGTACACAGCAGGAATTGAGCTGCTTAGCACAACAGGAAACGTAGTTGGTAAGTTTAGGTTTACGTCTTGGAAATTGTTTACAACAATCAGGCATTCTGCTGTAGACAGGGGCTTTAAAAGCTGCCGAAGGTTTTGTATCACCGGAAACGAACTCTTTTGGTTGTCAATGTTTGCGTGAATCCTCTGGATCAAATTTATATCAGATTTTTTTTACATAAGGGTCACCAGATTCAGAAAGATGGTCAAAGGTTCGGGGATTTTTTATTTTGGTAAATAAGTTAGTTACTGAAAAATAATGATGTTCTTGAGAATACGAAGACATTACAAAACAAATAACCAAAACAGTAGCAAGCGACGAATTTTCTAACATTTTAAAAACATAATCCAGTTATTTTGGGCCATGGGTTTGTAACATGTTTTCAAAAAGCGCACACACATACACACGCTTTACAGGGCTATACTATTAATATAACTATCGTTTTCTACTTTTAAATCCACTGAAAATTATTGTTTGAAAATATTTCTGTTAAATGTTCACTTCCACAAAACTTGTTTTATGAGGCATATAGCAAAATGTTAAAATGAACATTGCCAGGTTTTGTTTGCCTGGTTGAAGATTGGTAAAATTAGGTTTTTCATCACACTACGTCAGCACACGAGGCACTAAAAACACAACTTATTTATGATTAGTATAAGTAGAGTTGAATATTTATTGATGCCAAGGCAAGCAATATCCCAATATAGTTTTTGTTTTTGAAAAAATACCTCCTTCTGTTTTTGTCAGAATAACAGCTCGATTAGCTTTACCTAAAATCCCATCTGAAGGCATACAGAATACAGCTGAATGCGATTTTAAGAAATTTTTGAGTTTGAAAGAGGAACCGTTTTCATGAAAATTTTAGAATACATACCAAATTCTTTTGACAAAGAGAAATAACGGACACAAGATAATATAAAATTGGAGAAACGTAACAGTTACGAAGATCTAAATGAACCTAAATGGAGCCCAAATGAGCCTAAATGGGATCCAAATGAGACTAAAAAGGATCAGGATAATACTGAACAACAAAACTTGTCAAAAACAACAAACACGTTTGTTTTATCATTTAACAGTAAAAATAATATTAAGGTCTTTTCCAATTTATACTTTTGTTTTTAGTAGTCTGATTACCTGTTAATTATAACAATCCGAAGTGTTGTAAGGTTAACATATATGAGACTTTTATTTAAATATATACTGACAACACAATGCAAAATATTACTGGTCAATCATGCTATTCGAATGGATTATGTGCACACTGATAGAAATGCTAAGCCGACTATAATGCATACTGGCAAGACACTTTTGCTAAAAGAATTGAGTTTCTGCAGATAATTGTTCAAATTAAATTGGATGAACTGTAGATATGGGCCTGGTATACATGCACTATGTAATGTTCTATACTTCTCTGGTTTTCCTAGACTTTAAAATCATTTGAAATATTTCATGATCTCGAATTCCGCAGAGTTTGCAAAAGGCCTGTAAAATTACTTTCCAAAACGCGTTCACTTCGTGCACTCCAGTTATTCCGGTCAAAAAAGGAACCTTGTGACTTGCATAGCCCAGGTAACGGTTAACTTATTCACCGTTGCATTTTGCGTGAACAGTATATTGACTAATTATTCAGTTGGTATAGCCAAGCAACAAATGGAATATCGACACAGCATAATTTTAGCGACTCTCAAATTTAGTAAAAAAATCGACAAGCCTGATAAAGAACACTTATGATTAGTAAAAACATTTAGACGGTTTATAAGCGACCGTCGGTTTCATTAATTTTGTTTCTTTTAAAAACTTGAATGCCTAAAATTTCCGTCAGTATAAACAAAAAAAACGTGGAGCATGCAAGTGCCAGGGTGTTTATGTTATGACTGAAGAATATAAAGAAGGCCAAATTAAGGTTACAGCACCATTTATTTAGCCACACGAGGCACTAGAAATAGAACTTTTCAATTTTTAGAATAAATGGAGCTGAATTTTAAATGACGCACGAGCCAACCATTATCCCAAATTAGTACTATAAAAAGTACCTCTTCTGGTCCCTATCTGAAAAATTATTTTGATAAAAATGAAAGAATATTTTGAAAACTTATTAATACTGGCCATGGTCTATAGAGCTGCTTATCCAGCTTTAAAATGTTTAATAAGTTTGATGGGCGGGGGTTCCAACATTTCCAAACCAAAATGTATTAAGCTAATTTCAAAGTTCCTAAGAACTTAAGTTAAATGTTGTGTGCGGAGTCAACAAACAGGAGTAACTTACAAGAAGCAACGGAGAGTTTTCAAGCATGGATTAATTTTGTGACGAACAAACAAGCATTCACTTAAAAACGGACTATGTTTTGACGTCAGTTGAACTGACTCAGTCTCAGACTCAGTTAGTCTGTACAAAGGTAAATGGGAGCTGTTTGATATGATATTTATTCGTCAAAGCCATGGCTCAATATTATTGTTGGTGAAAGGATTGTTCTGCATAACTCGTTGGTGGACACTTCAAAAACTAGGAGGGTAAGAAATTCCAACGCTGCGCATGTATGCAAGTTTAATGTATTAAAAAAACTTTTCAATATCATGTTGGTGCCATTTAAATGCCTTGTTGTGTAACTTTTCAAATGCTTCGAAAATATCTTTAAAAGGAACGAATGCAAGTGACAGCCTTGCAAAGTAGCAGCTGGAAAAATGCCAGCCGCGAAGTTGATAGTTCTTTTTTTCGAAATTATAATTTCAGGGTTAAGGTAATACCCGTACGGATTGTAACCCAAAGTCGTTAAAACAAATTTGTAGGAGGAACTGGCTTTGTTTAGAAGCAAAGCATAACACAACGACAATGTCCATCCTTCGTCTGCGATGGTAACAACTATGTGTATGTATTTCCTGGGGTCTGTTAATTTAACTTCCATAAGTATTTCAGGTTCAGAGATTCCCTATGGTTGTCTCCAACGCCGTACGTTACGATACAGGTTATCGCTTCTCGTAAAGGACGGAGTGGGAAAACTCCCGACACATAAGCATGATAACTTTGTCTTGCCTAATGCTTTATGCATTAGGTAAGGTCACAGTATGCTAAGACTTTACGCTACCCAGAAGAGATATTCGATTTTGTGAAATGGAAAATCTGTAACTGAAAAACTGTCTAATGGGAATTTTGGTACATTGGAAAATTTGTCTTCGTGAAAAACTTTATTTTGCAAATCTTGGTTTGGACATATTGTCCGGGGAAAAACTGGAAGTGGAAGCCAGGTCCTAGACCCGACTCAGTTCTTACTATTCTTTATAGTTCTTACGCCGGAAATTTTCGATGTTTTGAAATATGCCAGAGAAGTTAATTGATACAAACGATTAACAAAAATAACAAAAAATAATTACGAGCATTAGGCATTAGTCCGTTGGGATCAGTGATCTGCACTTGTATGGCAAATCCAATACCTGACACAAAAAACAATATATTTCAATCTTCAAAAATGAGCAAAAAATGTTGACATTTCAATCAAAGAAATGCACGTGAGGTCCCATTATTATATACAGCTTTTAAAAAGCAATATTTTCAAAGTTTGAAAGCACATTTAACCAGAAAAAAATATCGTTTTTTATTCTAGTTTTAATTATCTGCATAGAATTAGGTTCGTAGAAAAAGATGCACGCGAACAATACTTTCCCATTACTTTAAAAACGGTTTTCTAATGCATGACGGGAATGTGTCAAAAAATCACAACAAGTTATTATAATTTAGGAAATTAAACCAATACGGCTAGTTCAAAACAGTTTCCTAACAACTGCTAAAAATATGAAAATTAATTTCCAAAACAAAATGGTCGTGAACCATGCGTTTGTTACACAGCCCACGAAACTAATCACAAAATGGCTTAATAACGCATTTCAAGTCGCACATGTTTTATGTATCCACTGTGGAGGGTTTAACTATAAAGTATATTGATTTGCTGTTCACTTCCACCAAACTTTTCCGGAAAAACACACTAAAGGGCTTACATGGACATTTCCCCTTTTCTGCTGACTGGTTCAAGAAGGGTTGAAACTAGGTTAAAATTAACTCAATGTGTTCACCATTTCACTGGAGGATTCAAAAGGAGGGTATAGAAGTTTATATGTATGTACACGAGGCACTAAAACCGTAACTTAACCATCATTAGAAAAAGTAAAGCTGAATTTTTAATGACGCAAGTGTCAAGCATTATCCCAAATTAAATTTTGTTTTGATAAGAGGGTACCTCTTGCTGCTGTGTTTTTCCGACGCCGTAAGAGACAACTACAAATTTTGTTGCTGGAAGTACCACTATTAGCCCTATATTTTAAATTCATTTGCGCATAGTTTTACCAAATGAACAACTCATAAACAAATATATTATTCAAAACAAGTTTTTAAAACTTGTTTTTAAGCCTGTAAATATCCAGCAAGTTTACTTTCATGCCAACAACATCCAAACATCGCAGTCAAAATAAATGTTTTTGTGTTTTGGTAAATGTATAATTTAAATATTTTGTTGAAATTGGAACCGTCGGTGTGCTAGAAAAAGGTTTACATTCCTTGCTGTTATGAACATATCATACAACTTGTAATGTACATTCCGTAAAAACGTCAATTTCAATCTAAAAGGTGCTGTAACTAGCCTTATATTTTAGACAGGATTTATTTCTTCAAGTCAAATTCTTTTTCCCTTCACGATTTCTGCAATACTGGGCAACATAAGTGTGCATGTCTATATCTTGCTTTGCGCGTTTGCGTGTATACGTGTTTAAATAGTTTATCTGCCAGATACAAAATTAAAAGAGAAAGAGGTACTTCTTATCCAAAGAAAAAGCAATTTGGGATAATGGTAGGCTCGTGCGTCATTTAAAATTCAGCTTTACTTATTCCAAATGGATAAATTCTGTTTTTAGTGCCTTGTGTGTTAACGAAGAAGGAGCTATAACCCTAGTTTAACCCCCTTTCATATTTTCAGTTTGAATGTGAGTACACTTTAGCTAGCATGGTTTATGTTCTTTGTTTCTCCGAAGTTGATTCCTTTTAAGCAAATTTTTAAAAGAAACAAAATCTGGTTAAGCTCTAAATTTTCAACGTGCTTTAATCTTAATAAGCTAAATAAAGTTTTGTTGAAAACAGATGTTGACTAAAGAGTTGGATGGCAATAAGCAGAGCTTTTTCAGACACGGAAGAAAATCCAAGGCATAATTTTAATTTCTGAATTGCTACAAAATGCTCGTTTGTAGAAAATCGCCACAGTAAAGACAGCACTAGTTAAAATTTACTAAAAGAAATTTAAGCAATTGAAGAATCGTGTAAAATTGAGAAATTTTAACGGGAAGTTTCCTGAATTCCAACAAAACTGATCTTACTGCAATTCTGGTTTGCTCGGAAAGAAAAGATTTACAACTAAAATTTTAACCTTTTCACATGGCAATTAAGTACGACCATTTTGTGGTTAAAGTGGGGTTAAAATTGATATGTTGTCAAAGCCTACATGGCAATTAAAATGGGGAAGCCAAGCAGTCAAAGTGGGAATTCTTTTGGAGCAAGTATCAGGTGGAATGGGAATTTCAAAAATATGGTTCAGCCCTTGACGTGGGAATTGTTTGTATTACAAGGGAAACGAACGTAATAATACGTTTTCCCACGGGCACGTAACGGCATGCGAGAACGGATAAATCCGTTTCACCGCTCAGCTGATCAAATAGGGGCTACGGATAAACACGTTTTTCCGCTCGCAAAACGTTTTTGACCGCACGTAATAATACGTTTTGCCACTCAGCCAATCAGATTGCGAGAACGGAATTTTCCGTTTTCCCGCGTTAGGAAACGTACTCGATGAACGTAATATTACGTTTTCCCAAACGTAAACATTAATGTTTGCTTGTAAGTTCCGGAGTAACAACTGTGGAGGTGTGGTTTGTGGACTCAGACTCTCCAGTTTCCATTCGACAGACTTGTCCTCGCATTAGTATATGTGATGCCATAACGTGCACCATTTGCTTAGATAAATGGGCCAACGTTACCTGTTACACCGCCTTGCATTGGACTATAATAATCTTAGTAATTCTTGTAGTATCAGTACTCATACTAATGCTACGAAGAATCATGTCAACAGCATATTCGTGTGTCTGGATATGCACATGGCCGTGTAGGAAACTCTGGAGAAAAAGGACAAGACGACAACATCAACTTTTACCCACTCGTAAAAGGAAAGATGAGGAAGTAATAGAATTATTGGAAGTCAGCGCTCCACCATACAAAGTAACCAATGCACCTGCTCCAGTTACTACCACTATGAAGAGAAAGAAGCCATTCGCTACGTATCAAGGACCTCTTCTCATCATTTGCATCTTGAGCATAATCACTTTCTCCACAGCGTGCAGTGAGTTTGCTTCAATGAGCGCGAGCTCCACAGAGTGCAAGATCACTGGTGACAAAGAGACTTGCAATGTTCAGCTCAAGACAAGGCTAGCAGTGAGCCCAATCCGTCAGACCACCTGCTTCAAGATAGAAAAAAACAAGCAAAAAGTCATGGGCACCATTGAATTCACTACTGCTAGCATTTCTGTAAAATGCGAGAAGAGACTTTTGTATTTTGTACCAAAGGCAAAATTGAGCTGCGAATCGCATTTGCAGTGTTATTCACTATATAGCTCCAGTGACTGTAATGGCTTTAAGTGCCAGAACTTTGGAGCAAACAGCACAATAAAGTCACTGGAAGCTACAAAGGAGAACTTGGGCTGGTCAACTTGCCTTTCTTACCCAATTACATCTTGCCCTTGGATTTTGACTCATGATTGTGTTTATGCCCGGACAGCGTTCGTCAATCCAACAGAGGAATACTTTGAAGTGTTCAATTGTCCCCAGTGGGGATATTCCATAAAGCTTCAAGTTACGGCTAATCTCAACGGGAAAAGTGCAAAAGAAAGTATTGTTCTGCACGCTGGTGAGCAACAGAAAGTTTTTGGACTAGAGGTAGACTTGATCTCAGCTACGCTACCACCAACACCAGTTCTCGATGAATGCTTTGTCAGAAAAAGAGAGCAGATTGCCATAGCTCCATGCAATAACAGAGAAGAGCTGGCAATTGGCAGATTAGGCGAGCTCCAGTGCGACAGCGAAAAGGATGCAGCCACACTGACAAGAAACTGCAAAGCAAACCAAGCAATCATATCATCTCATTTGGATTCGACTGGCATAAGATGTAATGCAGAAATTATAGACCCAGACTTGTTGCTGAATATTCATCCGCTCCCCTTGAAACTGGAGGAGGGAGTCATCACAGCAACAAATTATACTGTTATGTATGATACTTCAACATCAGCCTTGCTAGAGCTGCAGATTAGTGCGGAGAATTTAGTACTTGTGGCAAAGAAGGAGATGGGAAAATGTGAAGCTACATTCATAAAAATAGACGGATGCTATTCCTGCCTAGCAGGCAGTAATCTGTTCCTGGAAGTCAAGGCCACCACTTCCGAGGAGATAGTAGCAACACTAGAATGTCCAGAAGGCATTTTATACTCGCAATATGTAATAACTAACATTTCTTCCACAGTACAGAAAGTTGTTCAGGCCAACCATCCCGAGGTTGACGTTGTGTGCTCATTGAGATGCCCACAGAATAGTGTAGAGCTGCATATTAAAGGCCACTAGCACTACTTGAAGGATGCGGCATTCATAAGTAACGAGCACTCCTCTTCACATCAACCAACAAGCACCGGCTTGGACTTCCACTGGATGTCGGTACTGGGTAATGGGATATATACATGGGTAGTGAGGGGGATAATTATCACCGTCATCGTTCTCTTCCTGCTGGCTATTATTATCATAAGTATTAGAATGGCATCATTAAAAGTTGCCTAAGTTTTGCCCCATGTAACGACCATTTCCGTCTTCCCTTTGTTCAATAATATTCTATATTCTTATTCAAGATAGGGAGTGTAGAATAGCAATTTTCTTTGGTCCCGGAGAATGTTGGGCTATGTTATGAATAGCCAACATACATTTTTATTTCACATAATATTATTATTATCATTTGTCATTTTAAAGGTAGAAAAAGGAAAATGTACTTTTATCTTAAGAAATGGTAAACCACATTTTTACGTACATTATGTTTCTGTACCTACTATTGGTTATATGCACTTACCTAGATATTAGGTTCTTATGCCTTTGTGCACAAATATTCTTTTCATTCTTTTGGTAAGAAAAATGCATTGTTATCTTTCCTTCAGAAAGACCTCTCGTCACTTTTGACATTTTATTTGTAAGACGCTTTTCTCAAGTTTTTTCCTTGAAAAGGTTTTCTTGAGTTTTTAAGCTATTGGTTCTTGTGCACCACAATTAGATAAGCAGTAAGCTTTGACCAGATGCACGCAAGCATTATGGTTTTATGGGTTTCCTTATTTTATATTATGCACCGCAAGATGCACTCATTGTATTGTCCTAAATTCTTTCCCTCAGTTTGGACTGTTATGAACCCTTCAGGTTATTGAAACTTAATACTTGGAAAAAGAGCTTATTTATTTTCTTCTCTTTTTCTTTCCTTTTAAGGAATGCTTTTGTAAATGGGTCAGTTATCTGATTCATGGATATTTTTACCACGTAGTTTTAAGCAACAAAACTTTGTAACTAGATTTTAAGATTTCAACTCAGTAATGATCTCACCATCATCATACTCAGACACAATTTTCTTGTTTCTTAAATAAATCACAAAATTCAATTTTTATGCCGATTTATTTCATTGATTATGTTTATGCATCCCATTATATTGGGCACCGCATAACAATTTCCGTCGATACAATCACCGAAATTGCACTTCCACCGAATGATCAAACTACTTGGGAATTTTTAATGACAAGCACAGTGTATGCGGATGTGTTTCCCGACTTTCAGGGAAAATGTGATCCTGGCAACTTAGTCTTAAATTTTTTTCGCGGAAAAAGTTCTAAACATAGGAAGGAAGTCCTACAGTTATACTCGTACATTTTATTAGATGTAATGGGTAATTATTCTTATTTTGTATTGGGGGACAAAATGCGCTGTGCATTGAAAAAACCGGCAAAAATGCCAGAATGGCATCATGCCAGGGTTTCGCATCATGGAATCCTGTGGTGGAATATTATTTGGGGCAAGAAGAGCGCTATGAATTTGCTCTCGTCATGCATGTTCCGGTTGTAAACCTTCAGTTCGTTAGTTGCGGAAATCCAAGAGTATCTCCATTTCAGTTTCATGAACTATTAGCGGCTTACGAAAACCCTGTTTGGCTCAGTATTTTAACTTGTGTGATTGTTGTATGTATATTTCTTAAGGCGGTCAGGGGAACCATGATACCACGCTCACTACATGCAATGCTTGATAACCTTATCTGGACTTACAAAGTTTTAGTGGAGCAAGGGAATCCGTTTTCTGATATATGTGTAAAGGTATCGAAGATTCGTATCTGCACCGGATTGTTTCTTTTGATGGGAGTGATTTTAAGCAACGCATACAAAAACGTGAATGTGTACAATTTAATGTTACCACGAGCAAGGATTCCTTTTGAAACACTGAAGCAATTGCTTGATAATAAGTTTACAATGCTCGTAAATAGTGGATTCATATTTGAATATGGGAACTTTTGGAAACTTGAACCTTCAGAATGGAGCTCATTCCATTCGAAGCTTTTGGAGCACAAAGGAAAGTTGTATAGAATTTGGTCTTCGATTTTTGATTTTATATATATGAAAGCAAGTATTATGAACCCCAAAAATAAGCTAGAGAAAAAGTATATGGAAGTCTTTCAAAATATTTTTCGAGTGACTGATTTACTTAACAGCACAGCTAATATATTTGTTCAAAGTGAATTTGGCGATGACTCTCCTGGACGATTTACGCCACAGACCAAGTGCAGATTCCGTGGTAATCGGTTTAACTACAAATGTTTCAGGGATAAAGAACTTGCCGTTCTAACACGAGAGTTGAGAAACTGCAAAAATACTGCCGTATTTCTACCGGCACAGCTAAGTTCAAAAATTACAAAAGACATGCAGCGTAGCGGTATTCCGGCAGATATTAGTTCTGAAACCTACACAAATGTAAGCCTCACGGTTGGCCCGTCAGGCGTGGTGCCACCATATGTGCTACGACGCATAAAAGGTATAAAGCAATCAGCTGTGTTTGAATGGTGGAGGAAAATACTGGCACCGGAAAAGTTTCTTCCATTGCAAATGCCACTAAAGTCTCCAAATATGAAAGGAAACGTTCAGGTTATGTTTTTGGTTCTGGCTGCTGGTTTGGTATTTGCAGCCGCTTGTTTCCTAATTGAAATTGGAAAACCCATTTGGCGATGTTTGTGCATTTGTGCATATGTTTTAGCTTATAGTTTACGTTTTGCAATAAACCAGGTTTTGCGGTTGTTAAGATTTCAATTTTCATACTATGTTGTTAAGCCTGTGCTGTCGTTTAAGGTTGGGTATAAAACAAATTTGACCGATGACTTGCTTACGTATGCTAGTCAAAAAAATGCTGACGCTAGAGCGAAAGTAGAAAAATCCAAAGTTAAAAACAATAGGTTCCTAAATGAGACATGTGAGTTCTACAGGCCTTCAAGGCAAATGGAAATTGATGTGACTGCTCCAAATGAAGCGACGAGTACACATCTAAGAGATGGGAAGAAAGAGCGAAGTCTGGCTGTGAATGTGAATCACAGACTAAAAGAGGATGTTTTGAAAAGAAGAAACAACTTTGAAGAATTAGAGAAAATTGATACGGCCAAATTAGAAGATACTGGCGAGGAGAGGCTGAGAGAAGATATTGAAGATGAAAATTTGCGGATGTTTAAATATTTGGCTTTTAATGTGTGTAAATAGTGACTACAATTTTAATTTTTGGCAAATTTATAGATAATTGAACTCTTCTTCCACTGTCATACTATGTTAGACAAATATAAATTATGGAATAACATGAGTAGTTTTAGTGTATATTAAATACAAGCATAATTTAACGAACTTTTCTTAAAAATACATAGCTAGTTAAGCTGCTTTAGGGCTTTATTCAAGCAATCTGAAATTATTGTAACCTATTACTATAACACATGCACTATGAAAGCTTTTTATACCATTTATTTCAATGCACCCAAAACCGTGCGCAATAAAATTGAAACGTGCACTAAATGTTGCATAACTTTATGTTTAATATCTACTTATTATATGTGTCTCTGTAGATTATGTGATTAAAGTAGCAATTTATCTGAAGAAAGAGAAGAAGCTGGCAAATACAGTGTTATTGAAATACAAGTTCTTTATCTACTGAACTCACGATTTGAATAAAACTAGTGTTGTAATCAGCAACGTGCATAATATTCAATTCCCTGTTTTGCACTGAGAAACTTATAGGTTGGTTTCATAACAACAGATAATAATAATGATTATAGAACCATCTGTTCAACTAAGAGAAATATATACGCTATTTATGAGCAAGTTTAATTTGATGAGTGATTCCGTGTCAAGACATTTGTTTTACACAGATATTCATATACAGATTGCATAAAAACATTAAGGAACATCAAAATATTGTTTCTGATGTAAAAATCAAATACACACAACATTGATTTGAAAAAAATGCATACATCATAACATTTTGTATTAACAGTTTCCTTTTAGAATAGTATACACAGTGTGTATTACACACTCACCAGATTGGTTTTGGTACATGTTTTGAGTACAAATTTTAATTTGAATATCAGCTAACCCGTTTGGTAAATGCCCCTTCAAGGAGAACAATGCCCCTTTTAATTGTATTTTAGAAAACGATACAGCAACGGCTCGCTGCCTATGCATCAGTATCTTGTGCCGAGGGGTATGTTCATCTGTGATTGTTGGAACATTTCCAAACTGCTTCATAACAAATTTATCCGAGCTTTTAATGAGCAATGAACAGTTCTTGATAACATTTTAAAAAATATTTTTTTTGATACCCACTTGAATTTAAATCTGAACATCTATCACTCTTTGGTTCCCAAGATTAATTAGTTCGTGTGCGTAGAATAATAGGAATTCATTTATTTAAGACGAAAGAATTCGATAATCTCGGGGAACTGCAGAATTTTATATTTTCACTGCATTTAGTAAATTTTCGTGTGACTCAATGTCATTTGAGCTTCTTTTTGTAAATGTAAATAAACATTTCCGTTATATTTAAATCAATACTAAAATTTACAGATAAAAACACTTACCAACCGTTTCTAAATAAAGTAAATATTTGGCAATATTTCAGTGTGGACAAGGTTAAGCTTGAAATTTAATTATTGTTAATTGATACAACCATAGCCTTAGCTCTTGACTTTCTTGTCGTGCTTAGGTTGTATGAAACGCTATGTTTTCTGAGCTTGTGACGGCTTCTAATAAAGACACAAAATATCAATATATAATAAAGTGAAAATTAATAAAAACTAATGAATACTAACCTGGTCTTGGGATTTTCGCGAAGTGGTTCAAAAAGAGGACACTCTTCAACAAACGCTTGATATTAGTCAAAACGTTGTTATATTTGTTTAGCAGATGAACCAAAGTTTCAACTAATTCTTTAAAACAAATACTTACAAAGCTTTATCACATTTATATCGCTTAAGGGATTTCATTGTCGTGACGTTTAAATGGCTGTTAAGCATGGACTGATTGATATCACTAAGTGCCCGCAAACCTTTTTAAAATGAGTTAAATACCATAAGATAAATACAAGGAGCATTTGTATATTATCAGTAATAACACTATCAACCTAAACCGAGGTTTCTCCGTGTCATCGATTTGTGATGGATCCCTTACTCAGTTCTTGACGCCATTACAGGACACATAATTTCCATGCAAAATTTCCAATGTTACAGACCTTATTTATACCGAATCAATAATATTCAATCGATCACCCTACTACCAACAGTCAAGACATAATTGAATATACAATTCTTACAAAGAAGATAACAACAGGACCAATTTCTTGTCAGAGAGGGATCACAAAAACGGATTCTCATCACACTTTTCAAGTTAATGGATGAACAATGCAACCTCAATATTTTATTAGAATATCTTTGTCATGTTATTTATAATTCATGTTTTTTCTGTTCAGTTTTTCCTGATGATGGTTATAGTAAATAACCGAAAGCTTTAATAAACATTGTAAAGTTTGCAACATTATGGCATCCATGATCTCCGATTTATCATTACCTAGTTTGGGTTATTCTTTATTTTAGCTGTGAAGTATAATAGTTTGATTAACAAGGAATTTGTTGGTACTAAATTTTGCAAATTTTTTGTTTAATTAGCATGCTAAATTGTGCTTCAAAACTTTCAAAACAAAGTTTACCCTATTGCATCACCGAAAAATTTGCCAAGTTTGATATCAAGTTGAAAGTATCAACAAACTTGCCTTTAATCGAAATATAAAGCTTCATAGATCAATTAAAAATTAATAACTGAAAGTCATTTTATTTAACTTTTACTTGCTGAAGAGGTTCGCGGGCACTTAGCGTCTTCGATTAGCTCATGGCCCAACACCCATTTAAACTTTACCACGACATATTACCTTAAAGATACCCATGCATGTCCTGTTTACGCTGCCCACTCCTTGCGTACTAGCTTTGAGGTATGAATGGCAAGTAATTAGTTCGTCCTTAGCAGGGCCTAAGGGACACTGGGATTTACTGGGCCCTTCTCCCGGGACCCGGGGATGAAGGGGCCCAGGGAAGAAATACGAAACTTAACATTTAAAAAACTAGATGAATGACTGTGTAAAATACATAAAAATCATAATGTAATTTTACGTTCATACGCTTACCAGGGATGCAAAATCTTCCGGGACCTAAAATTTCCCGGCATCCGGAGGCAAATTTCCCTCAAATTTTCAAGGTTTTTACCACTACTACTACTACTTCTAGTACTAGTTTGTGAAAGTTTCCCCAATTTTGGCATATTTTTCAAAATTTCCCGTCAGGGAGGATACCAAGATGCCCAGATTTTGCATCCCTGACGCTTACATTGTTATATGGATTCGCAAACGTAATCTTCAAACGTTAGCTTCTCTTGTTAACTTCAATCATTACTTTGAAAGTTATTGGCCATGCTCAGTTTAATTTAACTAACAACGAGAAATTGGAATCAAAATCTAAATTGAATTGTCGGAAAGTTGTATGTTTGTTCTTGGATTAAGGTTCTATATTAGAGTCAGTAGACTGCGGAATACTGGAAAGCAAAAGAGCTTTCATTCTCAAATAAAAACACATTACATTACCAAAGAAATGAGAGAGAAAGAAATGTCGACTGAATCTGTAAATTGTTGAAAACGTACTCTATATCTTCAGAGGTTATCTCGACAACGTCTCAAGATTTTTTCATGCGGTTTGTTACGTCTAGTAGCACATATTAGTGCCCTTGTAGTCATTATTTAGTTTTCGAAAAATACTGTTTGGTACGGACAGGAGAGTCATATATGTGTTGGACAAGTACCAAAATTTGAGATAAACTGCCTCACAGAACTTTTGGTAGTTAAGCAAACAACTTGATTCTCCGTATGCAAATAACTCAATTACTTGTGTATCAGCACGCAAAGTTTCATTGGGTAATAACTGCACACAAAAAAGTTATGACGGTTAAGCTGAGGTCATTTAAAAATAGCACGTTTTTTGCAATTTTTCCGAATTATGACAGCCGTTTGAGCTAATACTTAAAATTTGCTGTTAATTTGTAGAGATAAATCAGCCCTGAAAGTTTGAAGAGTTTTTGAGAAGGTGAGGAAAATTTTGGCCGATTCTGAAGAAAGATGCTCATTTCAAAAAAGTACCATACAGTTTTTTAATTGCATGTTTATTACGTATACTACCGCATAAATTTAATCGTGTAAATCTGCTCATTAAATGCGTGCACAGCTATTTACATTGAATTGCGTTACAATTACCTATCATACAGATAAACAATTTTGAACATTTTTTGAACATTTTTTGAACAATGAAAACAAAACCTATTTGTGGTTGATATATAAAAATACTGTTTCCAAATGCTTTGACAATTTGTTGAATGTTTACAAGCAGCAAACCTGGGGTTTCAAAAAAATATTTGTTATTGCAACGTAATCAACGCAAATATTTTGCATGGCAACCTGCATTTTTTGGCTGAACCCTTTTGCATGGCAATTAAATAATACTATTTTGTAGTCGAATGAATAGGGTTTTATTTAAACGTTCTTAAGGCTCATTAGGCCGTGCCCATAGAGCAAACTTGACAAAAGCATCACAATTTTACATAGTTTTCTTTCTTGGTTTTCTTATATATATTTATAAATACTAAAAATATACTAAATATTAAGTAATTAAAAAATGTAGTCAAAATTATTTCCCTATTGATCTTATTAGAATTTACTTTAACTGATTTTAACCCCTAACTATGTTTCCTATGTTTTGGTAACGTAGACTAGCTTAATGGTTGTTGCTAAGTACGTTGACTCTTTGGTCCTGACGTTGAACCTTTCCACTTAATGATACTATTAGAACGATATTCGCGCACAAGATGCCAATCACTCCCACAATCCCAAAAAATATTTTGTTTTCCTGCCCAAGTTTTTCCAGATGCTCAACCGCCATTCCCAACAATTTGTTACTCCTCCCCGTTTCGTAAGCTTGAACAATCCCATATTGAAGAATTGAATTATAAATATTCCCGTAGTCAAACCCATTTGCATGGGCAAAGTCACCGGCTTTCCCGAAGAGCGTCCTGATGCCCGTGATGAAGTCTCTAACCCCCGAGAACCCACCGGACCAATTCATCATGGATCCCGCGGCAGCCGCCAGACCAGGATGAGCGAGAGGCAATGCATCTCCACATGGCACCAGAGCAATCACCATTATCATAGCTGCTGTATAGATAAAATATAACCGCAAATAGGGTTTTAATACTAATTTTACTAACACTTTTGCACACTCCCTTTAACTTGTTTACCTGTAATGTACAGTTTTATAATTTAGATAGCTTAATAATAATAATATATTCTTTACTCACCAAGTTTAGCCATTATTGGATACGGAAACAAAAAAATGGTACAAATTTTTAGCTTAATGAATAAAACTTCTAAGTTTTGACAGTATATTTTCCACTAAAATTGGAATTGGAAAATATTTTATAAAAGTTTTATAAAAGTTTAATCTTTCTTCTCCGCAAGCGGTCAGAAACAGATTGATACAGATTTTCTAACTCCTCCACACAAGACCAATTTATATCTTTTAAACTTTTACCATCAAATACCCCTGTAGATACACTTTCTATTGCTTTGCAATGGATTCCATTGAATGGAACAAAATATGTTCCAAGGTTTCATCCTCACCCGTGCAACAAAGAATGCATAAGTCGTAAGAAATGTCATGTTTATAATTTTCATGCATAATAGCAAATCTATTCATTCTTATTTGAGATAATAACCTCATTTTGTGGAATGTCAACTTGTGTTGTAAGTTAACGGAAATCTGCACAAGTTAATGTACTTAACTGCAGTTTAGTCTGATTGGAAAAGCTCTTCTGTGACCCTACATAAATTAATTAAATTTGTCGTAGGATATATGGAACATCCTTTATGTATGAATGCCGAAATATCTCGGCTTTTGGTACGTCAAAGCCATTTTGTTTTTATCGACTGTGTTAATAATGCACCAAAATTGAAGACGACTTGCTGGAAGTTGAATAGATTGTCGTAAAAAACTCAAGATGTGCAGTTGTTCAGCTAATAGAGCAGAAGCGTTGCAGGTTGTTTCCATCCGACTTATTTAACTAATTTTTGACTACCACAGCAAGCATTTTAAATTCGTTTGGTATGTATTTGAATAAATCTTATTGATCAAAGTATTTCATTAAGTTAATCAATTCTTTGTATAATAAATATATATGCTAACGTTAGCAAGCATGCAAAGGTGTGCTTTTTATTTTATAAAAATTTATACGGAATTATGATGTATGCGTCTTTTTTCTAAAGTATTTAGACAACGCTTCTAGTTGAAGACTGGACAAGAAAAGCACTATGTTCTGCTCTGATGAAATGGAAGCTCTGCATTTCACTCAACGCCTTGGGACGGCACGCTGCTCTTTATGTGTTTCATGTAGAACACCGAAGCAGGTTCGTTTCACATTGTCAGTGAAGCACTTGAAGCAGCCCCTAGCTCTTGCTCTAGGCTTGAACTGGTCAAGTAATTTTTGCCTGCCTTTGCCTTACATATTGCTTATGCAGCAGCAGCGTGCCGTCCCATGGAATTGAGTGCAAAGCAAGTTTAGCTTTACGTAATTGAGGAGCAATGAGCCACAGCAGTTGTAACGGTTGACACACATGTTGCTATAAGGCGTGTTGATGTGAAGCATATTATTTATTTACAAATAATTCAAGAATTACAAAATGCAATGAAATTGCTTGCGTTGACTGTTAGCTAAATTTTTTTGGATTAAACTAAAGGAGCAAAGAAACACCTTTCATACCTTTCCAAGCATAACAGTAAAAGCTTTTGCATACCAAAATATGAAATGTAGGTTTTTATACGTTTTTTGTAAATTTTTCTTCGTCTTTATTGTTTGATGCAGAAACTTTTCAGGCATTATAATTTCAATAACGTGGATCTCCATAAACATTATAAAGGATTCATAAACGGAACGTATTCATAAAAAACTTTTGCGTATAAATTTCGTTGATTATGGCGTAATTTAGTCTCTGGAGCACCGAAAACGACAAAATGACAAATTGTTTGAGAATACCGATGAATATACTCGTCAGTTTTCAAAAACTAGTTATTCTGAAATTTTTAGATTTTCCGAGTTGCAAAAATGTAAGGAACTTTTTCGTGCACCTGACATGCTTTGACATATGAAAATATGGTATCAAATTGTAGCTAAGAAAAATAAAAAATTAGGTGTTTCCTCAGTTTTTTCAAAATTCTGCTTCTAAGAAAAAATATGGCGCGTTCTTTACCGTTGGTACCATTTTTGCTTGCAACTGATTTTTTTGTTTTGTGTTGCTTAGCTACCTTAAAACTGCTTTTAGTTGATATGTTGCTACAATATTCCATAGAATAGACGGCTGACTTTCTAGTGTGTATGTTATTTTGAAAGTCGGATCCGTATTGCAGAAGTTATTTGGATTCAAGCGTCCCTAAATTTCCGCAAAAATTCATGTTGTGGTACATTCTTCGCCATAACTTTTGCAAATTGCAATATTTTTGCCTGCGGTTTTTTGTGTTTGATAGATCAGACAAATATTAAGATGGGCATCTATCAAAAAAGACCATAAAACAAAGCAACACACAAAAAATATTTCAAAAGATTTTGGAAAACATACAAAATTTTTGAAAAATTGCATTTTTACAAAAATGCAAAATATAATCATCGCGTATGGTTCCATCAGAATAAAGGGTTCTACGATACCCGACTATCACAAAAAATATTTTTGCCCTGTTTGACTTCTTATCCGAGATATTAGCAAATTTTCACTTTTTGGCCACTGAAAATTTAAACCGTTGCCTAACCGCTCCAGAACAACATGTGGACCTGAAACTTGGTAACCCGTATTGTGGACCCTTGTACATTATAACACCATAAAAGTTTTGAAAATTCAAGCAAAAAAATTTTTGGGTGTCAACGGGCTCGTGGTGATGCTCTGTAAATACCTTGCGCCAGTAAAGACCAACGTAAATATTTGGTGTATTAATTCACAATGATTGTAAGTTCGCAAAGCCTACTTATCCAATTTTACAGAAATTTCTCCGCATGAAACAAATCTGAATGTGTCAGATCAGACTCTTCAAACCTGACTTGAGGGATAATTGCTCCTATACATAATTAAAAATACTAAAATCAACACAGAAGAAAGCTAAATATACCAATGGCTTTGAGTGCAGAATGAAAACATTAAAACTATATGCATATCCATAAGAGTATGCTGACTTTTCGGAATAATTATTCATCCCGAAATGAAAATAATACTTTATCCCTGGAAAATCATTTTGGGATAAATGAATATTCTTTTTTCAGGGTTGGATAAAACAACAAAAAATAAGGATAAAAATGCAGATTTTCTAGGGACGAGAAATTACATGCCATAAAGAAATATATCTCATTAATCGAGGATATTGCAATTAGAGTTGGGCATGTTGATCAAATCAGTAAAGATATTTTATCAGTTACGTTTTACAGATCATCCGAATCATTCATTTGTTCACTACAACAGGAGAAGCAGAACCTTAATCTCCTAAATTATTCATAGTTTTAACGTGTACCGTATTACTAAAATCCGACGTTGGAGCAGTTCAACTAGAGTTAACATTCAATTAGTAGACAAGAAACCCTTATCAAACTATGTCTGAATGTCGATACAAATTTGCATTGTTCATAGAAAAGACTGCTTAGCATAACTAGGCAGCACTATTAACGTCATGCAATTTTTAATTGCTAAATAAATCAACAGAACCAGTACGTTTTTCAAGGCTTATATCACTTAAATCATCTTATATTTAAAAAACTAATTGGTATGCACGAAGGTCACCCCAGAATAACAAAAAACAAGAGTGAGTCAGAATCAACCACCATTATAAAAAGATAATGGCTAGCAACATATTTTTTTCCTTGAAACTTCGAAAACACTATGCAGCTCATCTGTATGTTTTTTTCATTCATTTAGCGGATATCTTCTCAATATAGCTTTATTTTTCAAGGTACCTAGCAAAGTAAGGCAATTCTTATCAAAACAGAAACTAACTTGGGGTAATGGTTGGCTCGTGAGTCATTCAAAATTCAGCTTTACTTATTCTGTTTATAAACAAGTTGTTTTTGAAAATATAACCTCCCTCTAAACTCTTCAGTCATAATGTGAACACACCAACGATCGCATGCACAAAAATTGTCTTTCTTGCAGAAAAAAATTTATTTAACGGAATTTAAAATAAACACAGTCAGGTTTGGGTAATTAAGAAACAGTGGAAAACTAAGATAATTTACGGAAATTTTCATGACATCCAACAAGGCTGAATTCATTGCAATCTTGAATTGCTTCGAGTGTGAAATTTCAAAACACAGTTTCTTAAAAGCTCTTGGACTTGTCATTTATTACAAGAATCTTATTAATCCTTAGCTTCCCGTTTCCTAAAGATATGGGTAATTAAAATGAACGCCAATAACACATAGTCTATTCAAAAACGTGTAGTTGTTCGTTTGTTACAACATAAACTTCACTATGACAAAACTTCAGTGCAAGTTTGTACTCATTATTGTAGGGTCCACATACTACATATAACTTGACTTCATTATAGCCTGGTTAAGTTTTGTCACACTTTTGTTTAATAATGTTAACAACTATTTCGTTTGCTACATTTTTAGTTATGTGTTTTGTCACCTCATTGTATTTTCAAGATAGTTATTGACAATAACATATTGTATTTCAATTTCAATAACCAGCTTATTCACCAAAAACTAGAGTCCCCAAAACTTTGATTATCTTCCTGATGGCGGTGGACTACCGTGGTCTCCGAATTTAACACTCTGATAAAAATTTAAACAAATTCACGGAAACCTTGAGAACAAAAAGAATTCGTTTCCAATGATACAAACCCTCCGCTAGCTTTTGTACCCTTTGTCAAAAGCAGAGTGCTTGGTTGTTCTAAACAACTACCAAGATATGAACCTAAAATTACCAACTACGTTTCCAGTAATCGTACGAAGTACGATTCCTGCCGTGCTATCAGCATTCAGACGAAACGAAGTAGTACCCAACAAAGATTTTATTGTCTATGAAACATCGTTTCGACATCTCCAATGACCCGTATCGAACCAGTGTCGCGAAATATATGCTTTTAGATACTTAATGGACGACGTTTCGATAATTCTTAATATGCAACAGCTCAACAACTCAAAGCTTCGGAGCTTTGCACACGGATTTTTATGCATTTTAAAGAAAATGGGAAGGAACGGGTTGTAAATAGGGTGTAAATCAAATGTTTTCTGAATCACATAATTATACGCATTTGTTTCCAGTTTTGTTGACTCTGACGGGATTGGAAGATGCAATGATTTGATGATATGCTACTAAAGGTCTCTAACCCAGGTTTGCATGTACGTATTCAATTATATGGAGTTTTTGGGCCAATGGAAAGCGTCACGTATGGCGTGTACAGTGCCTTTAAAAAGGGAAGGATATGTTTTCATTTTCCTGTAATTTTTTATGAGACGTTCAATCCGTGTGATTGATATGTGTTTATGTAGAGTAGTTAATAGCTGTGACGTGCCGTGCGTTACGTGACGTAATACGTGCCAACTTTCGTGACATTCTGTTGAGTAACGTAGTAGTTAGGAGAAATTGACCAAAAGTTGACATTTGGAAGTGTTCAAAAACCTAAGGATATGTAATTTTCTAGCGCTCAGATTTGCTTCCATTGATCTTATATCTCACCAAACTGCCTTGAAATGATCATAAATGGATGCATTAAACACGATTAATACAAAAAATGCTGACTTTGTAGAATTTTTATCCTCTAGCACAAGTATTTCCTTGTTGGAACTAAAATCCATAAACTGGGGTACCAATGTTTCCGTTCTACGTGCCTGTGTTTCATCAAAATTGCCAACTTTTACTGAAACATTCTTACATTAGCTACATTGGTGTGGCTTTTTGTTCAAATGCACTGCTTCGTGATGTCTTTTGTCTGGATGTGCGGTCATATGTGTACTCAGTTTGGAATTTGACGGAAAGTCTTTGCTGCATACTTTGTACCTCCACCCTGTTTTGGGTCAATTTATTTGATTTCACTTTTGAAGACTTAAGGATTTTAACGGAATGAAGACGGAAGGCTACAGTTGTTACAGAAGTTAATATTTGATTTCATTTTCAAAAAAATGGGATTAGGGGATACAGGCATTGAAATATGCTTGCCGGTCGACAAAAATGTCACAGCGAAATATGCTTGCTTGAACATCCAGTCACATCTAGGAATTAGTTTTTCAAACGATGCGGTAAAATAGTAAGAAAGGTACCTTAATCATCTATAAATGTACAATGCACAAGAAGTAGTTGCTGATTCTAGGATGCTTTTAAATGTAAACCAGTACTAATTCTGTTTTTCTTAAAAACCAGGTACATGAATACAAAGTATATGCTAGTGTTTATGTGATAGAGATGTATAGATTTTATCAACCGTAAGGATGGCAAGTTATTTGTTCCCGCTATATCTGCATAAGTTCAGGCATCTGCTCATGAAGTGTTTTGAAACATTTAGTATATATAATTGCCAATTGGATTTAACAACACTCTGCTGACAACGCTAAATGGTCACTGTAGGCTAAATATAAATTGGTGGTGGGAGATACAGAAATGTTTCAAATATGTGATTACAACAACGACGGTTGGTAGTGAGTTTTGTATATCACAGCAAATTGTGTAAGCCAAGACAAAATTTATTTTTTGTATGAGTAAGGCATGCGTTGTGTACCTAAAGACATTACGAGCCGATCCTTTGATTTTCCAGCAAGTATTTTATAATTTTGACACACGTTGTGAAAATGCACCAGCTTAAAATAATGTTTCATCAAAGAATCCTGTAGTTCTGGGGGGCATTTCAAATGCCGCATTTGTATAAATAAATAAATATCGTGCGCAAAGGGTAAATATACCAGTTTTCGGAATCTGAACAAGTGTCCTGTAGTGTTATCTTATGTTAGGAGAACTTTGAATACAATAGTAACCTCAAATTGAAACTAAATTTATTCTGTTGAGCCTTTTAACACGGTAAAATAAAGTAGGGTTTCTATGAAAATTTTTCATACTCTCAGATTTACTTTCTCTTTTTAAGCCATAGAAAAAATATCCACAGATTAAATAATGTTGGTTTTTAATGTATAGGAAAAGTCACGTAGGCACTTTAGAAACTAAGCGGATTAAGTTTAATTCCTAACTCTGCTGAATTGAATTTGCTTAGGTTCAGGCACTCCAGTGATTCTTATAGTTTTACTTAAAAACAGTGTATACATGCTTTGTTCATGAAAATATACAAATGCTGTGCAATATTGTTTTCAACCTTAAAACCATGACGTCAAATGGCATGTACAAACTCGTTGAGTATCTAGTACATCCGCCACGTCTTTAGACACAGCTCTCAGCTACAAACGTATTTGTCTAAGCATAAGGAATATAGTGTCTGCTGGCAGTACACACGTTGACTCACTAATTTTAAGTTAGCTCCCTTAACAGAAGTTATCCCGTGCTGTCGCTAGTCCAGTTTGTTATACCCAGCTCACTTGTAGCACTTCAGGAACCCAGAATTAGTAGTTGCTGTACGTATTACGATTCTGCAAAATCTGCCCACTCTAGAAAGTGTTTGTTTACCTGGCAGACTGATTAGTATTTAAGCCGGTTTATTCAATTAATTGAACGAATTTTTTTTCTGTATTGGAGAAATCTATTCAAAATGGAAAGAAAAGAAATCCACCGAAAAAGAACGGTATGCAAAATCTGCAACAAAGCTTTTTTTGATACTTCAACACTAACAATACATACGAGAGTGCACACCGGCGAAAAACCATTTAAATGTGATTTATGTGATAAAAGGTTTGCGCGAACTAGCCATTTAAACAGACACAACAAAGCAGTGCATCTGGGCATGAAACCATTTCCATGTACGCAGTGTCACAAGCGTTTTTCAGAAAAATGTAATCTAACTACACATGAAATGTATCACAATGGCAAATTGCCCTTCCAATGTTCTCTGTGTCCTAAGAAGTTTGCTGCACAGGCAAGGTTATATCTGCATGTACGACGTCATATTGGCGAAGAATGTTACAAATGCACGCAGTGTAATGAAGTATTTAAAACGAAGAATTCTCGTGATTGGCACGTAAACCTTCACCAAGGTAAGGATCCTTAACACTAATAAGTTTAACTTGTTTGTCGTTTGAAGATAACCCCCTATTCTTGTTTATAATTAGGAATCCACAACAATGGTTTTGGATGTCTATTTTGTGCGCGACGTTTTGTGTCACCGTCAACCCTCCAACTTCACATTCGTTTTCACATAAACGAGAAACCTTTCTGTTGTTCCAAATGTTGTAAAGAGTTTACACATAGCGGCGGTATGTCATCCCACATGAAACAAGTACATTCAACAGAAAAACTTTTTCCATGCGATTTATGTGGAAATTCTTTCAAGATTAACGGCAATTTGACGAAGCACCTTAAAACTCACTTAAGTGAAAGGCCGTTCAAATGCAAAGTATGCGGAAAGGGTTTTATTACCAACAATAACAGAATGAAACATGAGCTGACACATTCCAGTGAAAAACCCTACAAATGCGATGAGTGCGGCAAGCAATTTCGGCAAACTTCGCACTTAAGAGTACACAAAATACAAGTTCATTCTGATTTGAAACCGTGGATTTGCAAGGAGTGTAATATAGGATTCACAGCCAAAGGAGACTTAGTTAGACATGAAAGAGTCCATACTGGAGAAAAACCGTTCCACTGTTATTATTGTGATGCAAAGTTTACTGTAAACAGCAGTTTGCGTAGGCACATTCTATGCAAGCATAGGTCAACCTAAACATTTATTTTTTTGCATTAAGTGCGCATCCAGTGCTTGTGTCACGCTAAGCAATAATAATGGGTTAATTTTTAAACGTAGTTTGATTTATAAATATACTTATTAGGTTCCTGATTCAGCAAATAGTTGCAAGTTACCATACTGAGTAAAACGACGTGCAGTATATACCCATTATTGATAAATTATTAAGTACTATTTTTAGTATGATATAATGTGTAACTCACTAGGAATGCATTTCAATTAAATCATATGTGGAACTTAAAGAACACATTGTAATTTGATTAGGAAAATAATGAGCTGTTACGGTACTACGGTACAATGAGTCTTTACTCTGTAAATTGGTCTTAAAATTATGAAGGGTTGTAAATAATATTCAACATGATTTATGAATAAAAACTTATAAACGCATATCTGAAAAGTGTAGTACATAAAATCAAATTTCTTGGTCTTGGTAACCTAACCATGCATTGTTTTAGAAGGACATTTTCCGGCAGTTTAAGGAGTAATGATGTCAACTGGCCAGCGAGGAAAAAAGCTTTGTTTAACGTACACCAATCTCATCAAAAAACAATATACTTGATTATAAAGCGGTTGCAAAGGTAATGTGTAAAAATGTTAAAAGTACAAGTTTAGTTATCAAAAATTATTAATTTTATTTAATTTTATTTACCACTCTAATACACATCTTGGAAGATAATCCTAAATGCAGTAGCTAAAGTATACTTGCCCCGGCCCACGTGCGCCATCGTATGTTGATAAATAGAAAGCATAGTCGCTAAATAGCAGCTAAATGTCTTTTTGCAGCACAACAACAACGATTTTTAGTTACGTGAAACACATTGACATTTTTACACAGTTTTTATTTCAACTGGTCACTTGATTTGGTATACTTCTTGTTGAGCTCTTTAATACACTTGCGTACAATGTCATTGCTGTCAAAGATAGATGGCCATTTACAGTTTTAAATACGTGTTGTGTAAGGAAAGCGGAAAGTCATAGGTTTTGTGTAAATATTTTGAAGACAAAAATCCAACGTGAATGCAAGTCGATAGCTTACACGCAATTAGCTAATCCTAATAAATATGCTGAGTATGCTCATTGACAATGCAAAATATCTAAAGCAATATTGGAAGCTCAGTTGCTCATATTACCAAACATGCTTTGCCGAAGAAATTGCTGTTTTTGAAGGAGTCGGTAAAAGGTTTATGTGGTTCTCACGGACGTGCATAAACGTAATTTGAGGTAGTGCTAACAAGGTATGCTATTCTCCTGTTAATCAATAACAAAATGTGACATCTCACATTATGATCAGTTTTTTTCTTGGTCTGTTTTCAGGTGGGTGTAAAACTAAGACCGGTAGGAAAATAATTTTATTTGATTTTATTGACGTGCCAATATAGACAAGTAGCGTGTTTAAAGAGACACCCAGCGTGTCTATACAAACACGTTTCTGTAAATTCCAATTATAAATGTGTAAAAGTTAAAAGGACTTTTCTCCTGTCAATATTGCGTAGCCATAAATATACACATAAGTACAATGCCGTTTGGATCATTGTATATATGCGCTTGATAATTTACACGTTTTTTCAAACAAACTTCATACATAAGTAACGTGATTGTCACATTTGTTGCTCTAACAAAAGCTTAATTTTAATTATATTATCGTTTTCCAAAAATACTTACTAAACGGCAAGGTATAATTGATATAAATTAATTTTATTCACGGGGTACTAATTTCTGTATATCAAAATATACAATGCACGCGAAGCAGTTTGATTGCAAAAAATAGTACTTGTTATGACATTTTTTTCAAACAGAGTTTTATAAATATGTTTTATAAGCCAATTACTATAAATACGTCATATTATATAGTACGGCAGTGCATATGAACTATATTTGAATCCTCACATTTTCTCCCGTACTAAACCCATTACAAAATCAATACTGCCAAAAAACGTATACAGTTACTAATGTGTTAAAACTTATGTAAACCTATTCCGTAACGAGTACTTTTCACACATATTTTAATGCAATTTATTATTTTTCATACTAGTATTTTTTCCGTTACTTACAATAGATTAACGACATGCTTCATTAACCGCATTTCTCTAAAATTCTTTAAACGGATAAATCCACTCCTTAATATCCCGTTTAAATAAAGCTTGTTTTTTTTGCAACAACCTTGTCAACCAATGAACCTTATTGCAAATATGGTTAGATTAAAATGAAAAACTACGATCCCAAATTTTGCATGCAACAATAATTTTTGTTAAGAGTAAACGTCGGCAGTTGTCGCAAAGGTGATTACACCTTCAAAGATCTGACTTGTTGAAATTTACTTTTTATCTATACCATTAAAATTTTCAGTACTTTGTAAGGTATATGGAATAGCATCTGACCAATTATACCAGTTTTAAAACTGTCGTTTAAAAACTGCTTTAGAAGCAAATCGATTGCTTTTTGGATGTTTGGAACTCCATCCAGAGTTTTCAGTTCTTATTATGCCAAGTGCAAAAGGATTGAACCGGTGGCCGTGCGGAAGATCATGTGTACAAGTAATTGCGTTTTCACACAAAAAGAATCTAGATACATTCGTGTTGCCGTAAGTCCTTATCCGTCTTCCTTTTATTATTTAGAAGTTTTCCAATTTTTCAAAACTATTTACAATTTATGAAGTTAGGATCTCTAGATAAAGGTTTAAAGGAAATTGACGCCTATAGGCAATATGTATTTTTACATAAAACGATAAGTGTGGATGGATCACCGGATATAAACTTTAGGCAAGAAAACACCAAAAGAAATATAGTAAAACTGCAAAAACCGTGAATTTTGCAATTAAATTTTGATTGCTTGGTCTAGCTTAACGCCGTTTGCCGTTTTATTTATTAAAAATTGTGCTATACCCATTTGTAGATTCGCCCTCCTCCACTTCCTAAAGAATTTTTGCACGCAACAAAGACATAAATGGTAAGAACATTGATCGAACATAGATCTTGATAGATCTTGCTTGCATTCAAAAATTTGTGTCACATCTAGCAGAACATTGGTAACATCATGCGGAAGATCAGCAGTGTGTGGTCACAACACCTAGATAAAAGAATGCTGGCATTCAGAAAATATTATCAATTTCCAAAATACTAGGATTTCTGAACAGGAAATACGTTGATTAGTCGATACTTAATAATTGAATTGGAATACATAATGAATTATATTCTTTAATATAAGTGAACAAATATAAACTATAAGCGTACGATACTTCTAAATAACCTGCGCGGCAACCCACAATATTAAGTAAATTCCCAAATTAGGCATTTCGTCGCAGGAAAAGTGCAAAACCAAAAAAATCTTTGGTCTTGGTCTTAATGTAATGGTCTTTTGTTATTTTTCTCTCAACATGATGACAACTTACCTTTTAGGGCATAACCCCGTTAGTGTACTACGAATAAGTAAGCGGCTTCAAATTATGCTTTTCTGAGCATGCAATTTTCAAGATACCATAGCCTGTCTTGTCACAGTTCTGTATGTGGGGTTTCTGGGTTATGGGACATCGCATAACTAGCACTAACGTTGGTTGTATCACTGTTGCTGCACAAAACGTTCTCAAAAAACATGGATTGTACCTGGTCCTTTTAATAACTCTTAAATCGAAGTAGAAACACAAAATGGTGTTAAAGCATAACGTTACCTATCCTGAACTTTGTATTATTACCCAAACACCAGTCGTATGATTTATAGTATATTTAAAGAACAGTTGAAAATTATGATGCTACATTGGCGTTTTGAAATGCACTAAAAATGCACTCCTCCAATTCTTCATCTCATAGGATTTTGAATCCATCATGCAATAAAGCGTTTAGATATGTAATTCGTTTCGCCACTCGTAGAATTTAGCGTATTGTAATCCAATCCAATTTATGCATGATTTTGTTAGTAAAGCTCATTATTCCATTCACACGATAGAAACTTTTAGAAACCTCTAGTGGATATCAGCTTAGTGAAAGCTGAATCGTTCTTCAATTTTATTTTGTCTGGTAAAACTACAAAGCTGGAAATGCTCATTGCTGAATTAAAAATGAAGCTGCATAGAATTATACTTTCAGATTTTTTGCTTTATTTGATGAAAAGATATAAGGCAGTTAATAGTCAAGCAAATACTGTTTGATAGTAGATAGTCGAAGGTGTTAGCAGGACTAAAATCCTGCTAGTAAAACAAACTCCCATTAAGCCTATTAAATCTGTTACATACTTGCTTTTCTCGTCTCTTTCCTCCCTGTTTCACTCGCATCAAGTATAAAACGTTTGCTTTTCACTTCTCTTTCCTCCCTGTTTCACTACAGTGAGTATAAAAGGTTCGCTTTTCGCGTCACTTTATCGTGCTTTTCACGTCAGCTGTGCAAGTAGAGCACTGCTCTACTTTGAGGAGAAGAGAAATGAAAAGCAAATGCATTTCCTGTTGGGAATAGTGAAGGCAAACGATTAATCGCGATTCCAAAACGATTTCCGATCCGATTTTGGATGAAAACGTTTGGATAATCGGAAAAACCGATCCGATTTACCAAGACATTTCCGATTCCGATCCGATTAGTGTTTAAAACGTTTGCTAATCGGTAAAATCGCGATTTTTTCCAACCACAGAACCTATGCCAGAAAATCTATTTTAAGCTTGACAAATTGAAATAAAGAGATTTACAAACAATAAAACATAGTCAAACGCACAATATACCCAAATACTTGGTTTAAATCTCCTTTCTCATAAAGTTCCTGACCTACATAGCAATACGTTTATCAGGTTTCGTTTACCACGCACATATAAAACGATGGTTTCTAAAAATCGCGATTAATCGCGATTTCGATCCGATTTTTGTATAAAACGTTTACAAACGATTTTTCACAGACCAAACCGTTTTCGATTTTTGGATAAAACGTTTGGACAAAAATCGGTTTAATCGCGATTAATCGCGATTAGTTTTCGATTTTTGCCATCACTAGTTGGGAAGCAAGATGAAAAAAAGGAAAAAAAGTGAAAAGCAAACAGTGAGTTTGTAGAAAACAGGCTTTGAGTTATCTAAATAATTGCATATTTTTAAGCTAATGTGATGTTGTGCTATTTCCAAACCAATTTGTGAAGTAAAAGCTATTGATAAATAGCATCTGTACAAACTGTAATGAACTATCTTTATAAGAAACTTCTATTTCTTTTTAATATGATATCCCCGAGTGTTAACGCTTCGATTATGCCGACTTGTGCAGATTTGCTGAATACGTTTTGAAACTTTTACAACAACCCAAAAATATTAGATAATGACTTAGGCAGTAACTAACAATCTAAAAGTTACAAAGTACAATCAATAAATTTGGAAAAATATTGGTGGGCTCCTACAGAAACTGACTTTTCCCTTATCACGAATTAGTTTGCCGGGAAAGTCAGATTTTTAAGGGAAAAGTCAAACAGCAGACTTTTCCCTTAAGATAACTGAAATTTCCCTGAAAAAACTTAGAAAAATTTCAACACGCAGGTAGAGGTTGCTTTCCTCAATGAAATACGTGCTGTACATTCCCGATTCTTACGCTGATACTGATAATATGCATTTAAATTTTTATGAAACAATATGGTACACTGGTCAAAATATATGAAAAATAAAAGTATCAAATAATAATAAAAAACTAAAGTTTTAAGCGATTCAAATTCAAATAGGCATTGAAAAGCTTAGCTTCAAAAGTGCTCCCGTCTCTTGGCTCTACCACGTGGAGACTTCTGACCCAAGCGTCCAACTATAGCTTCACTATGAAACTTGTTACTGTAGTTGATGCTTGCTAGTATGTATGCTTACAAAAATAAGTTTTAAAGAATTCAGCACAAGCGCTCAATTTAAATAAAGAGAAATGATCAGTATAAGACCCCATCACTCTTATATACTTCATTTAAAATTTTACAAAATCAGTGAATGTTTTAAAGTTAATGTGCCGTATTTGAGCAATGAAGAAATTACAATTCAGTCGTATAATATTCTAATATGTATGTTTACCTTAAAAATAGAAAGACGCTTAGCTTAAATGCATATTATCAGCATTTGAATCGGGAATGTACAGCACTTATTTCATTGAGGAAAGCAACCTCTACCTGCGTGTTGAAATTTTTCTAAGTTTTTTCAGGGAAATTTCAGTTATCTTAAGGGAAAAGTCTGCTGTTTGACTTTTCCCCTAAAAAATCTTACGTTCCCGGCAAACTAATTCGTGATAAGGGAAAAGTCAGTTTCTGTAAGGGTTTGTTAATTGATTGCCAATAAATTTTATTGAATAAAAATATGTTCATGAGTCTGCTTACACGGTTTTTTTACGAAAAGTTTCAGTTTCAACAAATTTTCCATTTTCTAAAATGCGCACCAAAACGCTACATCTGAAAGCTGAGTCTCATAAGGAACGAAATAATCGGAGATACCAGAACAACAATCTTTCAGCCTCTCCAGATCCGTCGTGGAGCAGCCAATTACCACTGCATTCCAGTTGATAGATGTTTTTAATCCAGTATGGACATGTATATATGTTAGATTTTTCATTTCAGTAAAAATTTATTCCAAAGGCTTTTTCGTTCTCTACACAAACTCAGTCTGTGCTCAAAGGACCTATTTAGGTCCCTAGAAGTTCTGAGAGCTTATATAGGTCCCTAGGATTTGTATATTATATCCATGGGCCTGTATATTTTTGTAGTAAATAAATAAATGAATTTTTATTTTAGGGACCTAAATAGGTCCTTATGGGAACCTATATTGCTCCCTAGAAAATTCCAAAATTCAAAAATTTCAAATTGCTTACTCAATAAGTTTAATGGGATTGCGCAAAAATACAAGTTTTGTACAGCAAAAAATGCTGGATTTTCTGAAGCAGAAATCAGTAAAAGTTATTTGAAGGAGTAAAAAGTTATGACAATTTAAATGTTAAATAACTTCATAATTATTTTTCTCAAAAAGTAAGATGGAAAGTTGACCTCAAAGTTTGACAGTAAATACCAATTTTTTTGTTGATTCTGAATCTGGAATCAGATCTCTTGTAACGTGAAAGCGGTAGAAATTTTTAAATTGTCTTTTTCTCGTTAAAAATCTTAAAGTACTTTAAACCAACTGGAATATATTGCCTACAACCCTTAGTTGGATCCTTTAAATTTCGAAGGTTTTGATATATTAAGGTGTTTGCAGTTTCGAGCCATATCTTCCACACAAGTCGAAATATTTTATAGGTGCGTATTATGGGTGCTTGATTTTCGTCAAAGAGAAGATACATGAAAATAACTTCTAGAAGTTCTGGAAGACCCAAAACTTTCTGGACGCTTGAATCCATTTTCAAAACCTTTTGTATTCAGTGTAAAATGTTTGGTTGCTGAATCTGAAATTTTGTTTTGCAAGTAAGATGCGCAGGTGTAGAAACGACGAATGATATCATTCAGTTAGAAGCTCGAAGTGAAAAATCCCCAAGCCTTTTATCAGGTGTTTTACTGTTGAATGATAACGCAAATTTTGATCGATAAGTACTGGTGATGCGCAGTTCTGATAAGTGTCCAACAAACAATTCCACGAACACAGGTGCCACTGAGCTCAAACATGATAAACGGTTTATTTGCTGAATGATACATATTAAACCATTGGATTGGCAGAAATATTTATTCAGAGATTACAATTGGATAAATTTGTTCTAATAAGGAAACCAGCATACTGCATAGTATGCTAAATTTGACATTCAAACAAAAAAATTCATTTACTTTCTGTATGGTCACATACTTTTATTACAAAGTCTTTTCCATAGAAAATAACGAGAATGTATCAAACAAGAATCTAATAAAATTCCAAGTATTGGAATTTGTGATTAAAAGATACATATGTTAGTAATAGACACTCAAAGTAGAAGTATTTTTAAACTAGATGAAAAATATTGGAATAAAAATCTTCTAAAATGCGCAACTTCTGTTTTTATATGCTAATACGCAACGTGTGTTACATTGAACAAACTTAATCCTGGAAATATGGTACACATCTCCAAAAGACAATGGATTCCTTTATTGTTATGTTTTGGTTACTTTGACTTGTCCATTGTTCACGCATCGTGTTTGAAATCTATTGCTCAATCAACCATCAATGTTATACAATAATTCATCTTAGTTTTGTGTTTTGGTCATTAAACTTTTAAAAAATATTATTTTTCTTATGCGGTAACTTTACCTCTAGTTTAATCAAACTTTCATTTTTCAAAACTGCGTAAAAAGTATGTTAACAAATGATAACGCAAACATTGATGGATAAGTCCTGATGATGCGCAGTTCTGATAATGCTAAGTGTCAAACAAACAATTCCACAAGCACTGGTGCCAAAGACTCATGCATGACAAGCAGTAGGTTTGCGGTTATCACAATGCGGTGTCCCCGCAGGAATGGCATAAATATTTATGTATAGAAATTACAATTGGTAATATCGTTCAAATTTGCAAATTAAAACTGAGAAAATCTCAGGGTTTTTTATCACATATTTTATTGGTTAAACGATAGCGCAAAGACGTAAGTACTGACGTTGAGCAGTACAAACAAGCGTCAAACAAACCATTCCATGAACACCGATGAAATAAAAATCATACATGAAAACAGTATTTTGTTGCAGAACAATACGTGCGCACAGAAATTATAACCGTTGAGTTGGCAGAATTATTTACTCACAGATTACGCGTGAATGAATTGATTTTAATGCCAGTGGCCGCGGAACGGGTTTTGTCGAGGGGGTGTACTAAAATGCGGACATAAATGTTATTGTCCGCCTAAACCCAGCACTTCCGGGAAACCGAGTATTTGTCTTTTCATTCATCCGCAAGAAATAAGCAGTTTAAAGGGAATTCAAATCTTGTAGTTTAGTAACGTTTTTGTTGTTTGTTTATGGGATACAAATACTTTCAGTCAGCGTCATTTGTAAGCAAACTCTATTGTTTTTAATATGAATTTACCTATAAATGATTCCGATTAAATTCTTTTCACATATATAAGTTTGAGCAGAAGCACCAATGCGGTTAAGGCTTAGAGAGGCTTAAAGTGTTTTAAGAACAATTTGACGTATAGTATTGACGTAGCCATGGCAAGAACGGTGAAACATGAATGTCAAACGGTAGTAGAAAATAATATTATAATACATTTTTAACGCTATTTACATTGTTACAAGTAAAAATGTAAAACCTTTTACTTGACTTATTGTGTAATTTCCGAAGACTATTGTGCTTGCCACAATATTATATTGCTTTGGGTTTTATATGCATTACGTTGTTTTGTTGTTAATGTAACTTTATCAATCAACAAGAGAATTATGTTTATCAGATAGTTTACAAGCATTTAGAAATTAGCGCCTTCAGTTCAACAAAATACACCGGCAATGCCTTAAAGATCAAACGAACTTCTACAACTAAAACAAGATGTGTTCAATTTGTATTGCATATAACTGATGTCAGATTATTCTGTAGCATTGCGAATGGGAACAAAATCAAACTAAACTAAAAGATTTTTTCGTGCTTTAATAAGATATTTGCTATTATTTTCTATTGGTTTAAGGTTAAAGAGTTTGACATTTTAAACACATCAACTTGTTTTCTCATGTTAGAAAAGCATGTTGTATCCGCTTAAACTACAAATTTTATAAACTGAATGCTAATAATATACATCCAATTTAAAATCCCAGATGGATAAGATTTGGATAGTCCGGTTGAAGATCTGTATTCTGTGAACGCTCAAAGTTTTTCGATGGTACACGAAAGAAACATTGACGTTGTCTCATTGAATTTAATAAAATTAAATAGATTAAAGATAACTGATTATCCAAGCATGTTTCGGAGATTATTCTCAGAAATTTCAGGAAAGCAAACTTTTTATTTTTGGGAATAAAATATTGCATATAACTTGGTACACAATATGCCGAGGCTCAAAATTAAATTTGGTAGATACGTGGAGAAACTTAAAACAAAAACTTCGAATGCTGGTTTAACAATTAAGTATTTTATAGAAATGCAATTGTGCTTAATTAAACCTTGTTGGTACGTGTTTATATGCTTTGCATTTCATTGTCATGGTTAGAAACCACTGAAGTTTCAATTTAATTCAGACCCTAGGTTATCCTAAAGCCACTTCAAAGCTTGTGTGTGTTTGTAAAGGGTTAAGGAAAGAAGATAAATTTTACAAGTCAAATGGAAATGAGATCGAAGGAAAAAGGCATTAATGGAAGATAATACAAATTACTAAATAGGACAAAAGGAAAAATTTACAAACATAGTAGGGAAAAGAACCAATTTAAACAAATAAACCAGTCAAAGTTCAAAGTTTTTAGATGAATAACAGCGTAATGCATTGTCAAATCTGCTTAACATAAAATTTCGATGTTTTATATTAAGTCTTATTTGAAGAACTGCTAGTTGGCACGTAGAGAAAATAATGCAGCACGGTCGAAATCGTACAAAATACTTATGATCATCGCTAGATCTAAATCCTGCACAGCCACTTGTCTACAACAAGTGAACATCTCATATTGCATTTTACTTTTGAAATCACGGCTATAATAGAAATTTAAATGCTGGCAAAATATATTGTGTATCTCCAATCGTTAAAAGTCACAGGACACTTTACCTAAATGTATCATTATTTAATTTGCTTCTTGAGATCTTGGAAATGATTTTGACTTTCGTGGCATCGGTTGAATACTTGATAAAAGCAACCCAAAAATTGAAACCTTTTCTTATGTTAAAGTGTAAATATTCGTTAGTCAACGGAACGTCGTAATATTGATAGAAAAATAATTGAAATCAGTCACCGTTAGATCAACACGGAAAATCAATTTGAGAACTATCTTTCTGAGCCGCATTTTCATCGTGTAAAAGCAAAAATTATGTTTGTGCACCAATTATTTACAAATAAGTTTTATTTGCGTGGTAAATATTTGCATTTTAAATTTTAATAACACGCAATACGTTGGTTATACGCACGAAAATTGGGCTCTCTGTCATTAAGAATTTTGAGATTTATATAGCAGATGATATGTATGCTTTAAGTTCATTTGCTAAAACGATTGTTAGCTTATCTAACATTGCAGCTGTATGCCTCACCGAAAATTCTTGAGAAAAAAGCAAGCCTTGTTGGTTAGCTTGCAAAATATGAACCTAGTTTAAAGCTGCATACAAATGCATCGAAATGTAAAGAAATTGGAAGACGGTGCTTTGTAATATACAGAATTTGATATATCTTATAGTAAATTCAGTTGATATGTTTTCTCATGATACTAATGCCAGATGTTATCCAATCAACTGCTTCATGCGCTATCCGCATATTACGGTTAGAACTGGCACGTTATATTAATCGATTAGAAAACAAATTCACTTAAATTCAAGACAAAAAATAAGTGTATAGTTACCCAAAGACGTATTAAATAGAAAGTGTATATAGAATAATTGTATAAGTCTATTGAATAAGTGTATATAGAATAATTGTATAAGTCTATTGAATAAGTGTATATAGATACATTGCAATCGGTAATAAATCTGTAGTGCAATAGAAATTTAGTCAACCTCAGTTAATATGTTGACCTAAAAAATTCCTTGCTTGGTTAAAATCGAGGGGGTGAAAATGATACGATTTCACCGACCATTTTTTCGAGGAGGGGATTTGTCACCGGCTTCCCCTCATGCGCGTACCGAGGGGGGGTCCAGGGGGTGCTTGTGACCCCCCCTGGAATCTGAGAAAAAAATTAGAAGCTCTGAAGAAAAACTACTTAAACATAATAAAAATTAAATTATGTACGTATACTGCTTTACACATGAATATGTTTGGCAAAGTGCAGATCTTGGTGTGGCATTGGAAATCTAATCGACCATTAACTTAACAAATGGTTGTTTTTGACATTAGGAGTATTGCAATAGTGGAAATTCCTGGCTAATTTTAGTGGTGTGTGATGATGTAAATAGCCGATATAATTTTGTGTTAAATGACTGCGCATATACGCACTGATAGAAGGATCTTCTTACGATATTTAATACTAGATTTGGAGGAGCAATTTATTAATTGCCTCGCTTTCAATCACGACGGTGGTTTTTTAAGGACAAGTCAATGCATTCATGAAAATTTTTAGCAATAATGTTCTAATAATTATGTAAAATACCGTATGCATTTACGTTAGCCATTTTACATAGTCGATTTATCTAGTCGATTTTACTTTAAATTAATGACTAATCTTCTATCTCAAGAAGATGTTTATGGTTTACCTGGCTTCCTGGGCGTTCCCGGACCGGACCAGGGGGGTCGCATATGAAATCATACTATAAAGAAGATTCAAAGCTTGAAGCATAAATATCACATGACTTCTGATAAATTGGCAAAAATCTTACACTTTGTACAACATCGGTAAAATCGCGATTTTTGCCAGCCACAGAACATATGCCGCAAAATCTTTTTTAAGCTTGGCAAATTGAAACAAAAGGATTTACAAATATTAAAAAATAGTCAAAACGCACTATAAACTCAAATAAATTATTTAAATCTGCTTTCTAATGAAGTTCCTGACTTGCATAGCAATCATGCTTTCATGTTTGATTTACCATGCACGCAGAAAGTGGCAAGTTTGTAAAAATCACGATTAATCGCGATTCCGATCCGATTTTTGCGTAAAACGTTTACAAACGATTTTTCATCGACCACACCGTTTCGGAGTTTTGGATAAAACGTTTAGACAAAATCGCGACTAATCGCGTTTAGTTTCCGATTTTTGCTATCACTAACCGTAAGTTTTGATTTAACGTTCTGCCCTGACAGCTTGTAGAGTTAATTCACTTCTACTACTAGTGCGTAAAGATTTTAATGTCCATTAGTTTTACTTTATATTATTCTTACCCACAATAATGATGTACTTTAAAAAGTTGCGATTGTCATTTAGAACGAGGTATAATATGGTTCCTTTAGATAAGACTTTCACAGTCACTTAAATGGTCACATCAAATCGGACGCCGCTTATGAGATTTCCAGGAGCCAAATTTTTCAGGCCAACTTACATTGTTGACATTGTTTACAGGGATGCTTTGTTACAACATTTTAACACAAAAACGTGCTGTTTTGATGGCTAGCAATTTCTTCAGGAAATATTAACATGTAGCAAGATTTACCTGCATGGCTTTTAATGTTTTAAAAGTTGACATTCTTCGGTCAGATTTCAAAATTACTTGAATTTTGTGACTTTACTCATCGGATATCCTTTGTAAACTCTTCTATGACAAATACTTAACCTTTTGTTTTATGTATAGATACATAATGCATAATGGATGGTGAATTATCTTAATTTATACACAAGCCAGGAATGCAAATAGCCAATTTTTTATTTAAATGAAAGTTCGAAGCGCTTATAGTTTATTGTAATTACATTATGTTAGTATACTTGAATCTTCAAAAAATGATAAATAACCTACAAATTTATTTTTGATGTTTCCACTCACAAAAACTTAGAATAGTAAGCACATTAGCCTGGTTTAGAAATAAAGTCCAAAAACACACGCAAACCGTTATCAGCAATAGCCGTTTTGCTAGTAAGCTACTAAGCATTTCAGATGCTCTATTATATCAGTCTTTAAAAAAATGATTTAGGACGTGTTTGAAACCATCTTTTTATTTTATGTTCTTCATAACTCGAATAATCTGCATGTAGAAACATGTTGTACAAAGTGTGACGTAAGATTTTAGCCAATTTATCAGAAGTCATGTGATATTTATGCGTCAAGCTTTGAATCTTCTTTATAGTATGATTTCATATGTGACCCCCCTGGACCGGTCTCTGGGTACGCCTATGCTTCCCCTCCTCCTCCGCGGCCTATGTTTAATGCTGAAATATGTACTCTGCATACAATGCTAAACCTTGCATCCTGTAACAAAAACTTTTCAATTAATTGTGAGTTTTCACACAAAATATGCTGATTGTTTTTTTGCTACACCATGTTGTTTAGTCTTGTCAACAAGCAAAAGTTTATTAAAATCTCTAATATGTAGTTGTTTTATTAGAACCAAGTATCAAATGCACCAGGGGATATAAATAATCATTATTGATTAAAATAAATAGATATCGATACCTTCAACATAATGTCTGCAAATGTGATTTGTAGTTTGTTAGTAGATATCCAACTACCGTTTTGGGTACAAATATGGATTGGATAACGAATTACAAACACACTAGAGGTATGAGATGAGATAAGTCAAGGTTTGCAAAACAACGTGCCGTCCCGACTTCTTGAGTGAAGTGCAAAGCAACCAGATGTACATTGGTTTAAGGCAAATATCTATTCCTGGGGGATTATGTGCATCTTAGAAATAAAGTTTGATTTAAATATCAACGTTCATTCACCAGACTTTCTTTTTAACTTTTAATACACTTTGAAAAGGATTTTCATTGAAATGATTGCCAATTGTTTTCTTATTAACGGATGTCAAAACATTTCATTTGTTTTAAAATTTCTACAACATAATTTCTATCTCTGTTGAGTTATTTTTGGTAATTAAAAACTTTATTTAGCGCTTTTTTGTTATGTTTCAGTTTAACAGCCTTTTCCATATACACTGGCCATTTTTTATCAAATTTCAAGGCATAGTTTGAAAAGGTTTTCTTGTCTATTAAATAAATCTTACCTAAATTGCACTGCTCATACGCCGGATTTTATTTATATGGTATAAGTTAACAATAAATAGTTTAGGAGGAGGTGCCGTTTCTTTTGTAGTAAAATACAAATGAATAATTTCGTCAAATTGTAAAAATTAATCGATGATACATTCTTACTGATTCAGTAACTCTAATCTGCCCAAATCTCATTGCATTTTACTCTCGATTACTGCGAGATAATTCTTGATTCGGCTTTAAAGTTAGGTTTATTTACCGACTTAGACTGATTAAAAAACTGGGAACTAGATCAGTATGAAAAATTATACAAAGCCGAATGATAAATTAATTTACCAAAGACAAATAAGTTAAGCATATTATTATTATAATTTATTGATAGCAAAAAATGGAACATGCACGGTATTGTCACAATGTTAACACAACCGAAGATGTTACATTACAGAGAATTAAAGAAATATAAATAAACTTAACATAAGACATGAAGAGGTTACATAAGATATTGATATTATATCTGGCACTTAAGAAAGTTTCCATCTAATAAAACATTAAAAATCCCCGTGGTGAATTATCAACTATAAAACATAAAGTTTAGCACATAAATTTTGCTACACAAAATTGTATTCCGGCATGTAAAATGATCAATGGCTTCCCATCTTCCGGAAGTACAAGAATTTACGTACATTCAGGAAGCATTGAAACCCGTTTACAACACTTTTAAGATATTAAAACCATTTTAGGCAGTTTACAGAGATAAAACTAAACGTGCTCTAACAGCCCATTATTTTCTTGTTCAAGATACAACGTGTTTGGTCATTTAGTTCCATATTTGATTACAAATAATGATTTCCTATTTAGTTCCACATTGTTTCGTACTAAAACTATTAAATATTTATTTATCGAGAATACGTTTAGTTTCCACGTAATTTCATACATTCTGGCAACATAAAAAAATTGTACAGTGTGTAAACTAAGAGATATATTCATAAACCAAAATGTCTTTACAAACTGAACAATTAAAAATGGCGTGGCACAAGTGCTGCATACACTTTCCATTGCAGTATATAACAATATGCACAACATTTAGGTTGTCCGGTGCTTGCAAGCAATATGCATACGCAAACTGTTGTTTTTACTACATTTTGCGACACAGTAATTACAGTGAAACGGTTTTTCTCTACTATGGACTCTTTCATGTCTAACTAAATCTCCTTTTCTTGAGAATCCCTTCTCACAGTTCTTGCAAATCCACGATTTCATTTCAGAATGAACTTGCTTTTTGTGTGTATATAAGCCAGAATGTTGTCGAAACTGCTTGCAGCACTTGTCGCATTTGTAGAATCTTTCAATGAAATGTATCAGCACATGCTTTTCTCGGCTACAATTGGTAATAAAACCCTTTTTACATACTTTGCATTTGAATGGCCTTTCATTTAGGTGAGTCCTAAAGTGCCTCAACAACTTCTGATTGGTTTTGAAAGTATTTCCACACATGTCGCATGGGAAAGGTTTTTCTTTAGAATGTACTTGTCTCTTGTAGGATGACAAATCGCTATTTTGTGTAAACTCTTTAGAACATTTGAAGCAATGGAAAGGTCTTTCGTTTATGTGAAAACGAATGTGAATTTGGAGATATGACGATGACACAAAACGCCGCTCACAAAAGAGACATCCAAGACCATTGTAGTGGATATCTGATAATAAATGAGCAATAAGGATTTGCTTTAAACCACAAAAAATCAAACCTGTATTTGTTCGAATGTGTTTTAAGATTCTTACCTTGGTGAAGGTTCATGTGCCAATCACGAGACCTCTTGGTTTTAAATATTTTATTACAATGCGAGCATTTGTAACATTCTTCGCCAGTGTGACGCCGTAGATGTGCATATAAGCTTGCCTGTGCAGCAAACTCCTTTGGACACAGAGAACACTGGAATGGCGTTTCGCCATTGTGAACCCTTTCATGTCTTGTTAGATCACTTTTTTCTGAAAAACGCTTGTGACATTGCGTACATTGCAATGGCTTCACCCCAAGATGTACTATCTTGTTGTGTCGGGTTAAAGTGCTAGCTTGCGTAAATCTTTTGTCACATAGCTCACACTTAAATGGTTTTTCGCCGGTGTGCACTTTCATATGTGTTGTTAGTTTCGATATATCACAAAAAGCTTTGTTGCAGATTTTGCATGGCACCGTTTTCTTTCGATTAATCTGTTTGTTTTCCATTTTGGACAGATGTCTCCAATATGGAGTAAAAATTGTTCAATTAAAAGTGTTAACTGGGTTAAATACCGAAGTGAACTGAGTATAGCTAGCTGGACTAACAACTGGAGGGTACACCTTCTGGGAGCTAATAGATGCTTTGTAAGTCAGGTTGTGTGCTGACATCAAGACGTAGTATTGTGTATACTTCGAGAAATGCGCTTGTAACTTAGAACAATGCCCATTGACGCGGCGGAGGTACGAGATACTTAACTAGGTTGTAATATCCATTTTACATCAGGCTTTAAAGGTAGGGTTGAAAATAGCGTTACCACAAGATTTAAAAATGTTCATCAACAAAACATGTATACACAGGTTTTAAGTCAATCTACCTGAATCAATGGAGGGTCTGAATATAAGCATGATTCTATTCAAGAGGATTAAAAATAAAAATTAAGCCGCTTAGTTTCCAAAGTGCCTACGTGACTTCTATTACATAGTACGAAATACATTTTACCGTGCTCAAAAATGATCAATGGAATTAGGCTATTTCCTCTATAAACCAGGGTGGCTTTTTCTACATGTATAAATAGATTTTGTCCATTTTTACATGTAAAAATGTATAAATACATGTAAATATGGAAATAACATGGAAAAATGTTAAAATACAGTCAAAGAATCCATATGACTATATTTACACCTATTATGGGGAATCAGAAGACGGTTTTAATTAATTTAAAAGCAAACGAAATGGTTGAGTGGAGTTTTAAAAACATTTTAAAAGCTTAAAACTCAAACACTAAAACTCATTTTGCAGAAAAAAATCAAAATTTTCAGGAATATTTCCATAATTTACATTGTACATGTAAAAATTTCAAGTATTTTTAACATGTAAAAAATAATTTTTACATGTTATTTCCATGTTGCATGTATTTACATCCCGCCACCCTGCTATAAACCTACTACTGCGTTTAAAGTTTTCCTAACATTACAGGACACTTGCCTAAAGTCAGAATACCTGACTGATATACAAATGTCTCGTTGGAGCTTGAAATATGGGATGATTTCAAAGTTGATATTTTAGTCTCGAATATATTTTGCCCGCGATACATTTATCTACGCAAATGCTAACTGAAACTAGAAGATGCTACGATCCCGTAATGTAATGTTTTGTTATTAAGCTGGTTCATATCCATACAATTTGCTATAGTTATAAAAAACTTGCTGGAAGGTCCACTAATCGGCGCTTAATGTACATAGGCACATATGACATACAAAAGATTGTTGTAATTGTTCATTTTAATAGTTAAAGAGGCTGACTTTATTTTAAGAACTCTAGCTTTCGCGAACTTGCCGTTTGCTTTATCAAGAGTACAACGATAAGTGCAAAATGAAAAGGATTTATAGCTAAGCTGAACAAAATTATAAATCACATAAATCCAAATTCCTAAATTACAAAAAATTGTGTAGGAACATGGCACATTTCTTAAGCTATTTAGTTGAATGGGTTTAGCAGTTTGCTCATAACCTCCTTTTTAGTCTACTTGCTAATAATTTTAACTTATATCAGATCTAGGTAATATTTGTGATTAGAGAAAAGCGCTTGCAGCTTCTGGCTATGTCCACTGATGTGGCTGATGCACTAGATTCTCCACGGGTTTGTCTAATCTATTTCACATCATGCTTCTAATGTAGGATTGAAACCATTGTTACGACTACTTTTGAAAATGCTCATGAACCCAGCATGTATACGCAGCCCTGAAGTCAAACTATGTGAATCAATGGAATGTATAAGCCTAAGCATATATAACAGATTGAATAATAAAATTTAATCCGTGTAGTATCCAAAGCGCCTACGTGACTTGGTGATTTTTTACACGCATTAAAAATTAAACCCTTTATTGTATTAATTGCTTTTCTATTGCTGAAACAGAGGAAATAACACTATGAAGCAATGAAAACCTAACTAGTTACCATAGTCATAATGATTTATTTGATTCAGGTTAGTTTCCTTTTAAAATTACTGCTGTACTCAGTTTTACAGTACAGGGCCTTTGAGTAGAGCTACAAAAACTGACGGATATATTTTTACATTCTCATGACCCATTGGATTTTATATATTGGCGGATATCCAAGTTGAGAACTTAGTCTCAAATCAATCTCGCAATACATATCTACGCAAAAACCAGCTGAAACCACAGTATTCCATGATCCTGTAATGTAATATTTTGTTACTAAAATAGTTCACATTCACACTACTTGTTAACTTTATGAAGGACTTGCTGGGAAGTCGATGGGTAGATGCTTAATGTATTTAGGTACACAAGTCATCCTAAGAAATTAAATTTGTGTAGGTTTACAATATGATGTCATCGTCATGCACTAAACTTTCTCTCAACCGTCATATTTTTTAATAATCTAATTGCCAATTTAAACCATAGAAGACAACTTGCACGTTTTCAATCCAAAAGAATTTACTCAGACGTTTTTATTATTTCTAAAACTCAGACTATCAATTTACACGTGCACATTCAAAGTTGTGAGAAAAGAGTGTTGTATAATCCTATTATATACAATACATTGTGGTAGAAATGCTCATTGAGAACGTGCATGCGCCTTACGGTTTATGTAGGCAATTATGCGTTTAAAAAATACGACGGTTGAGAAGAAGTTTGGTATATGGCATCAACTTGTAAACCTGCACGAAATTGTTTTCATATACTGCATGTGTACCTAAATACACTAAGCACCGTTCCATTGACTTTCCAGCAAGGCTTTTATAATTTTATTCTAATCAGTCTTTTTTAGCTTGGTAAATAGTTTGGTTTTCACTGTTTTATCGTTTTATTTATCTAGCTTCAGCAACAGAAAACCCATTGATTTAATAAGGAATTTCATTTTATAATGTGAAGAAAAAAGTCACGTAAGCACTTTCGATACTAAGCGGACTAAATTTTGTTACAAACCTGTTATATATGCTTAAGTTTAGACATTCCATTGATTCGTATGGTTTGATTTAGAAACTGCGTACATATGCTGTGTTGATGAGGCTTTTCAAGAAAAGTGAAAACATTGTTTTCGAACCTAGCTTAAAAGCATGATGTGAAATGGATTACACAAAATCGTTGAGTATCTAATGGATCTGCCATACCAACAGACCTAAGTCGAAGCTACAAGCGCTTTTCTCTAAGCATAAGTAATACTGAGTGTTTTACATGTGTTATCTATGTAATCTGTAAGATAGTAGAACACGTTGATACCCCGGTCATTTGATAGTTACAAACTAACTTGTCAGTAGTGCTTCTATTGTGTTGTAACTGTCAAGTTCCCGTGTGAAACTTGCTTAGCAAGTCATAATCTATCTATTCATGTGCGATTTGTCATGCATTTTGAGCTTTTATTTTGTGCTTAAATAATGTGCCATATTATATTTTACATGTAAAAATCATAACTTCAACTGGCCAAAAATACTAGAAGCTAACACAGTCGAAACTTGTGACCAGCAACACTTTTAATCAGCTCGTCAAGAGCTATCGAATGGTATAGGTCTCATTACGGAAGGACTTGGGCCCACTCTCCTTAAGGCGTGAATATGGCCCTTTATGTCAGCTTTGAATTGAAACTTCAATAACATCGGAAATTTATTTCGACTATACAGTGAACGTTCATACAGTGGAACGGGTAACGAAAATGTCGAATGGCGTTCTTTTGCAAACATATCATGTCGAGATAGGTCTAGAGAACCTAACATTTAGTGATGACTAGCATTTTTTCAAAATTGGACCAAGGCTACTAGCCACAATGCAGGTTTGTTCACTGCGATTGAATATGCGCACTTTGAAAAAGCAAACATCCATGGTAAACCATTGAAAAATGCTCGCTGCTAACAGCGTTGAGTGTCTACGTAATCAACAAATCCTACCCTTGATGAATACAGTAAATAAAAATCCATGGTAAGCCATTGAAAAATGCTCGCTGCTAATAACGACGAGTGTCTAAGTAGTCAAAAGATCCCACGACAAAATCCTTGATGAATACAGTAAGTAACAATAGCCCATTCTGCTGATTTAAGCCCACTTGGGCTTCTTAAAAGCCCATTTTGAACCCATTTAGCCTAGTTTAGAGCCCATGTAGCCTGGTTTAGAGCCTATTTTGCTGGTTCAGAGCCCACTTTGCTGGTTTTGAGTACATGTTGCTGGTTTAGAGCCCACAATGGTTTAAAAATAAAGTCTACGGACGGACGGACAGACAGACATACGGACATTATATCTTAAATAATTCTCCTGCGGAAGCAGCGAGCTAATAATAGCTCATTCTAACGGATTTAGAGCCCACTAGGGCTTCTTAAAGGCTCATTTAACCTGAATTTGAGCCCATTTATGCTTGTTTAGAGCCCATTTTGCTGGTTAGGAGGTCATTTTACCTGGTTTAAAAATAAAGTGTATAGACAGATTTAAAAATAAAGTGTACAGACAGATTTAAAAATGAAGTGTACATAGAGATTTAAAAATAAAGTGTACAGACAGACGGACACACGGACGAACGGGCAGACAGACAGACAAACGGACAACGATATCTTAAGTAGCTCTCCTGCTGAAGCAGCGAGCTAATAAATTAATATTTTTACACGCAAAGGTGTAGGCTACACCTTTCCTCTTGAGGTGTAGGTAGGTCGATGCCAGGCTCATACATTAAATAATTCCTCTTGAGCACCTTATCCATCAGTTAACCAACCCATACTTTACAGTACTGTAAAGTATGGGTTGTAAAGATAGTGTATGTAGAGTCCGAAAACTGTAAAGAACAATTAAATAAAAACCGACATTTTGACTATGTATTTACCAATTATTGTTTACCCTATTTGCTTTCATGCTGGATATTGTATGAATTCTAAATTTTAATTGGGGATTTTTACGTTGGGTCATTTTACGCATTGTGGATTTTTACGTTTGGGTCTCAAAAATTGGGGATTCTTTCGTTGGGTCTTTTTACGTTGGGTCTTTTTACGTGCCACGTTCTCACATAAACGAGAGACCTTTCAGCTGTTCCAAATGTTCTAAGGAGTTTACACAGAATTCCCATTTGTCAAATCACATTAAACAAGTACATTCCGAAGAAAAACATTTCTCTTGCAACCTGTGTGGAAATACTTTCAAGACCAACGAAAAAGTGTTGGAGCACCTTAAAACTCACTTAAGTGAAAAGCCGTTCAAATGTAAAACATGTGGAAAAGACTTCATTAGAAACAATGACAGAAAGCGTCATATGCTGATACATTCTAGTGAAAAACTCTACAAATGCGATAAATGCAGCAAGCAGTTCCGACAACCTTCGGTCTTAAGTGTACACAAAAAGCAAGTTCATTCTGATGTTAAACCGTGGGGTTGTAAGGAATGTGAGAAACAGTTCGCATCAAACGGAAATTTAGTTAAACATGAAAGAGTCCATAGTGGAGAAAAACCGTTTCACTGTGATTATTGTGATGCAAAATTTAGTCAAAACGGCAACTTGCGTAGGCATCTTCAATGCAAGCAGGCATCAGCTGTGCGCTGTAGAAAATTCAAATTCCCTCGTTAAGTTGGCACACCTGATTTCTTCGGGCCGAATCCCCCCAGCACACCAACTCCTCCCTCCAGCAGCCAACCCTTCAGCACCAAATGTAATCTCTCAGCTGTTATTAGCAGGAACATGATATTTAATTAAAAATTGTGCAGATTAATTAAAAATTGTGTAGATTAATTAAAAATTGTGCAGATTAATTAAAAATTGTGCAGATTAATTAAAAATTGTGCAGATTAATTAAAAATTGTGCAGATTAATTAAAAATTGTGCAGATTAATTAAAAATTGTGCAGATTAATTAAAAATTGTGCAGATTAATTAAAAATTGTGCAGATTAATTAAAAATTGTGCAGATTAATTAAAAATTGTGCAGATTTATCAAAAATTGTGCAGATTAATTAAAAATTGCGCAGATTAATTAAAAATTGTGCAGATTAATTAAAAATTGTGCAGATTAATTAAAAATTGTGCAGTTTATGTAAACATCATAAAAATTAACTAAAAATCGGGAAAAAAATTTACAAATAAACTAAAGATCTTTTAAAATGTCTTTCAAAATAAAGTTTTAAAAAATAACCAAAACCGTGGAAATTTTTTATCAAATGTACAAATTAAACTAGAAATTGTAAAAATTAATGACAAAACGTACAAATGTAATAAATATATAGAAGTCATAGGATTTAAGACTGCTACAACTTTATGCTATAGCATAATTTTGAATTGATGCCTACGGGGTTTTTTTAATTTTCCACGTTTTCAAATCACAAGCCGAATGCAAAGAGGGGACCGAGTTTTGGTAAGCAACGTCATTTTTTAGAAAATCTAATTTTCAGCAAAATACACGAAAGTAGCAACGCATTTTTAAAAACAATACATGAAAACGAAAATCCCATCTCAGCGACACTTATGGTAGGTTATACTACAGTAAAAATTGTTTATTCATGAAAATTGTTGAAAACAATCCTGATTAAATTCGGCATCTATGAGAGTTCTGCAAACAGTAGCATCCATAGTGCAAAGATATAGTGCATTCAATTCCCCATTCTTTCACGAATTCCATGTTCTACATGTCAAGGATGTCAGATTTTTTACTGAAAATCGTTCAAGCCAGTATCACGAAAAGTCGGAATCCTTGGAAACCGAATTCGATGTATCTGAATGACTTCTTAATAACCCTTTTTAACTTATCAAGATACTAAGGCAATTATCTAGCAGTAGCGCTACTGATAAATTTCCATGTCAAGTCATAAAAAGGAAGAGGTAAAGAACGTGTTTCAGTCGTGCCTCGTACAAATTTGATTAATGTACGCAAATTAAAGAATAGTTTGAAATTTTGAATAAACAATTCCGAATGATGAATAGGCATTGCCTTGCTATTATATTATGTTTTGTAGTATTGAGTTGCGATTATAAATAGGGCATCTTGAAGACAGACAATTTTCGTAACCAAGCACAGTGAGACTTAAAAATGTTACCGATGTATGTAATTTGGGAAGGAATCCCCTCTATGTGCTTAGAGAGGACCCCAGCTGCGTATCCATCATTCTGAATTTTGCGGACTCTCCCAGTAATTTTTACACAGTGCTGCTTTTAACGAGAAATATTATGGAAATTGTAATATGTAAATTTACTAAGCTGCAATCTCAAAGTTAGCATGGACCCAATGAAAGAGCGAAGACCCATTTACTTACAAGAATAAATCCCACATTTACAGAAAACAGCACATACTTACTATACCAGCGAGGATTGAACCCGAGTGAGGTATGTTACCGAAATGTTACCGATACTAAAAGCTAGTTCTCTTTTGCACCAGTTTTGTGAAATTATATCTTATTTCTAATTAAATTCAGCGGTTTTTAGCTAAATTTAAGTACATTAATTTTTTAGTAAAATTAAAATTTCTACAATTTTGAAATCATTGGAACTAGCTGAATTAGATTCCTAGGATTTTGAGTTATTGGAATGGAAAAAACTATTTTAATGTCATTCATATATCTTAAAAGTAATTTTACGTTTGTTTCTACGATTTTTCATGATTTTATTGGACTTTGCAAACTTAAGTTCATTTTCTACGATTTTAATTTGATTTGCTCATAACAGAATTTGTACCGTTAAAAAATTAATCATAGTTATATTGTACCCTCTTTGGTTAATTTGTATCAATTTTAGTTAATTTGTACCAATTTTAGGTAATTTGTATCAGTTTTAGGTAATTTGTATCAGTTTTAGATAATTTGTACCGTTTTTGATAATATGTTACATCTTTGGTTAATTTGTACCTTTTGTAAATTTTTTTTCCTGATTTTTAGTTAATTTTTATGATGTTTACATAAACTCCACAATTTTTAATTAATCTGCGCAATTTTTAATTAATCTGCACAATTTTTGATAAATCTGCACAATTTTTAATTAATCTGCACAATTTTTAATTAATCTGCACAATTTTTGATAAATCTGCACAATTTTTAATTAAATATCATGTTCCTGCTAATAACAGCTGAGAGATTACATTTGGTGCTGGAGGGTTGGCTGCTGGAGGGGGAGTTGCTGTGCTGGGGGGATTCGGCCGAAAAATCAGGTGTGCCAACTTAACGAGGGAATTTGAATTTTCTACAACGCACAGCTGATGTCTGGCCATCAGCCTGAATGTAAATCCGTGGAACTTTTCCACGGCAACCGAAGAATGTACAAAATTCATTATGTTTCGAAGCTGGTCCGAGTATGGAAACGGTTATCCCGTGATGTGCGGTCGAGAAAATTTTGATCAAAACCAAGGTCCTTGGGGTCACCCAATGATTCTATATTACCGAATAACGGAACAGGGCATGTCTTTTCCATTATTTCACCAAAATGTTGAGCCGATGGGACTTTCTGCATCCTCCTCCTCATCATCCAGCGGCACCGGAAGTAGTCGGGACCACCATTCTCAGCAACACAAACAACTTTTGGAACTCAAATACATGCTCATCTACTACTCGATCCGAGACCAAGATGGTAAAACGAATTCCTGCCGTCTGCAACAATACCTACTGAACCCGCAACAGGATGCGTGTCCGTCATGGCATTCCACCAGTTCCCCAATTTGTGGGGAGTACCAATGTGGCGAGTTGGATTCGCTATATCAGAAAAGTATGGGAGTTTTGATAGGCGAAGCTGCAGATTTTCAGCAACAGCGTTATGTCATTGTCAAGTCAAAGACGCAAGAACGTTACCGGGTGCGTAACTTTCTGCGTCAAAAGTTTGTTCCCATCGTGTTTCTTGTCATTTTAATATGTGGCTACAAAACGTACATGAAAGCAGGATACAGACTCCACGAACACCAGCTACCAGTGTCGGAAACAAGACTGAGCCGATTTAATCATCAGCGTCACAGTCACATTCATCACGGGAGAGACCCCTTTCGGGACATTTACTTTGATTATAGCAGAGGAGCCGGGGATGAGAATAATATTCCTCTGGGATTGCACATTCCGTACGAGCCCGCCAATTCTGATATGGACGTAAGAAGGGGACCGGGACCACAGAACCCAACCTCTCATGATGATCCCCAACGAAAGTACCTGGACCCTCCTCCACCCTACGAGACGCTGTTTCCTCCGTCATATAACGAGTTGTTTTACCCGTCCCTCCCACCACCACCCTCCCCATCAGACCCATTAACCAGCGAGACAAATCCCATCACTCCCATCGAAGTACATAATTTTAAAAACCTCCGAGCAGGCATCAGCTGTGCGCTGTAGAAAATTCAAATTCCCTCGTTAAGTTGGCACACCTGATTTTTTCGGGCCGAATCCCCCCAGCACACCAACTCCTCCCTCCAGCAGCCAAACCCTTCAGCACCAAATGTAATCTCTCAGCTGTTATTAGCAGGAACATGATATTTAATTAAAAATTGTGCAGATTAATTAAAAATTGTGCAGATTAATTAAAAATTGTGCAGATTAATTAAAAATTGTGCAGATTAATTAAAAATTGTGCAGATTAATTAAAAATTGTGCAGATTAATTAAAAATTGTGCAGATTAATTAAAAATTGTGCAGATTAATTAAAAATTGTGCAGATTAATTAAAAATTGTGCAGATTAATTAAAAATTGTGCAGATTAATTAAAAATTGTGCAGATTAATTAAAAATTGTGCAGATTAATTAACAATTGTGCAGATTAATTAACAATTGTGCAGATTAATTAAAAATTGTGCAGATTAATTAACAATTGTGCAGATTAATTAAAAATTGTGCAGATTAATTAAAAATTGTGCAGATTAATTAAAAATTGTGCAGATTAATTAAAAATTGTGCAGATTAATTAAAAATTGTGCAGTTTATGTAAACATCATAAAAATTAACTAAAAATCGGGAAAAAAATTTACAAATAAACTAAAGATCTTTTAAAATGTCTTTCAAAATAAAGTTTTAAAAAATAACCAAAACCGTGGAAATTTTTTATCAAATGTACAAATTAAACTAGAAATTGTAAAAATTAATGACAAAACGTACAAATGTAATAAATATTGAGAAGTCATAGGATTTAAGACTGCTACAACTTTATGCTATAGCATAATTTTGAATTGATGCCTACGGGGTTTTTTAACTTTCCACGTTTTCAAATCACAAGCCGAATGCAAAGAGGGGACCGAGTTTTGGTAAGCAACGTCATTTTTTAGAAAATCTAATTTTCAGCGAAATACACGAAAGTAGCAACGCATTTTTAAAAACAATACATGAAAACGAAAATCCCATCTCAGCGACACTTATGGTAGGTTATACTACAGTAAAAATTGTTTATTCATGAAAATTGTTGAAAACAATCCTGATTAAATTCGGCATCTATGAGAGTTCTGCAAACAGTAGCATCCATAGTGCAAAGATATAGTGCATTCAATTCCCTATTCTTTCACGAATTCCATGTTCTACATGTCAAGGATGTCAGATTTTTTACTGAAAATCGTTCAAGCCAGTATCACGAAAAATCGGAATCCATGGAAACCGAATTGGATGTATCTGAATGACTTCTTGATAACCCTTTTTAACTTATCAAGATACTAAGGCAATTAACAAGCAGTAGCGCTACTGATAAATTTCCATGTCAAGTCATAAAAAGGAAGAGGTAAAGAACGTGTTTCAGTCGTGCCTCGTACAAATTTGATTAATGTACGCAAATTAAAGAATAGTTTGAAATTTTGAATAAACAATTCCGAATGATGAATAGGCATTGCCTTGCTATTATATTATGTTTTGTAGTATTGAGTTGCGATTATAAATAGGGCATCTTGAAGACAGACAATTTTCGTAACCAAGCACAGTGAGACTTAAAAATGTTACCGATGTATGTAATTTGGGAAGGAATCCCCTCTATGTGCTTAGAGAGGACCCCAGCTGCGTATCCATCATTCTGAATTTTGCGGACTCTCCCAGTAATTTTTACACAGTGCTGCTTTTAACGAGAAATATTATGGAAATTGTAATATGTAAATTTACTAAGCTGCAATCTCAAAGTTAGCATGGACCCAATGAAAGAGCGAAGACCCATTTACTTACAAGAATAAATCCCACATTTACAGAAAACAGCACATACTTACTATACCAGCGAGGATTGAACCCGAGTGAGGTATGTTACCGAAATGTTACCGATACTAAAAGCTAGTTCTCTTTTGCACCAGTTTTGTGAAATTATATCTTATTTCTAATTAAATTCAGCGCAGGGATGAGCATCCCACTTGTGGATCCACTGAAGTGGAGCATCCACTCGTCCACTTCCCACAATCCACACGGGGTGTGGAGTGGAGTGGAAGTGGGGCGAAATTTTCACTTAGAGAAGTGGAGGTGTGGACGGTGGAGTAAAATTTTTGAAGTGTAGCCGGTGGATAGTGGAGTAACATTGGAAATTGAGAAACTAAAAAGGGAATTTTTACTAGCAAATTAATTCACACAATGCTTCAGAATTAATTCCATAAACTTTGCGTTAAAATTATTATATTTTGTTCATATTTTTCTACAATATCTCTCAAACTGAACGTTTCAGGTTATAAGTAATGGACGGTGTGCGTGCATTTCACATAAATACTTGAAGTTTAACTGCTCGTAATCCTGCGTTTATGCTCTAAGATCAACTAAGATAATTCTTTCTCATAGTTTATGCTATTTAAATTCAAAGTTTATATAACAATTCTAACTTTATATTAAAACACAACAATTTTCATATAATGAAAGTCTGTAATTTACTTTTGTACATCACTACCACTGCCAATCAGGACATATTGACATGTTTTACTGCAAGTATTTATATAGACCACAGAACCCTTAAACTAAATGTTAAGATCAATCTTGTACTGTAATTTCTCATACTCGAGACTTCATGTAGCTAGAACATCAGGTAGAACAATCTAACGATTTAAATTCGTAAGTGTGGAGGCCAGTGGGGGTGGAGTGGAAATAAAATCGGGTGGAGTGGAGTGGATGTGGATAAGAAATTTGGTAAGTAAATTGTGGACGGTGGATGTGGGGGGTGAGTTCCACCGAGTGGAGTGGGGAAAGTGGATTGTGGGGAGGTGTGATGCTCATCCCTGATTCAGCGGTTTTTAGCTAAATTTAAGTACATTAATTTTTTAGTAAAATTAAAATTTCTACAATTTTGAAATCATTGGAACTAGCTGAATTAGATTCCTAGGATTTTGAGTTATTGGAATGGAAAAAACTATTTTAATGTCATTCATATATCTTAAAAGTAATTTTACGTTTGTTTCTACGATTTTTCATGATTTTATTGGACTTTGCAAACTTAAGTTCATTTTCTACGATTTTAATTTGATTTGCTCATAACAGAATTTGTACCGTTAAAAAATTAATCATAGTTATATTGTACCCTCTTTGGTTAATTTGTATCAATTTTAGTTAATTTGTACCAATTTTAGGTAATTTGTATCAGTTTTAGATAATTTGTACCGTTTTTGATAATATGTTACATCTTTGGTTAATTTGTACCTTTTGTAAATTTTTTTTCCTGATTTTTAGTTAATTTTTATGATGTTTACATAAACTCCACAATTTTTAATTAATCTGCGCAATTTTTAATTAATCTGCACAATTTTTGATAAATCTGCACAATTTTTAATTAATCTGCACAATTTTTAATTAATCTGCACAATTTTTGATAAATCTGCACAATTTTTAATTAAATATCATGTTCCTGCTAATAACAGCTGAGAGATTACATTTGGTGCTGGAGGGTTGGCTGCTGGAGGGGGAGTTGCTGTGCTGGGGGGATTCGGCCGAAAAATCAGGTGTGCCAACTTAACGAGGGAATTTGAATTTTCTACAACGCACAGCTGATGTCTGGCCATCAGCCTGAATGTAAATCCGTGGAACTTTTCCACGGCAACCGAAGAATGTACAAAATTCATTATGTTTCGAAGCTGGTCCGAGTATGGAAACGGTTATCCCGTGATGTGCGGTCGAGAAAATTTTGATCAAAACCAAGGTCCTTGGGGTCACCCAATGATTCTATATTACCGAATAACGGAACAGGGCATGTCTTTTCCATTATTTCACCAAAATGTTGAGCCGATGGGACTTTCTGCATCCTCCTCCTCATCATCCAGCGGCACCGGAAGTAGTCGGGACCACCATTCTCAGCAACACAAACAACTTTTGGAACTCAAATACATGCTCATCTACTACTCGATCCGAGACCAAGATGGTAAAACGAATTCCTGCCGTCTGCAACAATACCTACTGAACCCGCAACAGGATGCGTGTCCGTCATGGCATTCCACCAGTTCCCCAATTTGTGGGGAGTACCAATGTGGCGAGTTGGATTCGCTATATCAGAAAAGTATGGGAGTTTTGATAGGCGAAGCTGCAGATTTTCAGCAACAGCGTTATGTCATTGTCAAGTCAAAGACGCAAGAACGTTACCGGGTGCGTAACTTTCTGCGTCAAAAGTTTGTTCCCATCGTGTTTCTTGTCATTTTAATATGTGGCTACAAAACGTACATGAAAGCAGGATACAGACTCCACGAACACCAGCTACCAGTGTCGGAAACAAGACTGAGCCGATTTAATCATCAGCGTCACAGTCACATTCATCACGGGAGAGACCCCTTTCGGGACATTTACTTTGATTATAGCAGAGGAGCCGGGGATGAGAATAATATTCCTCTGGGATTGCACATTCCGTACGAGCCCGCCAATTCTGATATGGACGTAAGAAGGGGACCGGGACCACAGAACCCAACCTCTCATGATGATCCCCAACGAAAGTACCTGGACCCTCCTCCACCCTACGAGACGCTGTTTCCTCCGTCATATAACGAGTTGTTTTACCCGTCCCTCCCACCACCACCCTCCCCATCAGACCCATTAACCAGCGAGACAAATCCCATCACTCCCATCGAAGTACATAATTTTAAAAACCTCCGAGCAGGCATCAGCTGTGCGCTGTAGAAAATTCAAATTCCCTCGTTAAGTTGGCACACCTGATTTTTTCGGGCCGAATCCCCCCAGCACACCAACTCCTCCCTCCAGCAGCCAAACCCTTCAGCACCAAATGTAATCTCTCAGCTGTTATTAGCAGGAACATGATATTTAATTAAAAATTGTGCAGATTAATTAAAAATTGTGCAGATTAATTAAAAATTGTGCAGATTAATTAAAAATTGTGCAGATTAATTAAAAATTGTGCAGATTAATTAAAAATTGTGCAGATTAATTAAAAATTGTGCAGATTAATTAAAAATTGTGCAGATTAATTAAAAATTGTGCAGATTAATTAAAAATTGTGCAGATTAATTAAAAATTGTGCAGATTAATTAAAAATTGTGCAGATTAATTAACAATTGTGCAGATTAATTAAAAATTGTGCAGATTAATTAAAAATTGTGCAGATTAATTAAAAATTGTGCAGATTAATTAACAATTGTGCAGATTAATTAAAAATTGTGCAGATTAATTAAAAATTGTGCAGATTAATTATAAATTGTGCAGATTAATTAAAAATTGTGCAGATTAATTAAAAATTGTGCAGTTTATGTAAACATCATAAAAATTAACTAAAAATCGGGAAAAAAATTTACAAATAAACTAAAGATCTTTTAAAATGTCTTTCAAAATAAAGTTTTAAAAAATAACCAAAACCGTGGAAATTTTTTATCAAATGTACAAATTAAACTAGAAATTGTAAAAATTAATGACAAAACGTACAAATGTAATAAATATTGAGAAGTCATAGGATTTAAGACTGCTACAACTTTATGCTATAGCATAATTTTGAATTGATGCCTACGGGGTTTTTTAACTTTCCACGTTTTCAAATCACAAGCCGAATGCAAAGAGGGGACCGAGTTTAGGTAAGCAACGTCATTTTTTAGAAAATCTAATTTTCAGCGAAATACACGAAAGTAGCAACGCATTTTTAAAAACAATACATGAAAACGAAAATCCCATCTCAGCGACACTTATGGTAGGTTATACTACAGTAAAAATTGTTTATTCATGAAAATTGTTGAAAACAATCCTGATTAAATTCGGCATCTATGAGAGTTCTGCAAACAGTAGCATCCATAGTGCAAAGATATAGTGCATTCAATTCCCTATTCTTTCACGAATTCCATGTTCTACATGTCAAGGATGTCAGATTTTTTACTGAAAATCGTTCAAGCCAGTATCACGAAAAATCGGAATCCATGGAAACCGAATTGGATGTATCTGAATGACTTCTTGATAACCCTTTTTAACTTATCAAGATACTAAGGCAATTAACAAGCAGTAGCGCTACTGATAAATTTCCATGTCAAGTCATAAAAAGGAAGAGGTAAAGAACGTGTTTCAGTCGTGCCTCGTACAAATTTGATTAATGTACGCAAATTAAAGAATAGTTTGAAATTTTAAATAAACAATTCCGAATGATGAATAGGTATTGCCTTGCTATTATGTTATGTTTTGTAGTATTGAGTTGCGATTATAAATATGGCATCTTGAAGACAGACAATTTTCGAAACCAAGCACAGTGAGACTTAAAAATGTTACCGATGTATGTAATTTGGGAAGGAATCCCCTCTATGTGCTTAGAGAGGACCCCAGCTGCGTATCCATCATTCTGAATTTTGCGGACTCTCCCAGTAATTTTTACACAGTGCTGCTTTTAACGAGAAATATTATGGAAATTGTAATATGTAAATTTACTAAGCTGCAATCTCAAAGTTAGCATGGACCCAATGAAAGAGCGAAGACCCATTTACTTACAACAAGAATAAATCCCACATTTACAGAAAACAGCACATACTTACTATACCAGCGAGGATTGAACCCGAGTGAGGTATGTTACCGAAATGTTACCGATACTAAAACCTAGTTCTCTTTTGCACCAGGTTTGTGAAATTATATCTTTTTTTTAATTTAATTCAGCGATTTTTAGCTAAATTTAAATACTTTAATTTTTTAGTAAAATTAAAATTTCTACAATTTTGAAATCATTGGAACTAGCTGAATTAGATTCCTAGGATTTTGAGTTATTGGAATGGAAAAAACTATTTTAATGTCATTCATACATCTTAAAAGTAATTTTACGTTTCTTTCTACGATTTTTCATGATTTTATTGGACTTTGCAAATTTAAGTTCATCTTCTACGATTTTAATTTGATTTGCTCATAACAGAATTTGTACCGTTAAAAAATTATAGTTATATTGTACCCTCTTTGGTTAATTTGTATCAATTTTAGTTAATTTGTACCAATTTTAGGTAATTTGTATCAGTTTTAGATAATTTGTACCGTTTTTGATAATATGTTACATCTTTGGTTAATTTGTACCTTTTGTAAATTTTTTTCCCGATTTTTAGTTAATTTTTATGATGTTTACATAAACTCCACAATTTTTAATTAATCTGCGCAATTTTTAATTAATCTGCGCAATTTTTGATAAATCTGCACAGTTTTTAATTAATCTGCACAATTTTTGATAAATCTGCACAATTTTTAATTAATCTGCACAAGTTTTAATTAATCTGCACAAGTTTTAATAAATCTGCACAAGTTTTAATTAATCTGCACAAGTTTTAATTAATCTGCACAAGTTTTAATTAATCTGCACAAGTTTTAATTAATCTGCACAAGTTTTAATTAATCTGCACAAGTTTTAATTAATCTGCACAAGTTTTAATTAATCTGCACAATTTTTAATTAAATATCATGTTCCTGCTAATAACAGCTGAGAGATTACATTTGGTGCTGGAGGGTTGGCTGCTGGAGGGGGAGTTGCTGTGCTGGGGGGATTCGGCCGAAAAATCAGGTGTGCCAACTTAACGAGGGAATTTGAATTTTCTACAACGCACAGCTGATGTCTGAATGCAAGCATCCGTCAACCTAAGCATCGTACATGTATTCGTTTTTATGAACTGTGCACCTAGCATCAGTGTCACGAACAAGAAATGTAATTGCCTAATTTTTGATGGTGGTTTGATTTATAAATCCACCTATTAGGTTGCACTTTCAGCAACATGTTGCTAGACTCTATAAAACTACGTGAAGTATAAAACCGTTGTTGATAAATAAACATGTACTGGATTACTACGAAATATTGTATTACAAATTATAAATTCATTAAATTTAAAACAATTTCGGAAATAAATGACTAAACATATTGTAATTTGAACAAGAAAATAATTCGCTGTTACAGTACATTTAGTTTTAATTGTGTGAAGTCACTAATTAGTGGTAAACGTGTAGTCGAAAAGCACTTAAAGCACCATTAAATTATTGCAGTACAAGGCTTAATATTGTTCGGCATAATATGTAACTAGCTTAATGTATTAAAAGAACACACATAATAAATAAGAAAAGTAAAAACTGTTTGAAATACTAAATTATCTTGTGTTTAATATTGCTGCTATTTTTAAAACAGTTAAATTCCTGTATAATTTCAATTCTTGAACGTGTGTTTACCGACGACATCGTAAAAGCATTAAACTGTGGTGACATCAGAGCTGGCGTAAACATATAGTTTTCACTTTACTCCATTTTTAATATATATAGTTTATTTCCGTAATCACTTTGTGTTTATGTTAGACTGACCTTGTAAGCGAACTAAACTAAATCACTAAGAATAGTACCACGAGTAATTTACGCTACGTTTGTGTATTTATAGCTCTTAGAAGAAAAGATCAGTAAAATAAGCGTGCTACTTTGTCAGCAAAACATAGTTAAGTTGGTAGAGCTGTACTGGATTGCAGCTATTCTGGTATCAATTAAAATATATCCGTCTACTAAAATCATCTGAGCAGTAATTTATGCTTTTGACCAATAAAATTGAGTACAAATGGAAAACAGCTTCATTGAAATATTGAGATTTACGCTTGGTAGCACTTCTAAGCGGAAATCTCACTTCTGTTTTAAGTAAATCAATTATAGCAGTATGGTGAATACTTTGTAACAATTATTACCGAGAAAAAACTACAAATAAATTTATTTGTTTTCAAATCTCATAGTTACTTAAATATCCTTCTAATTCTATAATATTACCGTTTAAACTCCCTAGATACATTCGGGAAAAGTTCACAAATATTTATGTTTTCTAGCATTGCACCGTCAACTTTGACAACCGCGACTACGATCTGGAGTTGTTAAGCAATGTAAAGCCATGAAAGACCGTTAAATGAGGATGTTTTGTAGAAGTTACTGGAGTGGTGTTCTTGCAAACGTCAAAGTTGTGGTAGGTCAAACTTAAAGGTGTTTTTTGGAACAACTTTTTTCTATATCGTTGTAGATTTCACTACACACCTCCGATTTCCAAAGTTAATAGCTATTTTAGAAGAGTAATTTTCAAGGATTTAATCGCAGAAAAAATCAGCACAAGACGTCATTATTTACAAAAGTTATAAAGCTTTAACTTTGGAGGGGCTGTTCGAGAACCCTCAAAAACAGCCCTATTTCAAGCTTACATTTGACCACCAGGCCCACCTTTGATTTTCGATTTTAATAGCAATTCTGAAAGCGCTTGTTTTGTAGATAAAACTGAGAAAAAACTGGAATGGTATTTTTCCAAAATTATGAATTATCAGACATGATGTGCAAAAGTATCACCCATCGGCTATAAATATAGGTGTTTTGATATTAACACGACCAGGTGTGTAATCAAACACAAAAACTAATCAATCTTTCTTTTTTAGCAAACAAGCAAATATTATTCAGGTATTCAAACTAAAAAGTATTACAGAAAAAATAGGCATTTTTCCATTCGCCCAAAAATAGCTTAGGTAAAACAGAAATAAACAGATATTAGTAATTTTAAACAACTTGATAAAAGAACGTTCAAAAGAGTTAGCATCACTAAAATCATTAGCTTAGACCAAAACGGAACGGAACAGTGATAAAGAATCATGAATTAGAACTGGAAAGTTTGGGTAATCAAAGAAATTTATAATTTGAAGAGAATCAAAATACAATTTAAATTTAACTATAAACATCTTTAAAATTTTCCTGTCCTGTTAAAATTTATATTGCATTAAACTTTTAAAATAAAATAATTATATTTATGTAATTGGCTACTAAGATTTATTAAACTTATTAACAAAAAGCAAATAACAAACTTCGTCTCAACATACGGACCATCAAGTTCCAGACCACCTGAGGACCTTCAAGTTCCTGCCATTGGACCTTCCTGAGTAATGTTGTAGAAAGGCAAGAGGTAATCCTCTTCCCTCCGGAAACGAACCTGTCCAACATCCTGAACCTAACATCCTCCTAACCCTTGGTCCTAATACAAAGTAATCTACATCTCCGAGTTAACACTAACCAGAACAGCAACAACATCTTGAAGCATCCGAGATAACATTACATCTCCAACCAAAATCCAACAACAACCAAGTACCAACATCCATTTCGTCAAGGCAATCTTGCGACAATCCCGAAACTATATGACCTGCTGACCTACCGGTTCTACACAAACACTAGTCTGGATTCACCACCAACCTCCTAAAAGGTGTCCCTTTCAACGGCGACCGGATAAAACCATCATGGATCCTGTATCCATATTTCCGGATCGTTCCTTTAACCTGCCGAGACACTCAAATCATCCGAATGTCAATTCCAGCCGGACCGGGTCAATCCTCTACCTGCCAGGTCATCCAACAATAGCACCGTACACTGGCCTGGTTCAAAATAACACCCCAGCCTGCCGGGTCAAACCTTTAATCATCAATTCCTCGCCGGGAACTACCATAACAAACTAACATCACATCTACACAAGTATATATCAATCCGACTAACCACCAAAATGATGTGTCCGGCACACCACTTCATCGCTTTGGCCGCACATCTCTGGTTCACACAATCAAACAACGTAAAGGCAAGTGACCAGTCAACCCACGCTTCACTTCACACTCTTCTACATTACCGTATACAAACCTCTTTACCAATCTCTGCAACTCAAAACAATCTCAACAACATTGATCATTCACAAATCACCATCATCTTTAAATACAGAATCCCTACATTCCTTACTTTCCTAACCTTATCCTTTTACCATTCCTACACTTCAAGCTTTACTACTCATTACTCCAACGAAATATTATCATCATCAACACCACGCCAACCATTCCACAATTTGGATCTTCACGACTCCACGACACCACATCGACATCTTTAACCTCATCAACACAAGCAATTAACGTTAGAAAAAAACAAATATAAAAATTATATAGATTAATTTTAGATTTAAACATTTCCATTTTCAATTAGGCATTATTAGTAGGTACTAGTTTTAAAGAACGTTCCGTTTCCTAAGAAAGAGAAATATGTAACAATACTGGTCTTCAACCAAGTATTATTAATCATGCGTAGAGATAGTATATTCCGAAACGTTCTTTAATTTCCACGCTCCAGTGCGCAAGCTCCGCTTCGCACTACTGAAACTAGCTTAGTAGGCATATTATACGTAGTTTTATAAAGGTAAACACTATGCACATGTGTAATGCACAATAGCGTTATTATGCGAATATTTTGGTAAAAATAGGTAGAAACAAAGGCATAACAATAATAGATATTTTAAGGTATTAATCAGTAATTTAACCGTTTCCTAGTAGAATTTTCCAGAGTATATTTTAGTATATAAGTGTATTATCTAACGAAATATTATACCAGAAATTGCTTCATCTTTTGTACATTACTTCCGTGTTTAGTATCTTATCTATGTGAAAGTAGCCACTAAAATCCTGTATAAAAACCCGCATATTTGGCTGAAATCTTCAGTCAGAAACGGGAGGTCATTAGCTTAATACTAGGCTTGGCCCCTGGCCTTCTTAGCCCAACTCACTCAATAAAACCTTACTTTGCACTATAAAGCACTGTCATTTTATTTCCATCAAAATCCGCATAAAAACACCTAAGGATTTTGACACATTGTAACTTTACTTAAGAAGATGTTTAAACATTTAATTATATTTGTGTTTTGCATCCATGACTAATATAAAAATTTGTGTTAAGTTAGATGCATTTTTGCAAGCCTTTGAACCCGTGTAACATTAACATTGTAAATACAGTCTCTTAACCGTAGGTTTCCCATAAAGGCCCTTTCATACGTAAAAAATTAGGAATTTTGCTAATTTCCAAGAGTTACACCTGGGACGGTATCCTTGTGAGTATAACAAAATAAAGCTAACAGCTGGATGCTACAATGTCTGGTCAGGAGGTTATTCGTGCTTTATTAGTCAAACTGTGCGCTGATATGTGGATGCCCTATTGTTATGCTCAGTGAAAAGCGCTTCAAGCATAGACCTGTGTCTAACGACGCGGCGGATATACTAGATACCCAACGAGTTTGTACAATCCAATTCATATCATGCTTTAAAGGAAGCGTTGAAAACAATGTTACTACAGCTCTTGATAATGCTCACGAACAAAGCATATATACAGTAGCTAAACTAACTCCGCCCCGGCCCCCGTGAAAATAATGACAAGTTGTATAAATATTGCCCACTTCACACTAAACTTAGTTTAGTATACTAAAGTATGCTTTCAAAATGTAAGTTCAAACAATTAGAAAATTATTCTGCTAAATAGTACTGCAGTGATAAAACTGGAAATTAGTCACGTAAAAATAGATACAAATTAGGAATTCGAATACAAAAATAAAATTTCATATCTTTTATTTTTTGTTTCCTGGATATCGCAGTTAACTGCAAGTTTTTTCTCTTCTACACTATACAGAAGGTCTAAATTGGTTATGTTATGAAGTTTTACTAATATTTAATCGCTGGTAGTTCTGCCAATAGATAAAAAGAAACCCAACCATGACACATTAGGTAACAGTTACGGAAATATTCTGTTTCCACAATTTTGTTGCAATTAATTCAGGATCTTTTTCTTGGTCGTTTAGAGTTTGCTTATTTGGTGCTACATTACGTCAGATTGAAGTTAAAAAGCGCTGATAAATTACAAAAAAAAACATTCTGATAATTATACCGAAAGTATTCTACTGTATCGTGACAAAGATTTACACCACACAACACTCCGAATTTTCTTCTGTTTCAGTTCTTAACCATTTGAAGTTTTGTTTAAAAAACGGAGTATGGTAATGCCTTACTCAACATACATGCTTTAATTTTCATTTAAAATAATACTCAAATCATGAATCTGCTATCAGTATTGTGCAGTTTGAAACTGCCAGTTTCGGTAACCAAACTACTACCAAAGCACAATATAGTACCACTCCTTTCAAGTTCATTAAGTATGTGAATCATCATTTTTTTAATTCACAAAAACGAAAATTTTCGGAATTTTAAGTACCTATATACGTTTGTAAGATATGCCTGTCTTTAACACAATTGAGCAAGACACTATTAAACACATGATTTTATGTATACTTAAATACCGGCTAAAATAGAATATCTTTGCAGATTTGTGTGTAGCATGACAAGTGTCATAAACAATTTTTGTAAGCAATTTTCAAACCCTAACCGGATTTGACATTTCCAAACATTGTTTAAGCTTCGATTGACAGGTATATCAGGACGTAGTATGAATATTATGATTTAAAAACATTAAGACATTGATTTTTTGTATATTTACACGTAATATCTTGCATTTGTCAAAATTGCAGCAGAGTTATAATTTTTAGATGAACAAGTTTTCCTTTCCTTCTTTTTCTGTATAGCGTTGTATTTAGAATACTTGCAATACTTTTGTCCCGTCGCTTCAATGACTTTGTAGAGTGTAGACTAAAACAAACCCATTGTGATGAAATTCAAAGAATACCATCGAATGAAACGATACCTTAATAAAACGAAACTACGATTTTGAAAACCAATTAATTTTTCGTTTGTCGTGCCAAATTCATGTAACCTATGCTAACTTTAAGATGCTGGAATTCATGTTCGCATCTTAGTTTTAATAAATCGGTTCCTCCAAACCTGAGAACTTTAAAGTTAATATATTTGCCTATAATTTTTGCTCACAAACAAGGCCAACAGATTGCATAAATTTGCATCTTGCCAGAAACGACATATGATGGCTAGGTAAAACATAAACTAGACGGTATGACGACTTATGTTCTGCAAATTTTGAAACAATAAATTTGCATCTTTTGCATAAATTTGCATCCTCAGAAAATATTGCATAAATGTGCATCTTTGAAAAATATTGCATAAATTTGCACTTTTGAGCAATATTTTAATTTTGTAAAATTTTGCTACTTTTACGAGAAAAACGACAAATAAACACGGAAAATTTAATTTTTTCGGGTTTGTACACTTAATGTTTAGCTGTAAAGCAAATTTAGATTTTGTATAAAATTTATTTGCACATTTTGGCATGAAAGTTTTGTGAAACAACGAAACAAAGCACCAAGTCTGGTCAAATGACATCTTAGATAAAGCAGTAAGGCTGATTGAATATAGAAAGACTACTAGATTTCCAGAAATTGATTTGTCTGGCTCAAATTAAAAAGTATACAGAAAAAAATGCTTATGGTTTGAAGAGTCGTTTTGTTCTGCATTGACTGGCTAGAAAACGATAGTTACCACGTTATTAATCTAGAATGCTCTGTGGCAAACCCGGAAGAAACAGCGGTGTGGGTTTGTTGCGTATTTAATGTGGGACGGTGGGATTTTGGTGGGCATGGGACGTCCCTTGCGTACAACACGGAAAATATGCAAAATGTTCCCATCTATTTTATGCAACAAAAGCTTTAACCAAAACACGGTAAGAGTCGGCCGGGGGTAATGCGCATTTTCCCAGCGGGAATCCCATACTCAATCGTTGCTTTCTTCAACAAGCGCATTTACCCTGCCTTGGTTTGCCCCGTGGGTTTTAAGCGCGCAATATAGCAACACTTCCCGGATATCAAAATTCACACTGCATTGCACTCTCAGCTGAACTGCTTTACATTGCGTTCAGCTCAGTCCGGTGTTCATCGTTATTAATAAAATTTGCTTGAACAACAATATTTTAAATATTAATCATATAAGGATAATGTCCAGTAAAGGTAGAAGACGATCTAAACCAACTGAGAAGTCTAAGTTTTGCGTTGTTGAATTTGAGGACAACTCAATCCAAGTAGTTCCGGTAAAGTGGCTTCGAGAAAATGGCTCAAAGTGCATGTGGCCCATAGGCCCTCCAGCAAAGTTTATTGCTAATTGTTCGGATCCTGGTGAAAACTGGACAGAGTACAATGTTCTGAGAACTCTGTTCCACGAAGTGGGTAAGTTGTGGATGAACTAATGCGAACGATTTTTAACTGTCATTTTTTCACCCGTGTTGCTGACCTTGAATTCATTCTCTTTGAAGATACTATAGACGAACTCCGGAAACTGGAAAGGAAGGCGGAATTCCAGTCTACGGCTGAAAGTACGGACAACGACACAAACCAGGCGAACAGAAATCTCAGGAAAAGGAAGAAAGTGTCCCTTAAATTCCCAACACCCGTCGACAATCATAAAAAATCCAAAGACGATTCAGAATCGGACGTGGGATCAGAAGTCTCGGAGCAGTTTGAACTTTCCGATTACGAACCCACTCTTAACGACAAAGACGACCCAATCAAACTACTCTTTAAAAAGTCATCTAATCATGGTACGTATTAATGAACTCAGCCACTTGTAATTATGACTGAATAGAATACATATTTTTTCAGCAAATCCATTGGACTCAACTTTTAGTGAAAGTGAATTACGACGGCCCACTTTAGAACTGGTTAATCATAATGCGACAAGAAGTACGGTTAATTCCACTGAACATTCTCCAGTTCCCACTACATTTAGACTGACAAGACAAGAACCAATAGTGAGAACCCAATCATCCATTTCTGATCGAACAGAAGCTTCTGATAGCGACCTAATTAACATTGATTCAACTCGTCGTGGAAACCTTCACCAATTTACTCCACCATCGCGCACGTCGTCTTCTCAACTGAGCAACAACGAAGGTAGACTGAACCCAAACTCCGTACATCGTATCAATTTGGGAACCCCTTCATCGGCTTCAACGTTCAATTGTACAAACTGTCATCACTGCATCCTCCGGCAAGAAGGTACAAGACTTATGTTAATGTGTGCATTGTTAATGTTGCTTAGCATTTCTACACGCAGTAACATTTTTGTTTGGTTTTTATAGCATTTGAAAGAAAGATATTTGGAATTCTCACGGAGATCCGGAACGACGTTAGAGAGCTGGCAAACCGTGGAGTAAAAACATTGGAAAGAGCTAGATCTACTATTCGGGGAAACATTCCCTTTGATCTACCCATTGAATCCGAGGAGGGCCTGTCGAATTTTGAAGAATGGCTTGAAGGGAAGGAGAATTACAATAATACTGTATGTCGCCAAATATACTGTTTTAATTTTTAACCTAGTAAGTAGTGCTAAAATATTCATTTGTTCTAGGTTTTCTTTCTCTCCACGCTTGGGGGAGAAACTGTTGGAACTATAATAAGGAGGATTCTAAAGCAGCTGTTTCGAATTGTGCTGGCCAGACGAATGAACTTTACAGGGGCGAATGCCAAAGTGTGTTTCAAGGGTTTAAAACTTTATCCTGTTCTAATTGGTGAGTATTACAATACTATTGTTTCATTTCGAATTAAAAAACTCACCACTGATTTTTAAACTTTCAAATATATTGTTATGAATGGAGGTGTAAAGTCAGCCTAATTTGTGAACGCAATGAGTTTAGTTAGTTGTCAATGTAACAAGTTAGTAACGCGTGGTCGTCGTCGTCCAGTAAACAACTACACGCGTTCCGGAGTAAATGCACTCATGCAGCGGTCAGCTCAGTTGATCGTTTTCATTCGTTCGTTCGTTCGTTTTTGAGAATTCGTAGAAGTCAAATTCATAGCTGGTCGATTGATAAGTCCTAATAGTTGTCAGGCGTTTGTGGTTATCTAAAATAAATTGTCCTATTATCGTTAAACCAATTGTGTCAGCGTTTTCATTGTAGTCCTAAAAAATATAGTCATATTTTTTGTCATCGAAGTCTCTTGTTCGAATTGTCATTGTTGGAATACGGTTGCGTTCAAGTTGGACGTAGCGTCTAAGCGTTGATAGAACCCGACAGTTGTTTGGTTCACAAACTGGTGATAAGTCAAAGCAGTGAACATCACCTAACGGAGCTCATGGAGTTCTTGAAAAATGAAGTTGAAAGTGCGGAAAGGATCAGATTAGCAAGAGAATTTTCAGCTGTTCCTGTTCCGGCCAGTTATTCCAGTTCCATGACTGCAGTAGCGACTTCAGACAGCGAGGTCACCACCGAAGGGAAAAATATGGTCATATTTTTTAAGTGCATCTTCTGTGGGGGGAACCATTATAGTGAGTCGTGCTACAATGCGATGGACAAATCAGTAGAAGAGAAATTAAGGATTATCAGGGAAAGCCAGCGCTGTGAGGTGTGTTTTAAACCCGGACATGAAAAGGAGAAATGCAAGTCCAAAGTCAAGTGTTTATGCTGCAAGGAACGACATTGGGCGGTACTGTGTCCTGAACTCCATAGCAAGGATGGCTCTGATAAGTTAGTTGATAATGGCAGCAAGACAGTTAGTAAGTCAGTGGACATGCTCAACCAAGTGTTCACGGAAGGAGCAACTTTTCAGACAGCGTTGGTTCGTATTTACGTTGAAGGACAATCTAAGTTGGTGCGTGCGATACTAGACAGTGGATCCAGTAAGTCTTACATCTTAAAGGAGACGGCAGAACATCTCAGCCTTAGAGTAACTGATGAAGAGGAAAATATGCACATACTTTTTGGAGGACTGATTACAGAACCACTACAGCACAAGAAGTATAGGATAAGCATCAGTGACTACAACTCCGAGTTCTTCTGCAGCTTTGACGTGTGGGACATGGAAAGGATTGCTGGAACCCATCAACGGCCATCTTGGAACAACGGGATAGAAGAATTACGTGAAAGTGGATTGTGCTCAGAAAAATATGAGTATATTTTTTCAAAGGCGGAAGTGGAGATCCTAATTGGAAATGACATATATGCCAAGCTCCTCACGGGAAGAAAAGTTGATCTACCATCAGGACTTACCGCGCTAGAAACCAAAGTTGGATGGACTGTCTCGGGAACAACAACAAGCAATTTTCAGGAACTTCGAGTTGAGAGGGGAAGCTTGGTGCAAGTTCAGGACGTGGCTATCAAAAGCAATGTAGCGCTTGGTGGGAGCAGTAACAATGTAAAGGATGGTGGTCAAGAATCGGCAGATGTCATATTTTCCTCCTTTGAAAAACAAGTACAAAAGGATAGCGGACCATATATCAGGCTTCCGGTCATGGGTGTTTACGCTGCCATAGTTGGCAGTTGGATACAGGACAGGAACACCAGGCTAATGCGGAGTGAGCTGAAAAAATATGGTCATATTTTTTGCCTTGGAGTCGTAAGCGTAGGAGGAATCCAGAGACAAGTCAGTTTTTTCCCGGGGGAAGGAGAGGAACACTCAAGTCCTATCGTGATTCCAACAGTGGACAAGGATCTCTTCTCTCGGTACGGAAAGGTTCAGAATTTCTTGGGAGTATTCAGAGGACTCTTAGTGAAATGGTATCTCATCACGCCCGTGCTTGGAATAGTGACACCAGTCATCGTACGTGGTCAAAGTGGGAGCATCAAGATAAGGCAAGGGACTGACAGGCATGGGAACAGAAGTGTTAAGGTTAAGAAAAAATAGCTAGTAACACTGTTTCAACTACAGTATCTTGTTTTTTTAAGTATTGAAATAATAGCAATGAAATAGTAGCAATAATTAGATTTTGAGAAGAAAAAATATGAATATATTTTTTGTCGAATTGTAAAATGTTTAGGGTAGGAAAATATGTAAGCGTCTTCATTCTATTTTCCCATCATTCTATATAATTTCAGTAGTCAAAGTTTTCAAAATTCGAAACAGTGTTTAGCTTCCAAAGAAATATGTAAAATGATATCTTACGTTTGACGATTGTGCTGTAAAAGCCCTAAAAAGCTTGCGTAAGATAATGAGTAAAAAATATAGTCATATTTTTTGTGTGAAGTAGATTCAAAGCTACGCACTGTAAATTGTACGAGTAGAATATTAATCTCACGATGTTTCAATTAATATTGGTGGGAGGATGTTATGAATGGAGGTGTAAAGTCAGCCTAATTTGTGAACGCAATGAGTTTAGTTAGTTGTCAATGTAACAAGTTAGTAACGCGTGGTCGTCGTCGTCCAGTAAACAACTACACGCGTTCCGGAGTAAATGCACTCATGCAGCGTTCAGCTCAGTTGATCGTTCATTCTTCATTCTTCGTTCGCTTTCAGGGAGAATCGATAAGTAATTCGTAGCAGGTCGATTGATAAGTCCTGATTAATTGTCATTCGTTGTGGTTAATAAATTGTCCTATTATCGTTAAACCTCTTAGTCTGTGTTTTCATTGTAGTCCTAAAAAATATAGTCATATTTTTGTCATCGAAGTCTCCTGTTCGATCTGATATTGTTGGAAAACGGTTACGTTCAATTTGGACGTAGCGTCTAAGGTTGATAGAACCCGACACGTAGTTTGGTTCACAACATATATTTAGATTCAACACGTTTAAATGAAGGTCGGTCTGACGTCACAATTGACGAAATCGATAAAGTAATTAAAAACTGGTTTCGCAACGCTCGGGATCTAGACGGCGGGAGAGTTCAGCGAAAGGGTCAACATGTCATCGTACCGAACTAAACGAAGAAAAATAAACAATGATGTAAATAGTATTATCAATGATATAAATTTAAGTTTGCCTAGTGTAAGTACGAATTATGCCGATACCGTAGTTGATTGTAATCATGTAGATTTGGTTGGTGAACCTTCGCCACAACGGTGTGATAATAGTATAGGTACGGATTTAGCCCATTGGAGTGTAACTAACAATATTTCTAGAAATGCAGTAGGAAGTTTGTTAAGCGTTTTAAATTTTCATTGTCCAGAATTAGAATTGCCGAGAAGTGCACAGTGTTTGTTAAACACACCGCGAAGCGTTGATAGCATTGCCATGGGCAATGGTAAATACTTTTATTTTGGAATTAAGCAGTATGTAGAAAAATGTATTGACTTAGGGTTAAAGGCATTTCAATTTCCTTTTCATAGAAGTTACTCCTCAGAGGTTATCACAATTTCAGTAAGTACAGATGGAGTTCCACTTTGCAAAAGTAAAAATGTTAGCATGTGGCCAATTTTGATAAAAGTCGATCAAATTAACACACGTCCATTTTTAATCGGTGTCTATTGTGGGGATGGGAAACCCAGTGATGTAAAAGATTTTTTTCAGCTGTTTGTTACAGAAATTAAGGATCTGTATGGGGTAGGCTTTACAAAAAATAATAAGCATTACCGCGTGGATATTAGCTGTATAATTGCTGATGCCCCGGCACGCAGCTTTGTAAAATGTGTTAAAGGTCACTCAGGTTACGGTGCGTGTGAAAGATGTGAAGATTATGGTTACTACGATGATAAGATATATTATTCTTGCACAGTTAGGAAGCTTAGGACCAACACTAGTTTTAGAAACCAGGAGGATGATGAACACCACAAAGTAAACATGTATTCTCCAATAACAGACCTTAAACTAGATTTTATAAACCAGTTTGTACTGGATTACATGCATTTAGTCTGCTTAGGAGTTGTAAGAAAGCTTCTTAATATATGGTTAGCGAACCCAAAGAAATCAGGGCTTAGTGCCCGATCTGTTGCGCAAATTTCTTGCTATTTAACAGGTATTGCAAGCAAGTTTCCCAAAGAGTTCAGTCGGAAACCTAGATCACTAAAGGACATTAATAGATATAAGGCTACTGAGTTTAGAACACTACTATTATTATTATATACAGGTCCATGTGCATTTAATGGATTTTTAGATCAGGAAAGCTACAAGCATTTCCTTCTGTTGCATTGCGCTATGAAAATTTTGCTATCCGACAAGGCTTCGCTTTTGAATTGGAACAATCTTGCACGGAAACTACTTTATAAAGGAGGTTTCTCACCCGCCATATAACCGTGGGCTTTTCTGGCGGGTTACACCCGGTGATAGAACTTTAGAAGCCAGATGTACTGCAAAAAACCCCGTGGAAATTGGACAAACCGGGCCAAGGTTATGGGGGTTACAAAAAAATCCTTAACATGGGGGTAAATGGGAGACTGTGCATATTTCAAACCCGATTTTCTCCTTAAGGGCACACGTTTACAGGTAAACCAACATATTAGTCTGATACTAGAGACTTTGGAGATATTTTTAAAACCTTAATCTCGATGGTGTTATCTCGTATTTTTTAATAAATTGATTTTGAAAATTGTGAAAAAATGGCACTGCACATTGGTAAATTGCATTTTATCAGGCGGCACAAAGGAACAAACAGGGTGGTATCATTAAAATCTCACTACATTCCTTTGCATTGTGTGTCAGACTGAAAGTCACTTGAAGACTCTTGTGTCCAGCTCGAATGACTGTGGTGCGATTTCATTGAAACCACCTTATTTGTTCCTTTGTTCCGCCTGATAAAATGCAATTTACCAATGTGCAGTGCCATTTTTTTACAATTTTCAAAATCAATTTATTAAAAAATACGAGATAACACCATCGAGATTAAGGTTTTAAAAATATCTCCAAAGTCTCTAGTATCAGACTAATATGTTGGTTTACCTGTAAACGTGTGCCCTTAAGGAGAAAATCGGGTTTGAAATATGCACAGTCTCCCATTTACCCCCATGTTAAGGATTTTTTTGTAACCCCCATAACCTTGGCCCGGTTTGTCCAATTTCCACGGGGTTTTTTGCAGTACATCTGGCTTCTAAAGTTCTATCACCGGGTGTAACCCGCCAGAAAAGCCCACGGTTATATGGCGGGTGAGAAACCTCCTTTGTCAAGCTAATGGCTCAGTTGTATGGTAAAAATAGTGTTGTGTATAACGTTCATAGCTTGATGCATTTAGCTGATGATGGATTAAATTTCGGAAATCTTGATAAAGTTAGTGCCTTTCCATTCGAAAGTTTTTTGAATCGAATAAAAAATCTTGTTCGTGGTCAAAAGTTGCAATTACAACAAATTGTAAAGCGTGTTAGTGAAATGAACTCGTTGCCTTCCTTTGACATGAGTGCAGCTTGGAAACGGATGGCCACTAAGAATTTTGTTTATGCAAATGAGTTTTGTTTTAATGCTAAGGAAGGAAACAATTACTTTTTAAGCAAATCTGGATCTGTCATGAAAATTTGTAGAATTGGAGAAGAGAGAGAAAATGTTACTTTGGTGTGTTCAGAGTTTTTATATAAGAGCGAAGTTTCAGTTTTTCCAATTCAAAGTGGTTTGTTGCAGACATTTCGGTTGGGTAATCAAATGGGTAATGAACGGGTAGTTATTACAACTGATATAGCTGTCAAATGCGTTGTTATTCCTTATAAATTGAACAGCTGTGAATATATGTGCTTTCCTATGTCGGCCAGTTTCTAATCTGCAAACGTTTCAGAGATTAAATACGTGTTAAATAGTTTGTAGTTGAAACCCATCGCTGTATTTAGTATACGAAATGGGCATTTGTTAAACATTTTATGAAAAATAAAGTAATGTATTTTGAATATAAATGTAATGAAAAGTTGCTGCCAGCATTAATTTTCATACAAAATGTAAATTCGAATGGCATGCATAAAAAATGAGGGCGGAATGCATATATACCCTCACAATTTCTGCAAGGAAAACGCATGTATCCCACCAACTTTATGCATGTTCATGACACTGTGTGGGCTTCCCACAAGGACTACGCACGGGGCAGTCTGCCAAATCCCACAATCATTTACATTTATCTTCCCATGTGGGGCCCACGTGAAATACGCACTCTGTTTCTTCTGGGAAAATATATCGGAATCTCATGGAAGTAATATGCGTTAGTCTTTTCAATTGTTGGTCACTCTATAAACTTTTTAATTTAGATTAAGTTAAAATGATTTTCCATTGTCATTCACCCTTGATTTAATACACCTTTAAACGATTTATTAAAATTGCATAGACTTGCATAATTTAAAAAAGAGATTGCATAAATTTGCATCCCTCGAAGAATAAATTTGCATCCTGCGAGGGAATAAATTTGCATCCGGCTGTTGGCCTTGCTCATAAATAAAGCAGTTTCATGTAATCAATACTGTTTAAAATACCCAAACTAAACTCTTTAATTGCAATAGCACATATTGAACGCAATCGCCTACGTATTGGCTTGTAGTATACGCCAAACAAGATGAACAATATGAGTATGAGTGCAAGCTAGATTACAATGACTTTGAAAGAAAATTAAGTAAGGCAGAATTGGCGAGCGTAGCGAGTCAAAAATTTACGATAAATTTGGAATAAAGGGTGTGTACTTGTTATGGAGACATTCATGCAAATAGAAATTATATGCAAATGAAGGCAGCATATAAAAAACCGAATGCACTATAAGATAGCCCATTTTTCCGGGGTTATGTGATGTATTTTTTGGTTGTCCAAAAATAACGCATCGTCATGAAATCCCGGGAAAATGAAGCGTCTTCAAAACGGGTTATATCCTACTTCGAAAATGTCCCTGATAGGTCAAAGATTAAAACCGTGAAACACTTTGTAGAGTAGCGTAAGCGCCAGACTGTTATATACAAAATAATTCAGGGATATTAGTCTACAAAAACACCAGACTGTGGGTTCTCTTAAGGATGTTTTGGAACGTTGGCTCCCTTAAGACACTTGAAGACGGCTGTAGAGTTGTTCAACGAACAGCCCTCCACTTCAATTGGCGCTACAGCCAACAAGCTCAACGTTAGCCCACAAGCGCTAGGACAAATTAAACTTCAGAAGTTGGGCATTAAAGCGTACACCAAGCACCCGACACCCAGGTGTGTCAAGGATCTAGAGCACGGTCCAAAATTTGAAGCCAGAATTGTTTACAAAAAAAAACTTTCTAAAACACATGTTATTTATGACGAGGACTACGTCTATTGGGATGCTCAAGATATTCCTGAAAACAAATATTTCCTTGCTTTTAACCCTGAAAAAGTTCCACGAAACAAAAAAGTGCAGCTAAAACCAAAGTTCAGCAAAATATTGACGGTATGGCAGTTTATGGACAAAAATGGGAGCGTTTCCGAATCTTATATTATCGAGGGGACTATGCCAGGAAAGAAGGGCCCTGAGGAATGTTTGATGGCACGTTTAATTCCGGGTATTGTTGAGCACATTAACCGCGAAAAAGTTATCCTCTGGCCGGACATGACCACTTCACACGAGGCCAAGAACGTAACTCCTACCTGGAAACTCAAAACACCGGTTTTGTACCAAAATCCAAAAATGCTCCAAATATTCCACTGGCCAGAGGAATCGAAACTTTTTGGAGTTAATACAAAGCGGAGTACTCCAATCAACAAAACTTACCCACTTTACTCCGAGATTTTCCTACAATTAGGAAAAAAATCACAATCAAAGTGACAGCGTCATCGGGATATGAGGTTAGAGTATAAGCCGAACAAAAACTTTACAGCACTAAAAACAAAGGCATCAATGAATCTTAATTTATGTGATTATTGGTAACTATTAGAAGTACTAAATGTTAAAAAATAGTGTAGTTCAATAAAGCTTAAATATTAGGAAATATCACAGTTTCAAAAATGTCTCCATAACAAGTACACACCCTTTATTTGGTAATTTTTGCTTGTTATACTTTCATTATTCTGTTATGCCCCGGCCCATTGCTCTGTTCCTTTGCCCCGGCCCACGTGAGTTCCACAGGTACCCACGGGCGTAGTTTAGCCTCTGCATGCTGTATATGAAGCAAAAACGTCACTTAGTTATAAAAATTGTATTTTTTTCAATAGTTATTTTTAAAACCCACTTTTACCCAAAACCCACCCTCAAAACAAGGTGGGCTGGGTACCGAAAAACCCGGGTTTTACTGGGTCACCCAGCCCGTGGGTAATGGGCATACGTCCACACTGCTCATGGCAGCTAAATACAACCATGTTTTGGTTGACGTTCTCTGCACAGTGCGTTGTATAACCCTAATACTTATAATAAGGTTTTGAAGAAATGTTCATGAACAAAACAATGCCTGAACGTTTGATGAATCAAAAATGTTGTAATCCTTGTAGTTCATAAAGCCATTAGTTGTGCTAAAAACAGTTTGCATTTAAATTTAAAACAGTTTGCATTTAAATTTAAAACAGTTTGCATTTAAATTTAAAACAGTTTGCATTTAAATTTAAACTCTTGAATTTTAGTTCCCCCAACTTGATAAAAAATTAGTGCTACTGGGATATGTTTCAGTAACACTTGTGAAATATTCAGCACCATCAACAAACCATTCAAATTTGACTAAATGTATGACTAAATGGGACATCACATTGCTAGCACTAACGCTGATTGTATCACTTTTGCTTCACAAAACATTCTGAAAGAACCTGGATTGTACCTGGTACTTCTAATAACTCCCAAGTCTAAGTGAAAACCCAAAACGGTGTTGAGTTATAACGTGAGTGATCCTGAACATTGTATACGCAAATATTATTCTCAGCATTGTCAACCAATCAGAGTTTAGTCAATTAGCTTTGTAGTCGATACGTTCAAAGATAAAAACTTTCGAATATATAAAAACGTCATCACATTGTAGAAATTGATTTGTAGCCATAAATTACTTGGAACCGGCAAGATAAGAATAAGTATACGTAGTACACTTAAACTTTAGTACCAAGAAATTTTGTAGATGGCGTTATTTAATGTAAAACTGAATTTTGAGAAAACGAAAGGTCACTAGATAAAGATGTTTTGTACACTTATACTATAAGGATAGCTTAATCACAATGTACTAGAAGTGTTTCTTAAAAACGTGTTTGTGAATTTTAATAGCCAATTGAATTTTGTCATCCTACTCCTTGCACATGCTGTATATGACGTCAACTTTTAAATCAACACAAAATTGACACAAAATTTTTATACGAGGTGTGTACCATTAGGCGCGGATTATTTGACTTTCCAGCCAATCTTTTATAATTTAAATTTAACGAGTCCTTTTAAACACGGTAAAAAGTTTGAAGTTTGATTTTCAGTGTTTTATAGTTTTATTTACACAGCTTGCGCAATACAAATACTCAAATACCATTGATATAATGAAGAATTACATTTTGTAATGTGTGATAAAAGTCACGTAGGCACTTTGGACAATAAGCGGATTAAAATGTTTCTTTGAATTTGTTATATATGCTTAGGTATGGACATATCATTGATTCCCATAGTTTGCTTAAAAGATGCATATATTATGTATTCATGAGCATTTTCAGAGGCAATGCTAACAATCTTTTCAACACGACCTTTAAAGTATTATGTGAATCGGATTATAAAACTCGCTGAGTATCTTATACCCCCGACACGAAGTTCTAAGTTACAAGCGTTTTTCATTAAGCATGAACATTATCGTCTCCTGATGTCCGCACACAGCTTGACTTATAAAATATAATTTAGCTCCTCGACCAGGAATGGCATCCTACAGTCGTTAGTCAGTTCGTTATATCCAGTTCACCTGTGACATTCCAGAAGCCGTTAACAGATCTACAAAATTTTGTGCATGCAAAATTTGCAAAATCTAAAACGTATTTATTTAATTACCAGGCTTGTATTTAAAAGAGTTTATTCATTTGGTTGAGTATTTTTTTGGGGAAATAAAAGAAATGGAAAGCAAGGAGATGGACCGAAAGAAACAGATACCATGCAAAATCTGCAACAAAGCTTTTGGATGCAATTCAAAACTAACAAAACATATGAGAGTGCACACCGGCGAAAAACCATTTAAATGTGAGCTATGTGACAAACGATTTTCGCAAGCTAGCACTTTGAAAAGACACAACAAAATAGTACATCTGAGCTTAAAACCATTCCAGTGTACGCAGTGCTACAAGCGTTTTTCAGAAAAAGGTAAGCTAACAGTACATAAAACGGTTCACAATGGCGAAAAGCCATTCCAGTGTTCTCTGTGTCCAAAGAGGTTTACTGTACATGCTAGTTTATATAGACATTTACGGCGTCACACTGGCGAAGACAATTACAAATGCACGCAGTGTAGGGATGTGTTTAAAACTAAGAGGTCTCGAGATTGGCACTTGAACCTTCACTCAGGTAGGCATCTTATACAGATAAAAATCCTAATATGTTTAAAAAATTCGTCGTTTATAGCAACTCCAATTTTCTGTTTGAATATCAGGAACCTATCACAATGGTTTTGGTTGTCCTTTTTGTGCTCGACGTTTTGTGTCATCGTCACACCTCCAAGATCACATTCGTTCTCACATATACGAGAGACCTTTTCATTGTTCCAAATGTTCTAAAGAGTTTATAGTGAATGCCCATTTGTCATCCCACTTGAAACATAAACATTCTAAGGAAAAGCCTTTCCCTTGCGATTTGTGTGAAAGCACGTTCAAAACCAACACCGAAGTGTGGGAGCACCTTAAAACTCATTTAAGCGAAAGGCCGTTTAAATGCAAAGATTGCGGGAAAGGTTTTATTACCAACAATCACAGAAAGCTACATGAGCTGATACACTCTAATGAAAAACTCTACAAATGCGATAAGTGTGGCAAGCAGTTTCGACAACATAACAGCTTACGTGCACACAGAAAGAAAATTCATTTTACATAATTTGAAGACGTAGGTTTGCAAGGACTGTGAAAAAGGGTTGTCATCAAAAGAAAAATTAGTTAAACAGGATGTTAAAAAATTAGTTTGTCCCTCTATTATATGCATGGAATGTACATGCAGCACTTGTGCCACGCCAAGCTAATTTAATTTTTTAATTGGTCAATTATTTTGGTTTATAAATATATCGATTAGTTTTAGTATTTTTAAGAGAAAGTTGCACATTGCTGTATGAAACCACAAAAGAAAACAACATGAGTATCTTGGCCTTGGTTGGGGAAATGTTGCCTATTTACCAATATTTAAAACAAAGTTGGACTTGTACAAATTCAGTTTACCGACACACGTGGACATCTGAAAAAATAATAACAAATCTAGCGTCGTTCCTTCCGAAGGTTTTAATTTTCAAAGTTACTAAAAGTATTATGTTACATTCATAGCAGCAGCATCCACCAAAAGCTGTACCACAATCGAAATCAACGAAAATACATTATCGAATTTCCCAAAAACTCACTTTTATGACGGTTTAATAGCTTATTCAACTATTACTTCAGTTTTGAAAATTCCCTGTGGTAATCTGATAATAATTAAGAAATACCGCAAAACATGTAAATCAGATTGATTTTTGAAACAACAATAGAAAATTTTTATACCGGCAAGCTTACCAGTAATAGCCAGTTGGCTATTTATATTTAGTACACTAGTTACTTGCTCTAGATTGTACAAGCAATAAGCGTATAATTTTTAAATAAAATATTGCAATACTGTTATAGTAACCTCATGTTTTGAAGTTGTTTAGAATTTTATTGTTAAACAAGTATCATATATTGCTTATTATGTCACTATATATATTAGGGAGTGGTTACACGTTCCATAGCAATGGCTTATATTTAAGATGTATTGTTAGTTTTATTATTCCATCCACAGTTGAAAATATACAGAATATATTTCTTGAATTTTTTTCAACATTGCTACTTTATTTGTCGGAAACCCGCTTAAAGGAAAGCCCACCGTTGTTTAATTGTTGTGCTCAATTGGCTGCTTACAAAGAGGGATTTGAAAAATCTGTAAATGAGTATAGTGCAAATGTAAGCAAATAAAATGTTAAGTGGCGTTCAGCTTTTCCGGAGCAAGCCAAGATATGTGTATGTGAAATGTGTTCTGCTATTTCAGGTTCAATATTTTTGTTTTTGCAATCCTATAAGAAAAAGTTTATATTCTTTGACTCAACTTGACTTACTTTCTTGTGTGAAAACATTTATTGCGGCTAGGTGTTGAAACCTTTATCCCTTTATCCAGAGATCCACATATGTTCATGTTAGCACAGAGACTTTTTTTTCCAAAATGTGAAATTTTTTTCTAGACCCCCTCAGAATTGTTCCAAAATTGGTAGACAAGTTTGACACTATTAGAATATTACAAATTTAAAATATTAGCCCGCTATGAATTGTCACTGACGATAAATTGCTAAAAATGCAAATTTTAGGGGCATTTGGCAGAACGCCTGTACCTTTTTTGTTTTTAATTTGTAATCAACGAAACTTTGTGAGTTAATACATATCTAAAAGAACTATCTTTTTGCAAAAAATCACAGTTTTGTCTACACTCTAGAGAAAATGGCACGACATTTTCCACAAAACTTACGGATTTTTTGGAAATAAATTCTACTTTTGAGCGTATATAAAATTAAATTTTCAGCATATAACTTGTTGCCCATAAACATGCCTACGGCAGCTACTTTTCGCAAAAAACAGAATGAAAGTAGTCTGGACATAATGTAATTCCACGTAGGCTTGCTTGCAATAGACCAGCCGAGAAATTCTCCCACCAAATCAAATATATTGTTCTTGGGAGGTTTGCCACCATATGGGTAAACCAAGAATAAACTAACCAGACTTGGTACTGACATGATCCCCAACCAGGATTGTATGCTGGCAGACAGCCGTCCTTTACTTTGTTGTGAACTTATGCAATAAAAGACGGAGTCTCTTGCAATCATGAATAAGGAGAGTCCAGTTTTTATGTAAGCCCGTTTGGCAAGATTGTCTCCATAATCCAAGAAACTGAAGTTTCAAAATATTGAAGTTTAGAGTAGTAATATAAAAAAAATAACGAAATGTGTTTCTTGTCACATATATAAAGGTAAAGTTGTGATATTGTAATATCAAGAGTGCGCTCACAGACCCTTAATAACACTCTGAAGAAAACCGTCTTAGATTGTTGCAGACCAAGAGCGCCTTAGACGTATTTGTTGTGATTGCAAGTTCTTGTTTGTGTCCATCCACAATGCATTTTTTATGAAGAATGAGTGGATTTAATATTGTCTGTTCCAAAAAATTTTGCAATGTTGCCCAGGGTACAAATTTACCACAGTAGCCAAAAGACTAACATGTTGTCAATATGACAGTTGTTCGATCGATTTGAATCAATAGTGTTGTGGCTGGCAAAATGGCGTCTGCACTATCAAACAGAAATGTGGAATTGTGCTCTGCTAAGCTCCAATTGTGTACGACTGAATAGAGAGAGGATGCACGAAGGGAAAGCTGTTGAGCTGAACGAGGTCGGATCTTGTCATGTTATTTATGTGCAAAGATATATATTTGATATCGTTACGAGAAGGAGGTTAATAGTTTTCCTCTTGTTCCTCCCAACAAAACACTATTTTTCAAACATGTGGTAAACATGCTAATGAGGATAAAAACGCACAAGTAAAAGTTTGTACGCTGTATTAGTATAAACATTTTAGAAAATACAGAATAACGTGTTATACCCTAACAAGTTCCGTGTGTTCGACGGTAATCAAATATTTTAAAATACACAATGTGTCATGGTTCTGTAAAATGATGCAGTAGTATAACCTACGCCAACTTCTGCAAAAAATGAAAATATCATATTCGTAATTAATGCACTTCTGAGAAGTGACTTTTCTATATTTTTATTGCTGAAAAATGCAATAACGGAGACATAAAAAATTTAGTGATATTGAAATAAACATACACGAGTAGAAAAACAATTTAGTACATTCAAAACATCAAAGAGTTGCCGTATTTATTCGATTTATACCCCCGGCTAAAATTTCAAATTTCACATCTCAAAGGAGGGTATAATTCGAGGGGGGTCATAAATCGAGGGGGGCTAAAATTCAAAATTTGATGGTACCTTTTCGAAATTTTTTTAAATTTAAGGTGATAATTAACATTAAACTGTTTAGCTATAGCCTTGTATAACGTACTTAAGCATAAATAATTGCGTCAAATGTATGAAAATGATTATCATACTCATAAAAGTCAATATAAATGTGAATGTTTTTGTTTACGTTCGTATAAAAAATGATGGGGGGCTATAATCCGAGGGGGGTTAAAATTTCAAATTTCTCCTCTCAAATGAGGGTATAATTCGAGGGGGGCTATAAATCGAGCGAGGGGTATAAATCGAATAAATACGGTAATCATTTTTTAATTGTCCTGTTAACGTTAACTGCGATTATTTAACTTTCAGCCTAAAAACTACGCCTAATTTAGGACAAGGTGTTTTTTCTCCAGTAGTAATGAACAAATAAATCATTCGGTCAAATTGTAAAAACAGCTGATTAACCTACCATGCCAAATATGCTAAATTCTAATTGCATTCTTTTCGCGATTAACGAAATGTAGCTCTTTATTCAACTCTATAGATGAATTGATTAACTGACTCAGACTTATTAAAAAGGAGCACAATGTGAAACTCACTCAGTATGAAAAATTATACAACTATGATAAATTTATTTATTTACTGAAAACAAAGAAATAATTTCATATAACACCTGGCATCTAACAAGGTTTCCATCTAAGAGAACATTAAAAATCCACCCTGGTGGTTTAATAAGTAAAATTGTATAATTGCTTAATTTGTGACACAAAATTGCACTCCATGAAATGTATAATGATCAAACATTTGCATCCTTTGGTAAAATGAAAATTTACTCACATCCAGTAAATGTACTGAATACAATTTACAACATGTCAAGATTTTACGACAATTTAAGGCACTTTACAGAATTTAAACCCAACGAACTCTACCAGCGCGTTATTCTCTTATTCAAAGTACAATTTGTTTAGTCAGTTAGTTCCACATTTGATTTAAGCAATGAATTCCTAATTAGTTACACATTATTTCATACAAATATTTACTAGTACATATTTGATTATCAAGAATGAGTATATACTTCACGTATTTTCACACAGTTTGGTAGCATGTAACCATTTGCTGAAACTGTATCCTAATAAGTATATTTATAAACCATAAAATCTTTACAAATTGAACAATTAATATTGTTAGGCGTGGAACAAGTGCTGCATGCACTTTCGATAACACTGCAGCATATAAATATATATACAACGTTTAGGTTGTCCGGTGCTTGCGTACAATATGCCAGGGATGCAAAATCTGGGCATCCTGGCATCCTGGCTGCCGGGAAATTTTGGGAAATATGCCAAAATCGGGGAAATTTTTACAAAGTAGTACTAGAAGTAGTAGTAGTAGTGGTAAAATCCTTGAAAATTTCGGGGAATTTTTCGTCCGGATGCCGGGAAATTTTGACCAAATTTTGCAACACAATAATCACAGTGGAACGGTTTTTATTCCACTATGGTCTCATTCATGTCCAACTAAATCTCATCTTATTGCAAACCGTTTTCCACTGTTCTTGCAAATCCACGGTTTATCTTCAGAATGAACTTGCTTTTTGTGTTTTCTTAGGACTGAAGGTTGTCGAAACTGCTTGCCGCACGTATCGCATTTGTAGAGTTTTTCACTAAAGTGTATCAGCACATGTTGGTTTTTTTCACTGTTGGTAATAAAACCTCTTCCACATATTTTGCATTTGAACGGTCTTTCACCTAAATGAGTTCTAAGGTGCTCCTGAACTTTTGCGTTGGTCTTGAAAGTATTTCCACACAAATCGCAAGGGAAAGGTTTTTCTGTGGAATGCACTTGTTGCATGTGGGATGACAAATGGCCATTCTGTATAAACTCTTTAGAACATTTGGAACAAAACAAAGGTCTCTCGTTAATGTGAGAACGAATGTGAATTTGGAGGCTTGACGATGACACAAAACGCCGCTCACAAAATAGACATCCAAACCCATTGTAGTGAATTCCTAATATTAAATTAGAAATGGGATTATATTTAAACGACAAGCAAATTAAACATGTTAATATAAAAATGTGTAGACGATCCTTACCTGAGTGAATGTTCAAGTGCCAGTCACGAGATATCTTGCTTTTAAATACTTCATTACACTGCACGCATTTGTAATGTTCTTCGTCAATATGACGTCGTACATGCGGATATAGACCGGCCTGTGAAGCATATTTCCTTGGACAAAGAGAACACTGGAATGGCTTTTCGCCATTGTGAACTCTTTCGTGTTTTGTTAGATTATTTTTGTCTGAAAACCGCTGGTGACATTGCGTACACTGGAATGGTTTCAAGCCCAGATGCACTACTTTATTGTGTTTTCCTAAACTGCTTGCTTGCGTAAATCTTTTTTCACATAGCTTACATTTAAATGGTTTTTCGCCAGTGTGCACTCTCATATGTGTTAATAGTGTCGCATTACACCGAAAAGTTTTGCTGCATATTTTGCACTGCGCAGCTTTCTTTCGGGCAATCTCCTTGTTTTCCATTTTACAGATATCTCCAGTGTAAAGCAAAAATTATTCTATGATTTTAGTAATTGTGATTTAAATACAATCAATCATTTGATTAAATAAATACGCTTTGAAAGTGCGGAGGTTGCGTGCACGGTATTTTCTAGATCTGGTAAGGGCTGCCCTGGAATGACACAAGTGAACTCGGTATAACGTCTGGAAGGTACAACTTCTCAGCTGTGATCTAATTTATAGTTTGTATGCTTGTAATATAGACGTTTGTCTACTGTTGTGGTGGGTGTTCGAGGTACTCAACAAATTTGTGCAATCCGTTTCTCACCATGCCTTAAAGTTAGGATTAAAAACAATGTTAGCACAGCTTTTGAAAATGCTCATGAACAAAGCATACATGCACAGCTTTTAGGTCAAACTATATGAGTCAACCGAATTTGCAGGCTAGACCAAATTTAACAGGATTAAAAATTTAATTTAATCCGCTTACTTTCAAAAGTGCCTACGTGACTTTTTCACACACTAAAGAAGAAACTGTTTTTTGTAAATAGCGTTCATATTCCCGGACTAGCGTACATAAAACTATAGTACAATGAAAACCTAACCTTTACTGTGCTCAAAAAACTCAATAAAATAAGGTTAGATTCACTTCAAGCTAACTATTGTTTTCAAAGTTTTTTAAAGCATTACAAAACACTTGCTTGCTCTCTCAAGAACTAGCTAGTATATTTACATTCTCACATCCCATCGGAGCTTAAACTATGGGCTGATTTCCAAGTTGACATTTTTTTATTAAATAAATTTTGCCCGCGATAAATACTTATCTACACAACAGCTTTAACAAAATGCTATGATCCAGTAATGCAATGTTTTGTTATTTAGCTGGTTCATTTTCACACAATTTGTTATAACCATAAATGACTTGCTGGAAACTTTCCAGTGGAAAGCCAATCACACATGCCGTAGAATTTTTTTTATGTAGGTATACAAATTGATGTCATATTCAAAAATTACTCTCAACCATCGTATTTTCTAATCGCATAGTTGCCAAAATGAACCAAAACACACATGCACGTTCATAATCTGTTCATGTGTGTAATTTGAATCTGTAGCTCTAGCTCAGATGTAATTACTGGAGTTTTAATTATTACAGCGGAAATCTAATTTCAGCATTTTTCACACATTAAGAAATTACTTTTTATTGTGCTCAAAATGGATCAAAAGAATTAGGTTAGCTTCTCTTTTAGCTTACTTATTAGTAATAATTTATTACTATATTAAAAGTTTCTTAACATTTCAGGACACACGCCTATATATATATATTTTTATTGGTCAGTTAAGAAGTACAAACATACAACCTCACTGAGGCGTTTAACCATATTGATTTTTACGCACAACCAATTGAATAAATATATTTAATAATAATAAAATGATGGTAATTAGAGAAAAAAAAAGAAATATAAATTGTAATTAATACAAAAAAAAGTTAATTAAATATATTTGAAGAGTTATCGGAGGGGAGCTTCACTCCCTTGTTCTCAAGGCACTTGGCCTTGTTCTCTGTGTGGCGTCGCGTTTCCACTTGTCACTGGTCACCTAGTTACTGGTCTCCTTATCATCTGGTTACTGGTCACCTTATCACTGGCCACCTGGTTATGGGTCACCTTATCACTGGCCACCTGGTTATGGGTGACCTTATCACTGGCCACCTGGTTATGGGTTACCTCGTCACGGCTCACCTGGTTAGGAGCCGATCTTGTGGGTGGTGGTGGTAACCATATTCCCCAACCTGGTCACTGAATGATTTGATGGTGGGAGTGGAAGCCGAGTTCCGGGGGTGGTGGTAACCGGGTTGTACCACTCTTACTCCTCCCTCCACAGCGGCTCCCACTCAACCACTACTCAACTCATTTATGGTCACTGGCCACCTGGTTATTGGTCACCTTATCCCTGGCCACCTGGTCATTGGTTGCCTCCTCACTTGCCACTTGGTCATTGGTTGCCTCGTCACTGGCCACCTCGTCTTGGGGATCCCTGAATCCCCAAATCGGTGGAGGCTGATGGAATGAGCTCACTCGTCCCCACAGGTCACTAAATGGATGGAAGGTGGGAGTCTAGGAGCCAGTTTTGTGGGTGGTGGTGGTGGCAACATCAAGGTCACCTCCTCCTCCCTCCACAACAGCTCCCACTCAACCACATCCACTCATTATCATCCTCACCAACTGGGGAGAGTACCGAAATCTGGACTCTCAACCCAGATGGTGAAATCCTGGTTAGGCAGGCAAGGAACATATCGTCTCCCAAGATGCATCATGCAACACTTGCAATCCCGTTGGTATCATCAACAAACAAATGAATTTTCGCTTGTCAGCATCAAGCGACACATGCAAAATGGTAGTTTTAAGAAAATGGCGGTTTAAAGTGGTACTGCAAAATTCTATCCTAATTTGCAGACTTTCTTTCATTTAATCTTCTAAAAAATAAATTTGTGTTTTGTTGCACTAAATTAAGCATAAAAAGTTCTATCAGTTGCACTATATCCCAGAAAGATAAACTTCATTAGCGGAAAACCGTTTTGGGTTGAAAATGTAGTACTGATTTTATGTGTGTTTTATGGAAGTCATAACTCTGCTATGGCTCAACATATTTCAATGAAACTTTCAGCAGCTGAAAGCAAAAAATGTGGGCTTTCAATTTAACACTAATTCTCACTTTACCCCAAAATTCATGTGTTGGTTGATGCTGTCAGGCGGAAATTCATTTGTTTGTTGATGATACCAACGGGACTGCAAGTGTTGCATGATGCATCTTGGGAGACGATATGGTAAAAAATACCGTGTTCCTACCTGACCCTAACCATCCAAAAGTGAGTCGACCTGGAGGTTCACAAAAATTCCTTACCAATTCAAGGTCGTGTCCACCTCTTAACGCTCACTAGTCACTTTTATTATTTTTAATTTGTCTAGAATTATTAAAAAAATAAATAAAATTTATTCGCAGAGAGCACACCAGCATCTGGGTGCACGTCTGGTTCGCTCCGTCGTCGACAGAGGTCTGGACACACGCCTAAGGCCAGAAAACTGATATATTTATATTTTTGTGTCTGATCAGAGTTTAAAAAACGAAATGATTTCCAAATTAATATTTTGCTCTCAAACAAAGTTTGCCCCACACAAAGTGTTTATTTACAGAAATGCCAGCTAACACACAAAATGCTATGATTCTGTATCCTAATGTTTAGTTATTAAGTTGGTTTGTATTTGCACTATTTCATAATTTATAAACGACTTCCTGAAACGTCAATGGATCATCGCTTAATGCTTTTAGGTACAAATGCCATACAAAAGCATTGGTATACGTATAAGAGTTGATGTCCTATGCTAAACTTACTCTCAACCGTCGAATTTTCAATCACATAATTGTCAAGATAAACAATTGGATACGTGTACGTTGTCAATCTAAAAAAACTTATTTAAGGGTTTTCAATATTTCTAAAGTTCAGACCCCCAATTTAAAAATGGCTTCAGTAAGCATTAAAAGCAGATCTTAAAAAGTTGTAGTCCTTATAGTTCTTAAAGTCTGCATGACTTTAACACACAAACCCACGCATAAACTTGTGTACCTTGTTTCTAAGAAAAAACAGAATTGGTACTGATTTACATTAAAAACTTTCTGATTACTTAGCTGCTACACGTAAATGTTTTTGGGTAACATACATGAAACTACCAGTCTCATTTAGGTACTTATTTGTTTTTTGTTTTCTTATTGTTGCGCCTATAAAAGTGAATTCAAGGATGATTAAAGCTGCTTTAGAACTACTATCGGTTGAAATATTAATCTCTAGAAATGCTGTGACTGGAAGTTGAAAACCTTTTCATTCCATCAGTACACCCTGTAAACTTAATAAGGAGACGACCTACTATTGTAACATAACTCTACAACGACTTGAACGATTTTCTGAATATTTTGCATGAATGTTAGGCAACTTATGTCAGTTACCTGTACAAAGTTTCAGATTGCCCCGATGCTGTATATTGAAGTTATGAACAATTTACCAAAACCATTCATTTTCAGCTGTATCAAAAATAAGGAGACGATTTCGGATTATGTCATTATAGTCCACAAAGACATTCAGAGTTCTAACAAAAACTGGTTCTAGTAATAAATACCGACCGCGCAATTATAATAAATCTGAAATTAGTTCGCATTTTAAGAACTTTTAGAACTTTCTTTATAAACCTGGAGAATTACCCTACAATCATTATACAAATACGGGTTTTTTAGATTTAATCGTGTATTACTTGGAATTTTATCAATTAATTATGCTTTAATCAGCATTAGTTACGTTTATTCATGTATTTATACCAGAAACTTTAGAGAAAATATAATTTTGCCATATTATATGACACATAAAGTGTTCGTTACAACTTAACCTGGATTATATAATTAGGCTGCTTTTGAAATTTTTAACCGGGAATCTCATAAATATGCATTATTCTAGTAACCAAACTCTCAAATATATGCTAATAAATGATTTTAAATATGTATATCGACGTAGAGTTTTCATTGGTGGAATAATGTTAGCATCAACAAAAAATACATACGAAGCTAAATTGGATATTTCAATTTCTTATAAAATATTTTGATATGGCCATAGTCGGGCTTATATACAGGCTATTGACTTTATTTCTTATGTATTTTTCTTTGAATCGATGCATATATTTTGCTCTGAAAGCATTTTAATGGGAAGTATTACCCATCTAAATCGATAGTCCATAGCAACAACAAAACCTTATTTTGTCATTCAGGGTTTTCCAGATCTAAAATCTTAAAACTGCTGATACAACTCATCTGAATTTATGGTTTTGCATTCTTAGTAACTTGCTTGCCAGTTTGGTTTACGTTTAACCTGAATACTAGACGAAATATATGAACTATGCAAATGCGACAATACAAAAACGCACACAGTTCGGGCTTCAGCTGTCCAATGTTGCAAATTTGTTTCAGTTCAATGTGATTGACTGCATAAACCAGTGTGTAAAATCATGTTTAATCGTAACTAATGCTGATTAAAGCATAATTAATTGATAAAATTCCAAGTAATACACGATTAAATCTAAAAAACCCGTATTTGTATAATGATTGTAGGGTAATTCTCCAGGTTTATAAAGAAAGTTCTAAAAGTTCTTAAAATGCGAACTAATTTCAGATTTATTATAATTGCGCGGTCGGTATTTATTACTAGAACCAGTTTTTGTTAGAACTCTGAATGTCTTTGTGGACTATAATGACATAATCCGAAATCGTCTCCTTATTTTTGATACAGCTGAAAATGAATGGTTTTGGTAAATTGTTCATAACTTCAATATACAGCATCGGGGCAATCTGAAACTTTGTACAGGTAACTGACATAAGTTGCCTAACATTCATGCAAAATATTCAGAAAATCGTTCAAGTCGTTGTAGAGTTATGTTACAATAGTAGGTCGTCTCCTTATTAAGTTTACAGGGTGTAAACGTATTTTGACGCTTGAATTTCTTAATCCTATTTTCTGAAAAAGCCATCGAATATAAGCTTTAATAAATGTAACCTTCAGTCTTCATTACGTTTTTAAGTGTACCTTGTGCACAAAAAACCTTTGCAAAACGACGTCTGGAACTCTGCTGCCATAGTAATATGTATAATCTTAAAACTTACAAAATAATATGGCCAGATTCATATTGTTGCGTAATGTTTAATTTGAAGTACATTGGTAGATTAGCCAAGACTATGTTCTCTAAGTTAAGCTTGTTTTACATAGTTAGTGTGTATCAACAAAAAAACTTCGGAAGCTTAAAACAACAACAATAATTTTGTTGAGAATACGAAAACGTGAACAACCAAATAACTAAGATTATAGCAAACCAAGTAGTTTCTAACATTTTCAAACCTAAGTGTATCCAACCTTAGCCACAATAAATTAGAAGGTCAAATTCTATGTTGTTCAGAAGCATAAATAACTTGCACTGAAGGGTTTTCAACACGAAACTTATATTTGTGACGAACAAACACTCTCGTTATAAATAGATTATGTATTACGTGCGTGAGTGATAGTCACGCTTTATAACTCTTATGCGTGAAATAATATATGTGTCAATGAGTCTCAGCTTTCCCAGAAACGTAGTCGCCGTTCAAATCTTTGTGGAGTGCCAAGCATGCTGATCTAGGTGGGAAAAGGAGGAGAACGGAGCGTTGAGAAAGAAGGAAGACTGCAAGCAGCACATCATTCATTTCATTGATTCTAAGATTTTGAGAGAATTCCTGTGAGCCGCACTGCGGAGAATTTTTAATTGTTTTGTAAGTTAGAGGAAAGCGAGAAAATAAAGGATATATTTGTGGTGTACAATTAAAGTATTGAATTGGCCGTCAGCCGTTTATTCTGATTAATTAATTAACCTGCATTTCGATCCCTGTCGTGGGTAATAGTTACTTGACTTGACGTAGTTAGGGAAAGGTTAGTCGGAGAATTAGCCCTGCCGTGGGAGATCAACCCTAACTTGCCGTAGTTAGAGAAACCTAAAGAGGAACACAGTCATTTCAGTCGTCGCCCACGACATTTGGTGCTAGAAACTGTGGAGGGTGAAACTCCCATAATACAATAACCGTCTGTTATTTTTGTTGAATTAGTGGAACCGAAGAGAAAATGGCAGAAGGAGGTGCCGACTTGCCAAGGAGAGTAAGCAAACGCACGAACAAGGGTGTGCCTCCAGTGATGTTCGGTTTTGAAGCCATGACGCCCCCGCTTCCATCGTCATCCCGTAGATCAGTAGCCGTGTCCAAGGCGTCTGCGTCAACTCTAAGAAAAGAAGCTGAAGCTAAGCGGGACGAAAGCCTCGCCAAGCTTAACATAGATTTCGCAGATAAGTTGAAGAGGAAGACGGAGTTAAGGCGGACAATTAAACTTTTGAAGACGACGCTGGAGGGCATTCAAGTAACCCTTGCCAGAGCTCCTGGAAACTTGGGACTGATGAATAGACAGACAAAGCTGATGGAGGAGATTGAAGAGTATAAAGAGGATCTCCAAGTTCTGGAAGCAGAACTGACCTCAATTCGATCTATGGAAACTGCAGTGAAGAGCCGTTGTGATGCCGAGTTGGAGGGGTTGGAGGACGAAGGCAGATCGGTCATGATGTCGATTGAAGAGGAGGATAATAAAGTTAAGCGCGTGGAGAGCTGGGTAGAATCCGTAAGTCAAGACGGAAACGGTTACATGGATCTCGGACAGGAAGGTGTCGAGGAACCCCCAGCAAAATCTTGGAGCGACAAAGTTTCAACAAAAAACGATAAAATCGGGAAAACGGAAATGGATTTCCGTACGTTGGGTGTGTCAAGTGTGAGAAGGAGTAGAAATATCAGTGTCATGTCCGGATATTACTCCTCTGGGTCATCTGAAGACGATCCTCAGACGAATCCGGTGGAAAGGACAAGGCCCCTAACTGTCTCGGTGAATCAACGTACGAGTATGAAAAGTGAGGATATGGTTTCCTAGCTAGTCACTGCATTGGGGCAAGCTTTTGGAGAAAAGAAGAATCAAGTCATCCTGAAGGCCCCAGTCGATAAAGATCTTCCCAAGTTTAGTGGAAACCCCGGAGACTGGGAGAACTTTAAGTGTGAGTACGAGCAGGGTTGGCAATATGTCATTTTTCGAATTTTTGTGGACATGACATGTCAATTTGTCAAATTTACATGGACATTGGACATCCATGTCATTTTTTGTCAAACTCAAAATTTTTATGACAAATTGACATGTCTTGGACATAATGTCCGGACAAATTCACATGTCCAAAATTTCTGAACCATTTGCTAAACTCACAATGTCCCAAAAACTTCAGCTGAACTGATTGAATAAAGGAAAAACATCTACAGCTTTTCAGTAGGCGTTTGTTTTTGCTCAATATTCATTATCCCAACCACGTCGTGGAAGTTTGAGCGCGCGCTAAGCGCTTGTGTTCTTTTCCACTATGGGACAAAACAAAATACCCCACAGCACATAATTTAACTGCCAATCACAAAACACGTTGAATCTTTCAAAATAGCTTTTCCCAAAACAAATACAGGCGGTTTGCCAAATCCAATATCATTCGGCAGCAAAACGTCCAGGCTACGATGGTAAACGTGGTAAACATCAAAATACAAATCCTACTATAACAATGCCGTCTGTAAACAATCACTTAGCACATAGTAGCACATAATGATCACTAGGCATAAATCAAATCATAATTTAATCCGATTATAATATATAATAACAATTCAATTACTTTAAAGAATAAATTCAAATAAATTAAAACCAGAGACATTGGCCACTACATTAGTGCCATTTATTCCCAAGAAACTACACTACCTAAGTAAGCAATACTAAACAACTGACTACTCTGTTAGTAAAAATACACATATCAGAAATATTCAAATGAATAACAATTATACTCAAAATATTCAAGTTTTGCGCCAGCCAAAACATTTACAAGCTTAGCCCCTGTGTATCTCTTACAACAAAATCCGGGCAAATTTCTAACCGCATGCTGATCACACAGTAGACACTGCCACACAACGTGGATAAAGTTTTCTGTCAATATGTGCTACGGAAATTGTTCCACAAACATTTGAAGTTTTCTGAATGACGTAAGATCCAGTTTAAAATATTGACAAGTTTAGCGCTTCTGTATCTCTGACAAATAAATCCGGGCAAATATCTAACCACATGCCGATCACACAATGGGCACTTCCACACAACGTGGATAAAGTCTTGTGTCCATATGTACTACGGAAAATGTTCCACAAACATTTGAAGTTTTCTGAATGACGTAAGGTCCAGTCAAAATATTGACAAGTTTAGCGCCTCTGTATCTTTTACAACAAAATCCGGGCAAATTTCTAACCACATGCTGAACACACAGTAGACACTGCCGCTCGACGTGGATAAAGTTTTGTGTCAATATGTGCTACGGAAAATGTTCCACAAACATTTGAAGTTTTCTTAATGACGTAAGGTCCAGTCAAAATATTGACAAGTTTAGCGCCTGTGTATCTCCGAAAAATAAATCCGGGCAAATTTCTAACCACATGCTGAACACACAGTAGACACTGCCGCTTGACGTGGATAAAATTTTGTGTCAATATGTGCTACGGAAAATGTTCCACAAACATTTGAAGTTTTCTTAATGACGTAAGGTCCAGTCAAAATATTGACAAGCTTAGCGCCTCTGTATCTTTTACAACAAAATCCGGGCAAATTTCTAACCACATGCTGATCACACAGTGGACACTGCCATACAGCGTGGATAAAGTTTTGTGTCAATGTGTGCTACGGAAAATGTTCCACAAACATTTGAAGTTTTTTTAATGACCTAAGGTCCAGTCAAAATATTGACAAGTTTAGCGCCTCTGTACCTTTTACAACAAAATCCGGGCAAATTTCTAACCACATGCTTATCACACAGTGGACACTGCCACACAACTTGGATATGGTTTTGTGTCAATATGTGCTACGGAAAATGTTCCACAAACATTTGAAGTTTTCTTACTGACCTAATTTCCAGTCAAAATATCCACAAGTATTGCGACCCTATTTCTTTAACAAATAAATCCGGGCAAAGTTCTGAGAACATGTGATTAAAACTGTGGACACTCTCGGTAGTAAACTGGACTTTTACCTTCCCGATAAATATGTAATATTCAAAAAGTCTTCATGTTGATGTGAATTTGTGCAATCAATTCGTGATTGATTTGAATTGCACAAAACAAACAAATTAAAATTGAAATTTTATTTGTAATTTGCCAAAATTTTGTGGTTGTTTAAATGTGGTTTTTGATGTTAAGACAGGTCAGATGTATGGTATGTTATAAAATTTTATTTCAATTACTTATGAGAATTTACATGAGAGTTCACGAGCAATGTTACAAAGACGTTTTGGAATACAACGAATCCTACAATTATCACTCGGTGTTGTTTCTTCTGGTTTGTTCTACTATGTATATTTTTGTCACTACGAATTAATAAGATGAGCTGACTTTAGTTGGAAGCGTAAGAAACAAATGTTAACTGACATAATATGTGGTTAGCCTAAAATATATAATTTCACCAACTAAACACCCTAGTCAAGTAAGGTATCGTATGACTCAAAATGGCATAGTAATTTGTTCATTTTTCTGGTTGGTTCAAAGGTTCAAAATAACCTACCCCAGATCTAATGATTACATCAGATTAGTGGGTATTTCTTTTGTATTCCACTGCATAGTTTCATGTTACAAGTTTTTGATTCCCCCAAGTGGTAAGTTCTCTGTGGTTTAAAGATTTGACGCACTAGATTGTGCTAATTTGCTGATTTCGGAATCTCGAAATTCAAAATAATACAACCCAAAAGTTAGTCTATTAGGTAAACATTCATACGATTATTTATGTAGTGCCGGTGTACTAGCGGAATTTTCCAATTCCGAAGTAAAAAACTTTACACAAAATTTCTTTAATTAAATTGTGTGTTTTTGATCCTTTTAGTAAATTAGGCTACTTTCGATACATTGGTTAGTCGGAATAAAAATAGTTTAAAGAAACTCTAAAAGTCATCACATAAACATGTAATTAAGCTCGGCAAAGATCTTATTTTGCTGGAATATATGGATTTTCTTTGTCAGTCCAAATATTTACTGCTTCAATTCAAGAAACAAATTTTATTTACACAATAGTATTTTGAAAATACACAATACTTTTGTACTGTTTTGTTAAGGTACTTCGATTGTATTTACTTAAGAACTTTTGGTTTAAAAAGGTAATACTAATAGATATACGAATACTCAATTTCTGAATTTGATATTGTAATTACTTACAAATAACAATACAACTATTTGAATACAAATACGTATTTTTCTGTTCCTGTATCTGGTATATGTTACTCTGTACTAAGAATTAACCAGCAAAATGCAACACATTGTCACGTGCATATAGTTTATATAGACCCACTATAAACCTTAAAATTAAATTATCAATTTGTCATATGTCATAATTATAGATCATAGTCCAAATTTTAAAATGCTTGTTGGCGACATAAAGCATTTGAAGTTAAGGTATTCTAGTTAAAAACGGATGGAACTAAAAATATGAGTCCAAAAAATTGAAACTTAATATCAAGTTAAAGCTAAATAGTTTTCGATGCTATAGGATTTGTAGTTTTCCACAAAAAAGTTAGTGTTTGTTGATATTTTTCTCGTAAACCTTCAAGCACCAAGTCTCAGTATTTTATTTAAATGTATGTTGTATACCTCCGTTTTGCCTTCTTACCCCAAGACCTTCTAGATGACTAACGTGGTAACTAACATTTCCTAGTCAGTCCATACAGAACGAAACGCCGCTTCAAACCATAAGCAAATTTAGTGTATAACTTTTAAATTGAGCAAGACAAATAGATTTCTGGAATTCTAGTTGTTCATCTAAATTCAATCAGCTTTACTGCTTCACCAAAGATGACATACTAACAAGATTTTGTGCGTTCGTGGTGTCACAAAGTTAAACGGCAAGATTTGTTTCTGGCAAGATGCAATTTTCTGCACAAAATGCAATCAGTTTGCCTTGCTAATTGTTATAATTAATATTATATATACGTTTGTACATTTGTCTTATATATAATGCGTTTTAGCATATATGTCATCATGCTAATGATGTTTTCCCTAAAACATAAATTCGCAATTCAAGTGTCTATTATTTAGGGGAAGAAGTGAATCCATTTCTACCGCACAATATATATTATGAATACATTTAAGTAATTTATGTACCAAGCAAAGAACCATAGACACATATAAGTTCCCAAAACCAAACGTTTTGCTTTCTTGATTGTCACTCTTTTTCAATACTGACACCTTTAACTTTTGAGCAATATCCGATTTCTATTACTGATTTTATTTGGTAGTTTAATTTTTCTTTCAAATGCAAGAAACGAGGTGCTCAAGTTGGATACAATACGAATAATTGTACTGCATGGCTAGGATCTCTAATTTTGATTACGTATTTACAAAGGGTTGCTGGTTTGAGCTTACCTCGGTTTTGTGCTGCAAAAAAATTATTTGTTCATGTACGCAACTTTCATTATCATGGTCTTAAGAAGGAAGCATTTTAGTTTTGTTTTGTTTGCTTTAATTTATACCAAATCCTTGAGCTGGTGTCACTGGAATTTCTATAACACGACCTTGAGATTTCCAAGCATATACATGGCCAGGAAGATTTAAAATAATCACTTTGCTGATGAAAAAGATCATTGTTTTAGGGTGTAAGTTTATAACGTGATCCGTTTTGACTAAAAAACTCGCACGGCAAGGGCATTTACAAAGAATACGGCGCAAATAATCCGAGAAATCATAAACCGGAAATTAGCATTGATTATGAAAATCAATTTTTCATCAAAAATAAAAAGGAACCCAATCAAATTGCAATGACTAAATGGTGCAACGTACCTATCTGAAATATATAGAAAGTTGTTCTGAAGAATTTGGATAAAGGCATGTTCAAAATTGCCGATTGTCACAACTTTTCATTGTTCTAGGCTACAATGTTGTCCTAAAACTATGTCAAAAACTAACATGAAAACTACGACAAATACATTAAATCATAGAAAAAACTCCGATTAATAAATATACACTAGCTAAGTTGACATCGGTAGGTTTATTTGCTTGCAACAGTAATCGCTTCTAAAGACTACGTTGCTTTTGGATGCGCATTTCGAAACGTTCAAACAGGAATGAAAGAAATCGACCCGAAAAATTGTACAAAAATTCAAGGAATTGTACTAGTGCTAAAATTTCCGAGTAGATTTAAACCTTGTGGAATATAATGAAATTTGTAACAACACTCACAAACGTAAATTACAAATTTACAGCTTCAACTAACCCAGGTAACCAATAGCTGGCACTCTTTTGTACTTTCAGTTCTGATTAAATATTGATTGGATATCAAATTATGAACAATCCGTAAAGATTTTTAAGATGTTACATGGCCAATATTTTTAAGAAAAACATATTGTTCTGGCGAGGGCTAATAAGAGAAACAGCAAAAACTTTCATACATAAAAACAATGAAAGCTAAATTTGCTATTCTTTCAGCGCACAGTTTGAAAGCGAGAGCCAATTCTTCAGAAAAGTTGTTAGTTTTTTAAAGGAATAAGGCTGACTTAAAATTACAAAACCTTTTTGATAGATTGACACTGAAGTGGGAGAATTATAAAGGGGGCTGAAATTTCGAGTGAAGGGGGCCGACTTTAGTCGGGCGCAGTCTTTTATAGCAAACCTGTACGTTCATCATCAGCTGATCGCTATTTTTGTGAGAATTATTTCATCAAATTTTTAGCTCAACCTGGTAAACTAAATTTATCCAATAAACTATGATTAAAGCTCTTGATTAATGAAATTTGGAGATTAGAAAATCCGCGTTCCGGGAAAACTTTTAATTTTTGAGTTGGGGATACATTTTTGAACCTCTAAAAATTAATTGTAGAAGGTGAACTGTTGTGTCGTCGGGTAGGAGGAGAACTGTTACATTGTTGAGTGCCGGTTTCGGCTCTCAGCAACAACATGGTTACCGATAATTTAAGTTTGTCTCCAAGTAGCAGTTTGGAACGGGCTTTCAAGGTTTTGGTGGTCGGTTTTGGTGACGCTCTGGGCAAACTTGTGGAATCACTTGTGCAAATCGGATTTACAGAAATTCACGTTGTAAGATAAATATGCACTTCAGAGGATATTTAAACAGAGTTTTTAAATTCTATTGACTTAATGTATGTAAATTTGAAATCTGGTCTTATTTTCAGATTGATTCAGGCTGTGAGGAAAAGGAGGATAAGTCCCAGGGGAGCAAGGCTGTTAAGGATGACTTCGTTAAAGCTAGGCAAGCTGCGCTAAAAATTAATGATAGCGGACACATCATTGCCCATGATGGCGACATTACTCAGTAAGCTCCAAAGATTTTAACTGGAAGGCTTAAAATACCCTTTAATTTAAAGACCGAGGTAGTAATAATTCACACTGATTCATTTCAGAACCAGATACGGTGTAAAGTTTTACGGGCAGTTTGTTTTCGTTGTAAACACATCAAACAATGAATTGATTCGTCAGCATATTAACCAGCTTTGTCAAGTAATGAAAGTTCCAGTAATTCAGCTTCTATCGTCCAATAGCAGAGTTCGTGCTTTATTGTCTAGCCTGAAGGTATAACATGAATTAAAACTGGCGACATGTAGAAAGACATTTCAATTTAACAAAATAAACAAAGATTTCTTTTTTTTCATAGAATGACCTTTTGCAGAAGGAGGTATTGAAGAAGTCTGGTCTGGGACATAATGAACTGACATCTTTGATTAGTTTGCTTGAGCAGGACACTGTAAGTTTAAAAGCTTGCGCACCAAAGTGGTGTAGTTTTGTTGATTCACTTGGCAAACTGCATTTAATAAACTGTGAAGTAGAACGCACTCAAGTGGGAAATGCTGCTCATTTAAATGAGCATTTACTGAACTTTGTACTTATTAATGCTACGGAGCTCAAGCCGGACTTTTACTCTTCTGTATCACGTCTTATTTTTGGGAATGAAATCTTTGGCACACTTCTGAGACTAGCAGCTTATACAAATATGTTATCAAGTCCGTCAATCAAAAAAGAATGCTTCCTGGATACTTTGGATAAAACTAGACCCTGTGATCCTATAGCCGTCAAAAGTTTGGCCAACCTACTTTGTAAAAACATTGTATACCATGTTACGTCATACGGAGAGGAGAACATCTCTTACCAGTTTGGTAACTTTCAGAGTTTGGGCGAACTGAATATTTTGGAACTTGACTACTCTTGTTATGCGTTGGTTGAGTGGAAAAAAGAAGGCAGCAGGAGTGGAATAAAACAATTTAGTTCCATCACGTGGAATCCAAACCCAAAACAATCCTGTAATACGGAGGTCTCAGACAATGTTTTGGAGAAAATTATCAGCAACTTTGATGCGCTTTGCCAAAACTGCACTACTTACAAACTTAACCACTGTTCCCATATTACTGCTGCTCGGATTTCTGGTGCTAAGGATCTTCAAAATTACTTGCGGAGCAAAACATTTTGTGCAGACTTCGCGGATATGGAATACAACGTTAACATGCAGTTGCCACATTCTCTTAATTTCTTATACACTGTCCCTGGAAGCTTGTATGATGCAGTATCTACCTCAATCCTCGGTGACAACCGCTTGTCAAAAGCATTGATGTATTCTGCTGCTGCACTTGTAGCAAGGAATGACTTACCAAGCAGCAAAGATACGAATGTACTGTATGACTATAACAAAGACTTGAAGTACCAGATATTGTCAAAATGGAATCCGGGTGACGAAAATACACTATCAATTCTTTCTCAAATTATTTCAAGAGGAATTGTTCTCCATATTCAGAATGATAACAGTACTAGAGACTGTGATTTCTCTATGCAACTTAACGGAAAAATACACAATCTTAAAACAGGACAAACGTTTGTTCCTGCTATGCCTGTGAACAAAAAAACTACCGCTGGCGTAAGGTTTGCAAAGCAGATTGAAATGCCAAAATCCCGAGTCAATGAGTTGTTGGCAGGAATTCAAAAAGAAAAAGTAAATCATGCAACCAGCCAAATTATGGACCAATCCCATCTGTCACCAGAAGATAATTTGGAAGCAAATGTAGCCGAAAGCATTCCTGACCAGAGTGTTTTAAGTGGAGACGATAGGGCAATGATAACAAACCAAATATCTTGCCACAACTCAATAAACATAGCTGAGTTTTCAACTGGGGGATATATGCCCAACATAATTGAAAATCTGGAGTTACACGGTTTCGTCAAAATGAGAAACATCTTCAAGGAGACAGATCGGGATAATGTTACATGCTTTCTTAACGTAATTGCACTCGAGCTTTCTAAAATACTGCATTGCGGAGGGAACGTGAGCAACGAAAATATAAAACGCTTTGTAGAAAAATGCACCAAACGGACTTTCTGGAAAGACTACGTCACTCAGTTTAAACCTAAAATTCGGAAGGACGTTTTGGAAAAAAAGCATCGTACTATTAGCCGATTTTTGGAAAAACCCACCGTAAGAACCTTGGTTACCCTGCTTTTGGAGGTGTTTAAGGTGCCTAATCATAGCCAGAAAGTGTTTTCGGAACAAGCTAATTCTTTATTTGAACAGGCATCGAAAAAGAAAAACAAGAACACGAAGGAAGTTTTGACTTTGACAACTTTGAAACTCGTACTACCCGTGGGCAATACAATCCTATGAATAGCAACTATGTAGAGGGCATGGCAACAAATAAACCGAGTTCGGATCAATTGAATGGCCAGTATACAAATGGGCCAACTGCGCCCTCGTCAGCAGCGAACATATCACAGCAACAAAAGTTGCTTTATAACAACTTGCCAGTTACAATCGAAAGAACAAACGGAAAGGTCATTTTGAAAAGAAATTCAACAACAACAACCAAAGAAACAACAAATGCTTCAAAGAAACCAATTATATTGTCAGAAGATTGCGATCAAATGAGCCGTCCTCAAAACGCTTCAGCAAGCCCAGAAGAATGCGAAGACTCTTCGGAAACAGAGTCTACATTTTCTCGCAAATCCTCTGAACAATTGGTTTCTACAAATTCAGATACTGAGTCAACCTCCAGTACCACAAGCGTGACATGTTCCACAAGTAGCCCTGTGACAGAGCAGGAAAATGATAGTGCTAATCCGAGAAGCAGTAGTGCGGAAAGTGAAGATGTCACCTTGGAGGAAGGAATAAGTGCACTGCATTTACCTGAAAAAGAACTAAAAAGAATACCACCAAAGAAATTCCTTGCTAAAATACCTGGGAGACGTGCAAACAAAATGTTTTCATTTTCCAAAAATGAATTCATAAAACGTGAGTGGGTCATTTTATTTGGAAGATATTTCAGGAAAGTACATTCAGGATGTAGCTTTACTTCTGTAAGAGGAATTATATACAATGTTTCAGCTGGTTCGGGATTTGCTAGAATGTACGCTAACTGCAAGTGTAATGGTCTCAAGTTCAGGCTAAAGGTCCTCTCAAAACCACAAAAAAATAAGGAAATAATTTTTAACGTGGAAAGTTTTGGCAAATTTAAACGAGTTCAGTCAAAGCAAACTGGGCGGCAGCTACGAGGAAGCGATAGAAAGAAAATGATAAGGAAACTGCTATACAAAATGCCAGCAAAAGTTAAAATTGAAAATGATGCCGCCACACCAGCTTGCAGAATACTACACAAGAATTTTGAGCAAAGATCTCTTGAAGTCCTGCAAAAGGCTCGCCAAGAAGGCATTCGTTCAAAAGCCCACGGTCCTAATGTTTCAGAAGATTTAGAACAGTTTAAATTGGAAACTGAAAAATTGGAAGGTGAAAACTGTAAAGTGAAAGGTTACGTTCAAAAGCATGATTTGACAAAAGACAAGATCATGGTCCACCTTTATACGGAAACCACTTTACGCCTTTTGCTGGTTAGCCAAAAGAAAAATTCAGCCGTTCTACATGTTGACATGTCTGGTTCCGTGATTCGGAACAAGGGAAGTCAAGTGTTGCTCTTCATGGGAATTGTACGAACAAGTAAAGGAGGAAGTTTCTCTGTTGCTCAAGCCTTATCACAGAAAAATCGGGCAGCAGAAATATCGGAAATCTTTTTGAAACTTAAAGCGGACATGCATTCAATTCAGCCTGGATTTAACAAGGCGGTAGCAGGAATCACGTGTGCGGATTTTTCACTGGCAATGCTACATGGAATTGCTATTGGGATCAACAGTACCAATCTAAAGGATTATATTACAAAATGCTACGAGCTTTTGAGAGATGGATTTACGTTTAACAAGGAGCAAACTGTAATTTTTATATGCACGTCTCATTTAATACATTCGTTTGCGAGACTACTTAGGAAGCATATACCACAAACCTCAGAATTTAAAGATCGAAGAAAACTTGCAATGCAAAGTTTAGTTCGTCTTCAAGAAACCAGAAACCTGGACGAGTTTTTCGTGGTGTCAAAAGCAATTTGTGAAACGTTTGGCCTTAACAACCTTGACAAAGAGCACATGCAGTTGAATTTAAAGCACTTAAATTCTTCTATTGATGACTGGAAAGATGATCAGGAGCCAACAGACGAAGACTTTGAGAATTTTGAGTTTCAGTTTACGGAGGAAGCACACTTAAATGTTCGCGAATCTTCTCCGTTTTACCGCACTTTTGTTAGAATCAGGGAATCGGTGAAGGTGACTGCTTCTAAAGAAAAAAACCGTATTATTTGGAAAAGGTAGTGGAATTGTTGCAGGACTTTTACGTGCAGTATACACCTTTATTTTCATCAATGATGTTGGAAATTTCCGGCCGTACGAAGGATACGCGTATAATAAATGCTCCTATAGAAAGTGCTTTCAACACTGTAAAGAACATTTATCACGAAAGAAAACGAGTTCCTCTCAACGAATTTGTTCGCGAACATTACATATATCAAAAGGGCAAAGTCGTTCACTTTATTTCTACTTTGGATGCTAAATCACAAAAATATGTAAACGATATGCTCAAGTCAAGGAAGCGTAAAAATGTCGATCCGGTCGGTACCACGGAGCAATGGGGAACTAAGAAACGTAAAAGGAAACTTCGTCATTGTGCACCTAAAGGAAACTTGAGAAATCCACCTTATTCTACTACAGCGAGTGCACGAATGACAGAGGTCATTGATAACGTATTGACCAAACCTGATGTGTTTGCCACCCCGAAGTTGTTTCAGAAAGATGCAAGCTCATCAAATAAACCTACATTCGTTGATGTAGAACGTAGCATTAATCAGATTAAAGCGTTAGTTTGCATTCCGCCAAACCAAATCACAAATGAAAAAGCATTCAGGGATTTAAAATCTTTTCTCGAATATAAACTTGAAATCACGCGAAGTAGAAAGAAGCTACTTGAGTCAAGCTACAACTGGGTGGATTCTGCCACGCGAGAAGAAGTTAGACGGCTTCTTTTGCAGGAAGAGGATCGTTTAGATGACGCAATTAAGGAGCTAGAAGACCAGGAAATGGAGGATTGGTTTCAAAAAAACATAAATAATCCCGAGAAAAATAAACTTCACGAGGAAATAAGAAAGCAAGCAGAATATGTTCGAAGACAATTTGATGCTGATATACGACGAGAAGAAGAAAGACAAAAAAGTAAAACTGTCTCTGACGAGTGCGACAAAAAGCAGAGTGATGAGCTCAAAGAATTTTTTGACTGGTTTAACAAATACACCAGCAAGTATGAGCCAGAAACACCGACCAGTTTTCAAAAGAAGAATGAAGAAACAAAATTACCAAAAGCCACATATAACATAAAAGAGAAGAAAAGAAAACCAAAATCTCCAGTTGTAAAATTTCCAAAATTCTCTACTTCTACTCAAGCAAACTCTGGTGTTAAATTATCACGAGTGCCAGATAACGTGCCCAAAGGGATCAAAAACTTTGGAAATACGTGCTATATAAACAGTCTCATGCATGCGGTCTTGTCATTTCCTGGAATAATTGGAGACACTCTACCATGCGGATTGTACGAGTTTCACGATTTGATGCACGATAAGAAAATGATGGACTGTGAAGTTGAAGTAGTAGGTAAATCTGGGATTGAAAATTTAAAGAGCGCAGCTTGTATACCATGGCCCGAAAATACCCAACATGATGTTCACGAGTTGTACAGTCAAATAGTAGCATCAGCAGTATTTGGAAATTTTACCAAACGGTTCTCCTTCGAAATGGAGAAAGTTTTATTGTGTTCCGAGAAAAGCTGTAAGCAAAAGCGAATTACGTATGAAACCTACTATGATTTAGATATTGAACCAAATGTGGAAGTTGGAAAAGCTGTTCGGGATAGTACTGTATTACGGGAAATTGTTCAGTGCAGATGTGGAGCATGCCCGGTAGAAGAAATGAAGTGTTCCCTGACACCACATAATTCTCCGGAAGTACTCGTTTTAAGGACTCGAGTATTTGATCAAAACTCTGCCACCGGCAAAGTGCAGCTAAAGGCAAATTATGTTCCGTACACAGATGTTTTGGAGTTTCATACTTCCGTCGACACGGTTCTCTACAACGTACACAGTCTTCTCGTACATTCTGGAAAAGGAACCCATTCTGGTCACTATGTTTCTTACATAAAGTTAAACAAAATATGGTATCGTTACAGCGACTCGTCTGTAAGTTTGATTGGAGAAAAATTGAAAGTCAGTAGCAACGAGTACGTTTACATGTCCTTTTATATCCGTTCCTAATATTTTCACAAAGTTACCGCGGAATATTCTACTATCAAAATTTTTTCATAAGATCTAGCTAATTAGTCTATATATATATTATATATATTCCATATATTCCATATTTGTTAAATTATCCAACATGTATTTGTTCAGAGAAAAATAAATGCAAAATGTTTTTGTCAGTTGAATATAATATTAATATCATTCATTCTATGAGGTGTATTTGGTTTTCATACAATTATCCCTGTTTACAATCCAATATCCATGTTCTAAATATGACGAATTGTTAAATGGTTAGATTAAAACAAAACTGAAAAAATTGCTGAGGTTATAATTTGTGTATTTATTTGTCATAATTATATTTGCAATTGCATTTGAAAAACAAGTTGTGTACTTTGTGGTTGTGTCATCACTTTAATTCAATTTAATTCAAAGCTAATTGCCAAAAGCGCACCTGTATCCAGTATTGTGCGTTACTGTCAGCAGAAAGTCATTCACAAGGATATAGTCAAACTAAAAAATTTACACTACAATTATATATGTGTATTTACCAGATGCAGGTGTAGGTGTTGTAATTGAACATATTAGATTGTATTGGTGGATTGCCTCATAAAGGTTTATTTTTTTCACTATACTAAAGCAAACAACGCTTTTACTACAAATCTGCAACTGCGTGGTCATAAGAAAATTTGTAACAATTGCATTGATTCTGGATACTTGATATAGTGCACGTTATTGTTTAAGCAAAATATCTTACTCTATTAGACAAAAGTTGTCATTTATTTTACAGTTTTATTACATTACTCAAGGTGAATATATCTAAATAACCAAAACGCTTTTTTGTGCATTTTTCATATATAATTACGATAATGAAAATTTAGAAGAGGAGATTTAAGGAAATAAAGGCGGTGTACAAAGTGCCTCACTTTCATTGTAATTATAATCTAATCTTTACATTCTAAAAACGCTATTATGTTTAAACACTAGTAGAACATATCAGAACACGACAACTGTTAAGCATGATTTCCGGCATTTTGTTCAAATCCTTAGAGCTTTAAGTAAACGTCAAAAAAAGCAAAGCAGTGTATTGCAGTTTTGGTTTAAAGATTATGTCCAGTTGCTGCTTATAATTATATGAAAAGTAACAGGGCATGTGTTATTTGTGTGCTGCTTTGGTTGTGTTTATGACCCAATACTAGTTCACGTATGAGCCACGCTTCTTGCAATTGGTAGATATGCTTTAAAATGTTCTAGTTAAATTTGAATATAGGTTTGAAGACGCTGCTAGATGTACGATAATTTAACGTCAACCGGTTTTTGTACAAAATAAAACCAAACATGAACTTTATTGCAGAATTTGTGGTACTGATAATAGTTGCAAGAACACTATAAAAGCACCAGCAATTTCGTCGTCATTGGGTCTTTGGAACTCGTAAGCATCGAAGCAATTTCAGTTTGGTCCGGAATAAGTCTAAAAAATAATATTTTCTTAATGTGAACAAACTTCAGCAATGAGTAAATAGTGATAATATTGATACAATGCCATGGAGTTAGAAAATTAGAAGTATTTGTAAAGAAAAGTTTGCGTTCAGACAAATATTTATGTGTCGTGGATTCATAGCATCAAAACAAATACTAGAAAAAAATACTTTCAATAGAATAGACATTCGCAATAAATTTACAAGTATAATGTTACCGTAGTGCTTGCTGTTCTATTAAAGTTTTTGAAATATGTTTTCCCAAATTGCTCCATTCATTTGAGTCTGTCAATATATATCATGTTTAACTTACACTGTATGGATTTTAAAAATACACAGTCACATTTTTTGCGGGCTTTAAATTTCTCTACATGAGTACTGCAAGATACCTAAAAGTCAGCCCACACTTGGGCCTTTTAGCTCCAATCCTGACTATTGGACTTAAAACTAAACTGAATTAATTGGCCCAACAGCATGCTGTAGAACACAGAACCTTGTTTGAAAAAAAGTACGCATAATAATAAATAATACACATGAATTGTTTTCTGTTTTCTTTGTTTGAACTGTTTGACAAACCAAGTTAACACCCTACACACGTATCCCCATAGTTTGTGTATGTATATATACTTCATACCGTTCAATTGCATTCAGACATTCTACTTCTTTCAAGTGTTGTAGCATCCTTGTGATACAAATATTTCTCAAAGTTATGCTTGTTATCAAAATGTAAAACAAAATCTTTTGAAATAGTTCAGTATTAGTAGCATGCTGCTTCTACAAGGAAGCCATTTGGGATATAAACAAATTTAGTGAAAACACTCTTTTCTAAACCAGCAAAAATCAAATCAAAAAGTTTTTAATAAAATAGTCTTTACTATTAGTAAATTTGGTTTCTAATGAATTAACATGGAATTCAAAAGTTCCTGGAAAAGAAGTAACTGCTTTTAACATTCCGTTGGAAATAATTTTTTCCAAAGGTAAGCCAAACACTAATGTTAATCGCCACCTTCAAGATTCTTTGTGCCACTGATAATTGACGGCTAAACAAACTGTGTACGGCACAAGTTAAGCATAAAGTTAGTAATGCATATTTGTGTTTGCATTGCAAACATCGAATCTTAAAAGCTATTCGGTATTTCGAAAGCTCATCGCATACCAAGTAATTACCAAATTTCATTTTACTTTATATATGATATAACCATAGCTATATTTATAAGGACAACAAGCAAACAAAGACTGCAATGTAAAAATAACCCACTTTTGCCATGAATGCTTTTAATTAACAAATTGATAGAAAATAATGTGACAATTATTTGGTATGCTTATTATATTACCGAATCCCTTACCAAACACTTTTGCAACAAAAGTGCATAAACAATAAATAAATTATACCCCACCACAAGGTAGGCTTGCGATATCAATACACTGCTGGGTGACGGTCACCCAGTAAAATGGGGACCACACAAGTGCATATTTTAAACTATTCTATGAAACGTGTAAATATTCACAAAAATGATAAATGTAACTTGAATCATTACAAACTCCAGAAAACCTTTATTTTATTTCCGCTTTATGAGCTATTTTACTTCAACATAAATACTGTAATGTCGTTTTGCAAAACTGATTAATGAAACACGAAACTACTACTTACAACGTGTTTCGGAATAAATTTTGATATGCTGTTAATTTGAGTATGCTGCCAAATGATCCTTTAATTAATTTGAAACTTTCCCGGATTTTATTTCAGAGATATAGAGGCGCCAAGCTTGTGAATATTTTGACTAAATTTATATTCATTCGGAATATTTCAACAGTCTGTGGAACATATTTTGTGGCACATTTTGAAATTAAATACCTTTGCAAATTGTGTGGCAGTGTCTATTGTGTTTAATACTTGTGGTTAGAAATTTGCCCGGATTTATTTTTCGGAGTTACACAGGCGCTAAACTTGTAAATGTTTTGACTGGACCTTACGTCATTAAGAAAACTTCAAATGTTTGTGGAACATTTTCCGTAGTACATATTGACACAAAACTTTATCCACGTTGTGTGGCAGTGTCCACTGTGTGATCAGCATGTGGTTAGAAATTTGCCCGGATTTATTTTTCGGAGATACAGAGGCGCTAAACTTGTCAATATTTTGACTGGACTTTACGTCATTCAGAAAACTTCAAATGTTTGTGGAACATTTTCCGTAGTACATATGGACACAAGACTTTATCCATGTTGTGTGGAAGTGCCCATTGTGTGATCGGCATGTGGTTAGATATTTGCCCGGATTTATTTGTCAGAGATACAGAAGCGCTAAACTTGTCAATATTTTAAACTGGATCTTACGTCATTCAGAAAACTTCAAATGTTTGTGGAACAATTTCCGTAGCACATATTGACACAAAACTTTATCCACGTTGTGTGGCAGTGTCCACTGTGTGATCAGCATGTGGTTAGACATTTGATCGGATTTTGTTGTAAAAGATGCAGACGCGCTAAACTTGTCAATATTTTGACTGGACTTTACGTCATTCAGAAAACTTCAAATGTTTGTGGAACATTTTCCGTAGCACGTATCGACACAAGACATTATCTACGTTGTGTGGAAGTGTCCACTGTGTGATAAGCATGTGATTAGAAATTTGCCCGGATTTTGTTGTAAAAGATACAGAAGCGCTAAACTTGTCAATATTTTAAACTGGATCTTACGTCATTCAGAAAACTTCAAATGTTTGTGGAACAATTTCCGTAGCACAAATTGACACAAAACTTTATCCACGTTGTGTGGCAGTGTCCACTGTGTGATCAGCATGTGGTTAGACATTTGCCCGGATTTTGTTGTAAAAGATGCAGACGCGCTAAACTTGTCAATATTTTGACTGGACTTTACGTCATTCAGAAAACTTCAAATGTTTGTGGAACATTTTCCGTAGCACATATTGACACAAAACTTTATCCACGTCGAGCGGCAGTGTCTACTGTGTGTTCAGCATGTGGTTTAAAATTTGCCCGGATTAATTTTTCGGAGATACACAGGCGCTAAATTTGCCAATATTTTGACTGGACCTTACGTCATTCAGAAAACTTCAAATGTTTGTGGAACATTTTCCGTAGCACATATTGACACAAAACTTTATCCACGTTGTGTGGAAGTGCCCATTGTGTGATCAGCATGTGGTTAGATATTTGCCCGGATTTATTTGTCAGAGATACAGAAGCGCTAAACTTGTCAATATTTTAAACTGGATCTTACGTCATTCAGAAAACTTCAAATGTTTGTGGATCAATTTCCGTAGCACATATTGACACAAAACTTTATCCACGTCGAGCGGCAGTGCCCATTGTGTGTTCAGCATGTGGTTAGAAATTTGCCCGGATTTATTTGTCAGAGATACAGAAGCGCTAAACTTGTCAATATTTTAAACTGGATCTTACGTCATTCAGAAAACTTCAAATGTTTGTGGAACAATTTCCGTAGCACATATTGACACAAAACTTTATCCACGTCGAGCGGCAGTGCCCATTGTGTGTTCAGCATGTGGTTAGAAATTTGCCCGGATTTTGTTGTAAAAGATACAGAGGCGCTAAGCTTGTCAATATTTTGACTGGACCTTACGTCATTAAGAAAACTTCAAATGTTTGTGGAACATTTTCCGTAGCACATATTGACACAAAACTTTATCCACGTCAAGCGGGTGTGTCTAGTGTGTTCAGCATGTGGTTAGAAATTTGCCCGGATTTATTTGTCAGAGATACAGAAGCGCTAAACTTGTCAATATTTTAAACTGGATCTCACGTCCAGAAAACTTCAAATGTTTGTGGAACGATCTCCGTAGCACATATTGACACAAAACTTTATCCACGTTGTGTAGCAGTGTCTACTGTGTGATCGGCATGTGGTTAGACATTTGCCCGGATTTTGTTGTAAAAGATGCAGACGCGCTAAACTTGTCAATATTTTGACTGGACTTTACGTCATTCAGAAAACTTCAAATGTTTGTGGAACATTTTCCGTAGCACATATTGACACAAAACTTTATCCACGTTGTGTAGCAGTGTCTACTGTGTGATCGGCATGTGGTTAGACATTTGCCCGGATTTTGTTGTAAAAGATGCAGACGCGCTAAACTTGTCAATATTTTAAACTGGATCTTACGTCATTCAGAAAACTTCAAATGTTTGTGGAACAATTTCCGTAGCACATATTGACACAAAACTTTATCCACGTTGTGTGGCAGTGTCCACTGTGTGATCAGCATGTGGTTAGACATTTGCCCGGATTTTGTTGTAAAAGATGCAGACGCGCTAAACTTGTCAATATTTTGACTGGACCTTACGTCATTCAGAAAACTTCAAATGTTTGTGGAACATTTTCCGTAGCACATTTTTACACAAAACTTTATCCACGTCGAGCGGCAGTGCCCATTGTGTGATCAGCATGTGGTTAGATATTTGCCCGGATTTATTTGTCAGAGATACAGAAGCGCTAAACTTGTCAATATTTTAAACTGGATCTTACGTCATTCAGAAAACTTCAAATGTTTGTGGAACAATTTCCGTAGCACATATTGACACAAAATTTTATCCACGTCAAGCGGCGGTGTCTACTTTGTGTTTAGCATGTGGTTAGAAATTTGCCCGGATTTATTTTTCGGAGATACAGAGGCGCTAAACTTGTCAATATTTTGACTGGACTTTACGTCATTCAGAAAACTTCAAATGTTTGTGGAACATTTTCCGTAGCACGTATCGACACAAGACATTATCTACGTTGTGTGGAAGTGTCCACTGTGTGATAAGCATGTGATTAGAAATTTGCCCGGATTTTGTTGTAAAAGATACAGAGGCGCTAAGCTTGTCAATATTTTGACTGGACCTTACGTCAATAAGAAAACTTCAAATGTTTGTGGAACATTTTCCGTAGCACATATTCACACAAAACTTTATCCACGTTGTGTGGAAGTGCCCATTGTGTGATCGGCATGTGGTTAGATATTTGCCCGGATTTATTTGTCAGAGATACAGAAGCGCTAAACTTGTCAATATTTTAAACTGGATCTTACGTCATCTAGAAAACTTCAAATGTTTGTGGAACGATCTCCGTAGCACATATTGACACAAAACTTTATCCACGTTGTGTAGCAGTGTCTACTGTGTGATCGGCATGTGGTTAGATATTTGCCCGGATTTATTTGTCAGAGATACAGAAGCGCTAAACTTGTCAATATTTTAAACTGGATCTTACGTCATTCAGAAAACTTCAAATGTTTGTGGAACAATTTCCGTAGCACATATTGACACAAAACTTTATCCACGTTGTGTGGCAGTGTCTACTGTGTGATCAGCATGTGGTTAGAAATTTGCTTGGATTTTGTTGTAAGAGATACACAGGCGCTAAACTTGTAAATGTTTTGGCTGGCGCAAAACTTGAATATTTTGGGTATAATTGTTATTCATTTGAATATTTCTGATATGTGTATTTTTACTAACAGAGTAGTCAGTTGTTTAGTATTGCTTACTTAGGTAGTGTAGTTTCTTGGGAATAAATGGCACTAATGTAGTGGCCAATGTCTCTGGTTTTAATTTATTTGAATTTATTCTTTAAAGTAATTGAATTGTTATTATATATTATAATCGGATTAAATTATGATTTGATTTATGCTTAGAGATCATTATGCGCTACTATGTTCTAAGTGATTGTTTACAGACGGCATTGTGATAGTAGGATTTGTATTTTGATGTTTACCACGTTTACCAACGTAGCCTGGACGTTTTGCTGCCAAAGGATATTGGATTTGGCAAACCGCCTGTATTTGTTTTGGGAAAAGCTATTTTGAAAGATTCAACGCGTTTTGTGATTGGCAGCTAAAATATGTGCTGTGGGGTATTTTGTTTTGTCCCATAGTGGAAAAGAACACAAGCGCTTAGCGCGCGCTCAAACTTCCAGGACGTTGAAACCGGAACTGGAACAAGAGCCCTGGTGGGTGGAATGGCTAACAGAGACACTGATTCAGATAAAATTATTGCTTGGGACTCTGAACAGTTGTCGGTTAATAACGCAACAATTCAACTCTTTAACTTTTTGACTTTAAAAATCAGGGATAGACTAATAGCGTAAGAAAAACTGATGAAGCAGGTGTACTTTTTACTTAACAATCTACTTGTACTAGACAATCAATGATTCATTGGTTCTAAATTTCGTGGATTTTGACTTTCGACAAAACAGCTGGGCATTCCAGCTCATGACTTTCTGTTCTTGTCTCTCAAGTCAAAGTCTGCAGATGAGCAAGAATGAGCTTGAGCTGTAGAAAATGTACACAAAAAATGAACTGGCGTCCAATGAATCTTTGGTTTGAAGCGTGGAGATGTGATGCAAGGTACAGCGTGTTAATTGTACGGTATGAACTAGTAAAAATGTCAATTTGTCAATTTTATTTTTGAGTGACATTTGGACATGACACGGAAGATGACATGACATGTCATGGACATATCATTTGTCCATGGACATTGACATGGTGCCAACCCTGGTCCAAATTACTATATATTTAGTTATGTACTGACAAAATTAATTCAAAGTAAATAAATTTTTAATTAGTTACACATTATTTTTTACTAAAACTTGTGCACGTTATTGTAGCAAGAATCACAACAGTCAGCCAACATGCAACCATTTGATACAATTTAAAATGTATGTTCCTAATCCTAAACCCAAATATCTTTAAAAATTGAGCAATTAAATTTTTCGCTTGGCATAAGGGAACGATGCACAAACTAATGCATATAAACACATGTACAACGTTTAAGTTGTCATGTGCTCGCTTAGAGCATGCCTACGCAAATTGCCGTTTAGACTAAATTTTGCGTCACAATAATCACACTGGAACGGTTTTTCTCCAGTGTGGACTCTTTCATGTCTAACTAAATCTCCTTTTGTTGAGAACCCTTTTCCACAGTCCTTGCAAATCCACGGTTTTACATCAGAATGAACTTGTTTTTTGTGTACTCTTAACCCTGAAGGTTGTCGAAACTGCTTGCCGCACTTATCGCATTTGTAAGGTTTTTCACTGGAGTGTATCAGCTCATGGCATTTTCTGTCATAGTTGTTGATAAAACCTTTTCGACATACTCTGCACTTGAAGGGTCTTTCACTTAAGTGAGTTTTTAGGTGCATTAACACTTCGGCGTTGGTTTTGAAAGTATTTCCACACAAATCGCAAGGGAAAGGTTTTTCCTTGGAATGCATGTGTTTCATGTGGGATGACAAATCGCAGTTCCGTGTAAACCCCTTAGAACATTTGGAACAATGGAAAGGTCTCTCGTTTATGTGAGAACGAATGTGAAGTTGAAGGTGTGACGATGACAGAAAACGCCGCGCACAAAATAGACATCCAAATCCACTGTAGTGGATTCCTAATATGAAATGAGAAAATGGGGTTATCTTTACAAGACGAACAAATCAAACATGTAAGTATTAGAATGTGTATATGATCCTTACCTGAGTGAAGGTTTACGTGCCAGTCGCGAGACCTCTTGGTTTTAAATACTGCACTACATTGCAAGCATTTGTAATATTCTTCGCCTGTGTGGCGCCGTATATGAGTATATAAACTTGCCTGTACAGCAAACTTCAATGGACAAAGGGAACACTGGAATGGCTTTTCGCCATTGTGAACCCTTTCATGATTTGTTAGATTACCATTTTCTGAAAAACGCTTGTGACACTGTGTACACTAAAATGGTTTCATGCCCAGATGCACTGCTTTGTTGAGTTTTTTTAAAGTGCCAGCTTCCGTAAATCTTTTATCACAAAGCTCACATATAAATGGTTTTTCGCCGGTGCGCACTCTGATATGTCTTGTTAGTTTAGAAATACCCTGAAAAGTTTTGTTGCATATTTTGCAAGGTTCCGTTTTCTTTCGGACATACTCTTTGTTTTCCATTCTGGACAGATATCCCCAATATAGAGAAAAATTATTCAATTAATTGAATAAACTGATTTAAATACTAAAGTTAACTGAGTATAGGAAAGTTTACTAACAACTTGAGGGTACAACTTCTGGGAGCTTGCTTATGCTTTTTAAGTCAAGTTGTGTGCTGATATCAGGACTCGTTTTTATGTTGGAGGAAAGCGCTAGTAGCTTTGACGTATGTCTGCTCATGTGGCGGATGCACTAGATGCTCAACGAGTTTGTATTGTTCATGTCACATCATGCTCTAAAGGTAGGGTTGAAAACCTTGTTACCACAGTATTTGGAAATGCTCAAGAACAAAGCAAATATACACAGGTTTTAAGTAAAACTACATGAATCAATGGAGTTTCTGAACCTAAACAAATTTAACAGGAATGAAAATATAATTTAGTCCGCCTAGTTTTCAGAGAGCCTACGTGACTTTCCTCACACATAAAAAGTTATATTTACCGTGTTAAAAATGGACTTAATAGAATAAGTTTATTTCATTTTAAGCTTTCTTAGTACTGTATTAAGAGTTTCTTAACATTCCATGACACTTGCTTCGAGTCACAAAACCGGACTGATATACTTGCAGTCACATGTCCCATTGGAGTATAATTACATTTGTATTGAGACGATTTCCAATTTGATAATTTACTCTGTAATATTTTCCTCCCGCGATATATATATTTATCTACACAAACGCCAGCAGAAACCACAGAATGCTATGATTCTGTATTGTAATGTTTTCATATTAAGCTGGTTGACATATACACTATTTACTAAAATTGTAAAAGACTTGCTGGAAAATCAATGAATCGGCGCAACAAGTTTTTTGGCATGCATGGCATGGAAATTTTTTTGTAGGTTTAAAGTTGATGTCATATTCAAAACTAACTCTCAACCGTCGTATTTTTAAGCGCATAATTGCAAACATAAATCATAAGACACATGCACGCTTGAAAAAAAAAAATATTTAGAATTTCCTTATATTTCTACCGGAAGCTTTACATAAGCACTCGATACTAAAATTTTCACTTGCATAAAACGTTAAAATATATGTTACAAACAATATCAGGTACCAGTATCTGATACTGGTACCTGCTCAAAAAGTGCAGATGAAAGTGGCGAAGCCAGTGATGGGCACTCCCACTCCTAGAGGGGGAGTGAGAGTGGTAAAAATGAGTGGAGTGAGGCATTTTTTGGTTTTTGAAGAGTGGAGTGGAGGGGTCAAATTTTCAACAAGATGGCGAGTGGAGTGGAGCGAGTGGGTAAAAATTTGCTACCAAAATGAGTGGAGTGGAGTGAGGGGTTCAAAATGTACACAAAATAGAGGAATTTTTAGTAATTTTCACCACAAAATGCTAAATTTTCTTGCATAAATTGCAGTTTTTGCGTTTGAAGCGCGCATTTTAGGCAAAAACTTGCAATTTTTTCATGTTCTTCTTGTTAAACCACAATTTTAGCACCATTTTTTGCTTTTTCTAGCAAAAAATTGCCCATTTTGTGTCACTTAAAATTTGAAAGAGTGAGAGAGGAGTGGAGTGGTCAAATTTTTTCTCTAGGTGAGTGGGAGTGGGAGTGAGTGATAGGATTTCGGCAAATGATGAGTGGAGTGGGAGGGAGGGGTTTGTCTCACTCACACGGAGGAGTGGGAGTGGGAGGGGAGTGAAAATTGAATGCCCATCACTGGGCGAAGCATCATTCCTACAGACCCGTTTCTGTAATTGGTTAAACGAAAGCATCTTCAGGTTAATCATCAATAATTTTATTTAAAAAAATGCGCAATGTATCGTTATTAAATAAAGATCATTAAAATTTTCTGAAACACTAAACCAATTACACAGTTCATAACGAAAAAGAGGCCCCAAACCTGACAGTTAAGTTTAGGATTTTCAAAACGCGTAAAAAGTGTTCAGTCAACAGTCAAGTGTGGAGACCATTGCTGACGCTAAAAATCTGAACCCTGATTTGCTTGACAAAACGTTAATTAAAATTGGAGCCAGTCGAAACGAAAGTGTTAGGAAATCAACAACTGGACATGGAACTGTTGAAATTGCGGGTGGAAGTGGAACGGGTGGAAAAGGAACTGATAAAAATAGAACTAATGGAAATGAAACGGATTAAAATGGAACTATGACGAATAAAACTGCTTGTCATGTAACAGTTTTATTAAAACTACTGGAAATAGAGCTACCACGGAAATTGATATTATTCCTAAATTTAGAGAATTTCCATTAGTTAGCCATTACAGTAGGCTTAAAAGACACTTTGGGCATTGAAGCTGTTCCCACCGGAAGAGACATAAGCTCGTTTGTAGCAAAACCGATGACGGATTCGGAGAACTTATTCGGATGATAATGAAAGAAAGATAGACACTTATAGACACATTAGAGATTAGAATACATGTATCGCAATATTTAAAGTTTTGACTATTTAGCATTTGTCAATTTTGTTATTAAAATTAGGTAACCATACGTTATACATTTTTACTATTATTTACAAAACATTTGGTGTTTTATTTCCAGCGCACATATTTGGGAAACTATCAGTGACTAAGCTACGTCTTCATTATGGCTTTTGCTTTATTTTCCAAAAAATGTCTTTGCGGACAGGCAAAACCCCAAAACTCACTCCTGGTTACTTTGGGGATCAGAGACTGGAAAGATGCAACACCATTATCTTACGATCATCATGATAGAACCGACTATTTATTACAGACTATAAATTACGGTCTTACTCTGCAGCAGAACAATTTATAAAAGCTTACCAAGCTGGAGTGGACAACGTGATTGCATTAACACGTGAAACAGCAAAAACGTAAACCTTATGGAACCAAACCAATTTTTTCAAAAATTTCCGATCAAGTATTTTTCTTGCTAGCCAAAAACTGCGAAGAATTTCTAAGAAAAGCTTAGGCAAGTCTACGAATTTGAAACTATTTTTACTAAGCTCTATACTACTTTACATTAGGTAAACTGTAACATTAAGCTATATTTTTAATTGTTTATCTGAAACTGTTGTTTTTTGATTTACAGGGATTACTGTAGTTCTGTGAAACAAGATGTGTGAAAAGGCTTGAGTAACTTTTTTCCTTGGCTCATTTACTGAATGCAGTCTTTTCACGTTGGACATTATATAAGAAGAAACCAAAGATGCGAAAAGAAGCCAAGCTAGTTCACTATTTAAAGCTGTATGCCCAGTTGAGTTTTTTGTTTCTCTCCGTGTGGCACTGATACTGTTTGCCTTTACGAAGCCTGTTTCAGAATCTCAACAAAAAACGGATTACGACTTGAAAAACTGCTACGTGCAAATTCAGCTTTTAACTAACACTCTTAATATGACGCGAGAAAACTTGCGTGCAGAGTTCAAGAAACTTTTTGAGCAAGTCTACAAGATATGTGACGAAAATGATATTGACATCAACGTTCCAAAATCCGCAAAACGAAATTAAGATTTGGAGGAAAAAGAACACAGACTACATGTGGGCCGCAAATTGATCCTAAAGATTATTGATCAAAAATTTTTATACCTTCGTTCGACAAATTTTTCAAAGCATTGAAAGTCGGTTCGGAGTTTGGAGAATAACGTGTGCGGTATTTTAAAACTCTTACATAAAAGCATATTGAATTGCTCAGTTTAAAACATACGCGACATGTATGAATTCTTTGAAGATGATTTGAAGTCGTCGTTTGAACTATTAAGTGCCGAGTGTGGAAGAATCATGAATTAATACAAATGCGGTGGAGTTCCCAGAAAATTGTTAATGCTCTTTGCAAAAGTGTGACGAAATATTTTTTCCAAACATTCATAGATTAATTAAATTCCTATGTACTCTTCCTAGATCCGTTGCTTCAATAGACCGTACTTTCAAGCTTAAAAGAGATCAAAACGTATCTTCGCATCAGTATTAGTGATGATAAACTTACGGCGTTAGCCGTCATAAATATACACCATGAAATGATTTTAGAGATAGAAGAGGTTCTGTTTTTCAAAGATCCAACCAGGAAGTCCTTCTGAAATGATCCAGGTTTCTAGTGCAAGTGTTACTTATAATATTATAATACACTTTTAAACAAATTGCTTTAAACTATTTATGGCAGTTTAGCAAAATCGGTTGCAATTTTGTATTTTATAATTGTTTTTGTAACAAACGTTTTTGTTTTAAACATTAATAAATACAACTTACAAATTTAGCAAAAGACGAGGTAAACTTTAAATATTTTAATGGCTACTATTGTGGTAGGCTTATATGGCGTGCCCCTCCCAGACAGGAAGGCTGCCTACGCGTCTGAAGCTACTAGCGCTTTTCTCCAACATAATTAAAAACGAATCGTGATGTAAGCACACAACTTGACTTGAAAAGCATAAACAAGCTCCCACAAGTTGTACCTTCCAGTCGTGAGCCGAATTTCCTATACTCAGTTCACTTAAGTTTTTATATCAGTTAATTCAATTAGTTGAATAATTTTTGCTCTACACTGGAAAATCCAAAATCTGCCCAAATGGAAAGTAAAATATTCACCGAAATAAAACGGCACCGTGCATATTCTGCAACAAGGCTTTTCCGTGTAATTCGATGTTAACTACACATATGAGAGTGCACACATGCGAAAAACCATACAAATATGTGCTATGTGACAAAAGATTTACAGTATCTTGCAATTTCATAAAACACAACAAACGTTCATAAAACGTTTTTGTACGAAAATCGGATCGGAATCGCGATTAATCAATTTTTACAATATGCATGTAAAAATATTTAAAATTATTTAAAATTTGTATAGCATTAAATAGATTTTCCAACATAAGTTCTGTGGTTGGCAAAAATCGCGATTTTACTGATTAGCAAACGCTTTAAGCACTAATCGGATCGGAATCGGAAATGTGTTTGAAAATTGTATCGGCTTTCTACGACTATCCAAACGTTTTTATCAAAAATCGGATCGATAATCGTTTTGGAATCGCGATTAATCGTTTACCCTCACTATCTGTAGCCATATGGTTAATTTACTTTTGATAATAATAATAATAATAATTTTATTCATCAAACCTGTTTCAATTAAGAAACTCGTTACGTTTGACATCAAGTTACAAAGTCAATTCAAAATAATTTACATTGAAAGAATATTACAACAATTTTTCATAATATTTAAGTGTTTTTAACGCCGAGTTAAGTCATAAGTTGGAACAATAATATAACAATTAAATTATAACAATTTAGTAAAAATACAAGACACTTAATTTTAAAATATAATTTTGATTCCACTTTTGGTTTAAGCTATATCAATATTTTGCTTCAAGATTATTTGTTTGAGTTTTTCCTTAAATGTTTTAATATTTGGTGAGTTTTGGATTTCTGAAGGTAAATCATTGTATTTTGAGAGTCTAAACCCTATTGTTCTTTCACCTATGCTCGATCTAATCCTATCATTTACAAAAATTTTCTCTGAATTTCTTGTGTTGTAATTATGAATTTGAGAATTCGTCTGCAGGTAATTTTTGAAGTACGGAATGTCATTTATGTTTTTCAATCTATATATCAACGATAAAGTTTTATAAAAATATTCCTCATTTGGAAACATCCATTCTAACTTTTCGTGCAACAGTTTTGAAACAGGATCATACTTCCGGACATTCAAAAGAATGCGAGCACCTATTCTTACACATTTCTCTACCACTTTAAGATTACCTTTTGAAGCACATCCCCATAAAAGCGACATATAATTCACAATAGGCAAAATACAGGCACTATATATTTTTATCATTTCATCGGAAGGTAGTAGTGATTTAAGGGGATACAAAGATTTTGAAACTAAATGAAACCTCTTTGAGATACCATTAATGTGTTCATACCAAGTTAATTTGGAATCCAATGTTAAACCTAGACTCTTTAACGTTTCACTGCTTTTTATAACGGTACCCTGGATATTAAATTCAATTTGACCTATCTTACTAATATTTTTTGCACTCCCTAAGACAATAATTTGGGTTTTAGCAACATTTAGTTTCATTCCATTTTTACGCATCCAATCTATGATCCGTTCTAAATCCTCTGTCATTTTATCGATAATTTGATGTTTATAAATATTAAATGGCATTTGCATTTGTATCAAGAAAGTTTATAACAATTATAAAATGTAGTAACTTGTTCTAATGCAACTCATTTTTTCTAACACGAACAGGGTGGCGGGATGTATACACATGTAACATGGAAATAACATGTAAAAATCACAGGGAATTTTTCCATGTATTGCTAGTGGTTCTGCAACAAACTTGATTCACTCGTCTAAATCCAAAACGGAAACTGGAAAAAAGCATTAAAAATTCCGGGAATTCCTTGAATCCCGGTCCGCTCAGAACCATGCAGGGGTATGCAGGAAGTGGAAAAGCGGAAGGACGCAGTTGTTAGGTACATGCACGCGGTATCACTTCCATGTTTTTTGAACGATTTTACGCATAAACCCTCGAGCTCCTCAAACTACATGGAAGTGATACCGCGTGGATAAACCTAACCTAACTGCTTCCTTCCTCTTCTCCACTTCCTGCATACGCTTGCATGGTTCTGAGCGGACCGGGATTCAAGGAATTCTTACTGCTTTTATCCAGTTTCCGTTTTGGATTTAGACGAGTGAACCAAGTCTGTTGCAATATCTACAGCAATACTGTGTAAATTATGGAATAATTCCTAAAAACTTTCAGTTTTTCTGAAAATTTAGACTCCGTGTTTGAGGGTGAAGCTTCAGTAATCTTTTTAAACTCTACTAAACCGATTTATTTGTTTTTTAATTAGTTAAAACCGTCTTCTGATTATTCACGATTGGTTTAAATATAGTCATATGGCTTCTTTGGCTGTATTTTACCATTTTTCTATGTTATTTCCATATTTCCATGTATTTATACATTCTCACATGTAAAAATGGACAAAATCTATAGATACATGTAAAAAAAAGCCACCCTGAACACGAACGTTTATTGTTATTCGTGTTATCATAGTTTATACAGTAATTGATAAATAAGCAGGAAGTTGCAGCTAATGTGGCTGTTAGTTTTGTAATATGAAAACAGAATTTGCGATTGCTTTTAGTCAATGAAAAATTATGCCGCACTTCTTTATCTCATGGTGGTAGAACAAACTCCAGAAATTATATATAAATTATTATTCATAATCCTCAAACAATTTATAGTAGTTGACTTATTAAACACATATCTAACTATAATTACTTTTTACAGATTGGGCGAACTTAAACTGTCACGCAATAAAGCTGTGAAACCTGCTGCTAAAGTCTCAAGGTATTCGGATTTATAAAAAACAAAGCATATCATTCAAAACGTAACTACAGAGCACGTAACATATTGATCAGCTCATGTACGGAGTTGTTGACAATTTAATCCATACGATTTTATCTATTTACAATTTCTAGTATGGCAAATCTGCTGCTGGCTTAATCATGGACGCTTATCAAGTATGCACACGGTACTACAATGATAAATACGTGTATGCACTTTGGAGTTTGCACTAATAAATACTTAAGGTCTGTACGAAAATTATAAAATCACACATATATTTTCAAACATTTGTCCACCACGCCAGTATAAAGCATATGAATGATAAACCAAATAGTGGAGTTTGTTCATGAACTAAGCCCTAATGTACTCCCAAAGTTTCACCAAATCCCAGTTATTGCTTTAGAAGAAAACGCAAAAGTTTCAAAGTATCATGAAAACATGATTGTTCGGAAATTATAAAATCAAGCATTATAAATGCAGTTTTTTATAACAAAAGTGGTATTACAAACCCTGTTTCGATATTTTTGATAAAAGCAACTTCCAACAGTCCTAATCCAAGAAAAGTTTTTAAAAAATATGAATTTAGCAAAATTTTTGGTATGTTACGTAATTTTTATTACGGTCCAAGCAGTGGTCGGCACATGGAGTGGTATACTGTCAACCAAAACATGAATACTGTGGTCATAGTATGCATTAGTTCTTACTTGTTTTTAATCCAAAAGCTATCTAAAGTCATTCAATTTTGAAAAATAACCCTAAAATGCCTTCATTTTAATAAAAAATGCAAAAGTACCTTGAGGAACCTAAGGTCCTTTTATGTAAAACGAGCATATTTTTCATAGTTAATTCAAGAAAATTTGTACTTTTACATGGTTTTAAGTTACAATTTTTATCCAGACAACTCTTAGGTAACAGAAACAATTAGTTTTAGCATGATTTAACGAATATTAAGAGGCTAGTAGACCAAGTGAAGGTAAGAAGTATATAAGCTAATTTCATTTTGTTTCTACATTTATTATTGAACGTGTTAAAGACGGGTTTTTTACAGATTTTATTGAAGCAAAAGTTGCGCCATATTACTAAATTCACTTCGTTACTTATTATTAAACAAGAAACAACCACAATACTTTGTTATAATGGTCTGAGAAAAGAATCGAAAGTTAATAAGCAATCTTATGAAGTCGTGCTATATAATTTTTCAAATTGCACATGCAACGTGGTATGGTAAATCAGCTTCTATATGCCAACAACTTGTCGCGGTGGACAAAATGTGCGTTTCGGAACCATACAATTGCCATTAGGAACAACTCGTGTGAATTGAATCTGAAAAATATGCTCGTTTTACATAAAAGAACCTTAGGTACCTCAAGGTACTTTTGCATTTTTTATTAAAATGAAGGCATTTTGGGGTTATTTTTCAACATTGAATGACTTTGCATAGCTTTTGGATTAAAAACAAGTAAGAACTAATGCATACTATGATCACAGTATTCATGTTTTAGTTGACAGTATACCACTCCATGTGCCGACCACTGCTTGAACCGTAATAAAAATTACGTAACATACCAAAATTTTGCTAAATTCATATTTTTTTAAAACTTTTCTTGGATTAGGACTGTTGGAAGTTGCTTTTATCAAAAATATCGAAACAGGGTTTGTATAACCACTTTTGTTACAAAAAACTGCATTTATAATGCTTGATTTTATAATTTCCGAACAGTCATGTTTTCATGATGCTTTGAAAGTTTTGCGTTTTCTTCTAAAGCAATAACTGGGATTTGGTGAAACTTTGGGAGTACATTAGAGCTTAGTTCATGAACAAACTCCACTATTTGGTTTATCATTCATATGCTTTATACTGGCGTGGTGGACAAATGTTTGAAAATATATGTGTGATTTTATAATTTTTGTACAGACCTTATGTCATGTCCAACTAATTGTTTTTGACCTTCTGACATAGAATGAATGATTGCATAATTCTCCCTGTCGGATGTCGGAGTTATATGATGTATAGATACGTACGTGACATATGGTAAAGTATTGGGAATGGATCAGGTAGTGTTTAAAATTCTTATCTGTGTTACATCTTAAAATTTACGAGGCGCCAACTAATTCTTAATTTGCGCCACATAAATAGGTTATGAAGCAAGTTTATAACATTCGGATGAGTGGTTGACTTGTGTTTTACTCATGTAAGGCTCACTTACCATTTTATCATATAATATGACATTTGAATCCGACTAGCTTATCTCTTGAATTAATCCCTTTATTTTTCTGTTGAAAGTATTTACACGCTATCAACTATTTTATCTGGTGGTTTCCAGTAGTAGCGTAAACGTTACACAGTAAAACAATTACTAATTTCACACGTAATATGCGTATGGCGTACCGTCTATTTACTCGCTTATTGTACCGTCGAAAAAACTTATTTTGTATCGGAAAAAACCCTATTTCTACTGCTGTTATGGTAATATGAATAATAGAAATAATAGTAGTGAGCGTCATCTATACTCCACGTTTGCCAATCCCAAATATTATCAAAAAAGCAACACCTGCTATTTTCCCACACTTATAGTGCTACTTTGTACTATGATTAGTTGGTAAGTTTTACCAGCTCAAAATAAATGTCAGATTATGCTTATGACATGATGTTGACATGACATTAATTTTTATCCATAATCTACACATAAGTTGTAATATGCAATGAGTGCGTCATGCTGAACAGTATAAAAACCCGTGGTGTTTCACTGAGCACCACAGTGTGGTGACCACGCAGAGACCTATTATTTTCTGAATACATTTACACTATACCATTGTATCCAAATATGCACTGCAAATTAGGAATATTACTATTGATTTCGGCATACCTTATGCCGATAGCAGTTTTCACAGCTATTTCACCGATCGAAAGTCATCTGAAGGAAAATGGTTAGTCTATTTTTTTTAATCTGAAACTCATCTAAAAATGGATTTCCTTTGTGTTAATCTAGGGGAAAACAACACAATAAACCTGGTTTTCTTAGGATCCGTTGACGGAAAGGGCTTTTTTGCAGATAGAGTACCACTAAGGGTAATCGGTTTCGTCAAAGTTTGATTTACCAAGGCGTTAATCTATTAAAGTAACAAACAAATATCTTATCATATTATAGAACTGGACCGAGGCTAGAGATTATTGCATATCATCAGGATTGCACCTTGCAAGCATTACCACAACAGATCAAGTAAACTTCTTACAATCGAAAAAAAATTGCACAGAGGGACGCATTTTTTGTGGTTGTAAGGCTAAAGACACAATAATATTGCTATTGTCTTGCATTCAAACATGCAAATAGATTAGATAGAATGTTACCTTTTTTAGTCTACTGGACTGGAGGTAGAATTAATAAAACCGACATATCCGACTTTGTATGGGACCACAATAATGAGGCCGTGGAAAACCCTGGATTATTTTATAATAACACACCAACTTCCAGTCAATGCTTAGAGTACTACACAGGAGAATTTGGAGAAAGTATCTTGAACTCGGAATGTGGTTTATATACTGGAACACTTTGCGAGGCATTGCTTTAAGCCTAACAGGATACCTATGAAAGCAGTACACTCCAAACGTATGTACTATGGTTTCAAAATAATAATATAATGTGGTATTAGAGTCAGTCTGTGACCTGTTTATAAACTGCCACGCTCTTGCGTGTAATAAAGTATAGATATGTTGCGTTATACTTGGCCGTGTTTTTGTTTTTATTATGTATGGACAGATATATGCAAGTTTCAGAAGATATAAACTAGTCGAATGGTATCCCAAAACATACAATGTTGAGAATTTTTTATTCAAATATAAATATCAAGTAAAGGAGTAGCATCCAAATGTACATACAAAGTAGCCAAATGGAATATTCAAACATCCCAGAAATCACAACAAAAAATTTCAGAAGTTTTTTCTTCACTAAAAAACGCTAGATACCATGAGCGGACATAAATAATATTAGCTCATATTGTAGCATTGTTCATTGTGCAGCATTACTCGCAAAAGTACATGGCTTCCTTGTAAACCGGTCCCGAAACTTTAGAGAATCTGAATTATTGTTGTTCAATTCTTTGTTTTTCAGTTTAAACGCTGCCACTATGAATTTGGGAAATCAATCCAAACAATAAATTTGCTTTTCACACTAAAATTCTCATAGACGTGTATTTAACACATGACTGTTGTTTGTTGCTGTAAGTTGTTATTGAATCAAATCTGTTTGATTATCAACAAATGAAATTTGTCATTCGTTAACATTGAATATTGATAACATTGAAATTAGCTCTGGCGCATGACTCATGTCCATTGATGCCATTAATGCCTTATTATTGCTTTCCCCGGAATGTTGGTTAGTTGGGAACTTTTCAAGCGCACGTTCCATGTAATTGATAAAGCTGTAAAGTCAACATGTTTTTCTACAACTGCAGCATGCGTCATGAAAAAAATACATGTCGAAACATGTTTGTTTGCATGACACTTGATTTGTTTGGTAATTGCGTTCTTGCTAATCTGTTTTTACTTTAATACATTGCTCAATATCTATAAGTACTTTGTTTTTCTATCTAAACTATATAAACCAAACTATATTCACTCCAGCCTTAAGCGAATCCTTTGGTTATATAAACAACATTATGGTAATCTATCAGTGGCAATGGATGTTCTAAAAATTAATTGGATTAGAAAATGATTGGGAAATCCTTGCAAATAGGTAATAACATTCTGCTTAATTAAAACTGAAGATATAAAAGCTTTACTCTGGTATCTAGAACGTCATTAGATACATTTGTTTCTCATCGATGCTAATATCAAAAAAACTGCTCCAGTCATGAATTACTTACTCGTTGTTTTGTTTCTATCCACGGTGAACGGCTATGAACAACGTCAAATCGCAAGCAATTCTTCTAAGGCTAACTAAACTATCCATAAAAAATTATTCAAATCATAAGTTTGTGTTAACACATTTTATGACAACGTCTAGTCCCATCAACGTAGACAATAGCAAATTAAAGTAGGGTACAACAAGTTACGCAGAAAGCCGTTGTGACGTCAAATAAAGCACAGCTTATTGCTTTTACGGTTCACATGACTATTGTATTTAACCGTTATTTTAGTGAAGGGCACGCCAAAATCCTTGGTATATGTAGGAATGTCTAGTGCTGGGAAAGCAATTTTTGCAGAATCGAACACAATGGTATATATTTGTCATTAATAAATACGTTACCCATACGCTTGAACACAACTTAAACACATTTTATTTTACTGCAGAGCCGGCACGACGCAAAAAACTATTGTCAGTCATCTAACCTTACTTTGTTCTCAATAAGAACCCAGAATGAGATGGATGTTTTTATGAATGCAGACCTTCAAGGACGTAAGATACGCATGCTCATATACGTATAATCCTAATTGTTAAGCCAACCATATATAGATGAATTAGCGGTTTTTATTTAAATTTTGAATACTGGACTTCTGCTCGGGAGATTCGATATCCTACATCATTTACATGGGACTGGGATGGCCAAAACGCTGAACCTAGATTTTGGAAAGTATTTGCTACTGGGCCACAGCCTTACCAGCTGTGCTTAACGGTTGAAAATGAGGATGTTGAGTTGTTGAGTCCAAAGTCCCAATAAACCCTAAGACCAAAACAAGCCGATTCCTAGCTGGAAGGAAAAGCAATGGACATACGTATGCTCGTCGTTGCTGTAGTAATTTAATAGCTTAAGCTTAAAATAAGTGAAGAATAAAATGGTAGTGAATCTAAAGCTAAACATTTTAAGATATTTGAACCTTCGGAAATGTATGTATTTAATGAAATTATGTACATGTAAAGTCAAAACATTTATGTGTACAAATTTCATATATCTTTACATTAGTTGATGCATGTGTACTGGATGTATTTTTCAAGCCCATTCATGAAACCTAACCGACTGGAGATATATTTTGTCATCAAAATGTGTCATCAGTTAGCAGATGTTTGTAGAAAGTTTAAGACAAATGTTCTTTCCAAAAATCACTGTTCCAGCTATATTTAATCAATTGTTTGACATAAAGTTCCATAATGCATGGAATGTTGATTACCATATAATTTACCAATTTTGTCACTTTGAATCTTAAAAGTCAGACTATTAATAGCCATGTTATGACATCCCTTAAAGTCCAGAAAACTTCCTGGCTGTTCACCAGTACCATTGCTCCAGGCAAACTGTGGCAAGGCATCCACAGTCATAGCAGATGTCCAATATTCTGCAATAACAAAAAGTCACAGTAAATGAATACTTATTACCATTTAAACAAAAACACAACAATAAATTGCAGCGTTATGTGTTTTGTACCTCCGTTGAAAGTATCTGGATTGTAGGAGTTTTGTAAGGCCATATATTGTTGGTTAGTATTAATAGAAGCCAATGTCATTCCCATAGATGCGCAATAAGAGTTTGCTTCATTCCATGTCTTAGTAAGTACAGAAATCTTACAAAAGTCATATTTATTTGATGTGGACAAAAAATTTAATTTTTCTTACCCGGCGTGGGGTAGTTTCGGCAAAAAACGATTTGCCTTCAACAGTGACGATAAACCAAATTTGAGGTCGGATCGGTTCTATCAAACAACTATACGTATTTACACATGGTTTTGTAAAAACACGTTACTATTACGTAACGTTTATTACCTAACGAGTTTTGATCCTTGCCCTGCAGTTGGGATGCAGAAACTACTACAAGTATAATTGAGAACCAAATTGAAATTCCAAACTCCATTGCACCGAACGTAAAATTTGTGTCGTCTCACTAGCTACGTGCTTCGAGTAAAACCAGTTTGCTTGTGATAATTAAAATTGGCAACCGGTTTGTTTATATACATATTTTAGAAAGAAAAACAAAGTACTTGTGGATATTGATAAATGTATTAAAGCAAAAATAAATTAGCAAGAACGCAATCAACTGTCAAGCAAACGAACATGAGTTCACCGCCATTCTTTCCATGACGCATGCAATTGTTGGAAAACGTGTTGAGTTTGTTATTTACAAAAACAAGAATGACATAATGGGATAAATGAAAATAAGTCACGCGCCTGAGCTAATGTCGATGTTATCAACATTCAACATGTTAATGAATGACAAATATGTCATAAGCAACATTGATAAACCCATCAAATTTTGATTCATTGCTTCGAAGTTGTGAATGGTATTGCGGATAGGTTAGGAAAACAAACCCATGTTTCATACCATAGTTTTATAATTTGACGCCGAAGCAGGTTTTAATTACAGCTAATTAACGGAGTTGAAGTGTTTATTCTGCTTTGAACATTTATCGCGTCAACATTTCATATAGATAAGGGTATATAATGTGTTAATAGTTAATCAATATGTCAATCGAAAATGAGCTTTTGCGTAATACCGGACAAATTCTACATTGGGAATTAAAGTTTTTGTAACAACTGTTTGCATTAGTAGCACAAAAACATTAGGGTGAACACGTGCCGCACTTGACGTGCGATTTTCTTATAGATGTGCAAAAACCCTCTCCCTGCCAGCAAATATTCAATATTTAATATTGTACAAAGCGAACAGTTGATTCATAATATGCATGTCTATTTAAATACATATTGCAGCCTGTTATGTTGCAGCTTTTGCATTTACACATTAGTAGTAAGTAACTATGAAAATTTTGTAGTCTTAAAGTTTTCGATTGGAAAAATGTAAACACCAAAAAGTTTGGCTGTGAATATGACTTGAATTTTTAAAAACTCACTAACAAAATGATTGCTAAATTACATAGTGTCTGACAAAGCGTTGCTTTACGACGGAAAATTGGTTTATGATAAAAATGCATTGTGAACACTATGACCCTATATGAATGGTGAGAAAGTTTAGTAAAATGAAGCAAATCACAAATAAAGGATGTATAATAAGTAAAGCGACAAAATAGAACTTCCAGTTAAAACCCACAATGAAACTTCTATGTTGTTATTTAACTGTCGTTAGATGCACTAAGCTTCGTAGTTTATTGGAAAAAATACGCCAGGCTTTTGTATAAATTTATAGTTATGTACAGTCAAATGTATTATCAGTTTTCCGGGGTTTTTAAGGTATGACTTTTTTAAAGTGTTCCTCAATTTCTATCAATAGGCTTTTTTTGAAAGCTATAGTTTTAGTAATAATCACTAACGAATGGGCTTTCAGATGAGCTATCGCTTGCCATTGATTTCACTAAGGTGTGAAAATTACAATCGTACCGACTTTTTTACGATTCTTGGGAATCTCGTCTCGAAGGAAATTTTGGTGTCACCATTGTGGCCAAATGTTTTTGCATGGTCTTATTTAATGTAAATGTACTACAGTGCCATGTGTCCTAGCAATAATAAAAGCTCGTTGTCTAAGCTTTTGGAAACAGGATACCATACCTTCTTGTATTTGATGAGTGGCTTAATAATAACCAGGGTTTCTAGTACTTCGGTTTTTGAGGCTAAACTTTTGTAAAATGTTATCCATACCTACTAAGAAGCAGTAGAAATCAACTTTTTATCCCATTTTGTAGAGAAATGAACTGTAAGTATAAAATGTGAATTTATATATTCATACAAGTTCTCTGGAACGTGTGGCTAACGAATAGGTGTAAAATGTTTGGTACCCGGAAATTTGATAGGAGGTGCCACCTAACGTCGAATGCTCGTGTGAGCTAAAAATAAAGCGATCTGATCGAGATAATGTTTTCTATAATTCTTGAAAGTCTAATGCATCATTGATATATCATGTTTCTGTTTTAAATGATAAGTGTGACTTTTTAAAATTCAAACAATTTTTGTCGCCTTACTTATTATACATCCTTTATGTGAGCCACCCAGCCACCGAACCAACCAATTAACATACAATGCACTTCGTCAGGTCGTGTATAAATAAACAACACAATGAGAACACCAACTTGATGTTGTTCAGTATTAGTCTGAAATTTGGTAGGTATTTATAATGCTTCCAGAATTAAGAATCTTTGTATCTGACATGCAATGTGTGTATAATTACCCACTTTCAAAAAGAATGCCAAATGAATTGGGGGTGTTTGGTTGCAACATTGCCAAATTTGAATAGAACGTACATACTGTTTCCTACGAAATTCATCTGGCTGTTGCAAATGCAAACACAAGTCATATTTTTTTACCGAATACTCGACTACCTGGATTACTGAAAAATTGGCTCCTATCACGCAGTCGCCTTACGTTTGTCATCATTAAAGTTCCCTAACTAACCCAAAGTGGTTTACGTAAAAACAGACTTCTGTACTTATTAAGTACACTGTCCAACCAAGACAGAATTTCCGGAAAAGAAAATGTGGAGGATTATTTGCTCTAGGCGGTTATTTCTGAAAGGAGTCCAGTTTTGGTTAAGCACGAAACAGACAACTGAGCAGCCGGGAATCTAGGCTAGAGGGCTAATGGAAAAAAACACAGAAATAATCAATACTGTATCGAGATAATGATTTTACGCTGTTTTAGGCAAAACACACAAATGCTCATTAATTATTAGGGGTTAAACTGTTGTAAAAGTAGCAGCAATAATAAATACAAGACAATTCAGTATTTCAAAAAGTTATTACTTTTCTGACCAATTATGTGTGTTCTTTTAAATTATTTAGCTATTTTACATGTTATGCCGAACATTATTCAGCCTTGTACTACTCAAATAAATAAATAAATAAATAAGGCTATTAAGTTTTTTCTGACTACGCATTTAAATTGTACAACTATCCATTAAAATATTACTGCTGTTTCCTACAATTTGTCAAAATTAATTATTATACACCGTTTATAATTCTACTGGTATTCAATCGAGCCTAATGCACGTTCATAAGGCTGAGCAGAACTCCTTCTTGAGATTTCAGAAGGATTCGGAGTCTGCATAAACAAACATGCAAAGCAGAAGCGAAGAACATGACATTCGTTTCAGTGTCGGAGCAAAGCACTAAAAGCAGCCTCTGGTCCTCGCCCTAGACCTGAACCGAGCTTGTGAAACAAACCTGCTTTTGCTTTGCATGTTCGCTTATGCTGAATCCGAATCCAGCTGAAATTTCAAAAAGGAGTTCTGCTTAGCCTTACACACTCTCATTTTGCTACTTTGCTTTGCTTACCAAGCTTCTGGCGGATTATACTGACTTTTAGAGTTGGTTAGCAGGGCTTGAATAAAAATTACTGGCACCAACAAGTGGCTTATCAATTTTTGTTTTAAACTGCTAACCTTTAAAATACTTACTGGCCTTTTAGACTCAATTATCTCAAATATGTGCATAGTCTCATTTGCAAGCCTTAAAGTGCATGCAATGGTTTGTGATGACCCCCTATCAAGGCAATAGAACGACCGTTCACCCCTATGAAGTCTTCAATGTGTAACTAAGACCGTTATGGTTTCAATCCTGTCCCATATTACTTGCATTTCCACGGTTTCTCTTCTGAATGAACTCTCTTTTTGTGTCATTTCATTGCAGAAGATTGCCGAAAGGACTTGCCACACTCATCACATTGGAAAAGTTTTTCGCTGAAGTGTATCAGGGTGTGACGTTTCATGTTACCCTTGGAAATAAAACATTTTCCACAGACACCGGATTTGTAAGGTTTCTCACCCAAGTGCGTTTTAAGATTTTTTTGCACTTGATCGTTGTTCTTGAATGCCTTTCCACACAGGCTCGTCCAAAATATTTAATTACCTTTTCAATAAACATACTTAAAACCCGTTCCGTGTTCAGAAGAAAAAAATTAATAGAATTAATATATTTACGATTTTAGCATTTCTCATCAAATAATTACAACATTTTACAATTAACAGTTTTAGCGGTACTGACTCAACTTTTAAAAAGATATTCATTGATGTACCAGCAGACGCCACAGATTCCGGGAGGAAAGGCCACAGCCTTGTCTTGATCGGGAAGATATTCCGGTAAGGTTAAAATAGTCATTAAATTTGTTAGAATGATTGGTTTTTTAATTAGCGGATGAATCCATTTGGAGCGGTTTCCAATTCAAGTAGGATTGGAATTGTAGAATAGTTATCAACAGCAGCAGTCTACTGCCGCGTTGGCTTATCAGTTTCATCTGCCAAAGGCTAATTTTAGCATGAAGGCAATGGTTGATAATAACTGATTGGTGACCATGTGGCACAAACAAGCAGCAGTCTAAAAGTAACTTTTAGAGTCCAGAACATAGCTTTAACATGAAGTGATTTGTGAATGAATAATTTTTACTGAACTTGAGAGAAGTGACCTGTTAATTGTAAAAGTAATTTTCATCACATTCCTTTTTGATTTGATTAGTTTTCTATTGCGTTTTGGAAACTTTACAACAAAGTAACTAGTGGATAACTAGTGTGGTCATAGAATTAGGACATTTCATACAGTAAGAATTTGATTAGCTTAGAAAGACCGAAACAAGAATTTACTTTGATACCGTTCGTAAATTATAAAGTTTTTACAAATTTTTTTTATGTAGGTTAGGCATCCAGTCAATCACCATTACCAACCAGGAATAATTTAAACAAACAAAACTATATTAAATCTAACAACAACATACTACAGTAACTAATAATGCATTACATTCATTCTACTTGTATACCTCCGGTCAAAATTCAGGAAACCTGACAATTATCACAACTAGATATAATGTTCTGACACAAGAAGTTTTGTCCTTATATTGCAAGGTAATAAAATATTTTGTTAAAGTTTTACTCTTTTATAATTGATAATACAAATATTGATAATTAATGTTACATTAGGTAATTCTCTCAGTCAGCTTTGTGAGATAATGTTTTTAAAAATTGTAATTATTATGATTCATAACTTACGAAACATGAACTTCGTTTATATCATAGTAAAATTCTTTTGATCTATAAAATAAAACCACACTCATGCAATGCTTATTCGACAAAAACAAAAGTCGACTCATATGACTGTACAAAAAAATCTATTTTTTTGTATTAGTATAAAGGGGTAGATTAATTTGTTAAAGTTCAGATAAATTAAAATTTGGCAAGCATATAGTGCAATAAGCTTTAAGAACAATAAGAAAGTACAATACAATGTAAACTGGAAGGGAATTTCGGTGTATCAAATATACAACATTGTTTTAACGAGCTTAAAAGACACTAAATATTCTACTAATTCCTTAACTTGAAAGCACACACGGTATTGCAGTTTATAATTACAACACAACTTCATGATTTTTGTCCACGATAATTTTCCAAAAATGATTTGGTGGGAGTTGGAGGTTTGCATAAATTTAGCATTACAAAAATGGCAATGGAACATCCGTTCACCACTATGAAGTCTTCCGTGTTTAACTACACTTACCTTTGGTTTGAACCCATTCTCACATTTCTTGGATTTCCACTCTTCTCTTCAGAATGAAAACGTTGTTTGTGTCTTCTTAGTACAGAGGGTTGTCGAAAGGACTTGGAGCATTCCTCACATTGGAAAAGCTTCTCATTGGAATGTGTCAATGCGTGACTTTTCATTTCGTCCGTGGTAATAAAAGCTTTCCCGCAGACTCCGCACTTGTATAGTTTCTCACCCAAGTGCGTTTTAAGATGCCTCCTCATATGATCGGCGCTCTTGAATGGCTTTGCACACAGGTCACAGGAGTAGGGTTTTTCCGGAGAATGTACGTGTTTCATGTGCGTAGATAAGTTAGTATTATTTATAAATTCTTTCTGGCAGCTAGAACAGTGGAAAGGTCTCTCGTTTATGTGCGAGCGAATATGAGAATAGAGGCTTGATACCACCAACTGGCCAAACTACGTGGTATTTTCATTCCAAACAAATCCTTGCATATAAGTTTCCTAATTTTCAACAAACATGTGACCCAGGCAACCTAATTTTAAATTTTTTTCGCGGAAAACTTAACAAACATGAAAATGAAGTGCCACAGTTATACTCATACATTTTACTGGATGTTATGGGTAATTACACTTATAAATTGGAATTTGAAAGGAATGACGTCTGCAAACTGAAAAAGCTGGTAAAGGAACCAACCAACTGGCATACTACCGCAGAATGGCACACTACAGTGCATTATTATGACCATGAATATCAAAACGAATTTTCGCTTTTCGTGCATGATTCGGTTGCAAGCATTCAGTTTGTTAGTTGTGGAAAATCACCAATTTCTCCATTTGAGTTTCATGAATTATTAGCAGCTTACCAAAATAAAGTTTGGCTTTTTATTTTGATTTGTGTGCTTGTTCTATGTATATTTCTTAATGCCGTCACGGGAACCAAGATGTTGCGCTCTCTACATACTACCTTTGGCAACATAATTTCGATTTACAAGGTTTTAGTGGAGCAAGGCGATCCATTCTCCGGAATATGTATAAAGTTCTCCAAGATTCGTATCTGCACAGGATTGTTTCTTTTGATGGGAGTGATTTTAAGCAGTGCATACAAAAACGTGAATGTGTACAATTTGATGTTACCTCGGGGTAGGATTCCATTTGATACGTTAAAGTTATTAATAGATAATAAGTTCACAATGTTTGCAAAAAGTGGAGAAATTTATGAAATATCATGGGAAGAAAAACATTTAGACAATGGAGCTGAACTGAAATCCTTAAATCATCAAGGAAAATCTTATAAAATACATTCCCCGTTTTCGAACATCCAATATTATTGGGAGCCTGCAAGTAAGCTGGAGGAAAAGTTTTACGAACAAATTGGAATACTTCGAAACTCAATTTATTTACTGAATAATACAGCCGTTACATTTGCACAAAGTGAACTGGACTTTCAGCCTTCCAAAACCGTTACACCACAGAGAAAGTGCGCATTCCATGGCAAACGTTTCAACTACAAGTGTTTTAGGGATAGCGAACTTGCCGTTTTAACACAGGAGTTGAGAAACTGCAACAATACTGCAGTTTTTTTACCGGCACATCTGAGTGCAAAAATCACAAAAGACCTGCAGCGTAGCGGCATTCCGGCAGACATTAGCTCCGAAACCTACACAAACGTAAGCTTAAGGATTGACCCATATGGCACTGTGCCACCATATGTGCTACGACGCATGAAAAGTATTCGGCAGTCAGGCATTCTTGAATGGTGGAGAAGAATGCTTGGTTCAGATAAGTTTCTGCCATTGCAAATGCCATTAAAGCCACCCGACATGAATGGAAACGCTCTGGTTTTGTTTTTGGTTCTGGCCGCTGGTCTGGTATGGGCGGCTGTCTGTTTCCTACTTGAAACCAGGAAACGCGTTCGGCGATGGCTGTGCATTTGCGGATATACTTTAGCATACGCTACTAATTTTGCGGTGAACCAAGTGCTTTGGTTTTCTAGATTATTATTGTCATATTATATTAGACAAATTTAAATCATGTAGCATGAGTAGATAGTTTAGATAGTTTATTTATTCATTTCTCAATTTGGCCACGGCCCATGAAGAAACTTTAGCATTCATTTTACAAATATAGTTTGATTTTTGATTACAAATACATGTAACTATAAATAAATACACACCCAACTAAGGAGTTGTAAGTTCTGTAGAAGATTACGTTGCTTAAGTGAGAAAGATTTTCTGTAATTACAATAACTTAAGCAAGGACAAAAAATGTACTAACGTTCAAAATCGAACTATAACTTAGTGCGATTTTTAACAGAAAAAAATTTAGGTTAAACACTAATACTAAGTTTGAGACATAGCACAGTTTGCAAATCTGTCGTATGATACAAGTCGGCATATTACAGAGTCATGACCTTGTATTATAAACAAAGTTACTTGTTTCAATTTTCGAGTATTTATTTATTTATTTCTTCAATTCGCGACAGATCCCTTCAATATTAGAAGGCAACTAATTCTGTCACTACAAAGTTCAAATAAAACAGTTATTTAAAGGACGAGTATAAATTGTCTGGACATTATACATTACGATCCAAGACAGAACCAACTGTTACTGATTGAACCCAGAATGCTTTTTATCAGTTGGCTTTGGTGGAAGTAAAAAACGCAATCCAATATGTGGTTAACATAGTTTAGTTCGTTAATTATAACAGAGTCGAACTTAATAAAACCAGAAAGTCATACATTATGTTACGGTGGCACTCCCTGACTACCAATTATTCAACACCGCAGCGTGCAAAAAATTGCAATACAGATTATTGGTTGGTTATGAACTTTATACCTAATGCACTGTTTAGTAAATTGTTGGGAGCAAGCTTGCCTGGGTACAAAAGTTCTTTGGGGACAAATAGTTTGGGAGTAATTAAACAGTAACAAATGGCACGGGGAGCTAATGTGTCTGGGAGCAAGTAGGTCGGGTAGCTAACTGACCACCGGGAGCTTGTTGGTTTGAGAGCTAATAGCCTAGACCCATCAATTTCGCATAATTTCATACTACAACTAATAATTATTTATATATCAAAAATGGGTTTATTTTTCACGTTATTTTTTACATTCTGGAAACATACAAATATTCACAGAATGTGTAACTTAACAGATATATTTATAAACCAAAAGCATCTACAAACTGTACAATTAAAATTGGCGTGGCACAAGTGCTGCATGCATTTTCCACTGCAGCATATGTATATATGTACAACGTTTAAGTTGTTCGGTGCTTGCGCTGAATATGTGTACGCAAGTGGCCGTTTTGACTAAATTGTGCGTCACAATAATCACAGCGGAACGGTTTTTCTCCACTGTGGACTCTTTCATGTTTAATTAAATCTTCCCTTGTTGAGAATCCCTTTCCACAGTCCTTGCAAATCCATGGTTTTACTTCAGAATGAACTTGATTTTGGTGTTTTCTTAAGCCCGAAGGTTGTCGAAATTGCTTGCCGCACTTATCGCATTTGTAGGGTTTTTCACTGGAGTGTATCAGCTCATGTAGGTTTCTATGATTGTTGGTAATAAAACCTTTTCCACATACTTTGCACTTGAACGGCCTTTCGCTTAAATGAGTTTTAAGGTGCTCCAACATATTTGCGTTGGTCTTGAAACTATTTCCACAAAGACCACAGGGGAAAGGTTTCTCCTTGGAATGTACTTGTTTCATGTGTGATGACAAGTCGCCACTTTGTGTAAACTCTTTAGAACATTTGGAGCAAAAGAAAGGTCTCTCGTTTATGTGAGAACGAATGTGAAGATGGAGGTATGACGATGACACAAAACGCCGCGCACAAAAGAGACAGCCGAAGCCATTGTAGTGGATTCCTAATAATAAAAGTGAAAAGGGGTTTGCTTTGAACGACAACCAAATTAAACACGTTAGTATTAGAATGTGTTTTAAGATACTTACCTTGGTGAAGGTTCATGTGCCAATCACGAGACTTCTTGCTTTTGAATACCTCACTACACTGCGTGCATTTGTAACATTCTTCGCCAGTGTGACGCCGTATATGTGAGTATAAGTATGCTTGTGCAGTAAACGTTCTTGGACAAAGAGAACACTGGAATGACTTTACGCCATTGTGAACCCTTTCATGTCCTGTGAGGGAACTTTTTCTTGAAAAACGCTTGTGACACTGCGTACACTGAAATGGCTTCAGGCGAAGATGCACTGTTTTGTTGTGGTTTTTTAAAGTGCCAGCTTGCGTAAATATTTTATCACATAGATCACATTTAAATGGTCTTTCGCCATTGTGCACTCTCATATGTACTGTTAGGGTAGCATTATACTTAAAAGCTTTGTTGCAGATTTTGCAAAATATCGTTTTCTTTCGGTCAATCTCTTTGCCTTCCATTTGCGCTGATTTTTGTGATACAGAGAAATAAGTATTTAATTAATGAAGTAAACTGATATAAATAGTGATCAATCTGTTTAGTAAAATATACGTTTTAGAAGGGAGAGATTTTGCATGAACGCAATATGTAAGTATTTTTTACTTCTGTTACAGGCTCCAGAAGTGACGCAGGTGAACTTGCTGACTAACGACTGGAGGACATAACCTCTGGTCGGGGAGATAACTTATGATTTATAAGTCAAGTTGTTTGCTGACATCACGACGCAATATTGTGTATGCTTTGCAAAACACGCTTGTTGCATAGACCTTACGTATCGTATACTAGATACTCAACGAATTTGTAAAATTCAAATCAGACCATGCATTAAATGAAGAGATAAGACCAATGCTACCACAATACTTGAAAATGATAATGAACAAAACATAATATACATAGTTTTTATGTCAAACTTGTATGAAGCCTAAGTTGAACTGGATAAGATATAAAACCTAATCCGCTTAGGTTGCAAAGTGAGTACGTGACTTTTTCCACACATCAAAAAACTTTTTGTATATTGACCGCCTTTCTATTGCTGAAACGGATTTAAGAACGTACACATACAACCATGAAAACAACATTTTTCCGTGCTCAAAAAGACTACTTACAATTAGTTTATTTTCTCTTTGAACTTACTACTGTACTCAAAATATTGCTATCATTACACGACACTTGCTTAGAGTCACAATAACTGACTGATATATTTACATCCTCATGTCCCATTGGAGCTTAAACTATGTGATGATTTCCATATTGATATTTAACTCGCAAATGAATTTCTTCCCCGCTAAATATTTATCTACACAAATGCCAGCTGAATGCACAGAATGCTATGATCCCGTAACTCAATGTTTTTTAATTACCAAGAACTAGGAAATAATCCAGGCTTTCCTGTAAACTTTAGTACTAATCCAATTCTGCACCATTATCGAATGTTTTTCTAACAAAGTAGTTTTTCATTAGACATAACATATAAAAAGTATTAATAATTAACTATACAGAATTATCGTGTTTAGGGGATATACATTTTTAACAAAACAATGCAAAAGTGAAATATTTATTTAAGTTTCAATAAAAACGCTGATAAGGATTTTTAAAATGTTTTATCTAGCTTTCAAAAATTTAACTAGCTTCGAATTTTGTTTAATTATGCTTAAATATTTAAAGTTGATTAAAAATTGGAGGCAGTGCTTGTGTATCTAGATATTTGGTGTCTTATGCGACAATTAATTTCATAATGACTTTGATTTAATTTGTTTTAATTTTCTTCCAGTTTAATTGGATATGCTATCAGTTCAAATTAAAGAGGATTAAATTGCTAATAATTTAAATTTTTTATTTTATTTTGGAGTAAGGCAATAAGCTGAAAAAATAATCCGTTTCCTCTTCGCTAAGCATGCAATGGACAGCGCAAGAGCTGTTTATGCATGAATCGTGTGTTAACTTCCACAGGTCACCTTTCCATTCAATTTTTAATGAAACATACTAGAAAATACCTAAAACAGTCGGGGACTTTACCACCTACTTTTTTCAAAAAGGCCTCTGCCGCTTAGAAATCGAAACGCCTTCTGCATGCATGCATCGCATACCAATATTGTGGTTAGCTGTTGAACATGCTTAGAGGTAGTCCCAAGCCATATCTACAATTCAATATTGTACAAGGTTTTGTAAATTAAATGCGCAATGGCGTTCAGCTACACCAGACCGAATGGCGTTAATGTGGAACGCGTTATGCTTTTGCTGTTTCTCTGCTGATGTTTTAATGGTCTCTTGCCAAAGTTACACATCATGTGGTTCATTCTGACTCAGAATTCCGGAGTTATGGGCTATATGAACGGCAAGGATTACAACAAGGGTATCAAGCAATTTGTTTCAAATACTTTGAGCAGATACAATTAGCTGCAAGCTAATTTATGTTCTTTTTTATGTTTTTGGTTATAAGGGAGTTGTAAGCTAAGTTAAAGAAACTGTAGTATTCTTTTGTCCAAAATTATAATATTGTTTGAAGAGAGCTAGTAGTAGCGATTGTTAACCTCTTGTAAAGACAAATATGCTAATATGTTAATTTTCCTTTTGTATTAGAATCCACTAGTCATTGTACTTGTACGTTCTTTAGTTCATTGTCATAGTCAGTCTGTGTTAGCTCCAATTCAGTGGAAAGCTATATAAGGACCGAGCTAGTACTGGAGTAGGAGAGTGCAGGACTAGTTGCTGGAGAAGCTAGACCAGGGAGTGGGTAGCTCTCCGCACTCGCAGCGTTCTCAGGGAGTGAGAATGCTGGTAGAGTGTAGCCCAGTATTGGGATTGCCTCTACTCCTGTGCTCCTGCAACTTCCAGGATTGAGAGTTGTATTCCTGGATTGGAAACTTATGGATTCCTGTATTGGGATCTTACCCGGAAATTTATATTTGTAGAATTAGTCTCAATTCGCCCCTTTCTAAATTGTAATAAAAGGAATGCTACCTCTCACACAATTACTGCTGCTGGTCAAGGGTCGTGGTTTACTTTGAGCAATGTCGGGCAATTGCCATTTCCTTTGATTTAATTAGTCCTGTCAATCAAAAAGAAGCTCAACAATGGATTTCCAAGAAAAACTGTTGATAGCAAAGGAAGCAGGAAGGAAAGTGGTAGCGTGTGTGTACACTCCTGCAGTAAACTTTTTGTCGTTGTATAGATGAGTTCCGGCTACGTATAAATGCATATTTGCATCAACTACACAACAAAAGATTCCGTTGGGTTAGGCCTATTTTGCTCACCAAGTAACCAAGTACTTTAGAGGTAGCAACAATTATAAGAAATCGTTTTGATTGGTTACCTATACTTTAGTTTTATACTAAACTATTCCTGAAATAGACCGTATATTCGGTCAAAAGCTCAAACAAATTTCCATTTATCCCTCCAAAGTCGTCAAAACCTTTATTCAAAAATGGTAGAAGGAAGATGGTATAGGAATCAGAATATTCTTTAATGAATTGTGTCAGTCGTTATTGTAAGTATTGTGTACAACAATGAAAGGAATACTTATCACGTCTTTCTTGTATTTACTACAAATCATGGTGGATTATATCAAAGAAAACAATGTGTAAATAACTTTGTCCTGAAGTAGCCATACCTTTTTTTAAAGCGCGAATTCCATTCTTATACTTATGGGTATATTTATGAAAGGATCTACATCTTTTTCTATTTAATTGACAGTGGAATTAATTTATTTGAATAAAGTACATGTTAGTAACTTTGCTTTATATGCAAAGTAATGTATATATGGTATGTATCTTCACCTAAAATCATAAGTGTGCATTAATAGATTAAACCTGTAGGAAATGAAGTTAAAAACAAAAAGTCAATGTAAAAAATAACGAATTTAGCAGAAGTGGAAGTATTTGTGATTGCGTACAAAAAGTATTGCATTATTAATATTTACTAAGCACATTGGTTGCTTGGGGTGACATAACGCCATTCAGCATTTTGTTCCCTACCAAATAGGTTTAGCTAATTCACACGTCCTGTGTTCCCCATATAATAAGCAAGCATACTAACCAAAACTTGTACTTGCGCTTCTATTCATGTAAAATCATCCATATTATAACATTAAAAATGCAGCTACGATAAAGTCCAATAAAGCTATTTCGTTAAATGTCTGTCGGATTGTGCAGACCAGAAAAATAATTATGCACATGCTTAGTTCTTGTCCTAAAATAAAGTCCACATAATTTATGAGTCATTTTAAAACTGAATTGCTCCAAAATGTCTTTTTATTGAGCAATGACTTTAGTAATATCGTAATCGTGGCTGGCGTGGAGTTAGATTTTCCTAGTGCAAGCACAAGGCACCAGTTTTTTGTTGTTGGCTATTGAGAGTTTAACGCAAAATTATATTTTTTTTCTTTAGACCACTTCCTAGTTTCTATTAGCAGCTATTTATAGAAATAGTACAAGTACCGACTAGCTCATGTTTTACTTTTTAATTACTTCGCACTTATCTGAAATATGAAAATTATGAAATGGGATACTTGTTTATCAGGCATACTACGATGATTCCACGTTGTTAAAAAAATTTAATAGTAGGTGGCTACGCTAATAGCATGTTTGATATTGATTATTAAATTATCTATTAGCTCATGCTGGACTATATAACGTTGAAGCTCAGGAAGTTGATTAAATTTCACGATTAATGATATTTATGCATGGACAGGATAATTAACAATTATGAAAGAAAATGAAGCTGACATATGATAAAACACTGAAACCCTTTGTAGCTCATTGCAGTTCCCAACGAAGTGCAAAGTTCTGGGCCAAAAACGTGAGCTTGGATTTTTTCTCTCTGACAATGAAAAACTAAACACATGTACACAATCACACGCAAACTCAATCTATTAGCTTTATGTAGACACGACAATACATAATCTCTCTTATCACCTTTGCAGATATAAGCTCAAGTGGTTCGTAAATAAATAATATGTGCTGAATTATTTGAACCGTAATTTTTAAAATTATCAACATATATATTAAAACTAACTGGTATGATATTTACCATTTACTGTTCGAACATCCTATAAACAAAAACCAAGCTACGTTTTGTGGACACTTAAGTAGGACCCTATGTCTTTGAAAATCTTCGTGTCTGACAGGTATGCAAAGTTAATGAGCCAATTTCTGTCGTTTTCTAATTATTCATGTCCTTTGCTATTAATCCCTTATACAACAGGAAAATCTTAATTGGTCCAACTTGTACCATATAAGCGTTAAAGTTACACAAGATGACATGTGGATTAATGCAAAATCATCCTAATGAACAACACCGGAACTAATTGCTTCCAAAAGAAGTTGTATGGCTGCCATTTATTAACTTGATTTTGGTCATAAAAAGTTTGTGCTAAAACTTTTTAACAAATAAGTTTTGAACCAATTCTAAATTTTAAATGCAAGTCTGTTTTTAAAAAATTTCAAAATCCATATTTCTAGACAATGTGAAAAATGCACGAAATAGAAACATAAGATGGTTTGGTATTTGTTGACGGTACATGAAAATATTATAACAATATCACAGAATAAAGACAGCACAATGATAGGTGTGAAAACAAAGATAAAAAAATTTGTTATAAATGCGTAGAAAGCAAGGAAAATGTACATAAAAAGATTAAAAGAGTGTAAGTAGTTTTATGTGACAATAGGATGTGCATGCGGGTTTTTAAAGGTCAAAAGTACATGTTATAATAGTTCGCAATGTCATTGCTGCGACTATTATATACATTATTTACATGTATATAAATGCGCAAATTCACAGTTATCAATCCAAGCACTTTAAATTTTTTTAAAGCTCACCTGTGCATGACTGCTTCAGCCTGAATTTTTAACCAGATAAACGCTTGCTTGTTAATCAAGCGTAGGCTTTTGATCATACCACCTTGTCAAAATGACAACATAATCGTCTTGTCACGACAACTAACTACCTGCCCTATGAAACCTGTAGGATGTAGAGCTGCTATGCTTATATAAAACGAGGAATTACGCGAAGCTTGTGTGGCACTTTAATAAAAGACTTTCCGTGAGCAAGTTGCGTAGCTTAATTTCCAGTTTGATTGAACCAAAGTGATAAAGTGTGCAAAAAAGTTACTAGCTTATTAACTTGTTTGACATTCAAAGATATCTTTCAAACTTTGACGTGCCAAAAGTGTTTCTAAAATGGCAGAGAAACATAATTGCCTTGTTTTGTTCCTGTTTTGCTTGAATGTACGATTGACCTCTGTAAGTTTTACAGTTTTATTATAATTGCTTTATGTAAATTAAAAAACAATTTTGAAACAACGGTTATTGAAATAAGATTCTAACAGATGGGCAGGACGTGAACGAAGTACTTGTAAGCGTAGACTGGAAAGACATGAAGGAAATGCAGGAGTTTAGACAAGAATTTAACAGAGCTTTTGTGTCGGACCTTACAAGAGGGATTTTTAACGTGTTTCCAAAAATGATAATTGACATGAATACAACAGGTTTGTAGTTTTACATTTTAAATCTTAAAATTTCACTATCGGATTTACAACATTAATTTACGCTCTTACTTCAGAACAAATTGAGCCGAAGCAACAACAAATCTTCAATTATGCAGCCTTTACCAATAAACTACGCAAAGAAATGGGGTTGGAAGCAATTCAAATATGGATCAAAACAAAAATGCACTCTCTGGAAAACAAAACATGGCTTCCTGTTAACACTGCTGTATTGTTGGCACAACAACCAAACGTTATATCGTCAGGAACTATTACGGGTTTGATACTGGAAGCACCGCTTGAAATGGACTTTGTAGGTACTTTTGCAGTATTTCAGGAAGAGGCAGAAAAAAATCAACGCGTGCTAGCAAATAGTGACCTATTACTGTGGTTTATTGTACCAGTTGGTATGAAATGCACTACCGAACGTGCCTTTTCCTTTCCATATTCCAAATTCAGCTTTGGGGTCTATGATCAATACAATCACCAGGATTGTCCATCGCCACCTGTAACCACTTTGATAGCATAAATAAATTCAGGTTCCATAATACCGAGCGCACCAAAATAAAAAAAATCTTTAGCAAAAAGCTTAATTGCAAAAACCTCAGGATATAACAGGATATAATATGCAATGAAGTTATGATTTTTCTGTTAATTATTATGCCGTGAAAACAATGTGAGCTACCCAGTAATTCCCGTACTCAGTGCTACTAGTTTTTACTTCTAACTTTTTTTTAAACATAAGAGTCTACTTTTGTCCATTCTGATAAAATGTTCACTATCTTTAGATAACGATCTTTAATTATTTCACAATTCTTTTATTTGCGAAAACCGTTGCCAGTATTTGAGTGTTTGCCCCGGGTTTGTTTGCTGCATCGAGTTCCTCCGCTTCATTTGTTTACTCTTAGTAATGAATAGCTTTAAAGATGGAAATTGGGTTAAAAAATATCAAAAAATATAACAGGGTCTTCAAGCAAACCAAATGTAGCAAGTATTGACATTGTAATAGCCCAATTTATTCTGTATTTTACAACGCTTAATCAGAAAGAACGGGTGATGGGGGCCGCAAAGATTAAACGCGCTTGTAATTTCAAAATGCTTGCTTTTTTGAATACGTCACAAATATTCCACACAAAGTCTCAGTGTCTCAAGTCTCCCTGGTAAGGCATCACAAAGGTTCCGATTTCGAGCATCGAAAAACGCTTGTTGAGCCTGATATGGATACTTTATATGAATAGAGATTTGGTAACTGAAGTTTTTAGGTAATTTAGTCATAGTTTTATGTCTTATGTGCGACTATATAACGTTTCAGTTACCAAATCTCTATCCATATCAAGCAAGGCCTCAACAAGCGTTTTCCGATGCTCACAACTGGAACCTATATAGCTCTCTACTAGAGAGACTTGCGACACTGAAACTTAGTGTGGAACATTGGCGACGTATTCTAATAAAGCAAAAGCTTTTAAATTACAAGCATGTTTAATCTTTGCGGTCCTCCATCACCCGTTCTTTTTATTCAAAAGTAATCAAACTATAAATATACATAAATGCGGATTTTATATTGCAGTATGAGAATACGCCGTGGATGAACTACAAAGACGACTGTTTGAAACTGCGTGAAACTTTTGCTCCTGTCTTGTCTCCAAAGATGATGTTTATAAGTTCTGAACGGAACCCTACCATGTCCTATAGTGCAGTTATTGGAATGGGATATTTTGATTCGTATGGAAACCTTACCAGTTTGATGGCACTTAAACACAAAATGGTGAATAATTGTGAAATTTATATTATTCCTGATGTAAGGGTTAAACATATACATCCACCACCTATCAACTTAAACAAAACCATGGTTGACCGAAACCATTTAGGGTTTTCCTTGTATTTCGATATGCTTCCTCAAGACATAACCGCAGTATTTCAGGAAGTACTGCATACCGTCCAAAAATAACGATAACAAACTTTTTTAATTTAACAAAGGAAAGTGTAGTGCAGATAAATTCAACAGTTTACGAAGTTCTAAATTTTAAGCAAAGAATTGAAGGAGGTTTTGAATATGTTAAGATTAACAACGTTCCAATTGAGGTTTCAATCATGCTAGATCGTTTTGAAGATAGAAGTAACTCAAATGAAAAGCCGTATCTGAAAGTACTTGAGAAAGTGTTTGAAAACGCAGTAAATATTAACAAGGCGTCAGTAAAAATAATTAGCACAATTGTGATAACTGGTTACAAAACAGAATATGTCTGGCAAGAGATGCTGAGACATTTGGAATACCTTGAAAAAAGCTACCCAGATCAACAAGTAAGAAATGGTTTTAGAAAAATTATTTTAAGTGGAATCAAGCAAAACATATTTTCTTTATTTAAAGGTTTATGGACCGGAGTTTGGAATTTTAGTAAACGTTCATCACTGCAATTCAACAAATGTAGCCAGTAGAATAGAAGAACTAAAACACTCCAGTGTTAGTATACAGATATGGCCAGAGGATAAGCTGTCTATTTCCAATAGACCATTTGTACTAGGCATTTCTGTATCAAACTTTAGTAAACCATTAGTTAGGTTAGAAATATGCAAAGAAACGTTTCAGAGGGAAGGTTTTACGTCGGAAAATTTCTTTTTCTACGCAACAATTCTATCATGCCATAAAGACTTCGATGTAATTGGTGGAGAAATGGAGCACTTAGGCTTAATTCGAAGATTAAATGACTTGCTAGTTTCAGCTGGAAATTTCCTAACAATGCATTCAGCTTTAGAATCGTCAAAGGATCAGAATAGTAATCCGGAACTTAAAACGTATCCAATAAGCTTGTGTAATGCTTCCGATGCAACCAAAATTCCGTCTTGTGCAAGAGAACAAATTTGTGGATGGTGGAGAGTATACTATGATAACGATGACTTAGATGTAATGCCTACCATCAAAGATAAACGAACCTGTAATTCCATTTCTCATATTAAAACAAACATTCTTAAATTACAATGCTAATTACAAACTATGATTTTAAATAGTGCTTGAAGATTTCTTCTATATGGACTTTGCTACCCGAAGTCCAATTACAAGTTCCACTTGGGAATCTGAACTAGAATCAACTTCGATACCAAGTTCCACCAAGTTTTATACGTCAACAAATTTGGTTTCAAGCTCTACAGAACAATCAAGCATTGGCACCACTACAGTTGCAAGCTCTCACACGCAGAGTTCGAAACTACAACTAATACTACTGCTGGTTCTGGTTGTAATTGGTGTGTTTATAGTAGCAATTGTTTCATTACACCTCTTGTTTCGATATCGACAAAACCACATTCTCCCAAAAAACGAATTGCTGGAATTTTATAATGGAAATCCAAGTATGGTGCCCATTACTGGAACGGACGTGGCTTGCTCTTTGAAATATAACAAGTCACTCTACGAGATTTCACGCTCAGCTTATATTCTTGGTAATTGGTATTGTGATTTAACGTTTCTTAACTTCCGAGACACATTTTAATATTAATAAATTTCTTCACACATGATCATGTTTAAATATAACTAAAACGTTTCGAGCATTTAGCTTATTATGAGCAGAATCTAAAATTAGTATTTATGGACAATTTTAGACACAACAAGATACATAGGCTCAGGAGAGTTTGGCATACTCTACCCGGGAACTATCAAAGATGGAGGTTTTGATGTTGCAATTAAAACACTGAAAAAGCGTACCAACGTGCTGGAGCAATCTTCAGTGCCGTCACTTCGGGGTATGCTCTCAGAAATTAAAATTTTGTCTTTCTTAGGTGCACATAAAAACATCGTTAAATTGTATGGAGCAAACACAGACAAACTATCAACTGGCAATATATTTGTCATTTTGGAAATGTGCAGTTTTGGCTCTTTAGCAGCTTTCCTTAGAAAATTGAAACGGAAAGAAGATCAAGATTGTTACAGCGTGGCAATGAGCTCTACCAGGTCTCTTTTTGAGGGTTCAGAAGAAGATGAATGTTTAACTGAATATGATTTTCACCCAGGAGTTATAGATAAGGAAACGCAGGACAGCTTGTACAAGTGGAGTAAGGAGATTGCATGTGGAATGGAATACATTGCCTCCAAAAAGGTGACTCACAACTTGTCGGGAGATCAGAAGACAATTCTTAAATCCTTCTTTAATTTAGATAGTTCATGCTGACCTTGCAACAAGAAACATTCTGTTGGATGGAAAGAAAATTGCCAAAATTGCTGATTTTGGACTTTCTCGTCGCCTGTACGACTACACGCATTACTTGAAAACTAGTCATGAACCCTTGCCTTGGCGATGGATGGCTCCTGAGGCACTTAAGAGACTAGAGTTTTGTGAGAAAACAGATGTTTGGGCGTATGGAATTACTCTCTGGGAAATCTATATGCTTGGAGATACACCGTATCCGGGACTATCTTGGGATGTGAACTTTCCTAACATGTTAGTAGATGGGCTTGTACCAGGAATGCCTAAGTATGACGACGGAAAAATGTATTCAGTCATGAAACAGTGTTGGGAAATAAATCCAGAGTTGCGGCCAACTTTTCTGGACATAGTGGGCAAGATTGACAACGCGTTTGAAAACCAAAAGCTTGAAGGATACGTAGCTGTGTGGTAGTTAAAATATGTTGAATTGTACATTTTTATTTGCATCAATATTGTAACCTGGTTACCCAAACTGAAAACAACCATACATGCAGGAATATAAATAATCAAAGATAAAAAAAAGGCAGTTTCAATGTACTTCGTAAACAAAATATTTTACCCAAGAAACAAATAAATGATTTAATGCAACTTAAAACGATAGTTTTATTATTATCTTCAAGCTGTTTGATACCATGTTTTATTTGTATTTTTAAAGTATTTCCAATGACAACTTTTACAGCCTTCTCCGCGTTGACATAATTAGTTCTAACAACTAAAGCCTACATTTATAATTTTAAAATCACAGTGTTGATTCTTAAACTCTGCGGATTTTTTTTCCAAAACCACCTGTAATATTATTTGCAAAGCGATTAATTTCTTAGTTCTGGTGCTACACAATACAAAGTGGGCCATCCCAGCTTTGATTAATTAGAATTTAATTCCACTATTGTCAATGTATTTTATACATATATATTACATATTAGTAACAAATTATTGTACCTCCACTCCACAGTATCCGCTTCATAAATGCCTTTTCCAATCAGGACTGTCCAAGTTACAGTACGGAAGTCATGTGAAATAGTATAACGTATAATACTGGGTCACCGTGCCTTTCGGACATGACCCAAACTCGAAGTTAGGCTGAGTAAGTACAAATAATGTAAATAAAACAAAGCTCAGTTCAGTAGCCAGCTTCATATTTAAGTTGGTATTTACTGTTGAGTGTAAAAAGAAAACAAATTTGCTGTAACAACAATTCGAGATTTCAAGTTACTTATGACTGGAAAACCTGTAGGTTGGCTAACCTGTGGTTTTATAGGTGGCTGAAAAATCATTATGTTAAATTTTTCTACAAAACCTACTAGATATTCCGAGTAAGCGAACGTTTACTTATTCCAGGTATCCAAAGATAAACCCCAGAAACTGGCTAAATATTTGTCAAACGTTTTCGTAACATTTAGTAGATAAAATGTTTTATATTCCGTCAAATAAAAATGTTATCAACAGAAAGTCATGTCCCAGAGTGTAACACATTTGATTAAGATATACTCAGTTCTTCCACATCGACAATCTTAGGTTGGTATGGTAATTTCAAAATAGTACCAAACGTGACACTACTTTGCATTTTTATGTATTTAGAAATTTATTCATAGCACGTTGTTCCTTTTTACTGGGTGTACCCAATATCTTTCCTAGAATTCAATAAAATATTTTTAAATTTATAAATATTGTTTACACGCACGAGTACTTCATTATACAATATCGCACGACTGGTGCATAAAAAGAAGATTTGACAGTGAGTGGAATTCTCAACTTCACAATATTCTGTCTGTTTCTCCATGTACAATTTCATCATAGCTGGCGAAAAAGCTCCAAAACCGGTTTGTGCCTGGAATGCTGTTTTGTTTGTGTACTGCGTGCTTTGTCTACGAGGTCGTAATTTGTTGCATAATAGGTGTTTGCAGCTTCTTTTAATTATTTTGGGATACAATCATAATAGAAATATCAATACAACCGGATTGCTATTATACGAGAGTATAACTCACAATAAGAAGAGGAGTACAGGAAAAATAGGTGACTGTTTTTATTCAAGAAGCCAGAGGAACGTTTCTTTAATCACATTTGATGAATACAGAATTGCATAGTGGTTGAGAGAAAATTGACTACAGAATAAAGCACAAAAATTGTTTGAACACTTGACTTTTACATATTATCCAATTTACGCATTGATTAAAACAAAGTTTGAAAAGTACACAACACGTTTCCTCATAATACTCGTTTTCATAGCAGTAAATTTACATTAAAATTTGATTGACAAAATTCAACTTCTCATGAATCACGTTCATGGCAGACAACCGCGGTGTGAACAGCAGTACAAATTGTATGGACTACGTAAAGGTAATACAAATTGCAAATTGATACTGTTGCCTTGTTTTAGGATTTTTCAGTATACCTGCTTGCCTTGTTTCCTGAGCGTTTACTAATTTAATAAGTCATACACACTGGGAGTACGCCACATTGGGAATGAGATTCTAAAAATATTATGCTACTGACAATCATTCAGAACGCCTGAACTAGTCATTTTTGCGTTAATATGACTGGGCATATGTTTATGTCAATTTCTAACCAAGGTAAACCTGGAAAGTAAGACATTTTTGAAAATACAAATATCAAGCATATAGGAAAAATATTGGTAACATTTTATAATTCAAACAAGCAAAAATTGTCTAGAAAAATACAATATTGTTGTCCGCCATGTATCGGCACTCAAACTCTACATAATATTTTTCGTCTGACTTTTATTGACTTATCTACATGTAAAAGTGCAACAAACACCCGGAATCATTTATTTAAAAAGTAGTCAAGCAACTTCGCAACGTGTGTGTCAAACAACGTTTCTAAATACATATTATTATAGTACATTTTATTCAAAAAGTAGTTATTTCTAGAAATGATCACAGACGTATGATACTGATTAAACTGGTGTAGCTGGAAAGGGTCATAAAAACAGAATTTCATTCAAAGCAAGAAAAAAAAGATAATATTTTTGGTAGACCAGAAACCGGTTTATGTAAATATTTCGTGCTGTCGCTCGGCCATTGACTACAAAGTAAATGCCCTTTGCACACTCCAAAATATTACATGCATTTTCAAATGCTCATGTGATCATAATTGTTGTTATGACTGATGTTGCTAAGGTATGAAACGTCGCCTGTTGCAAATCTTGCCAGTTCAGTCTTGTTCATGCAAGCGGACAGTAAACCCAAAATACATACCAATTTTTAGGGCAATCTTAACTCAAAATGAAAAAGTTTTTGGCTCTCGGAATTTTCAGTTTAATTATATGTGTCACATTTTCAAACCCAACTGAAAAAGTGAGGACTGCTGACGAGTTTGAATTGCAAAATGAAACTGGCCGTTGTGCCCTAGGACTAAAAATAGATTACTCATACAACGAAACGGCTACAAAGCCCAACAACTTTGCTCCCAGCTCACCCGGATGTCCCAAGTCTGTAAATGGGTCTCGCTGGGTGTATTTGGAGAACCGGCCTAGCTGTTATCTAACAGGTTATCAAGGACCTTGTAAAAATGGCTTTCAGCTCGTACCACAAACAAATTCCCTTTATGGTGTGTGCACATGTATTTGTGAAAATACTGAAAAAGCAAAGCAAAGCAAAACACGGTTCGTCTCTTGCACCGGAGATTCACTTGTCGTAGAGCAAATTTACGACCAACAAGAGAAAAGCTGCTTCTTTATTCGGCAGAAAGGACCATGTAAAGATTCGGAGGTAGTAAGTGAGCATAGTGGAATGTCAGCTACTTGTTTGCCAAAGTGCGACCCTTGGGATACAAAGTCATAAGTGTTGGCGAAAAAAGGACTTTGTGCTTACGTGAGCTTTTGCAATTTGATAACATTTGAAGTAGTTTTATGATAGAATCCAATAAAATTTTACGCTATTTCTTTTACAGGAATTTTATGGAGCTGCGTGCTTTAGTGTTACATCATCCCTTCAGACTGCTCATCCCATCACCAGGAATTTCGTTCAGCACAAAACTTCAAAAATGCACAGCCAGAAAACAGCTTAATTAATTACTTGTTTCGAAACATTTCTGTGTTTGGTCAAAAACAATAGAGAAACTTATTTTACACAACAACACCAGAAGATCGGCATCTTCTGGTGTTGTTGTGTAAAATATGTGGATGTCAAAAAGTTTTAAAAATTTAAGAACTTTGTAGAAAAGAGAAATTTGTGAGTCGACCATTAAAAAGTAAACCAAATAGTCACATAGATATTGCTATAAATCTAAAATTCAGTTGCAAATCGGATGTTAGAAACTGAAAAGAAAATTGACAATAATGGCATAAAAACACGAGTTACATCGAAAATGCATTTATTTTAGTAGAACCATGCACACTTAAAAACAACTTCATTTTATATAAGCTTGTCAAATGAAAAGCGTTATTTAGAAAAAAATAGCCTATAAATTTATATTTGATTTCCATTGGAAAATGCATGTTTTTCACTACAAAATTATCTTCAACGCAGCCATATACTTTGGATAAATGAAAGACTCTTAACACTTTCATTTGTATAGGAAATTTCATCATCAAGAACAAGTCTGAATAAATGCCTGAGGTTTATGCACATGCAAATGATTTTCTTTAATTACAAAAACGCAATCCAAACCAACAGTAAAATGTATGTATATCCAGCTCATGACTGGAAACTCGGTATTTTTGGTAGGCGAGAAGAAACCTGTTTATGTAAAATAGTATTGAGTATCACATGCCATCAGACTACCAAGTAAACTACCTACGTAAATTCTACGAATTCTTAGACTTTTATTGCCAGGTAATCATAGCTATAACCAAAACCAAAACCTACAAAATATTTGTTGTGGCTGGACTCAATCTATTCAGTGTTGTCCATGCAGACAAAACAACATAAATTGGTGCTCTCTCGTTTTACAAAATTATTCTTTGCGACAGATTAAAATGAATATGTTTTTGGTGGTTGTAATTTTGTTTGTCGGTGTTTCCAAACACCTTACAGATTCAGAGCCTACCGAAAATGTCAGATTAGTTTACGACTACGTTTATACAGACGAAATAGGTTGGTGTCCCTCAAAAGTAGAAAAAGATTATTTGTACAACGAAAGGGCAACCAAAGCAAACAGCTCACTCGAGTGACCCCAATGGATGGATGACTCAAGTTGGATGTATTTTGAGCACAGGCCTTATTGTTACTTACCAAATCACCAAGAACTTAACCAAAGTAGTTATCAGCTTGTGCCACATACAAATTCGCATTACGAAGTGTGTACTTGTATTTGTGAAAATACTGAAAAGAGAGAAAAAATCAAAAAGTGTTTTGTGTCGTGTACCAAAGAAATATACGACAAACCAGAAAGTACTTGCTTTTCTGTTGTTCACGGAGGACCTTGTAAGGATAAAGACATTGTAAAGGAGAATAATGGAACATCAATACCTTGTGTTCCTATATGCAACCCATTTGATCCGGATCATATGGCCAGAGGAGGACTGGCACAAAGAGGACTTTGTGTTTGGGTAAGATTCTACAATTTAAGCAAAACGATTGATTTCATGATAACGTTATACAATATATTATGCTTTTACCATTGCAGAACCTTCATTTATCCTTGTGCCATGGCCACAGTGTAACGACTACAATGAAGACGCCACAATGCCCACCAGGATGTGAATTTAGCACAAAACTTCAAAAGTGCGTAGCAAAGAAGCTGCTCAACTAATAAATAATTTTTATCACCAATGAATAACAAAGAAAGAGCCATAATATGTAAATACCAATCAATGCATAATACATCAGTAGGTTTTAAAGTATTGTGAACAGCAATTGACTTGCGACAACATAAACTGTAAGAAGAGTGAAATATCCAATAAAGATATAATTACAAATTTGAAAACCCAAACAATGGTTATACCATTTCCAGATATAAAAATGCTATCATTTGTATGGTAATAGAGCGGTTACTGTAATATGTTGAAATACTATTTTCTCATTTTAAGAGTGCGAAGTACTAATGTAATTTAATGCATGTAAATTTAAGTACCTATAAGCTTTTCTTTGTTTCTCTCCCTAATAAAACAACGATAATCTGCTTGTATATATCTGATTACGTAGTTTGCCTGAAGCAGCAAACAATGGTAGTATGAATGCAGGCTTTATCTACGTTATTTGGTACATGTACTTATTTACACGCAATGCCGAATTAATTAATCAAATGGTGGAATATCATGTATTTGCGTTTTATATACCAAATATGCTGTATAGAGCTTATTCCTAAGACTCCACAAGAAAATCTTTATTCATAAGCCAAAAGAATTTATTAGAAGAAGCATTTATTATATTAGTCTGCTCACTGTTGCGTGACACGCAATACAAAATTTGTATAACGCGTGAGTTCTGTCTGCTCGGGATAGAGATGGTGAACACAAGAAGGATAGTATTGGCAAGTGTTGGTCGTTACAGCTGCTCAGCTCTTTTGTTGTCTAGCTGTTCTTTACTGCTTACATTTTTACAAATCCTCCGTGGAAGTGTTCCGTGCTTAGTTCTGCGTTACAATTTAAAATTTTGTATAAAATTAAAATATTTTAATCTGCAGTTCAAAAGCATGTTTTAGTACATTTAGAGTTCTGAATAAAATTTTGTGATTAATAAACTGATAACCAAAATGCTATACTTGTGAAAGTTTGAAAATTTATCAGGTAAGTTTACACAAACAATTTTGGAGAATATTATAAAATTATTTCTGGTTTTTTCATCATATTAAACGTCGAGTAAAACTGTGGGTAAGTAGACACTGTTTTCCTTCTCACAAGGTATGCTATTTGACTGTTAATCGCAATTGGAGATGCGATATATCACATCTTGTTCAGCTTTTTGCGTAGATCCCAAATCTGGTTTCAGTTTGGTGTAAAACACAAGTTTGGAATTTTAAAGAATTAATTATTAATCGTAATTAACGTACAAATACGCGCGCTTGACCCTAGCAGCATCCCCCAGGTGCTCCTCTCTACACACACAACACACAAACAGTGCAGTGCTGCTGCGTTTGCTGTGATGTTGCTCTTGCGCTTGTTTTTGTGTGCTGTGTGTGTAGAGAGAGGAGCACCTGGGGGATGCTGCTGGGGTCAAGCGCGCGTATTTGTACGTTAATTACGATTAATAATTAATTCTTTAAAATTCCAAACTTGTGTTTTACACCAAACTGAAACCAGATTTGGAATCTACGCAAAAAGCTGAACAAGATGTGATATATCGCATCTCCAATTGCGATTAACAGTCAAATAGCATACCTTGTCAGGGTTGCTCCAGAAAATGCACCAATTAGAAAACTAAAAAAACTAAAAATGACACTTGACAACTGAATACATGGACAAGGATTGTAAAATTGGATTGAATTTTGTTTTATGCAGGATGGGAAAATGGGACATTGAGACATTTCTGAAAAATGCAGCAACTGCTACAAAACCTGGACATGTTTCAGGAGTACAAATACTTTACTGTATGTAATAAGTGTCAAATCCTTTCAGTGTTTAAATCTCGAAAATCTAAGAGAATAAGACCAAACATTTAACATTCATATATCCTTGACTACTGATTATTTCTAAAAATGATTTTGATTGTGAAGTGTTTCAAGTCTTATTGGAGTTACAAAATGTGTAGTTTGCAAACAGATGAACCAAAAATTTCTTTTAGTATGGCATCGCACAGCATTAACTATTAAAAAGTTTAATGCACTTTCGTAAATAATGAGCTATTCGGTCGAATTCTCCGTTTGCTTGATGCATAATTTTAAAGTAAACGTATGAAATTCGTATAATAAATAAACACATACACATGAAAGTCTTTTTCCCCGATATATTTAATTAGCAGCTTCTATTTTACTGTTTTTTGGTGTATTTCAGTTGAACATTTTGGACGTAGTGATTTACGCCATTTCCTTTGAAACAGACGTTTGGTAGCACAAACAACAAATTTCCAACCATTTTTAAACTTACACATTGCCCACATTTTATTTGGCTTGGCTGCAAAAAGAAATGGTTTCGGTTGAATGCAACATTTGCAATAAAAAGTTTGCAAGTGCAGTAATTTTAAGATGTCATATTCGTGCAGTGCATTTGAAGGAGAAACCGTTTCAATGCAAGCATTGTCACAAACGTTTTAATAAAAAGGCTCATATGACTCGTCATGAGATGATTCATACATGTGAAAAGCCATTCCAGTGTGACCTTTGCTCCAAACGATTTCGAACAACGTATGAAGTACAAGTACATCTGAGAAGCCACACCGGAGAAGAAAACTATTCGTGCTCGCAATGCAGCAGAAAATTTAAATCCAGCAGTGGTCTAAGGACACACGTCATGGAACATCAGGGTAAAAAATTTATTGAAACAAAATTTTTAAAAAATGTTAAAATATTAACATATTTCTTTTGATATATTCAGGAATGGTTTACAAACCCTTTGATTGTCTGTTTTGCTCGGCTTGCTATCATTCTACAACGTTTCTATTTTACCACATTCATTCGCACACCAAAGAAAAACCATATCATTGTGAAATCTGCAACACAGAGTTTAGCATAGATGGCAATTTGCGACGTCACATAAAAACTGTACATTCTGATAACCGACCCTACTCTTGTGACCTATGTGCTAAAACATTCCAGAGCAGCGATAAAATGCAAATTCATCTGAGGAAACACTTGGGTGAAAAGCCTTACAAAGGTGAGATTTGCGGTACTGGCTTTTCTACAAAGGAAGAAATGAAAAGCCATTCACTTGTGCATTCGGATGAAAAGTTGTACAAATGTAATGGGTGTAATAAATCATTTCGGCAACCAGGTGGTTTAACATCACACAAAAGAAAAGTGCACACTAATATCGGGACTTGGGATTGCAAACTTTGTGGAAAGCGCTTTAATGGAAGACATGAGCTATCTAGACATAATGTTTTTCATACTGGCGAGAAGCCCTATAAATGTTCACGCTGTAATGCAAAATTTGGTTATAGCTCAAATTTGCGAATGCACCAGCGAACTGTATGCAAATTCTAATGCCAGATACAAAAACTTGTATTCAAATTTGTAACGTTTTGACCATATTAATATAAAGCTCGATTATTTGTTTGGGTTAAATTGCGCTGAAAACTTATTTGTAAATAGTTTTAAAAAATGACGTACTAATTTTGTTTTAGACATAACATAAGACATAAGAATTTTTAGGTGTATATTTGTGTTGTATGTAAACTACATTAAAACTGAATTTTTTAATTCAAATTAGTGTTTATTTATTTAAAATTGATAAATGGAAAAACAAATTTTATTATTATCAAATACAAATTAGCATTTGGAAATAAAATTGTGGAAACCTACCTGGATCTTAAATAAGAAGTAATATCTTGGAATTAAAAATGTTACTATTTTAATAATATTGTGCCATGGCTGTAGGCTTATCTGTTATTTTAGCATAAACAAGTAAGTCAATCTATGATTCCTCTATATAATTTCTAAATAACTGGCGCAATGTTTGCGCTGCAAACGTTTTCGTACACATTTCAACTATTTTATTCTTTACAAGCACCACTCGGGTTTTCATGTCTACCAGAGATTCGAATCTTTCAACTGTTCAGACTTTGATGCAAAATTTGGTTATCGCTCTAATTTGAAAACACACCAGTTAACCCATTGCAAATTATAACTCACATTTTTTGTGGATACTAGAAAATTAATAACTAATTCATTTTTAATGCAACAGGATTAGTCGAATTTGGTAACAAGAAACTGACTGGCTTTTGTTAGTCATGTGAGTTTATTTTCCTTGTTAAGTAAACTATTTTTTAATCCTATTGATTTTGAAAGTACACTAAAAAGTGTTCAGCAAACACTAACAAAATGCAAAAGATTGCTGGGAATAGGACCGTGGATGGGACTGGAAACGTTTTAAGGGACACTTGCCGTGGTGGCCAAAAGCCTTGAGATGATAATCCCAAAGCTAAGGAAATTTCTGCAAATAATGCAAACACGAATTTGACAAACAAACAATAGGATGGAATAAAACACTAGATAAATATTCTTGCTTGCTTAATTTTATTTCTACAAAAATATTGAATGAACAACCACCACAGCGACGTGATTAAAAGGCATTGCTAACAAACGCATTTAATTTAATTTTACATATTCTTACACTTTAGATAATCATAACAGAAAAAACAAATAACACATCAACAAGTCCATTCTAAGTGTTTGCACAAAATGTTATCGTTTTTACGAAATTTCCACGAAATAAAGGGTGAAAATAGGTTTGTACAATTCTGAACTTATTGGTAACAGGTACATTGCTGACCTAGTGAACATCAAGATCTAATATCTTCCCAACTCTTCCCAAGAAAAAGTTGAATTTGTTCGTCCGCATCGTGATTTTGTGGACGAGGATTGAGTTAAAAATCGTGAATTTTATCGTCCACAGTTGAAAACATGCGGACGTGGATTGAGTTGAAAAACGTGATTTTTATCGTCCGCAGGTGAAAAATGCGGACGATGTTCGAGTTTCAAATTGCGGATGATGTTCGTCCGCAGTTGAAAATTGAGTTGAAAATTGTGAATTTTGTCGTCCGCAGTTGAAAATTGCGGACGAAAGGATTCAAGAGCCATTTGCTACAGGCCTACCCATGGGTGATCTTTACAATATGGGCCTCAAAAATTGAATTAAAAGTATTCTAAAATTTTATGAATTTTCAAACGAAGATTTTCATGAATTGATAATAGCAAAAGTACGGCATAAAATTGAGAGCCTGCAAAATCCAGAATGTTGAATACGCGGCTGGGTCCTCTCCATGAGCTCTTGAGCTCATATATATGGGGATTCCCTCCCAAATTACATGGCATTAAATTAATAACAAATTTACATGCTGAGTAGATGTCTCATAATGTATCAGACAAAATTTGTAGTTTTAGTGCTACATAATTAAACTTTTCTTAGAACATATGCGTAACATTGAGATTTAAAAACCTTTCTTAGTTGTACAATGCAATTTAATTTTAAGTGATTCCAACTCAGAAATTTCCGCTATTCAAATTATTGTGTACAGACAGTACAGACTACGTGTAATCAATGTCTCTGTGTTCCAGGTAACCTATTGCTCCAACCAATTTTACGTAGAGTTTTCGGCATTTGCTTTTCTACCAACACAGATAAAACCCAATCCTTTACTTTTCCTTAGATTTTTGTACGCAGGCAATCTTTGATTCAGTGATTTAAACTGATGTAATATTAAGTGTACTTGTTTAGAAGCAGTATTCTGAAGGCTTAAAAATGGCAACAAAATAATATTGCTTGTACATAATCTTCCATTACACTGCGCTGCGAGAATAGTTTTTCATGCATCAACAACTGTATATAAAATAGTTAAATTTCATCTTTAATCCAAATGCAGTAAAATGGGCACACAATTTTTAAATGGATTCCAAATTGTACAATTACATTTCTCCGTAAATTCTACTGAAATTTGCTTTTTAATTTTTAATACAAGTCTCCTGTTGGGTACTGAAATGCCCCTGCTTTTTCGTTTTCTTTGGTATGCACCCACTCCAAATAAGCGACCTATTTTCATTCAACATTGACTTTTATGCTTCTGCAAAGTGCGTGGAAAGTTCCTCGGAAGATTAATGAAGCGTTTTGATGCTTACATCTCCAGCTCAACTTTTCTTCATTAACCCACTCTTCTACAGCTTTACGTAACCTTTTCACTTAATGACAGTGTAAAGCAAATAAACAAAGTGACATAATTTTTTGCGAAATAAAACAAAATACATTAGAAATACTGAATACTGTAGTTACTGAATACAAATAAAAACAACAATATTACAACTTTACATTTCGTCTTAAAGTTCACAATAAAAAATTACATCAAAATTAAAACTTTTATTTTTTTTGCAGAAAATCTCCACCGGTATTTTTTCAATTAGGAACTGTATTAACTTTTTAAAACTTATATATCGTTTATTTTATTTTAGCCCAAAAAACTTGTAAACTGCGCAATTGCCCCTTTTAATTATTTTTAATCTAAACTTTAGATATCCCAGCATGCAAGTCTAGTCATTCGGATTATGAAATGAGTTTTGTTGTCCCTTAACGCCGTAAATATTCAACTTGCTGCTTCTAGCTGCTAAAAAGTTATATCCATTTAGTGGAGACTATATTGATGAAATTTTTGGAAACCCTAGCAATAGGTTCTTTTCATGATTTAATGTTCGTGTGCAAAAATACTTCCTAGTTTAATAGTCGTAGCACTAAAATCTAAATTAAATGAAGTTATTCTTTACAGAATCCTATTTTAGAAATGATTAAGATTTCATTAATTGGAGATTATAGACTTCTGGCCAGGTTTATGATCCCGAGCTTTCTTTTTCCTGTGGCATTGAAGTAACTAAAATGTATAATTTTTGTACTGCCAAAATATAACGACATGCATACGCATTCTCAAAAAGAGCAAATACTATAGCAAACGAAGTCAAATTTCAATACGTTCAACAATTTACTTTTGATAAATGCAAACGAAAACTAATAATTATAAACTGAAGTAGTGATAACGTTAGATACATAAATTCAGTTGTTGGAGTTACTGTTAAGAATTTAAAGTTAATTAACTATTAGAGGTAGTGCTTGTGTCTCAAGAGTTTTGGTGTCTTATGCGAGATATAATTTGATACTGATTGTTGCCTGAATTTGTTTTAATTTGCTTTCATTTAATTTTGGGTGTGCAATCAGCTCAAATTAAAATTAAATTGATAATAATTTAAAGTTGTTTGATTTTATTTTATTTAACACACATAAAATCTACACATGCTGACACAGTATTAAATATATTCTACGCATTTTTGCGGCTAAATTGGGTGGCTGATTTAGCTGACAAGAAAAATTGGAACGTCTGCTAAACAGGGGAATGGGGGAGATAAAGTCTCTTTTCACGCGGTCCGACAAATATCTCCAATTAATGGGAGAACTCAACTGAAGCAATTAAACAGCAGCATCTAGGGTTCGGAGTCTTTCAAACGTATTCATTATTGTCATTCCTTTCATTAAAAGTGTTTCGAAAGGAATGGTGTCGTTCAAAGTCTTTCAGATTTTGAGAAATGTCAATCCTTTTAGGTGAATGAAAGGAAAGGAATGGAAAGGAATGACAAATGTCTTTCAAAATTGCCCAACTTTCCATTTACGATAAAAATTGGTTTAAAACATGCCAAAACTCAGTAAATTGTAATGAAACAAGTCTAATTACCAATTATACACGTTACTAACCTGGCCTAAATTTCAAACAGGACAGGAATTAATAATAACAATAATAGCACACTGAACCCAATAATCTACAAACCGCGTTAGTTTATATTAATTAAATGTGTTTACTGGATACATTTACTGAATTTATGGATATATTTATCAATTTGAAATTATTGGAATTATGTTTCCGACCAATTTAAATATTTTGCAAAGTTTTACCTTTGAAAGGAACGGTTTCCTTCAAGTCTTTCATTTCCTTTCCGTTCCATTCCTTTCAGGCTTCCATTTCATTCCTTTCCTTTTATATTTGGATTTGGAAAAATGTCATTTCATTCCATTCCTTTCAGTGAATGAAAGGCTAATGAGAGGAATGAAAGACTTTTTTTCTTTCATTTCTAAAAGAATCCGAACCCTAGCAGCATCTGTAACCACACGAATGAATTTTAGCGTATCTATAAAGTTACATGGCGTCATAGGCTGACAAAATGACAAAATATGTACGGATCAAGTTAAAAAGATTTTCCATTTTTCTAGCAAGCTATTATTTTACCAAACTACATACCATACAAAAGATACCTTTAGCTCTTTATCTTGTTCAAGCAACAATCCCTTATAATCTGCCTAAACATTTGCGCGGCGTGAAAGCACAAAACATTACTAACAAAATTGACAAATCCCAAAGACAGGAAATCCTTACAATAAATTTTCAATTCAACTAACCGGACAGTACTGAAGTTTGTTTTGTTACTACCTAGATAAGTCGCTAACATCGACAAAATACGGATATTAACAATCTGTGATTTAATGCAAAAACCACGAATGCAACAATCAGCGTTTCTCTTTTTTTTCCGTTTTCAGTGAAAAAATAAGACTCTTGCCAATGGAGTAAGGTCTCTATTTAAAATAAAGCGTACAGACTGAAGGACTGAGAAGGATATTCTAAATGGCATTCTGCTTTGCTTTCTTTTTCCGCGTCTCAAATATGCAAGGTATTATCATCCTAAATTGAGACTCGAACCGGTAAGACTTTCTGCAGTTTGAACAGTTGATATAGTAAAGATACTCAATATAAGTAAATAAAAGCCACACCATACAAAATTTCGCACGCACAAGCAACGCTTTCGTGTCAACTAAACAATATAGATTATTCAAATCAGCTAATTATTCCTGCTCAAATATCCTTACAAAACCTGTATGGCTTCTGTGTACCCAATAATTTATTTCACATTGAGAAGCGCTTTACCAGTTTACAGCTTCTACATTGGCACTTTGCTGTTGATATTGCAAGATGCTAAGCCACAAAACACAGTAAACTCCAAGGCAGAATTCTAAGCAAGTTTGGGCAAATTTGAGACTAGCCAGCTTAGGGTTCGTCTACTAGTAAACTACTTTAACCCCCATATCATCACAAGCCCTGTGTCGTGCCCCAAAAACAATATATCATTGCTGCGTCAATTATATTCAATATCCATATGCATGCCCACTTGTCTATATTAATGTGCTAGTATTATACTGGTCACGTTGCTTTAACATGTATTTTCAAGCAATTAACTAAAGTATGACACTACCTCCTAACGCTGGCTAGCTTTGGGTAGTTTTTAGGTCTATCATAATGCATTAGCATATTATTTTGTGCACATGGAACGCCCATGCTTACAGGTACTAACCTTGCGACAACTGGCAAGCGAAGGCACATTGACTAATTTAAAATTGCTGTATTTTTAACTAGTCCTCAAGAATTCAAATAGTTTTTTATTCTACGGTCAACCGAACACCCGTGATTGCACGTTCAAATAATCTGTTTTGGCCGTTTTCGGCATTGCTTATAAAATTCGACAATCTTAGATAAGCATACATCTATTTCGAAAAATCATTGAAACCAAAAATTAAATGTTTCACTTCGGATATTTGATAAAAAATTGAACTGGGAAAGCGCATATGATTACTGACAAGTGAATGTGTTGAGTATTGTGAGGCGGACTGGAAAAGCGCTTCTGAATGTGTGCCAGGCCGCTTTGCGAACTACCGTGAGACTGGCGTTTTTCTAATCCTTTCGTTAAAGAATCCTGTGGATGAGTTCTCTAGCATTCTGAACCCCAGAAATGCATTCAAATCTAGCCAAAATGCAAACTTATCAAGCAAACTTATAAAATGTATCAAGAAGATATGCACTTATATATACCACCTTACATTTCTTAAAACAGTAAGGCAACATTCTCGACTAACTACAGTAAATTGTTCGTTGCTAGTCTTCAGACGTTATTGTATTATGCTATCCGACAACGTGATGACAAACAAATCCAATTAATTCATCTACATCAGTATACTCCATGCTTGAAAAGAAAAAAAACTTTGCATACTAGGTCGCATGCTAAACAAAATTAATTTCCTGTCAGAAATGATGAACGTGTCTATTGATTTCTTTCATCTCATTATTTAACTGGAATATTCTTTAGCTATATTTTTCAACTGAGAACTCAATCGATTATCGAACACTGCGATGTCCTGGATATTTATCAACAACATTAGTCTTCTCTTCACACTTTATGTTGCGATTAGAATGAATAAATTTGTACTTGGTTCCAATATTTTATTGGTTTCTGAGGTCGGTGTTGGTTCATTGCATTGTGTTTATAGCAAGAGAGAAAACTGCCAAAGTAAAACTAAAGTTTATACGTGTATTCTTATAATAAAACAATGCGTGTATTTGTTTCTGGTAAACGTAAAACTGTGAATGTGACCAAAACGCTACAAATGAGAGTGACGCTGATATTCCCCAAACTTTATATGCACAAAATGGTGCGATTGTTTTGAAAATAAAGAGATTAATAATCACTTTACTGACGAGGCTAAGGCTTCGTCCACTAATGACGTCACTTTAAAAAACCGCTTTTTCGAGTGACCCACTGACCCCTGTCATTATTTTTTAACATTAGAGGATAGGGCACTTAACGCAGGCCGTCACCTTTTGACCCGAGTGACACACCGACCCCTAAAAGTGATGTCATTAATGGATGATGCCTAATATTGTTTTTAAATTCTGGGGGCTTGCACACCTGTGCTAAAGTATTTGCTTCCTTACAGGTATACATTGAGCTATTGTTGAGGAAGAAAAATTGCAAATTAGTTTCGATTTCAAACAGTAAGTAGTTGTAGGCGACCTAAAACGACAATTCCCATGGATTTTTAGAACCAAATTAACACAATTAACTAATATATTTGCGTCGTGAATAAGTGACTTGATTAATTGAAACCAGCGGTTTCCGAATTATTGCGTGATATAAAAAACTTGCCGGGATAACCCGCCAAACATTAACTCTAGCTGAAAATGGAGTGTCCGTTTACCTTAGTTATGTACGTCTCAGTTTTGTTTAAGGTCGTTTTTTGCCAAGACAACCTTCTACGTAGTGGGCGAAACGATAATGACCTATGCGAAGCAAGAGAGTTCCAGATATATGTTAAAAGCTTAACAAAACTGTTATCAGCACATAAGAACAAACACGAGCTAATGATTCACTCCTTTGAACCAACTTGCGGATTTGGAGTAGAGAATTTGCGTTACATGATATTTAATAAAACATACAGAAAAGACATTGGAATCGTGTTTCCGTTCAGGTACATCCAACCATTTGCTGTTGTATTGGTACCACTGGCAGAAACGAACACAAAAAAATCAAGCTCTTATGTATTCTCTACGTTTTATCAGCTTTCGCTTCGTGCATCCACTCTCTATTTATTCGTTCACAAATGGAATTTAGCAAACCACAATTCCACATCTCTGTTTTACAAGGCAAACGACACCTTGCCAGCAACAAAACTTCTGATTCAAGTTGGACCAGCAAGCGCCGCATTGACAAGATACTATTGTTCTGGCTACTGTGGTAAATTTGTACCCTGGAAAACTTTACAAAACTTTACCAAATATACTGTGTTGAACCCACTTAATCTTCATAAAAATTGTTTTCTGCATGGTCACAAACAAGAAATTACAATCACGATGGACATATCAAAGGTTCTCGTGAACTGCAAAAACGGATTAAAACGTTTTGTTTCAATGTGTCGTGATCATTTTATGAATGCTCTTTGGCTATCCCAATATCACAACTTCACCTTTAAATTTATGGGAAAAGAAACAAGTCATTCTGTTTACCGTTCAAAAGTTCAATATTTTGACCCATCGGTTTCGTATACGGATTATGGAAACACCATTGCCAGTACAGCTCTACGAAAAACAAGTTTGTCGTTAAATATGGTTGCCAGTGACTCGGTATATTATTGCACAAGTCTTCGCAACAGTATACAGCCATATTATGATGCCAGCGTGCAAGCATGGAAAGGAGATGTATCAGTACCAACAGTGGTTTGCTTAATTGTTTCATTGCTAACTTTGGTACGAGTCTTGAATTACCCATACGGTGGTAACCCATCCAAATACAATATATTTGAAATGGTAGGAGAGTTTCTGTGCTGGTCTATTGCAAGCGCACACAAGCGCACAAAATTTTTGTTTTTAGTAAGTTTATTGGGCATGTCAATATGTCCGTATTACACAAACGAGGTCACAGCAGATGTGACTGTATTAATTCACGAAAAACCATACACAACACTGACTGACCTGCTACTGAATGGATTTAAACTTCGTTGGCCAAACTTTATAAGTATAGTCCTTCAGTGTGGGAGGCCAGGTATAAAGAATTTGGAAAAAGGAATTTGTCGAATTTACTAAATTCCAGTATCTATTACAACAAGACTGAACGTGGATTGAATCCGAAACAATTGCTTAAAAATTGCTTTTGTGTTAATAAAAGATCCAATGATTTTTCTCATGATAGGAAGGGGTATAAAAAGTCTATCGAAAGATAGCCCAAGAAAAGTTTTCCTGTTGTCCGAAACACTCGTTAAAAGACATTACTATCATATTACGTATACCGTTAACAGATTGTGGGTTATGAAAACCATCCAATTTATTAAAGATGGTGGATTTATGCAAAGCTGGCAGGAATGGGCGTCTAATACAGGAACATGGAAATTTAGACGAGATATACAAAACAATAAATTTTGGCCTGTCCGAGTCAAAACCACAGAAAACTATATAGAACTGAAACATTTGCTGGTCATAATTCTATTGATTTGCATTCTGTGTGTCGTAGCTTGGGTGTTGGTGTTGTGTGAGGTTGTCTATAAGAAAATCGAAACAGGTGACTTGCGTAGAACTGCGAGGAAAGAAACTGATGAAGTAGAAGCGCCAAAGCTTCAAATAAAAACTATTATGGTTGCAAATCAAACAAAAGATTTGGAGGAGAATTTGAACCAAATGGAAATTCCCATAAGTTCTCAACAAAAAAAAGCTGCTGGAGGATTCAAATGAGGAAGTGGAGGTGGCAATACAAGAAAATGATTGGTTAGAAGAGGATATTTTGGAAGTACAGCATGTCCCATAAGTTGTCCCGGCAAATTTCATTTTGCTATAAAAATTCATAAAAACGTTTTCAACAAACATTACTAGTACAGAATGATTAAGCTATTCTTAGAGTATAAGTGTGCAAATTATCTCGATTTAGTTACATAAGGTGTTTCCAAAATGCCAATTTACATTTAGTGGCGCCACCTATGACATTTACCGGTACTAAAATTTTCGTGTACTGCGTACATTTATATTTGTATTGCGGGTTCCAAGTAAAATTTAGCTAGAAATTAATTCCTGCATTGTATTCACAATTTGAGTCTTTACAAACGCATACTAGATAAATTGTTTCAGGTTTTCTTATATTTTTGTAAAACGACAATTATTGATCCAATGCTCATAAACTTGATTTGCTTGCTTGTAACAAAAATATTTCTACGAAACACTCAGTAGTATTACTTTGCTTTGCCCACTCTGGGAGCTTAGAAAGTGAGCTACAAACAGAGTTGAAGCAGATATAGTTTCAAAGTTTGTTTGCCAATTTTGATCACTTTAAACATTTTCCAGAAATTTTCTGAAAAATTAAGTGTTTATCCCAAAATGGCTAAAAATTGAATTTCTTATAATTTTCTTCCTACATAACTTTGGTGCATGGTCAATAACTCATTTGAAAGGCCACATTTTGGAGAGTATTTCATGATTCCTTGCTGTATAGTTACTTTGAGGAATCAGCATAGACAAAGGATTAAATAAGATGATTCTAAGAAAATTCGATAAAAATAAAAATTGACATTGCTGCATACAACATCTTGCTACAGTTATATCAGTTGGAAACAAGGAAGTTTTTGGAAACAATTTACACATTACAAGAATCCACTATGTTTGGTGTATCCAAGCACCGTTTTGCCTGATTGGAATTGCTCTTCTGTAAGCTTTTATAAATGTACACATTTTGCAGCCCTACATACGGGACATGCTGTACGTTATTCAGAAGCATTCTTAAACGCGGGAAAACATAATATTACATTTCTGTCTTCATGGAGTTGCTGTGGTAAAACGTACTATTGTGTAGATTCGAATACTTTTTGAAAATGGCAAAACGTAATATTGTGTGGCCTGAGCTATTCCCGCGCAGTGGTAAAACGTACTAATCCGCTGTTCTTTGCACTTCCGTGCCCGCGTAAAAACGTATTATTACGTCCGTTTCCGTTGTATTACAAAGAATTACCACGTCAAGGGCTGAAACATATTTTTGAAATTCTCATTCCAGTTGATACTTGTTCCAATGAAATTGCCAGTTCGGTACCTTGGCTTTCCCATTTTAATTGCCATGTGGGCTTTCACAACAAGATAATTTTAACGCCACTTTAACTACAAAATAGTAGTATTTAATTGCCATGCAAAAGGGTTCAGCAAATAAATGCAGGTTGGCATGCAAAATATTTGCGTTGATTACGTTGCAATAACAAATATTTTTTTGAAACCCCAGGTTTGCTGCTTGTAAACAATCAACAAATTGTCAAAACTTTTGGAAACAGTATTTTTATATATCAACCACAAATAGTTGTTGTTTTCTTTGTTCAAAAAATGTTCAAAATTGTTTATCTGTATGATAGGTAATTGTAACGCAATTAAATGTAAATAGCTGTGCACGCATTTACTGAGCAGATTTACACGATTAAATTTATGCTGTAGTATACGTAATAAAAATGCAATTAAAAAACTGTGTGGTACTTTTTTGAAATGTGTTTAGCCCAATAAATTTAAACATTTTTGCATTGCAGCACCTTCCCAGCTTCTGTATCAATTTCTCTATTTACTTTTTGCTTGCGTTAAAAAATCGATAACGCATTTCGTGCACTCTTTTCTCGTGTGAAACATATTTGATCAAAATACACAAGTTGAAAACTGTGTTATTTGCCAGATCAAGTGCAAGTTCTATTGAAAAGAGAGCTCTGGCATAGTGGCATATTGTTATTTTTGATTTAAAATTAGGTACTCAAGAACGTTTCACTCATCGTTTTAATGCATGACTCATTCAAATACGTTCGTTAAGCAAGATGATAAAACAGCATACCACTACACTATGCTCTGTAAGGCAAACAACGTTATGTCGTTTTGCTATTTAGGTAAAAATGTACGCTAGTATTTAAGGACAAAATCGTGAATAAATCGGGGCTCTTACGCCAGTATCAAACTGAAACTCATTGTGTTCTTGTTGATCTTATTTAAGTAACCTACCCATAAACCCAAAACCCTAACAATATTAAAACAATGCTTGAGTCTCCAATTCTTTGAATTACTTTAGTTGGATCTAAGTCATTAAGTGATGTGCATAAGTCATTAGTCCTTAAGTCATTTTTGGTTATCAGTGTAATGAAAATTAGTGGACGATTTGCTGGCAGTACGGACTTGTAAGGGCTATTCCGGACAGATTTAGTCGGATTTAGTCGTGGGTTTGGTGTCCGGACAGAGTTGGAGATTTTCTTGGGGATTCCTGCTTTTAATGCCTTAATTTTTTCCTTTGAACCTTTGAAATGGTATGCTTATAATTCTATCTTGTAACTAAACAGGCCGGAACACGGTCCAGTTACTTTCGAAAAAGTCGCAGAGTAAAGCGTGTATTCCACAATCACCTAAACTAGTTCATTTGGAGGATTTCCTCAAAGCTAGGTAGTTCCCTGCACAAAAATTAAGTTAATCATTCTGATGCAATCATCCTCCAAACTTTTGTAATGAGCAAAGCAATCCCTCCATTCTTTTCTGGTTCTCTTTTAAGAAAGGTTGACATGCTGCCATTTAAATATACAATCAGGTGACAAGTAAGAGCACACTAATTATTTTCCGGGTATATTTTTGGTGGAGGAAAGAAGCTAATAATCATACCGTACTAAAGAATCGTCTATGTGTTGGCAACAGAATCAAAAATGACATTGTAAGGTGACACTGTGATCTGGAGGAACACGTGTAGTAGACCTTCCTGCACCAGTTAATATTTCTGCTTGTAAAAACGACGCTTTCTTACTCTCCATTTTATCTCCGAACTATTCCAAAACGCCCTATATTTCACTACCAGTACATAAGAAAGCTAATAAACCTTTCTTTCTTGTCGTGAACGTGTCAATATTTCTCCAAAATTCAGTCGTATTTCTAAATCACGGCTTGTTCTATGATAATCAGCTTCATCCTTCATGTTCCCTACAAGGTGCATCTCAGTTTTCATTGGCATTGCCAATGCCTCCATTTTTAATAAGTTTTTTTCTCCACTAGCAAAAATGTGCAAGTTCAACTAATAAAATATTTGGCAAGTTTGAAATGGATAAAACTTTTTTGTGGGTGGAAGAGGATGCAGAAATTCAGGATTTTTTGAAGAGAATGCAATAAGCTGATTAAATATGTTTATTACAAAGCTCGTCCTCGATTTTTAAAATTTTCATCTGAGGACTTACCTGAGTACTATAAATATTTCAGAAGAATTTTAGTACTTTAGTTATTTATCCGTGAAAAAATTACTCGGGAAGTTTTTATGATTATTTTGGTTGAGTCCAAGTTTAAGTCTCAACTAAAATAAGGCTACGAAACCATGACTACATTTAAAATGAAATAATGAGTGTAGATTATCAAAAAACTTCTTTGTAGGAGAGGAAAAAATTGTGAACTATGTTAGATTGCTGTAAAGGTTAAAAGAACGTTGTGACAAACATTTAAACAGAAGAAATTTTTAGATTGATGATTCAGATTTCAGAATCAGAATATTGCAATATATTCTTATTTTATTAAACATCTTTATTTTTCATAAACATCCTGATTTTATTTAAATTCTATTTCATGTTCCAGCAAGGGTTTTTGAAATACGGAGTTGAGTAATTACAAGATTTATCAAGAATGAGTTTGTACTCCTCGTAATTTTACACAGTCTGGTAGCATGCAACAATTTACTGATTCTGCAACCTAATACTATTATTAGGCCAAAATACCTTTAAAACTTGAAGAATTAAAAATGTTTGGCGTACAACAAATGCTGGATACACATTATATGTACCACATTCCATGCATATAATGCATGTTTAGGTTGTCCGGTGGTTGCATTTAATATGCCTAAGCAAATGGTCGTTTCGACTATATTTTGCATCACAATAATCATATTAGAAAGGTTTTCTCCGGAATGGACACTTTCGTGTAGAACTAAATCTCGTTTCCTTGAAAACCCTTTTCCACAGTCCTTGCAAATCTACGGTTTAACTTAAGAATGAACTTGGCTTTTGTGTCTTATTAAGCCTGAAGGCTGACGAAACTGCTTGCCGCAAATTTCGCATTTGTGGGGTTTTTCACTAGAGTGTATCAGCTCATGTATCTTTCTGTGATTATTGGTAACAAAACCCTTTCCACATACTTTGCATTTGAACGGCCTTTCACGTAAATGAGTTTTCAAATGCTGCAAAATTGTTTTATTGGTTTTGAAAGTATTTCCACACAAATCGCAAGGGAAGGGTTTCTCCTTTGAGTGTACATGTTTCATGTGGGATGACATAACGCCATTCTGTGTAAACTCTTTTGAACATTTAGAACAGAAGAAAGGTCTCTCGTTTATGTGAGAACGAATGTGACGCTGGAGCATTGACGATGACACAAAACGCCGCGCACAAAATAGGCATCCAAAGCCATTGCAGTGGATTCCTTATATTATATGAGAAAAGGGGGTTTGCATTAAGCGACAAACAAATTAAACATGCTAGTATTTGAATGTGTGTAAAATGCTTACCTTGGTGAAGGTTCATGTGCCAATCACGATACTTTTTGCGTTTAAATACTACACTACACTGCGTGCATTTGTAATTATCTTCGCCAGTGTGACGCCGTATATGTGGATATATATTTGACTGTGCAGCAAACCTACTTGGACAAAGGGAACACTGGAATGGTTTTTCGCCATTGTGAATTCTTTCATGTGCAGTTAGATGTTGCTTTTTTGAAAAACACTTGTGACACTTTGAACACTGGAATGGTTTAATGCCCAGATGCACTGCTTTGTTATGTTTTTTTAAACTGCTGGCTTGCGAAAATCCTTTATCACATAGCTCACATTTAAATGGTTTTTCGCCGGTGTGCACTCTCATATGTCTTATTAGTTTTGAGCTACTCTGAAAAGCTTTGTTGCAGATTTTGCATGGCACCGTTTTCTTTCTGTCTATCTCTTTGCCTTCCATTTGGACAGATTTGTCAAGAATAGAGCAACAATTATTCAACTAAATTTATAACTGTTTTAAACTGTACTGCTTTAAATACAAGTTAATCTGTTGATTTAATTATTATGTTGTTTAAAGTGCATAGTTGGCATGTATAGTATTTTCTAGATCTGGTATAGGCGATTGGAAAGACACAAGTGGACTGGCTATAATTTCCAAACCAAGTTTTGGAAGGTACAACTTCTAAGCTTGGAGCAAATTTGTAGTTTGAATGGTTGTCACACAGACCAATGCCTAATTATGTGGCGGATGTTCCAGAAACTCAACAAATTTTTATAATCCGTTTCTCATCAATCTTTAAAGGTAGGGTTGAAAACAATGTTACCACATCATTGAAAAATGCTCATGAACAAAGCCTATATACACGGCTTTTTAGTCAAGCTAAATGAATCAACTGAGTGTGTAGACCTGAACAATTTTAACACCATTAAAAATAAAATTTAATCCGCTTACATCAGAAGTGTCTACGTGACTTTTCTCACACGTTAACCTGGATGGACATGGAACCTTCCTCTTGCTGCGACGGAGTATATGAATTTATTAAAAAATGAAAACCTAAAATGTAACCATACTCGAACCACTCAAAAGAATAGGGTTAATTTTTCTTCAAACCTAGAAACCGTTTTTTCTTCGAGATGAGATCAACGGAGCTTGATAAAGTTCAAAAAAAGGCATTCTTGCTGTTCTACGTTGTAAGGAATCATGCATGAATACCTGTGTGCATGCATTTCTGGATTGTGTATACCTAGATAGTAATGTATGAACTAGTGAAAAAATCACTAAAATTGTGAAAGGGTTTTTTGTACGGAAAAGAAAAATACCTCCACTATTTATAAGATTTGATGTACAGCAACAAACTACTTTTATGTTAAGCTTTATGCATTATCTCCTTCCACAAAGTTTATGTTTACTTTTTGGCATCCTGCAACTGTCTCGTCGTGTTGCCTGTTCAGTTAACTGCGATAGGAGCACCACGTAGCACAAATTGTGACACAACAGAAAGTTATCCCTAAAAATATTTTAGTTTCTTTTTCAACGGCATTTCAGTATCTTTACTCTTGAAACAAATGCAATTTTTAAAATGACTAGCTTGAATAGTAATAATGCAAAAGTGTGCATGTCGACCTTTGTCTCTTAATAATGAAAGTTGCTACACCGTCCTTTTGCTTTTGCGAAAACAATTTTTCATACTTCATTTTACATTCTAGACAGCCAACGCTTTAGAACGCCATAACATCTTGATTTTAGTGAGCATTGTTTTCTGGAAACTAGCTCTTAAAACTTTTATATTCACTAAGTATTAAATAGATTAATAAAAATGCCAATACTTCCATACCTTTACTTTAAATTTGAGGTATAGCTGCGCTTTTGTAGCAATTGCTGTGTTAAAAGGGTGCTAGTGTTGAAATTTACAATGCTAGTTTTCAGAAGACATCTAGTTGTTCAAGTTACAAGTAATGTATCAAAATATTGAAAAATTAAAGAAGAAACACACAACATATTCTTTCGCTACTTGCTTGAAAGATGTTATTGAGTTCTCCAAAATTCAAACAGTTCGATTTTAATCAAAAATAAACATGCATGGACGAACTTGAACCTCAACAAAGTTGGGCAAAGCCAACGCCGATGTCATCATTTACAACGCAAGGACATACATATTCTTGCTTATGTGTGAACTGCCACTAGGTATATGATAAAATGAGGTTGATATGAATTTATATATCATTAATTTTCTTAAACACGTTAAAGAAAAATTCTTCCACAAAGCATGTTTGTTTTTAGATATACGTGTTTTAGGACATTTAGCAGTTCTACATCTGTGCCTAGCTTTATTTCTTCTAACATTTGGTGTCAAACAAGAAATAATTTTGCATTTTCTCTTCCTGCTTCACCTTGCATGATGTTATTCACTTAGACCAATAAAGAATGAAGATTCTTAGTAATAATTAAATGGTTTTACACACTAAAGTTAAGGGTGTGGTGTTCAAGTTGCAATTTTATTTTTTTAGGATTTCATTTTTCATATATGCAATTCACATCATAATGTTGAATATTCAAGGTTTTATTATCTGAAAAAGCAAGTCACAATAAATGTTTTCAATCTCTGACTTCCGTTTTTGTAGGATTGAACGAGGTTCACAGGAAATAAGCACAGAAAAATTCAATCGTTTCACGTTAGTATTTATATTGTAAACGTTAAAAAACTCTAAATATGCAATTCAGTCAAAGTCGAATTGAGAATCCTTGTTTACTGTATTTTACCATGCACGCAGGCAAGGTGTTGCAATCACCGTGATATCCAACATTCCGTTATGAATTTGGTAGTTTATAAGAACGTCGATTTTCTCCTAAACTAAAAATATATATAACCCCGCCACAGCTAATTTTGGATTTGTTAAGCTGGGAAAATGTGTTTAGAAAATCAAGTATTAATCCGCTTCCAGCTTAAGCTTTTGTAAATGACTTTACGCCTCAAATGAATAGTATACCTTCCTAAATACCAGCATTTGAAGGTATCGGTATGTTGCTAGAAGCTTTTAGCTTTTAAAAATACCAACTATCGGGTTTTGGGTACCTGTTGTCCCAAGTTTATTCATGTTTCGGCTTTCAAAATTCTTTACGGCAATTGCAAATGCTTAAATAAAAGAATGCCATTCAGAACCTTGCAAGTTTAGTGCAAGGAACTAATCATCCTATAGAAGAATTCTTTTCTACTAAGCCTTAGTGAATGTATGTACAAGCTGATCTAAGTTGAAAGCTAGCTTGTATTAGGATAGCAGCAAGTGCGTTATGTTTTGCGGCTTTACACTTTCGTACATTTGGTTGGTTATGTATATTCCAGAAGTTCTTAATTTACTCCGTACAAAGTTCTGTTGACGATAAACTGTCCTTTTTATTTTTTAAATCCTCTTTACAAAGAAAGAACTTCAGTTTCGTTGTTTGGCCAATTAATGCGCAGAGTCCAATATTTTAGGATTATTGTAAACTTAAATTTTTCAAGACTTTCTGCAGAAAATATTTTTCGTTTCTTTACCTAAAATATATTATCGGAGTAATTGTGGATTCATGGAAGGTTTTAATGTAACCCAGTACAAATTTTGTTTTTTCCTAATACTAAGTTCATGCGTTTGTGCTTGTGTTAGTGTGGCAAAGTCATGTAGACTTAAGAACTCTAAGTACGACGAGTGTTTTACTCCTGCTTAATCTTCGTAGGTTCAGACATCTTTTCGTGAATATTCCTTCAAAAATTTCTTATATCTAACAAGTTTATACGCACTGTGTTTACAACGTTCAGTGTTTACTGAAGGCTAAATATAAGTTGGTGGTCCGAGCTTTAAACACATATTTTTTTTACTAAATTCGTTTTAGATTGAGAACGTGCTTGTGTCTTATGGTTTATGTTGACAGTAATGTGATTAAAAACTACGACGATTGGGAATAAGTTTTGTATATGGCATCAACCTGTAAGTCTACACAAAACTGATTTTTTGTATGGCATTTTTACTTAAATACCGTTGACTTTGCAGAAAAGTTTTTTATAATATTAGCAAATAGTGTGAATTTAAACACCTAACTTAAGTTTCTGAGGAATTTTCCGCAGAATACTATATAAGCATTTGAGGCTCTTATATTCCCGTTGTAAGAATTCTTCGTATCCCACCAATGCGTTTGTGCGTGTTTTGTTAGTGCGGTGTGAGAAAAGTCACGTAGATGTTAAAAACTAAGCGGATTAAATTTTATTTTTAAACCTGTTCAGTTTGCCTTGGCTCAGCCATTGATACACTTAAGTAAGGCTTATATGGAAAAGCTGTGCTTTACTCTGCTCATCTGAAATTTCATAAATGAGGTAGCACTGCTTTCAACTTTATCGAGCAAGCCGTGCGTAAAGAGATTATACAAACTCTTTGAGTACCTGGCACACCCGTTTTGCCAATACAAGTAAGCACAAGATACTTTAAATAAATAGCGTAAATATTATTCATCAAGGTGTCCACACACAATTTGACTTGTAAATGCAAAACGTAACTCTACATTCTGCTGGTGTACATTCCAATCGTCAGTTCAAATAGTGTTAAATTGCTTGTGCATGACTACTACAAGCTTTAGCAGAAGTCGGAAAATATTAAGCCTCTACACGTTAGACATTTGTGAAATATGCCGCGTCCAGAGACATACTACTTTAGTTAACTCGTTTGGTTGTGTTCATTAAACATTCTAAACGAGTGATCCTGCCTAAAAACAACGGAAAAACCCGGAGAAAACGGTAAAGTGCGAAATCTGCAGCACAATCTGTCGGTCAAATTTGCAGTTGAAGATACATATGGCAATGCACATGAAGGAAAACCCCTTTCGTTGCAAGCCATGCGACAAGACCTTTACGATGGCTGGAAATTTGCAAAGACATAACGACGCAGTGCATTTGGGTAAGAAGGCATTTAAATGTTCGCAATGTGAGAGGCGTTTTGCATCGAGTAGTAACCTAGCCAGGCACAAAATAGTTCACAGTGGCGAAAAACCATTCCCGTGCACTCTTTGCACGAGGACATTTGCTCGAAAGGCCAATTTACATCAACATGTACGACGCCACACCGGCGAGGAGATCTACAAATGCACACAATGCAGTGAAATATTTAGAACCAAGAGGGCTCGTGATTGGCACATCGGCTGTCATCAAGGTACAATTTTGAGTACATTATAACGAAAAACATTTAGTAGATTAGTAGATTTTTTGCTCTTCAACCAAACAATTTTACTGATTCGTAACAGAAATCCACCAGAAGGGTTCAGGATGTTTGTTTTGTGCTCATCGTTTTATGTCATCGGCAACCCTCCATTCTCATATTCGTTCGCATATAAACGAACGACCGTTCCATTGCACAACCTGTCCAAAAGAGTTTACTAAGAATCACAACTTAGCTACACACATGAAAGTAGCACACTCCGAGGAAAAACCTTTTACGTGCGATTTGTGTAAAAAGACTTTCAAGAACAACTCATATTTGCGGAGCCATCTGAAATTCCACTTGGGTGAGAAGCCTTACAAATGCGGAGTCTGTGGAAAAGGTTTTATTACCAAGACTCTAGTGAATACACATGCTCACATACACTCCATTGAAAAACTGTACAAGTGTGATAAGTGTGACAAGTCATTCCGACAAGCCGCTGGTTTAAAGCAACACAACATGCACGTTCATTCTGAATTGAAACCATGGAAATGCAGGAACTGCGACAAAATGTTCAAAACAAGAGGGAATTTAGTTAAACACGAAAGTATTCATTCACACGAACGACCGTTCCATTGTAGTTATTGTAATGATAAATTTTCCTCAAGTTCAAATTTAAGGACGCATGTGCTACGCAAGCATGAGCCAAAGTAAGCGTTTGCATAAATCTTAATACACTTCGTAACTTACCGCATAGTGGTGTGGCTGATAAATGACTGATAAATTCGCTAAAAGTATTTTTTGGTGATAGATTTGTTAAGTCATGAAGGATGCTGGCTGAAGAAGTATTTGCATATAACCTTCTAAAGGGCTACTTGGAATCTAGACCCAATTTTTATATTTAGAGTGACCTAGGGCATTTTTATTATTTATAAACTATTTGTAACATGGAATATTTTGTAACTAATACATACCTTCGTAAATAAAAAACTTTGTGTTACTCATTAAAATATAATGGACAACCAGGCCATAGCAGTAGAACTCTCAGAATTGAGCTAATGCATAGCTTTTTCTTTCCTCATGCATGCACGTTTCCAAAAGAGGAAAACTGCTTTCATGGTGTAAAATTTAGGTTTGTGTTGAAGATAAATTTATTTATTATCTCAGTCAGTTATCTTAGGAATTATTGCAATTAAAATAAAATAATATTATTATTTAAAAAATCCTAAAAATTAGTTAATTTCTCACAAAACCAGTTCACGTGCCTGCCTTCCACTTTTTCCATTCTACTCATCAGAATCCATCTTTCTGAATCTTGAAGTCCGCAGCGTTGGGAGGGGAACTGGCGAAGCGTTTTCTAATGCGCGGCGTCATTCGTATAGCATACCACCGTACAATGCTACGAGAAATTTTCATTGTAGGTGTCCATTATTTCTATGTTGATTCATTTATAATAGTCCAAGAATAAGAAACAATAAAATTGCCGTTAGGTTCAAAATTAATTGAAAGACTAAGAAGTTGGAAACGGTTTAACAAACACCTCAAAATACCCAAAGATTAATTTATCCAAGTGTTTTAGCAAGTCAGGATGGGGAATTTATAGGCACATTTCTAAAAAACAAAAGTTCTTGCAGATGAAACTATTCTTTTCCGAAAAACTATCTATGAATTATTTAAAAGGATTTTAAATAAATAAAATTCTGAATGGCAATAAACGTGGACAACATAACTTCAAGTGTACAAGTAATCATTGTCATTTGCTTATTGTATCCGAATGCAAATATTGCAATATCCGCAATATCAAAATTTAACTGGTACATATCACATCCAATTCTTGATTGGACCTTTTAGATTTCTAAGACTTTGATATATTAAGTGGTTTGCAGTTTCTTGCCATGGCTTGCACACAAGTCGCAATATTTCATAGATGGGTACCATAGGCGTTTGATTTTCGTCAAAAAGAAGATAGGCTAGAATAGGTTCTCTAACTTCGGAAGTCCAAATACTTTTTCGACGGTTTGATTCATTTTTGAAGTTGTTTAGTTTGCTTTTGTGTGTACATAATAAGTAAATTAAATATTTCAAGTATTTCACTACGAAGTATTTTATTTTTGAATTTCATCGTTAGCTCTGGGGGACTTTTGCTCTCTAATCCTTTAAGTATTTTGTTTGGAGCTTATTAAAAATTTAAACGGCGCTAAAACACCAAAATGTTTCCTTATATTACACATTGACATATTGACAGCACAGCGCAAATTAAATAACGACAGCTTAATAACTATAGTGTAAAGCAGTTTTGATATATGAAGTGCAAGCATCGTTTAATATAAATGATTATATTTAAAACCCTATCTAAGTTAGATTGAAGTCAGGTTATGGTTGTCTTTTGTATACAGCGTGTAATTTTTGGTTTGAGAAAATATCGTGAGAAGGAGTTTTGGTATTTTTATCATTTTTTTGAGCATTTCGTCAAAATTAGTGTATATGTACCCTTTTGAATTGTGGATTCAAAAGTAGTATTGTTTTGGTTCTAGGGTGACGATATCTATGAAAAATTGATGGCCGAATGTGACCATTTTCGGGTTTTCGAGAAATACTCGGATTTTTGAGGTTTTTTGAATATAACTTTTGTGTGCATCAAAATCAGGGAAATCGCCGGGAGGGCCATCCTGATTTTTTTAATGCTTGTTTCAACAAAACAAACCATAGGGCAAATTTCCGTTCCATGGTGGAGATATTTGGAAAAATGTATGGTCAAGTATACAAAACTTGACAGAATCCATCGTGTCAAAAGTGATCGAATTCCGTTTATGTCAGCTTTATCCAAACTGTCTAGTTGATATACCAAATTAAAGCCGATACAAAACTCTAGGATCGTATTTCTCAGTTTTTTGAAATACCGACTTGGAATAAAGTTATGGCCATATTTGCAAAGAGATACAATTTTGGACGAAATGCATAGTTTGACTAATATGATCATAACTTTCTTCAAAGTCGGTATTTCAAAAAACTGAGAAATACGATCCTAGAGTTTTGTATCGGCTTTAATTTGATATATCAACTAGACAGTTTGGATAAAGCTGACATAAACGGAATTCGATCACTTTTGACACGATGGATTCTGTCAAGTTTTGTATACTTGACCACACATTTTTCCAAATATCTCCACCATGGAACGGAAATTTGCCCTATGGTTTGTTTTGTTGAAACAAGCATTAAAAAAATCAGGATGGCCCTCCCGGCGATTTCCCTGATTTTGATGCACACAAAAGTTATATTCAAAAAACCTCAAAAATCCGAGTATTTCTCGAAAACCCGAAAATGGTCACATTCGGCCATCAATTTTTCATAGATATCGTCACCCTAGAACCAAAACAATACTACTTTTGAATTCACAATACAAAAGAGTACATATACACCAATTTTAAGGAAAATCGGAAAAGGTGCCCCAAAAAAGGTAAAAACATCAAAACTCCTTCTCCGTCGACGAAAATCGACTAGGCGCTTTCGCGAAGCATGTAAATTTTGACGAGGCGTCTTCGCAAAGCATGTCAATTTTGACAAAGCGCTTTCGCTAAACATGTCAATTTTGATAAAGGCACAACACAACTTGTCATGAGCCTGGGAAAAGGGCACATCGCAAAATACCTAGTTTAGGAAGAAAATCAAATTACTACAAGCATCCGTAATATTTGACGTCTCCCTTATCGTCACCATAATTCCGAATTTGGTCAATTTTCGAAAACTAGCTTTTTAAACTAAAGTAACTGATTCTATAAATATGTAAATTATTTCGCAAAAACAATCAAAGCTGACAAACGCACTAAAGAGTTGATTCAGCTGTCTCAACAGCACATGATTTCTCACTATTTTATTGCCGGTTTTGTTTGCCCGCTAGATAAGTGTGAGGCATGAAAATGTGCAGAATTGAATGGGCTTTCTTTTAAATAAAAAAGCCCATTTTGCCCCAGACTTTGCGTTGTGCCCTTTTCGCAGGCTCATGACAAGTTGCGTTGTGCCTTCATCAATATTGACATGTTTAGCGAAAGCGCTTAGTCAAAATTGACATGCTTTGCGAAGACGCCTCGTCAAAATTTACATGCTTCGCGAAAGTGCCTAATCGATTTTCGTCGACGATATACCAAAATTCAAATAAAACAAATATTTGGAAGATTTTCCGGTCGAAAATAATCATTGTTAAGGTAAATTTTCCTTCGACCCGAACTAGGCGCTTGGGGATTTTGGAAAATGCGGGCGATAAATAAATGAATGATAAGATTCCCTTCGTACAAAAACAGAAGGAGGTACGTTTAGTAAAACAAATAAGCTTTTCGCACCCTGTGCGCTGACGTATGCAAAAGAATACTGTGCTTGCATAAATATCCTCAAATTTTATGCTGCTAAAAAGCCTTGGAAGTGTGCGGCACAAATTGAATTGTTTCGGCCAGTTTACGACAAAAAAAGGATTCCATTTCTGGGATTATTTAGCAACAGAATGGACGACAAAAAGTTCTTAAAAGATTCGCAAGTTTTATACATATATTTAGATATTCCTGTTGCAGACAAAGCTCAAAGGAGTACACAATTATAAAGAGGAATTTGGCATTGGGCAGTAAAAGTGGAACAAGAAGTGGACTGCATAGCTCATTTGCTGCTTCGACGGAAAGGTATATATGAACCAGCTGCAAGTATAACTCATATTTCCGTTTTATTACCGGAAATAAGCTTCCATAGTTACATGAGAAACCACACATTCTCACTGAACACCGAGCCCACTTTGTAAAAGCACTTATTAAGTCGTCTGCACGTAGAAGATTCAATTGTGTAACTAAGGTTTAATTTACCAATTTTCGTCAAAACCAATTATTTATATAGTGTGTTGTATTTTCCGTGTTCGTTGCTAGTTGCAATATCGTTTTACATTCAAATGAGAATTTATTACGTCTTTTTTTGTTTTTTTGCAATTCTTAAAACACATTTTGTTCATGCGGGTACGTCCCAAAATTATAATAAAGAACGCAACATGCAAAACACATTAATAGCTGCATAACTACGGCGGAACGACTTTGCATTTTGCGTGTTAAAACAATACAAAAACGTAATTTCTGCTAGCAGAATCAATAATTATGGACTGTTTCACCGTATACTGGCTCAGAATGGATGTTAGAACTCATGAATTTTTTGTATATTTTTGACGTCTCTCCTTTTACAAAATTACTTCGAAAATCTCACTGGGTTGTTAGATCGATACTATTCCTGTAACTTTAAAATTCAAACTCTTACTTGCAATATTATCAATTTTGCAAGCATATGTAGAATTTGGAAGCAAATCAACTTGCTCAATGAACCCAACAACACAAATCGTTACGTTTTCTACAGCTTTAGTACAAATGCCTCAAGTTTTCTAAAAGTTTTGTAAATGTACACAATGAAATTTACATTAGCTGTATTTTATTACAACTGATTGTGTGAGATTATATTGAAAACGAGGTCTATACGCTGCATTGGAGGATATTGTTTGAGCCCTCTATGTACACAATTCTTTCATAAAGGAAGTGAGAGAAGGATTGTTTATTTGCTACCAAGGCAAAGCATCTATTTGATTTTACATCCATACAAATTCTAGCCATAATCACCATCTCGTACAATATTTAAAGTATTCACTGTTATGAATGGAGACCCATTTTAGTTTCGGGTTCGTCACAGTTTCATACGCTGTATATGTGCCATGGTATAGCTGTTTTCATTTCTTTCTTATAATTATTATAAGCAAAGTTGGGTGTTTAAGAATTAATGGATTAAATGCTTTGTCCAGACAAGTCTAGAAATTATATTATATTATCGATTGACAATAAAGTTTGAGTTCAACAATGTTGAACTATTCAAGTTTTAGATTAACACATTGACACCATAAGAAAGTTGTATAAATAGTCAAGATGGTCAGAAAAAGTGTAGTATAGTTACCTCCCTTTTACCCCTACTTCCTCTTCCCCAGGATTACCCACAATCCCTGGACCAACGGATGCCACCGGAACTAGTGCCCATGATGAGTGATGCGGAATGGCTGTGTGGCGAGGAGCCACGAGACTGTGTAGTTTACTTCATGCCATTCCGGAGCAGACCGTGAAAACTCAATTCTCCATGTCTTTATTATAACTCTCTGTTCTATACATTAGTCTTGTGTAAAGCTACTAGCGTAGTGTATTTTACCTTGCTTTGGCTATTCATAGCCAATATTACCCATTTAAATAGGTCGAAGTACTTATTAACATGACCAAACCGTCAGACCGTGGTCGGCAAAAATCACGATTTTGCCGATTAACCAACGTTCTAAACACAAATCGGATAAAAGTCGGAAATGCTTGGATACATTGAATGGGGTTTTGCGAATATTCCAACGATTTCAACAAAAATCGGATCGGAAACCGTTTTGAAGTCGGGTTTACAAGTGACCTTTGGACTTTCCATTGTTCTCCCATCGCACATCCTCGGTATGGAGCAATGCCTGTAACTGCTAGAGCTACTCACTAGCTGGGGATGCCAGACGAGGGAGTGGTAGAATGTTGCACAGTATTTGGATTTTCTACTCTACACCTGTGGTCCTGCCACTTCCAGGATTGAGAGTTGTGCATTCCTAGATTGCAAACTTGCGCGGAAACTTATATTAGTAGAATTGAATAGAATGTCTCAAATTACTCAAATATAGGTTTTATCAAAACTCAAGTTTAGTTTGTTAAAGCTTAAAGCCCAAGCGTCAGGATATCTGCTGAGTTTGTGTACCGCAATAGCCATGAACCGTAGATTACATATGTATTTTCACCTTAGCCTTTTTTAAATAGCCGGTCGTATCCAACACCAGTAGGTTTGATGAACTAAATCAACGAGTATGTTGCACTTGGACAACAGAATGAACACGATTTTTATAAAATAAATGGTCAGTAAATAGAAGGGTATATTTAGGTTTGTTTTTCCTCCACCTAAGGCAACGCACGAGGCACTAAAAACAGAACTTATTAGTCCAAGTGATCCTGAATTTTTAATGATGCCAAGCAATATCTCAAATTAGTTTTTGTTTTGGCAGAAATGTACCTATTTGTGTTTTTTATCTGAAAAGTAGCTTGAAAAGCATTACCTGGAAAAACCCCGTTTTAGTATATAGATGGATGTTATTTTAATAAACATTTGAGTTAAAGGAAGGAACTGTTTTCTTGAAAGTGGTTAACGTCATCATTCTTTTGACAAATAGAAGTAATGAGGCTGGTTACTTTAGGAAATAGGAAGGTAAAAAGTAATAATTTTGTAGTAAGTCAAAAAGTGACATGTCCGTGAGCTTTAAAAAATATTGGTTTAAATCTTGTTTTTAACCAATTTAAGAGTCCAATAAATTCTGTATTGTTGGAAGTTGAGAAAATTCTCATAAGTCATGTCAATTTTGCACTATTTTTTCCTTACGCAAACCAAATTTTTGCTTCCCACACATTCACTAAAATGCTAATTACCTCCGTAGAAGCGAGAAACTTAGTGCATGCGATCGTCAGTGTGTCTACATTAAGACTGAAAGCTTTAAAAGGAGGTTATATCATTTTCTACGTATGTACACGAGGCATTTAAAGAAGAACCTATCAATTATCAGGATAAGTGAAGCTGAATTCTAAATGACGCCCAAATTAAATTTTGGTTTCACATGAAGTACCTGCTTCTACTATGTATCTTAAAAAACAAAGCTATTTAAGAAAGATATCCGTTCAAAGTGAGCAATTAGTAGGAAACTACAGTTTTAGAATTCTTGAAGCGAAATATATGTATAGAAGCTTTACATCTTTGAGGTCATACTTTATATGCGAGTATAAAATATTTCATGTACGGCTTTGTAAAATGTTTATTGGCGCAAATACTTATAATGTACTTCAACTTGTAACATTCAACTTGAATAACACGTTGCTAGTTGAACTAAACTACAATAAATCAATGAATAGCTTCCTTCAGTAACTCTAAAATGAGCAGTAACTCACAATGAAAGGTTGTAGAGACATGTTAGTGCGATCGTAATTGAGCATGAATTAGTGTATGGTTTTCACAAAGCATCGACGACATTTATACGCGCAAATTATAAATTCGGTTTCGTTGTATTATATTGATATTTATTGATTTTTGAAATGAGATAAAAGTTTACACAAACTTTACACAGTTTGTGTTAAAAAAGAGTAATATGACTATGCATCACAAGTTACTTTCACTGATTGCATTTCATAAAGTTGGAGAAATTTATGTTTTGAACTACAATGCCGTCAAGTGCAGTTACTCTTCCAAAGGGCAAATGCTATTGCATTTAATTTATGTTTACACAATATTTAATTTTGCATCTATAGTGTTTAGTGCATTATTTTAGACAACAAATGTTGATACAAAATATTCTAGATGTATATTTAAGTATTAACTTTGTATTAAGAAATTTCAACTCTGAGTGCAATAATAATATTTTCTAGATGCAATGTTGTTTAAAATTTGAAAAATATAGACACATAGCTTTGAATTTCTTTCCTTTGCTACAAAGCATACCCAGTTTTTTCAAAATTAATAAAAAACAAAATAAACAGGTTTGGGCTATAGGTTTGAGGGACCAAGTGCTGTTGCTGTCTAACTCAAAGAGAAAAACTACTATACCAGATGAAACTCCAACAATGAGCAAAGCAAAAATTGACAAAACGTTGCCACTCATTCGGGGCTTTTGGGGAGGTTCATTTTCATGTTGTCCTGATATTTGGTTAAGGTCTTTAGAAATGCTTTCAGTAAATCCGGACTCACTAACATATCCAATATTTTTTATTAAGTATTGAGAAGCTGAACGAGCTATGTAGAACGTAACAAACTCCCTGGAATAGATTTCTTTGCTGACATACACTTCTCTGTAATCCAGACGTTTTAGCTTTTTCCAGAACTCCTCAGCCTGTCCTTCCTGAACTATTACAGCGCGTTTGTTGCACACTTTTAAAAAGTTAAACATAACTGTGCTTTCTCGTTTCCAAAATTCACGAAAAATAAAGTCGGAAATGTGATCCAGGAAAGGATCCTTTTGAAATTCCTTCAGTTTAATAAATGGCATAAAAATTTGTATTACGTCATCAAACATGTTCTTCAACTGCGGAAGCAGAAAGGATGCCTTCTTAGCCAATCCAAGTTGTTTATCAATTTGCAAATCTTCAACACTCATGCTTAAATTGGATTGATCTTGTACGTACAGCGTACTTTCTACAATTGACCGTAAGCTGTAGACTGCACCGTCCTGTACTGTTTGCAAAAAATGCGATGTTTCAGTATAATTGAAAGTAGGTTTAAAAGGATTGGAAGTCACAAAACCAACTTTTGCAGCTATCGTAAATGAATCGTTGATCAGTTCATGTATGTAGTTATAGGAAAGTGCATTCCGATTGGTAATCATATTGTACACATTAGTGTTTTTGTATGCATTGCTTAATACAACGCCCATTAAGATAAGAGGTCCAACCTGCAAGCGAATTCTGTAATCACTAATAACTTTACTACGGAATAAATCTCCCTGTTCAAGCCATATCTTAGTGGTTCGAAAAAGATTTTCAAACACTAAGTATAAACAGAACTGACTTTGATTCAAAAAGCCAGTAAGAACTAAGAAGAAGGGAGTTAAAATTAGAGTTATTGCAATACATGTCCATACGGGCCACTCAAAAACTATAATGAAGTTACTGAATGAAACTGAACTTTCTCCGCGTCGACCACAGCTAACAAATCGAAGTTTTCTAGATGCAATATCCAAATACACCGGAAAGCCGCTGTAAGGCTTGTGAAACATTGGTTCTACAATCAGTTGTAGCAAACTATAATAGTCCGGTGAAGTGTTTTTCAATGTTACCAGGTTTTCGTTAATGCAATATGTTGTAATGCGGCCCACAGTTCTTTTGTATATAGTGTAATTCCTGAAAACCGTCTTCCATAAATGTGCCAGTCGAAATGCCACTCGGGTTTCTCGATTCATTGACGAACGGCGTTTGTGAGTGTCTTTCTCACAGCTTCTAATGAAATGCTTAATTGAGGCATAAAACGTGTCAATTGTAGGTAGTCCACCATCGTGCAGTAATATGTTGTAAATTATTGTGTGAGTCCTACTGAATGGGTTGTATTCCTTTTTAAAGAATATGTTAGCTTCTCTTATCAGGCATCTTTGCGTAGAGCAGAGCGTTACTGTATTAACACTTGTTATTTCCCGACGGTTTTGATAACCAGCACGTTCAGTAACAGCAATTCGGAAAGTTGTTTGCCAACTAGACGTAAGCTCGTTTTCTTCCGTCCAGCTTAAACTAAACTTCATCCAATTCAACAATTTGCTGTCGTTGCATTGGTCTCTGTAGCGTGGAATAACAATGTGTTCATTTGGAGCGGTACTTGGCAAGTGATTTCTTATTTTGTATATTTCCTTTTCTTGATGAGCCCACTTGTAAAATGTGAATGGAACGAAATTGTAGTATCCGTACGGAATGGATGGAAATATAAACAATTCTAATTTACAGTTCCATGGTTTTGTGTGCATTGTGTATGTTGAGTGATTCAGTGTCAAGCAAAGTTCTAGTCGAGATTTCCACTTTAGTCTTGGGCTGAACATGGAGCTACAGTTAGCCCTACGTTTTATTAGTGCTTTGTTTGTTGGTTTATCAAGCGGTCGCAAAACTAGCACAGGTTCGTTTAGTTGTGGCAAGTCAATACCCCGAAAGTTGCTTATTGAAACAATGCAGTTGGCGCTATAATAGGGGGATAACAGTCTTTCTAAATTAAAAATTTCTACGTAGCTTCTAACAAAAGCACGAACATTGTTGCTTAATATTATGAAATATATCATGCCTGACAATATGTTTTTAAAAATCATGTTGCAAAAAAAACTTCTTGAAATGAAATTTCAAAACGCGAGAACTGCTAAATCTGTAAACTGCGCTGTTTTTATGCTTGACGAATGTAATTGTTCTGCAAATTCTATTCGAGTCGTTTATAATACGACTTGCTATACTGATATTATTACTACAATTCCAAAATATTTGCCTTTCTGTTTGGCATTAAATTTACACTCAAATCAGAAAACAAGCAATAGCAGCAGTTGATATTTGATGTATAAATTAAAAATTACAACAGTTGTTAAACGGAGTTGAGTTTTTTGTGGGAGAATATATTTAGTTGCCCTGATATACAGCGGACGTCAAAATACTATTTACAGCGGTTTGCTTTGGTAGTTCTATTACCATTACTATACGCTTGCGGTGACGTTCCAAGAGGTAAAAACGAAATGGACATGGATAGAAGTAGACTACTTAATGTATATCCATATATTCATTAACGCGTTTCCTGCTATAACATTTTACCATCAGTCCATTTCTGCGAAACCTATTTACCAGAAGACTAAATAATAAGCTATTTGGTCGCAACATACTAGGAGAATCTTTCGGTAACTACACGAGTTATAAAATAAAACCTATCCTATCTGATAGAGCTATCCAAGTCTCTCAAGATAGTGGTTGTCAATATTCCACATGGGTCCTTGCTAAGAATTTGCATAGGTCTGTGAGCACTTTGTACGTTATAGCAATGCAGAGCGCACGGTAAGAGGTCATGACATGACATGAGGGTCATGTCAAAGAGGAAAGCACACAACACCTACGCTCACACTGTATATCACTTGATCGCTCCTCTGTTGCATTTTGAGTGAGGTCGCTTCATTTTTCTTTGTTGGGCGGGTGCGCAGGCCAGCTGCAAAGAAGAATAAAGAGAAATTGGTAGGCTGTTGTGTGCTTTATCGCTTGAGATTACCTATGACAGCCCGCTCTGCACCGCGCCAACGTACAGTGTGCACACTGACCTACGTAAGAAAATTCCTAGCAAGTTCCCATTTTGGGATTTTGACAACGACCATCTACTGAAACAGATCTATCAGAAAGGACAGGTTTTATCTCGTAACTCGTGTAGTTACCGACAGGTACTCCTAGTTAGGTAATTGATTACTACAAAAAGAAGGAGTGTCTCTACTTATAATTAATTTTGCAGTTTCTGCCACGTGCCTGTACAATTAAATTTTGGAACATACGCCTTAAACATAAGTTTGGTGAATACTTATGCTATCTTCTTTTTATATTATTTTTTCAGGTTACTAAATAAATTTTTCCAGGAAAACTCACACTTGGACTAAACGATCTCAATACAATTTTTCAGCACATAATTTAGCGGACATATTAGCAAAGACTAAGCAATTTGATACTTATAGTTATGCTGGAAAAATGGAAATATTCGAACGATTTAACTCTACAATTCATGGCAGTATTACAGGTTAAAGCAAATGTCGCTGCTGCTGCTGGTATTTTACCCTGTTATTAATATTCCGCTATTGTTTGCCTCCTATTTACCTGGTGAGTTTTCCTCTTTTGAATATGTGCAAACACTGCACGTTACAATACCATAACAGCACCTAACCTAAAAAATGAATTTCATGCTAGAATTGTTGCTAGAAGTGCATGAAATATAATATGTGGTTTTGTATCGAAGTGTTGAATGAACAGGCACTTTAAACGCTTCATCTTGTACTGCTAGAAAAATTGGTGTAGATGCTTGTTTCTGCTAAAGAAAAATTAGCAAAGCAAAGAACTGTTGTAGCTTATATTTTTCAGTGACAGATATCAGGTATCTACACCAAAAAGAGCAGATGAAATCCAAGCGGCTTCGCACAACTCTTACAAACGCAATAACAGTACCATGCATACCAAAATTAATTGATACACTATTTTATGCCTAATTCGCAGACCGATAAAATTTATTGAAATACAAGCAAAACGAAGACGTTTGCTTACTGTTACTTCAAAAGTTTGTAATTACTTAAGAACTTTTAACATGCTTTTGGCAGTTTACTTAAGTAAAGTTAGATATGTAGAGCATTGTACCGCATCTACATATTACTCGCCCAGGCCAAAATACGAGCAAAGAATGCGGTTTTGGTGTAATCAATAGATCTTACAAACAAATAAAGGACGCGAATAGAAATGGTGTAGAGCACGAACCTATGTCACATGTCAAAGGCTGGGAGAGAAAGTCTTCATATCGTAGGCTTTACGAATACAGTGCAGCGTTATTCCCTTTGATTTGAACTGTATATGTTCGCTTAAACAGTATTATGTATCAGCTGGGAAGCTAAGAAAATAATATGCAGAAATAGTAAACTAATAAAAAGAAACTTTGGGGACTGGGGAGGTGTCCGTAGTGTAAGTATGACTAATTTATAACGAAAAGTAGGTAAATCGACATACGGGAAAACACATCACATTTTCAGTCGCTTTACTGCAGAAGCAGCAAACTAAAAATATTTATACGTCGCTGGGGTTTTATAACAGTTGGAACAAAAATAGTCGAAGGAAAAATAGCAAGCAGCCAGAAAAAAATTTTACAAATTGATTTTCGAAGCAGATTTTGTGACAAGCAAAAGAAGGAAGCTATTTTAATTAACGTTTTAATTACTTTTTTGCCTTATCTTTACAGCTATGCTTAAAATATTACACTTGGTTTATAGACTGATAAAGCTAAATAACCGCGCTTTGCGTATAAGAAGACACGATGTAAAGTGCTGAAATTTCTTAAAAATCTTAAAAATTCTGTCGAATGTCTCATTGGAAATTCCAAATAGGGTTTAAATGCAATTTGTGTTTGACTTAACCTGACAATTATTTATATACTAAGTTCGTGGAATTCTATTACCATAAAACTAGCAAGATGCTGAAAAACAAGTGGAAATGGATTGTAGCGATTTTACTTAAATTTATTATTAAAGCTGCCACGGCGTTCTCAGAAGGAAAGAACTCAGTTTTTATAGAAAACCTTTTGTATGCAAACACAACAACTCAGGATTTTTGTTCTAGTAGTGCTTGGTTTTATAAAGATTGGTGCAATAGTCATATTATAGAAAAGACGTTGACACAAGATGTTTTAAAAAACAGCCTAAAGACAAGGCATACATTGCCTGCCATCACAAACCTGCATCAATTTCTACACACCGTGTTTTCAGCAAAAAGTCTTGTTGTTATAAACAACTACCAGGAAGTTAATTTTGAAATGTCAACATTTCCTGCGATACTACGTAATATGCTTCCTGCTCTATATTTGCATTATGGTAACGATGGTTTGGATTACGGAAAAATTATAAGATTCCTAAAGGCATGCGTAATTTAAACGATAGCATTGTAGCGTTTGAAACTTCAGCAATTGGTAGTTTTGAGTATCCGTGTAAGTTGTCAGTATATTTGAACGAGCTTATAGAGGAGCATATATCCTTTTGTGTTGACACCAATATTAGATTTTCCACTGCTACAAAACCGTGGAGTTGTGCTGCAAACATTGAACTGTTTCGACCAAACTATAACAACACAATAGTCCCACAGTTATTTTTGTTCGCCTTTCCATGGAACATCGATCGTATTATAAAATATCCCCAAGTTCTACACATTATTGTGTACAAACATAACTTAGAAAACACAAACAACAAACATATTGGAGAAAGCATATATCAAACTATTCGCGGGGAACGTGAAAAGACTCCTCTTGCACAACATGCGTTCTGCATAGCTCACCTGCGGCTTACACGGGACAACACAAAAGGGACAATTACACATATATCTATTTGGTTTCCGGAAAATAGTTTCTTGAACCACTCTGAATATTACCCAGATTCAATTGGAATATGGGATAAAATACTTTCCATTGAAATGAAATTAGAACTTTCGCAACCAGAAAATAGGCTATCTAGCTGGAAGTTTGACGATTTTAGATCAAATTCGAATTCGCTCAGTAGTATAATTAGTCAATGTGACCTTGGTAACCCGATCCTTCATTATTTTAGAGGAACAAACTGCAAAAATAATGAAACAAAAGCATGGCAGCTGTACGCGTATATGCTACTAGACTTATTAGGTAATTATACCTACCAAGTATCAGACACAAGAACCAAATTGTGCAAAAGAAGTAAAGAGGTAGACAAACCAGAAAATTGGGGTGAGGTTGCTACGTGGTACGGCATTATACAATATTTCCGGGGGATCCGTTTCCTGGCGGACTTGTAAATATTTCGGGAATTCCCATCGTAACAGGAGCGTTTCTTTTAATGGGAGTGATTTTAAGCAACGCATACAAAAACGTGAATGTGTACAACTTACTAGGAGTATCTCCCGGTGACTACACGAGTTTGGAGATAAAACCTATCCTATCTGATAGAGCTTTTTGAGTAGATCAAGATAGTGGTTGTCAAAATCCCAAATGGGTCCATGCTAAGAATTTCCTAACGTAGGACTGTGCCCACTCTGTACGTTAGGGCAGTCGGGCAGTGCAGAGCGCGCGGTGATAGGTCATGTCAAAGAGCAAAGCATATAACAGCCTCTCTCCTTCGCTTTATAGTTGCTTGCAGCATGGCTGCTTACCCGCCACACAAAGAAGAGCAGAGCGACCTCTCTCACAATGCAACAGAGAAACAAACAAGTGAAGAGCGGAGAGAGCGTGGTGTATGCTTTGCTCTTTGACATGACCTATCACCGCGCGCTCTGCACTGCCCTAATGTACAGAGTGCGCACAGTCCTACGTTAGGAAATTCTTAGCATGGACCCATTTGGGATTTTGACAACCACTATATTGATCTACTCAAAAAGCTCTATCAGATAGGATAGGTTTTATCTCCAAACTCGTGTAGTCACCGGGAGATACTCCTAGTTAGTGTTACCTCGAGCAAGAGTAGCTTATGAAACTCTGCAGCAACTATTGGACAACAACTTTACAATGTTCACAACAAGTGGAGAGATAACGCAGAATGAAAATAAAAACATGACATTGGTTAAGTATCCAGATGCTATATATAATATAAATCATAAAACAAAAAGATATAATATATATTCGACCTTATACAATTATGAAGGGCGGGCATATAACCTAAATCCAAAGAACCAACAAGAAAGTGTTTTCAAAGAAAACATGCTTAAAATTGACGAGTCAAGTAGTCTGTCAAACAATACGCTCAAATTATTCCTGCAAAGTGAACTTGGAGTTGAGTCTTACTTGAACATCACCCCGATGATAAAGTGCAAGAATCGTGGTCCAAATTCCAATTATCAATGCTTTAGAGATAATGAACTCAAGTATCTAACACAGGAGCTGCGGAATTCTCAAAACAATGTAGCTGTCTTTCTACCGGAGTATGTGGCTACCAAAATTGCAAAGAACTTGCAGCGTGAAGGAATTCCGGCGGATGTTAGTTCAGAAACTTTTGCAAATATTAGTTTCAGATTTTGCCCAACTGGACTTGATTACGACGGGTACGAAATGTGAAACAATCGGGAATTTACGAGTGGTGGAGAAACATGTTGGGACATCAGAAATTCTTGGCTGCTTCGATGCCCATGAAATCCGCAAACATGAAAGGAAATATAGCAGTTATATTTACTGTATTAGCAAGTGGTTTGCTGTTGGCAATTAGCTGCCTTTTTATTGAAATTAGAAACATTCTGTGGAGCAGGGATGCAAAATCTGGGCATCCTGGCATCCTGGTTGCCGGGAAATTTTGGGAAATATGCCATAATTGGGGAAATTTTCACAAAGTAGTACTCGAAGTAGTAGTAGTAGTGGTAAAATCCTTGAAAATTTGGGGGAATTTTTCCTTTGGATGCCGGGAAATTTTGAGGTCGTGGAAGATTTTGCATCCCTGCTGTGGAGAACGTGTGCTGATTGTAAAATTCTAAATTATCCATTGTCTTATGCAAAATATATAGTTTTGTGCTGTCTACAGCGACTTTATTCGTACCATTTTGGGAAACAAAAGGTTAACTGTGTTAAAAGTAACAAGTAACCTACGTCTACAAAATCTGAGAGTTATAACATACGGCAGAATGATACATAAACCACTTATAGTTCGCACAATAATTTTCGAATCAAAAGCTTATGCAATACCATTAATAATATAGCCTTGTTTGTTTTTAACACCTTAGAGATCGTGAAGGGAACGAATTTTATTATGAGCTAACATGTTGTAAAACATTATGGGTCAGTTTGTTCACATTTGAAAGTGGTTAGCCCTAGGAGAAGGTTGCAACAATCAATTAAGTTTATGTCAATTTACAATGTCTTTATTTTGACAGCCTTGTCCAAATAGAATATTCTTAGCATGGCTCTGAAAGATGTCATTACAATGCAGCTGCAGGGTTGACTATTTTTTGTAACAAACGTCGATTAGAATGACAATGAACCTAATGTAAAATAACCTTTTCAAAATGCACTACATTTAAATTATTATATGAGAGTAACTGTTTTATGCACACCAAAGTTTATAAAAGTTAATAATTATGTATAAAATATTTTATGTAAAATACGTAGTATACGAGAAAAAAATGTGCAAAAATTGATTCATTTCAATACACAGAGATGGAGTTCTGGTGTTTTTACCTTTTTTGAGCATTTCGTCAGAACTGACTTATAAATATGGCAATATAAAGGTTTGAGTAGCTCCACAAAGCACCAGAAGCAGCCTCTAGGCCTTGCTTTAGGCTTGAGCTGGGCAAGTGAAACGGACCTACTTTTCTGCTGTTTAATACAAGTCACTCATTTTTCCAAGCCATGAACCTTGTTAATTTCAAACGAAACGCATTAATTAAATGGTATTATTCAATATGGAAATTGAATTAGGAAACCGAAACTGTATGCTAAACAAACTTAAAATACAACACAGCTGGTCGTAAACAAAATAACTTTGATATTTATTAAGCCTGGGTTTTCCCGGGTACTCAAATTACAGATATTACTTTCTAATCGTATGACATATCCAGATAAAACGTTTGTGGACTTAAAACGATGTACCAGTTTTACTGGTTACGTTACGGGTGCATTGATGCAAACTAACATTGCATATTGTGCGTTTTATAGTACTGGGTTATGCATAAATTTCAGTTTGCCTAAGTAAAGCCTTAAATTACTTAATCGACCTATGCATTTGGATAAAATGTTCGTAATTGTTACACACAACGTTTTCAGAAACGATCATGAATGAAAATAAAGCAGGCAACATGCCTACATGTAGCAAAGTAGCGAAAGTCGGTGTACTTTATTGCTGATGTAGACTAACTTTTTTTCTCTTTTGACCTAACGACTAGAGGATCGCATGATACCCGATGCCCGAAGGGTGCCCGAGCCCGAGCCCGAGCCCGAACGGGCTTCGGGCGGGCTTTGAAGAATTATGAAAGTCTCGGGCGGGTACAGTTCGGGCACTTCAACTCGTTCTTAATTGCAACCGGGCCTTCGAGCGGGCATTATACCAGACGAAGCCCGATGTATACCCGAATGAACGTTTCATTTCCATTTTGCTTTGCATTAATTTATGTATTTACCATGTCAAATGGTATGAGAATAACGAGCAAAACAACGGCGCCGTTGTTTGTTGTTATGATTTTAACTTTTGCAGTTGCAAATACATTTCATCTACACACGACACACTGTAAAGACGTGGTCAGTGTCAGTAGTCAGTAGTACAATTCTATATCTATACCAAGGTGAACTGTATTAAGTGTACCGCGTAATCACTTGGAAGCAGGGAAACACAACTAGTAGTAGGTTAAATACACGTACCGTATTTATTCGATTTATACCCCCGGCTAAAATTTCAAATTTGGCATCTCAAAGGAGGGTATAATTCGAGGGGGGTCATAAATCGAGGGGGGCCAAAATTTCAAATTTGATGGTACATTTTGAAAGGATTTTGTATTTATGATGATAATTAACATTAAATTGTTCAGCTATAGCTTCGTTAGAATGTATTTTAGCACAAATAATTGCATCAAACGTATTGACAATGATTATTATATTCATAAAACTCAATATAAAAGTGGATATTTTATTTATAAGGCTATCAAAAATGATAGGGGGCTATAAACCGAGGGGGGCCAAATTTTCAAATTTGTCCTCTCAAAGGAGGGTATAATTCGAGGGGGGTTATAAATCGAGCGAGGGGTATAAATCGAATAAATACGGTATGTGTATTTTGTATAATTTATAGCTTTCGTTTTCTTTTGCCCTTTCCTTAGTTCTTACTATATTACACATGCGCATGTGTTGTATTGTGTATGGCATGCATTTTCTTTACTTCGTTTGATTCATTTATTTAGTGGTAATACTAGTAATAGTAATTTAGTCCGTCTGTATTATGCTAAGTAAACAGGTAGTGCCTAAATATGTAAGTAAATTAGTGAATGAAAAAACTTTCGGGCTCGAGCTCGGGCATATCGGGCATCGTTTGTATGGCTTGATCGGGCACCGTTCGGGCGGGTATCACTTTTTAAAACTCTCGGGCATTCGGGCGGGCACTCACGCAACCGCTGGCTCGGGCGGGAGTTCGGGTTTCGAACAAAAATTCCGAATTATGCAATCCTCTACTAACGACATCGAAAAAGTAGTATTCACTTGACTAATAAAGCAAAATTCACCCAAATTTTCATGTGCCAAACAAAAATTTAAATCCTGAAATGTAGTATATAATTAACTAATCACTCGGAATTCAACCAAAAATTCATGTGCCAGACAAAATTTTAAATCCTGAAATTTTAAATCCTGAAATCTTAAATCCAATTAAGTAATGAGACAAAATTCAACCAAAATCTCATGTGCCAGACAAAAATTCTCTAGAAGAAAAGCAGCATTCTATGGTAATAGACATTGAAATGCTTGACCTCTGATAACCTTTGACCTCTTTGACCAAATGGCATGAAATTTTGTGTGGATGTCCGCCATATCGGGTCACATACATGTGCAAAGTTTAATCCGGAAATGTAATTATCACTTGACTCAAGAAGCAAAACTCAACCAAAATCTCACGTGCCAGACAAAAATTTTATGTATAAAAAGCACTATACTATTGTTACTATTGTAGTAAGTTGGTCATTGTGATGCTTGACCTCTGATAACCTTTGACCTCTTTGACCAAATTGCATAAAATTTTGCGTGGATGTCCACCTAGTCGTGTCACATACATGTGCAAATTTAATCCGGAATTGTAATTATCACTTGAGTCAAGAAGCAAAATTCAACCAAAATTCACACAAAAATTCTGTGCATTAAACGCAGTATTCTATTGTAGTAAGGTAGTTGTGACGTTTGACCTCTGATAACCTGTGACCCCTTTGACCGAATGACATGAAATTTTGCGCGGTGCTTTGCCTTACTGTGGCACATAATATTGTCAAGTTTCAATAAAATCTGTAAGACCGTTACGGAAATATCGCACGGACAGACGGACGGACGGACAGACGGCTTGCGCCAAATTAATAAGTAGCTTTCGCTACTTAATAAAAGACCCCAAATCAAAACACCCATCGGATCTTCAAATAGAATTTGAATAAAACGTTTGAATCATACGGTAAGCTAAGTCATCAACAAGACAAACTGTTTTACTGTTATATTAGTTGAAATGAAAACCATTTTTGAAGAAATGCGGTCTAGGTATTGTCATAACTGAAAATTAAAAATTTTTGCAAGTTTTCACGCCGTACATAATTTGAGAAATAGCAAAATGTATATAATATCCTTAGATAATATTTTCCACTACGGTTAATCTGGATATTTTTGCAAGAACTGCAGCTTTCTAGGTAAAACAGATTCTTTGCACACGTCAGCTACTTTTTGAGTAAATTCAGGTTAGAAATTTGACTTTTCATCCATTAGGATGCAATGTCTTACTAGTAAAGTAACATATTCAACTTTGGCTAGTGGTCTGTTTCATTGTATTAGTAATTAAATAAATGTACAAAATTGAATCGCGTTAAACTGATGACTTTTTGTTATATTCATTCACTGTATTCATCTTTACTGCCAGTGTCTTCAACCACATATTGTCGCCTATCCAGTCAATCTTTGAAAATACACTGTGAAGTTGTTGGAGTTTTGTTGGAAGTGGTAATTAACGCATAGCTGTCTCGAACAGTAGCAAACATAAAATACAAGCGCAAAATCAAAATATTACTGAATTCAATCAAGTAATCAAGCAGCAGACTAACAAACTGCTAATACAACATATTATAGCAACATCTTAAATTTCTCTTAGCTGCAAATTTGTACCTAAAACTTCTTTGAGTAACTTACGAGTTAAAATCACAGCTGGGCAAAGATCCTGCATTGATTTCTGATGTAAAATGAAAAAAATCGGCAATGTAAACGCCGCAGATAGTAATGGCAAAAGTCGAGAATGGGTCGAGGTTGTGGTCGGTAAACTTGTGAACCATATATACACTGTGCTATCAAAGTCGGGGGTAACACGTGTATATTGATAGTAGAGCTTCGGTTTCAAAAGGACGCTGTAGGTCTTTGTTATTTATAATGTCTACATACAAACAGTGGAAACGTTGGTTGTTGCATACTAGCTTTGAAACAATTTTTTATATCAATGATAGCTTACTTGTTATGTGTCAAGAAAATAACTTTATTACTGCCCAATTATTGAAATGAAACTCAATTGCAAATATTTCGTGTCTTGTAGTGAAAGCGAACAAATATTTTTATGTTCTAACGCCGTTCAATTTTTAGTAGTATCAAAACCAACAAGTAAAGGCATCAGATATTTAGCTGCCCTCGACTAGGTGAGTTGCTTGAAAAGAACATCTTTAAACATCACAGGTGTAGCAACATTTTTGTTCTGCAGTTTAAAAACCGCCAAATTACGAGCGTCTTCTTATCTTTAGTTTCTCGTAAAATACATTGCCGACGACGACATAGATTTGTTGCACCTTTTCATAAATTTAAGTACATTGTCATCACTGGATATTTGTGCAAGTACAGGAATTTACTTGGGACAATAGTTGGTGTTAAAAACGTATCTATTGTTGCCAAAACATCTATAATAATTTGTAGAGGCAATTATACTTTTCAGTCAGTATGATTCCCAAACCGCACAACCAAATTGTAGTAGGTAACTGCTAATTTTATTTGTTAAAAGGGCCGAATTTATTTAAAAAACAAGAGCTTAGAGATCCACAATATTTTACTATCAAGTTTTATCATCGTCATCACTGTATACAATTAACTATTATAGAACATCATAAAACAAAAGCTCAAAAGGAGCATCTTTTTTCAGAAACGACCAAAATTTTCTTCACCTTCTCAAACACTCTTCAAACTTTCAGAGCTGATTCATCCTTATAAATAAACAGCAAATTCGAAGTATTGGTTCAAAAGCCTGCCTTAATTCGGAAAAATTGCAAAAAACATGATATTTTTGAATGAACCCAGCTTAACCGTCATAACTTTTTAGTGTGTAGGCATAAACCAGTGAAATTTTGCATGCTTACACACAAACAGTTGGGCTATTTTCGTACGGCAAATCAAGTTTTTTGCTGCACTACAAAAAGTTCTGCAAGGCAAAACCATATTTTATGATGAGAGGTTCTATAAATAATAAATAATAAGTTTTTAATAGTTCAACAGCTAAACTTGGTTAATACCTATCTGAAATGAATTCTGTCACGCAAGGAAAATAAATATTTTTCATTGCTCCTAATTTTGCCATGATCCCGTACTCTGCAGCACTTCACCTAGTGTGGTGGACATGGAAATTATTTTGCGACTAGGCAACGGCGTCGGCGGGATTTTTTGGCCAAAATCTAGAGTTTTCTTGGAAACTCGGGATTTTAAAAATTTATAGTACCCTTCGGAACGGAGACATTTATATTTATTTTTCAAAACTCGGGATTTTTAAGGGTAAACTCGGGATTTTGTAGCATAAAATCGAGATATTTTTAACTTCGATTTTTTTAGAAACTAAGGTTTCCCGAAATTGCGTCGCCTACCAATATAAAAGAATTTCTACGTTCGTAGTATTGCTTACGCGCACTTGGCAATGTAAACAGAAAATTTCCAAAAAACATTTCAATGATTTCAGGCTTTGAGATTTGAGACACAATGCTCATGTAATTGTTTAACCGTTTGCCACTTTTACGTTTAAGTTTCTTAAAGTCTTAGGAAAGGGATTTTTATTCAGTTTAGTTAGGAATAGCGTAACACGATTTCTTCAGAAGATACTCTCATTAATATACATTGTAAAAATGTTCGAATATTTTTGCCACCACTGGCTGCCTTGACTCACATCATTTAAGTAGCATGAATGAGCAGTAGCTAAAGTAGCGCTGGCCCGGCCCGCGTGATATACAATAACAGAAAAAACGTTTTTGCAATTTTCATAAATACATTTTAAAGCTAGTATATTAATAAATACCTAAACAGTTTGAAAGCACTTTTTAATCTTTCTCATGCTTAAGCTGTGGGATATCTACATCAGATATGAGTACTACCTGCATCCGTTAAACCCTTATTTTACTCTGTACAATTAGTGCTTTCATAGTGATTCGTAGATTTGAATCGATTTAAGTTTTAATAGTTCATCTCCAAAGGAGAAGCTTCAAATTATTTCTACAATATCTTGAAGTATAGTTTATAGAGGCCATCGTAAACGTTGACTCCAGCCGGGATTTAAATGTCGCAAGTTAATTAGTATAGTTTGTAACAATATACAAAATAGCGTATCGGAAACGTAATGTTCAGTGTTACATGAAGTTTTAGGACTTTTGAAAATGGAAGATATTTCTAAATAAAATGTAAAACAAAAGTTAAATGAAACCATCTATTTTATGGCATCGTGCGTTATTTCTAAGAGTAAAACGTAAGGCTGCATTACTACAAGTTTATGTTTAAAAGGAATATTTCTTTCTTTACTTATATACTTTCTACATGGTAGCAATTATAAAATACTCTTTGGCATATAGCAAACCATCATCAAAATGTCCTGCAACTATATTTAATAAAACGGTGTAGAACGTATGAAACAAGCGGTAGTTGTAAACCGTAATTTAAGTTTAAGCTTACTTAATATTTGAATTTGTTAAATTTCTATAAAAACCTGACATAATGAAACTATTTAGTTATCAGAAAATACTTTACTTGAAAATACATTGCTAAAAAACTATAACTGAGAATTTATAACATTTGTCCCTAGAGCACTTAGTGTATGTTTAACGCTGCATCTGAGATTCTTCTACATACCGGAATGTTTTCTTTAGGTTTCTCGCGAGGAGGTACGTTGCACTATTTAACCATTTCATTTAGGTTGGATTCATTTTTCTTCCAACTGAATAAATTTATTTACGTTTAAATTAATCCATGTGAATTTTTACTTTTTTGCTTTCCCAAGTAATGGGGGACGTAATTCATCCAAACGCCAGGGATGCAAAATCTTCCACGACCTCAAAATTTCCCGGCATCCAAAGGAAAAATTCCCCCAAATTTTCAAGGATTTTACCACTACTACTACTACTTCGAGTACTACTTTGTGAAAATTTCCCCAATTATGGCATATTTCCCAAAATTTCCCGGCAACCAGGATGCCAGGATGCCCAGATTTTGCATCCCTGGCAGACGCCCTTGCCGACGTGCTTTTTAAATTGAAAAGAGATCAGGATACAAACGGGCATCGCTGAAACGTTAATGTTTTACTACCAAACATCTATATATATGCTAGGAAAGAAAACAATCGTGTTACTATACTTTTGGTGACAGAATCTCAAAAATCTTGTTTAAATGGGAGTTAGTGCACACGAAAGAAAACTAAAAGCCTGTTTAAATGGAACAGGACATGGAAAGTTGGATACTAGGACAATAATATAAACACACTAGTAAGCAAACAAGAACATGTGGTCATTGGTTGACAAAGAAAACACAAATACTCTATGATGTTATGATTAAAATCTATTGTTTATACTATCTGACAATAGTATTTACATGACATTGACTAATGTCAGTATTGAACGGCTTCAAATTTTTTATTTTGACAAATAGTTTTATTTTATTTTCCTCTTGTCCCGGCCCCACGACCTTATGAACCTAGCCCGGCCCGCGTGGAAATCACGCTCAAAACGCGCCTATTTTAGCCACTGTGAATGAGTAATTGGCATTAACCAGAAATTTAGAATTTTACGGTTGAAGGTTGAAAACTGTCCAAACTGTGCAGTATTTGTGATTACGAAGCTCATTACTTGTAATTTCTAAAAGGATTTTTGAAGGTAATAAAACATTCTAATTGCAAATTGAAACATGGGTTATTGATGAGCTATGTGCAATGATGATCCATAGAAATAATGCTGAGACAATACAATACAATGCGCAACGATTAATGCTGAGAAGAGAGAACTTTATTTGAGGAGAGTAAATGAAGAACAGACATAAGAGGTGTATCATGCATGCTTATTTTATTGGGATAGAGTTTAGATATTATTATGTGTGTGTGTGTTACTATGCTAGTGTGTGTTTGTGTGATGTAAGGCAGGGGGTGACATTGCTGCTTGGTCGTGGCTGCTGCGGTTCTGTCTAGGTGATGATGATGATGAGTGGGTTAAAGGAAAACTGGTTTTGGATAAGGGGATGATGTTGAAGTGGTTGCCATGCAGTTTTGCTTGTTGCAAATACATGCAATAATATGGTGTGACGTTGGTGTGCAAATTGCTTTGCTTACATCTCCCGACATTTAAAACGAAATACTATTTCGTTCAATGATAATTCCAGTTTCACATAAAATAGGATGTGGGCTTTTTGGTTGTTCTACCCCGAGAAGTTGTGTAGGGTAAATTTGTTGGACCCGTGAGAGTTGCGGGCAGAAATTGCAAACCAGATTGATCCAGATCTGTTGTTGGATTATTAGGTGCATGATGCACATCCTTATTTGAAACTATGGTTGGTGGTGTTTGCTGACTGGATGATGGGGATGATGATATAGCCGTCTTGCTATGTATTGGAGATTTCGATGTTTTAGATTGTTGTGGCAATGACGTAAGACCATATTTTGGAGGACGTCCACGAGGGCGTTTTAAGGTGAGAGGAATAGAAGGAGCTGGGTTGGAAGGTAATGATGATGTGGAATCTGAAGGAGAAAATAACTGGGGATCGAATTGACTTTGAGAGGGATTACCTTGTAAAGGAGAGGGGTGCTCATCAATGGTATCCAGAGGTTGATGTTGAGGTCCAAAGGCTTTCATCCTTTCCACATGTACTTTAAATGCCTTGGCGGTAGGAACAGCGTGTGCCCTAACCTGATAATGTAACTTATCATATTGTTTTAAAATCTTAAATGGCCCAATGTATTTGGGATGTAATTTTGCAGATAAACCTTTTGGAACTACGTACTTTTTCAAATAGCATAAACTACCAACCTTAAACTCAACTTCTTTTCTGTGCTCATTGAATTTCTCTGCATATTTTTCCTGGCTAATCAATATGTTTCTGTCAATTATATCTTTTAATTGAGCACGATCTATAGTAAAATCTTGATTATAATGCTGCAATAACAGGTCAACAGGCAAAGTGGGAAACTTTCCAAATACCACAAAGTATGGGGAAAATTTGCTACTTGCGCTAGTGTGGATATTGATGGAGAAGGTACTGAAGGGGAGTATTATGTCCCAATCTTGTTGGTCGGGACGAATGTGTTTAGAGAGCGTTTCCTCTAGGGAACGGATCGTTCTCTCAACAATACCGTTTGAACGGTGGAGATAAGGGACAATATAGACTGGGGTACAATGAACTAGCTTTAACACACGAGTTAATAAGTCGGAACGATTAATAGAGGAGTTATCTAACTGAATCTCGGCAGGAATGCCGAACATTAAGAATATGTGACGAATAATAAAATTGGCAAGAACAAGGGCGGTAGCCTGTTTTATGGGCTGAGTAACTACAAATTTGGTGTAAGTGTCAATGGCAGCAATGAAATACCGATTGCCTGCCGGAGTTTCAACTAGAGGGCCACAAATATCAATTGCCCATTTTTGGAAAGGGGCGAGAATCTCTCCCGCCTTTAAAAGACCACGCTTCGGTACAGCAGAAGGCTGACGTGCAGCACAGTCGGGACAGCTACGAATGTATTCAATGAGGTAATTTTGCAACTTGTGAATGTAGTATTTGTTCTTGATTGCCGCGAAAGTTCTTTCAAAACCCATATGGCCGCCCAGAATGTGACGATGGAAGGAATTAAAGATACCCATAACCATGGAAGTAGGAATACAAAGACGCTTAAGTTTAGTAATAGGATCTAAGTAGTAAAGTAGATCATTCATAACAACAAACTTACGGAAATATTTACTTGGGTTAGGAAGACTAAGGTTGTCTAACACCTTGGAAAGGAACTTATCACGAAATTGGAGAGTTCTGAGTCGTAATCGATAATCCATTTTAGAAAGTTCCGCAGAGTCGGGTTGGTCTTTTCGCCAGTCGCCGAGTATGGACTCTAACAGAGTGTCATCGGAACAAGCAGTCGAGTCAGGGGGTTTGTCTGTTGGCGGAACCGTAGGATCAGTAGTACAGTCAGATAAGGCAAAGACACTGGAATAACCTTTGGCGGGAGGACTCAGAATGGGGAGCCGAGAGAAGCAATCAGCATCGCTGTGAGCATCACCTCGTTTATAGACAATGTCAAGATCAAATGATTGAAGCAGAAGGCTCCAACGGGAAATTCGATGATTTTTGGAATGTTTATGGAGTAAAAGGGAGCACAAAACATGATGGTCGGTTACAACAGTGACCTTTCTACCGTGACAATATTCGTAGAATTTGTCTGTGACAGCATAAATGATAGCGAGTCCTTCTTTCTCTGAGATAGCATACTTTTGCTCAGTCTCTGTGAGGACACGTGAGCAATACGCAATGACGTGATCTTCTCCAGTGATTGGATCAGTTTGATAACAAACTCCTCCAATTCCTACGTTGCTGGCGTCAGTGCTGACCTTTACTGGTAAGGACTCATTAAATGGAGCTAATATGGGAGCGCAGATAAGCTTCTCCTTAAGAGTTTGAAACGCTGTTTCACATTGAGAAGTCCAGTCAAATTTAGAATTCTTCCGCATAAGAAGAAATAATGGTCTGGCAAGGATAGCGTAAAGTGGAATGAATCGCTTATAGTAATTCGTTAAGCCGCAGAATACTCTAACTTCGTGGACGTTCTTTGGTCTTGGCATATCCTTCATCGCTTTAACCTTTTCATCATCCACGTGGATGCCTTTATCGCTTATAATATGCCCAAGCAGACGTAGTTTTGAATAACCAAAGGAGCACTTAGAAGCCTTGAGTTTGAGACCGTTAAGTCGTAATTTTTCAAAAGTGGCACGTAAGTCAACTAAATGATTCTCAAAGTTGTCAGAGAAGGTCAATAAGTCGTCAATATACAGAGCTACGGATTTGAAGATAAGAGATGGAAAGATTTTGCGTAACACACGACATATAAAGAATGGAGAATTCTTTAGTCCTTGTGGCATACGTTTGAATTGGTAACAGCCGTCAGGTGTGACGAAACAGGTGGCAGGACGACTGTCTTCTTCAAGAAAGAAATTAAAAAATGCATTGGAAATGTCAGCTTTACTGAAGATTGTTTTGCCATGTAAGGAGGCGAACACGTCGCTGATTTTGTGACAAGGCCAAACTTGAGTTTTGAGACGAGCGTTGACAGCTCGATAATCAATTACGATACGATAGGACGGATTGTTGGGATCTGAATCACGTTTCTTTACCATCAGAACTGGAGAAGCGTACTCGGAAGTGGCTTCTTCAATGATACCCATCTTGAGGAACTTGTCCACATATTCTCGAAGTAACTGTCGCTTTGCAAAAGAAACGGGGTAAGGATTTTGGCAAATTGGGGGACCAGAGATTTCTAGGCGCATCTTTTCTTCGCCTTTATAGCTGCCAATATCGAAATCGTCCTTAGCAAATACGTCTGTGTAATCAGCTAAGACGTTGATGATGTCTTGTCTTTGTGGATCAGTAAGATCTGGATTAATATCGAAGTTAAAGTCATTGATCGAACGAGTTGATTCAGACGAGTCAAATTGTGGATCACGTGTCGTCGCTGTACGTTCTTCATGTAAAGATTGAACGTGTGCCTCATCAATATTATGGACGTAGTAGGCTGGTGTACAATAACTAAGAGAGCCTAAGGATGAATTTTTATGGAGACGGACGGTATGAGGATTTGGGTTGTAGATGTAGATGAACAGGACACCTTTGTTGGGAATGAATAATGGAGGATAGATAATATTGTGACGATCCATCAGTTTTAAGGATGGTTCAAAATAAGTCGAATGAAAAGGGATAAGAAATTTGATTTTGGTGTAATTCTGAGGTTTCAGTATGGCCGGATATTTTATGGTTAATTTCAGTTTGAGATTAGGTTGTGGATTTTCGTCAGCTACACCTTCGCAGGTGATAACTTCGTGTGGAGATATCTTATTGTTAATTTCGGGGATGTCTTCATCATGGAGATAAAAGGGGATTTCTTTTATCGGTTCTACACTACGTGGAATTAGAGTATGCCGGTCGAAGTCAATGAGAAATCTATGGCGTCGCAGGAAATCATTTCCAAGAATGGGACGTTTAGTTGGAAGCAAATGGAATTTTACAACTGAATTCAAATCTACAAATGGGACAGTCGGAAATGATACTCGGAAAAATACATAATCTTGGGAAATAGTCGATGATGTAACACCAGAAACTTTTAAGGGGCCGGTGCGTTTTGGAACATTTGAAGGTAATGGCAAATTGGAAGGAAATACTGAAATAGAAGCACCAGTATCAATGAGAACATGATAAAGTCGATTGTCGAGTTGAGCCGTCGCGATGACGAGATTGTGGAATGGAGCAGTAACTATTGCCTCGCCAACGGTAGTTACTGAGTGCAGTTTTCCGAGAGCATTACCAATACTTCTTCTTCATCAAAACCATACACGATGTCGCACAACTCAACATCGTCCACGCCATTAGGATTAGCACCATCCTCTAATGCATGAACTCCAGAACCTGACATACGAGAAGCATGTAGGTTTCTCTTGTAATTCAAGTACGTATGCGAGTGTTCTCGCGCACACCTTTCGCAGTGGATTGGAAGCTTATGCGTCCAACAGAATGATTGAGGTCCACCATGACCTGGAATTCTAAGCGAAGAATACTTTGGCTTTCTGCCGAAACGTTGATGAACGGAGTTTGAAGTATCATGATTTTTATGAGCAAACGTAGAAGGTCCTTGAAGAGCTGGGACATATGATTGTTTCACAATGGGCACGTAGGATTTGGGCCTCGGGTTAAAGTTTCGATTTTCGAAGGGTTTAGCAAACCCGCCTTGCTGGCCGCGTCGCTGCTGATCATGCTTAGCAAGTGCAGAGACCTCTTCAGCTTCGAAGGTATTACCATCTGGTGGGCCGGCACAAACAATCTTTCCAATAACCTTGGTGATCGTAGATTCTAAGGTATCAACGTCAATGGTTGGAGTCAATGTCTTTACAGAGTGAGAATGCTTTTGAGAAGAATCTCCTCGAAGCGATTCCCATTTGGAATGTGCAGTCAAGGTGTCCAAAACCGATTGAGTAGTTTTTGGTTTCACGTTGAAATGTAATTCGTGAGCGATGTCTTCAGGAAGAGCATGAATTAGACGTTCGATTATTTCGGCATCTTCCATTTTGTCATTCATCTTCCTGCATAGTCGTAGGACATCATAGTATAGAGATTCGTAGGTGTCATCGGGTCGAAGTTTTCGTTCACGAAGTTTACGCTCATATTCTTGTTTAGAAGTCTTGGATGGGAAACTGTCACGTAGATAATCAGCAAACTTAGCATAAGACGGAGATATGTGTTTAGTGGCATCAGAAGGGTCAACTGTCTTGTGTACTTTAAAACATGTCTTAAAAGCTTCCAAGGCAGCGCCACGGAGGTGGAGTTTTAAGAGGCTAATCTTGGCATCATCTTTTAGACCTTGTAAGCTAGCGAAGGTGTCCAATTGATGTAAGAAATGAGCTGCGGGTGTTTTCCCGTCGTAAGGAGGTGGAAGAAACGTATTGCCAAAAAAGGTGACAGGAGCCGCCATAATTGGTGAGTGAGTAGAGAACGTGGTAGTAGTAGTAGCAGTAGTTGTAGGAGATGAAGTTGTAGTAGTAGATGAAGATGTAGTAGTAGATGAAGATGTAGTAGTAGATGAAGTTGTGGTTGTAGGATTAGCGGTAGTACTAGGTGAAGTTGTGGTGGTGGGATTAGTGGTAGTAGCCGTGATGGTAGTGGTTGTGGTAGTATTAGTAGCTGTAGTCGGCGTTTGTAAAGGAGGAAAGTCTTGTTGATTTTCGATTGAAATTGGTGATTGAAATGTAACTCGTTTGGCAGTTTTAGAAGATGAAGTTGGAGCGGAGTCTTGTGGTTGAGTAACGCCGCAGTAGGTGAATAATTTGGCAAGATTTTCTACTTCAGCGTCTGAAGCAGGTTTTCCAATTGGAGTCTCTTGGTATGAAGGAGTACGATAGTCTTCAGGTGAGCTTTGATAGTCGTCAGCAGTGTCTGGACGAGGTTCAGGTGAGGCACTAGTGGATCTATGCTCACGATGTTGAGGAGGAATAACTTCAGTTTTACGAGTATGGATGTTAAAGGATTCAAAGGTAACGTCAGTAGGAGTTGGTGGTCTAGAAGCTGGCTTCGGTGGAGGAGTAGGAGGAGAATCTCCCTGAGAATTACGTTGAGACTTCTTGTCAGATATTTGTTTCTTGGAATCCGGAGATTTGGATTTGTGAGCGAAAGATTGGATCCTATGAACGACGGATTGTAAAAGTCCGGTGGTATGTTTTGAAGTGGAAGGAGAGGAAAGAGGAGGAAGCTGAGCTACAAAATCGTCGTATAAAGCAGCTGGATCTCTGTTAACAGGAAAATGGGAGGGTATGGAAGAAGAAGGGCGAGCAATAGGAATGGAGGGAGGAATATCTCCCGGGCCTCTGAAGGAGGCAGTAGGTGGAGGATGAAGGGAGCCAACACTAGAAGTTGCTGGCGGAGCAGTAGGCTGAGGAGGAAGAGGAGGACGGGTAGTCACGTGAGGGTGAGTGGGAATCGAAGATTTAGCAGGAGAAGGTGGAGCGTGACGGAGGCGCTTGAAGGCGTCACCTGTCTCGCGTGTGGGAGACTGACGGGTACGTTTAAGGGTATCACGTGTCTTAGGCTTACGAGGACTGGCAAAGAAAAAGGTGCAAGGAACTGGCTCAGCGAGAACGTCAGTAGGAATAGTAGAAGCAGGTCGAGGAAATTGAATGCAGTAGTCGTCGTCAACGACTGGAAGTTTAACAAAGTCAGCCTCGGCAGCTTCAACAGAGGAGTAGCCCAGGGCCTGAGCAGCTTTGAGAGCCTTGAGAGCCGCTGGAGTAGGGAACTGAGGAGACGGCCTCGGTGGATGTTGAACTGTAGCACTGGAGGTCGGGGCAGTGGTACTGGAGCACGTTACAACCGGGACATGAAGTGAAGAAGCGGTGGTACGTGGAGGGTCAGGAATGTAACTGGAGTCAAGTCCGTGATGACGCTGTAAAAAGCGAAGTTGATGTAAACGGAACTTACGTGGAACAGTACGCGGAGGCGCAATTGAAAACGAAGTATCCGGAGTAGCAACTGGAACGGGTGTCGGGTTTCCAGGATGATCAAGAACGGAAGAGTCAGGAGTCGGAATATATGTACCGGGTGGAATAATAGGTTGACAAGGGTTACGTGCTAGTCGTTGGGCGTCCGTACGCGGTCGTCGTGGTTTACAAGTTGGATCTACGAGTACACGCGGTGTAGCTGGTCCTTTAGAACGAGTCTTGGGCCCTGCAAACATACCTTACAAAACACGGAGCAGTGCCAGAAGACACATCGGAGATATGCTTAATCGCATAAACCTGGCTTAATTTCCTGACAACAACAAATGAGAATGGCATTCAAATATATAATGAGTAAAATAAAATGAACAAAGGAAAACCTTTCACAGCCTCTCCCTGTGGGAACGAGGGGTACTTAAATGACGAAGGATCACGGAGACGCAGGGCCTGGCCTAGCCCCACGGATGTCTGTACCCAATTTACGATTCCAGGCACGTCAGGGGCGAATCGAACAATCTAAATCCAACGATGAAGCTAACTTACAACCCCACAAAGCACGGTTGCCACTTGAAACATGGGTTATTGATGAGCTATGTGCAATGATGATCCATAGAAATAATGCTGAGACAATACAATACAATGCGCAACGATTAATGCTGAGAAGAGAGAACTTTATTTGAGGAGAGTAAATGAAGAACAGACATAAGAGGTGTATCATGCATGCTTATTTTATTGGGATAGAGTTTAGATATTATTATGTGTGTGTGTGTTATTATGCTAGTGTGTGTTTGTGTGATGTAAGGCAGGGGGTGACATTGCTGCTTGGTCGTGGCTGCTGCGGTTCTGTCTAGGTGATGATGATGATGAGTGGGTTAAAGGAAAACTGGTTTTGGATAAGGGGATGATGTTGAAGTGGTTGCCATGCAGTTTTGCTTGTTGCAAATACATGCAATAATATGGTGTGACGTTGGTGTGCAAATTGCTTTGCTTACAAAATAACAACTTTTATTGTTGATCGAGTCAAAATTTATATGGATTCATACACATACTCCGCAGAAAATAAACACATGAGTTCCAAGTTCTTCCCTTAAAATGGAGTTAAGCTGCATTATTAGAAACATTGAATAAATATTTCTATGAATTTTGCCAGTAGTGGTTCTGAGTACCCTATCGACTCCATTCATTAAACAAGTACCTGCAGGTAAGCTTTGAAGGCACTAAAGTATTTGTGATACATTTTACAATAAGCAGAATACCGCAGCCTGAACCTTTTTAGTCAGGAGTAGCTAAACGGAGCAATTTTCCTAGAAGTCACTTGCTGTAATCAGCTTTGCCCAAATGTACAATATTTTAACCACCAACGTTTGCTTTGTTTTACAAAATTTAGACAGAAAATTAGGAATTGGACATTTGCTACGAAACCTTTTTAGGGTAAAGCGGATTAAAATTTGATTACGTGATTGGTACTAAATACGAAAGCTTTAAAAGCTATCCATACATTGTGTGCATTTTGGGTTTCAATGGCTTGAAACATGTTGACTGAAAAAAATATTTACTAAATATCAGGCGTGTTCACTTACTACAAATATGGCGCCAAACAAAAACCAACAGCTTGCCTAAACGGTGTACCACAACAACAACTACAAACATTTTTTTATTAAATTTTAAAATTTTAATTATAATTTTCTATTGATATTATATTTTTATTATTTTTAAAAATTTTCGTAAATTTTTAGTAATTTTTTTCAAAACCAATCAAGCTATATTTTCGTATTTTCGTGCTCACTCTAAGAAAGAAAGGAACAGTGCAAAACGTTTTAGAAACTTGTTGTTTACTTTATTATTATACGCTGATATATTAAATTCAAAAAGCGTGTTTTTAATAGAAATTGTTATTTATTTGCAATTTTAGTTTATTGTTTTGTACAGAAATGCTTCACAATACATTTCATGAACCCATGCTAAAAACTTGCATTTCTTAAATCTTCAAAATGTCAAAAGCTGAACAAAAGTGTAATATTTGTGAATTTAGAGCAAAATTTCAAAGTGCACTCAAGTGTCATATGAAAGTGCACACAAAAGAAAAATCCAACAAGTGTAATATCTGCAACAAACCGTTTGCAAACAAACAAAATCTAAAGTACCGCATTATCACAGTTCATGAAAACAACCCACCTTTTAATTGTAAGCACTGTGAGAGGAAATTCGGATCAAACGAAGAGATGAATGTTCACACAAAAAGACATGCAGGTAAAAATCTTTACGAATGTTCAATTTGTGACAAGCGCTTTTCGCGGGAATGGGGATCTTATTAGACACACGACAAGTCATACACCTTACAGCTGTCAGACTTGCAATCAGGAATTTTCCGATCCATCAGCCCTATTGAGGCACCGAAAACGTTTCCACGGTAAGAATTGACAGTCTCTTGTAAACATATTTTGTAAAGATTTTAATACGTTTTTAGCTTTGTTCAGAGGAACGCCCAAAATCCATCGGTTGCGGTTTTTGTGATTCCCGATTTGAAAATTTGGCCGGACTGCAACGTCATATTTTTATTCACACAAGAGAAAAACCCTTTCGTTGTCTCTCGTGCGATGGAAGTTTTGTTGAAAAGGCTAATTTAGAACGTCACGTCAGTACTAAACATTCTGATGACCGACATAACAAATGCAATTTGTGTGAAAAGTCATTTAAAACACAAAGTTGTGTACGAAAACATCTGCGAAGGCACTTGGTTGAAAAATCTTACAAGTGTTCTACCTGCAATGTGAGATTTCTCAACCCACATGAGCTAAATAGGCATACACAAAAGCGTAGAGGAAAGGTTTTTAGGTGTAATATTTGCGAAAGAAAAATGATAGACAAGTATAGTCTTAAAAGACACATGAAGCACCAACATTATAACTAAAACTTTAGGATTTTTAATTTGTGCATAATACATAGTGTGTAGGTACAAGTGTTCCAGTACACTCTCTCCGCCTGGTAATTAGACATAATTTGTTTAGTTGAGAAATCGTCTTTGTTTTTTTTTAAAGTAAACTGTTGCAATTAAGCCATGATGTTTGTTACAAGTGTATACCTAATTTGTAGACGTTTATGCCATTAATAAATGTAAATATAGTCAACTGTTAAATTTTCCTAGTTTATATTTTTCACACTTCCAAAAGCTGGATTACTGGTATTTAATTTTATTTCATTCGCATATTATACCGTAGGATTTAACAACTTATGGAGGATTGTTCGAGGATTGTTGTTGTTGCAGGAGGAGGATTGCTGTTTATTTAACGTATTTTTCCGTAGTAGGATTGTTCGTATCACTTGTACAAAAGCAAAGCACTAACATTTTAAGCGTTTCATGTTTGTGCGATGTGTGGAAAACTCACGTAGATACTGAGAACTAAGCGGATTATATTGTATTTTTAAAGCATTGTATTCACTCAAGCATTCACATATGAGCATCTTTTTTCAGAATCGACCACAATTTTCCTCACCTTCTCAAAAACTCTTCAAACTTTCAGGGCTGATTCGTCCCTATAAATAAACAGCAAATTTTAAGTATTAGTTTGAAAGACTGTCTCAATTCAGAAAAATTGCAAAAAACATGATATTTTTGAATGACCCCAGTTTAACCGTCGTAACGTTTTTGTGTGCAAGCGGAAACAAATGAAACTCTGCAGGCTAATACACAACTAATTGAGTTATTTTCATACGAAGAATCAAGTTGTTTGGTGCACTATAACAAATTGTGCAAGACATTTTATCTTAAATTTTGGTGTTTGTTTAAGACTTATATGACTCTCCAACCCATACCAAACATTATTTTTTTTAAAGTTAAAGACGGCTATAAGGCCACTACTATGAGCTACTTAACTCAAAAGACCGCATGAGAAATTATTGAGACGTTGTTGAGAAATCCCGGTTTAACTGCTAAAAATCATCAAAAATTGGCCTAAATTTTATTAGTAAAAAAATTAAGTGTCATGAATTTGTAAAAATTTAACTCTAATTTATAGAGAATTTCAAGTTATAAAGTAAACTGAAAGATTTATTACGTTTTGCCAATTTAGTGAAAAGTTATGTAAATTTGAATTTTGCATGTTGCAATGGCCATGGTGTTTGTCCCGCCATATGTACAATTTGACTACTTTTGTCCTAGCAATTCTTGGAAGAGGTATATGCAAAACATTCTGGTACCATTCAAAACTGCTTAAACTGGCCTTAGCTATACATGATAATACGTCATATTTTATGGACTCTAAGGTTCAAAAATGTGCAACTTTCCAAATTTACTACCTGGTTGTGAAGCTAGGATTTACATGTTCAAACCGGGATTTCTCAACAACGTCTCAATAATTTCTCATGCGGTCTTTTGAATTAAGTAGCTCATAGTAGTGGCCTTATAGCCGTTTTTAACTTTAAAAAAAATATTGTTTGGTATGGGTTGGAGAGTCATATAAGTCTTAAACAAACACCAAAATTTAAGATAAAATGTCTTGCACAATTTTTTATAGTGCACCAAACAACTTGATTCTTCGTATGAAAATAACTCAATTAGTTGTGTATTAGCCTGCAGAGTTTCATTTGTTTCCGCTTGCACACAAAAAAGTTACGACGGTTAAGCTGGGGTCATTCAAAAATATCATGTTTTTTGCAATTTTTCTGAATTGAGACAGTCTTTCAAACTAATACTTAAAATTTGCTGTTTATTTATAGGGACGAATCAGCCCTGAAAGTTTGAAGAGTTTTTGAGAAGGTGAGGAAAATTTTGGTCGATTCTGAAAAAAGATGCTCATACTTAAGTAAGTTTGGCTTACAGAGAAAAGCTGAGCATTTATTTACTCATTAGAAATTATATGAATCAGGAATAACTTTGTACAACTTTATAGTAGAGTTCGTAAATAGGGATTATTCAAACTCCTTGAACACCTGGCCCACTATTTTTGGCTGTAGTAGTAAGCGGACGATTTTTTAAATAAATAGCATAAATAATATTCAGCATGGTGTCCACACACAAATTGACGGTAAAGTGCAAAATCTGCAGCAAAGTTCGTCGGTCTGGTTTGCAGTTAAAGATACATATGATTGCGCACATGGAGGAAAAAGCATTTAAATGCAAGCCATGCGGCAAGACCTTTACGATGGCTAGTACTTTAAAAAACATAACAACGTAGTGCATTTGGGTATAAAGACATTTCAATGTTGGCATTGTGAGAAGCGTTTTGCTCAGAGTTGTCACCTATCCCAGCACAAGAAAGTTCACAGTGGCGAAAAACCATTCCAGTGCAATCTTTGCACGAGGACATTTGCTCAAAAGGCAAATTTACATCAACATTTACGACGGCACACCGGTGAGGAGATCTACAAATGCACACAATGCAGGGCAATACATACTCACATGAAAGAAGTACATTCCAAGAAAAATCCCTTTTCGTGCGATTTGTGTAAAAAAAACTTTCAAGAACAACTCTCATATGCGGAGGCATTTGAAAACCCACTTGGGCGAGAAGCCTTACAAGTGCGGAGTCTGCGGAAAAGATTTTTCTACCAAGACTCACGTAAAGGATCATGCTCTCATACACTCCACTGAGAAACTGTACAAATGCGATAAGTGTGACAAGTCATTTCGACAACCCGCTGGTTTGAAGCAGCACAACATGCAAGTTCATTCTGAATTGAAGCCATGGAAATGCAACAACTGTGACAAAATGTTCAAAACAAGAGGGAGATTAGTTGAACACGAAAGAGTCCATAGAGGTGGAAGACCGTTCCATTGTGGTTATTGTACTGATAAATTTACCAAAAAGTCTAACCTGAGGAGGCATATGCGATGCAAACATAATACAATATAGGCGTTGTGCATAGGTCGCGGATGTTTTGGTTTTAGCATGTTTATTGGTTTAAGTGCAAATCATTTCCGTATGCTGACATTTTTGGTTTTGTTTAAATTGTTTGATGCAAAAGGAACTCTGAAAATGTAGGCAAGCAGGCTTACAGCACTAAATATTACAGTGCAATAAAGCAACTACATGGTAGTCAGGTAGCTTTAAAATCAGTTTAAAAACAGCGTTAAATGTAGTTAAATTATTTAGCCAATTGGAATAGAAAATGTCCACAAAGACGCGTATCTAAGAAAACCTGAGCTTTAGCTCACAAAATAAAATTTTCTCGTTTCGGTAATTATGATCTGTCAGGAACTTAAACCTGATTTTTACTGCACAAAGTTCTGAATGACATCAACCTTAAGCAAAATAGCAACAACTGTACATACCAATGTATTTTACTTGTTGTGGAACCAAATACAAGTATTTCCGTAACACGAAAAACCGTATGTACGACTGAATATGTTGACGGATTAAACAATTGTTTAGTTTTATAGTTTTTAGTAGAGCGTTTTCTGAAAAAGTTGTGATCCCTTCTTTGTTTTGTTCTTCTTGATTGGTAATATTGATTTTCTGTTTCACACATAACTTTTTACCTCATTAGATGACTTCTTAGTTTACAACACACATTTTAATTTGCAGCAAACTTTTGGTATTCAAAGGAAAATTCTTGCTACGTGTGTTTTTTATTTCCCTTTTGGAGAAAACATGTTGGGAGAAATGTTGAGTAGGTGTTGTGTCTCTACTTTTAGACGAAAGGTACGAATGCCAAAGCCTCAACGTTGGACTCGATTTCTCCGAGATCGGTCAAAATCCGCATGATATCCTTCGCCAGCCATTTGAGCTCGTTCTACTTCGATTACAGGAGGACATGGAAAAGTTTTCAGAGCCAAAGCTAAAATTGGGTGACCGTCACGTTCATCCCAATCAATTCATCCCCATCAATTCATCCCCATCAATTCATCCCAATCAATTTGGGGATACATTGATTGCGGGATCAGTCGACGGGGATGAGTTGATTTGGGGATGAATTGATTGGGATAAATTGATGGGTATGAAATGATTGGGATGAGTTGATTTGGAAATGAATTGATTATGGGATGAGTTGATGGGGATGAATTGATTGGGATGAATACTCCGGGAATCCTAAAGTTGCACAGAACAAATTATTTTACATAAACATGTTAAACTTGTACGTCTTGAAATGCTTGAAAAAATTTCTACGCACTAAATTTCTAGTACCGAGACATTGTAAAGTACTTTGGATAATAACAAATAAATTGGTTTATATTGGACGGTCCTGGGTACCACAAATAGTTGTTTATGTCATTTTTTAATACTCAAAAACTCTTCAGAACCATTTTTAACACCCGTTTACTCTAGATAAGACGGCTAAAATGTCGCTTTTTTCTCCGACGTAAAGGTGATCAACTGATACAGATACTTTATTGCATCCTACAGCCGTACCTGTTATGTTTTATTTATTCTATAGGTCATATTGATTCCCAATGTTGGTTCGTTTGGCAATCGTTATTTTCATGGAGATGAAGCCACCGGTTAGCACTGATGTGTCGCGTGCGTATACAAACTTTTTAATTAAAACTAACTTGCCGTACTAATAGCCTATGCAATCCACTTGACAAGGAAAATCACAAGTTTCTAAAATATTAATATGTTAAACATCAACTTGATACCACGTTTAATTGCACTATTTATGGGCTTTCACAAAAGTATTCAGGCATACGATTAGCATGTTCCATAGTGGAACAAGAATACACACACTTTAGTGCATTTGCAACACATTGAAAAAAATGCTTGTAACTGAAATCTTCAAAATGTAACAAATTTGTTAATCCGCCTAACTTCTGTTATGGTTTGTCAATTCGTGTAATCGGTATCACGACAATTGCCGCTAAGACAACTGCCGGTAAATTGCATGTAAATTTGTAATGCTAAAGCCCTATGCTTTAGTATTGGCTTTAGCATAGGGCTTTAGTATTGGCTTTAGCATAGGGCTTTAGTATTGGCTTTAGCATAGGGCTTTAGTATTGGCTTTAGCATAGGGCTTTAGTATTGGCTTTAGCATAGGGCTTTAGTATTGGCTTTAGCATAGGGCTTTAGTATTGGCTTTAGCATAGGGCTTTAGTATTGGTTTTAGCATAGGGCTTTAGTATTGGCTTTAGCATAGGGCTTTAGTATTGGCTTTAGCATAGGGCTTTAGTATTGGCTTTAGCATAGGGCTTTAGTATTGGCTTTAGCATAGGGCTTTAGTATTGGCTTTAGCATAGGGCTTTAGTATTGGCTTTAGCATAGGGCTTTAGTATTGGCTTTAGCATAGGGCTTTAGTATTGGCTTTAGCATAGGGCTTTAGTATTGGCTTTAGCATAGGGCTTTAGTATTGGCTTTAGCATAGGGCTTTAGTATTGGCTTTAGCATAGGGCTTTAGTATTGGCTTTAGCATAGGGCTTTAGTATTGGCTTTAGCATAGGGCTTTAGTATTGGCTTTAGCATAGGGCTTTAGTATTGGCTTTAGCATAAGGCTTGAGCATTACAAATTTACATGCAATTTACCGGCTGTTGTCGTACCGGCAATTGTCGTACTGGCAATTGTCGCTTACCGGCAGTTGTCCTACCGGCAATTGTCGTGGAAGCCCATCAACTGCTTATCCAGCCTTCAGAAGTCAGTCGCAAATTTGGGTGCAGTCAGTTAGAGGAACCCTTTAGTTACAGCTATTTTTTTGATTTTTATATATAAAATTCGATTATTCAAAAAAGCCACATTGGAATTTGAGTTTGCCAAATTGGAAAATTTTATTTTATTGTAAAGATTCATAAAATGATTTTTAATTGGCGTGGACTACAAAGCCATTCCGTGGATTGATTTTTTTCTAAAATATTCCATTATAAATAAATTTTTGGACGCCATCTTTGCTGTCAAGACATCAATTTTGCTGTCAAGACATCAATTTTGCTGTCAAGACATCAATTTTGCTGTCAAGACATCAATTTTGCTGTCAAGACATCAATTTTGCTGTCAAGACATCAATTTTGCTGTCAAGACATCAATTTTGCTGTCAAGACATCAATTTTGCTGTCAAGACATCAATTTTGCTGTCAAGACATCAATTTTGCTGTCAAGACATCAATTTTGCTGTCAAGACATCAATTTTGCTGTCAAGACATCAATTTTGCTGTCAAGACATCAATTTTGCTGTCAAGACATCAATTTTGCTGTCAAGACATCAATTTTGCTGTCAAGACATCAATTTTGCTGTCAAGACATCAATTTTGCTGTCAAGACATCAATTTTGCTGTCAAGACATCAATTTTGCTGTCAAGACATCAATTTTGCTGTCAAGACATCAATTTTGCTGTCAAGACATCAATTTTGCTGTCAAGACATCAATTTTGCTGTCAAGACATCAATTTTGCTGTCAAGACATCAATTTTGCTGTCAAGACATCAATTTTGCTGTCAAGACATCAATTTTGCTGTCAAGACATCAATTTTGCTGTCAAGACATCAATTTTGCTGTCAAGACATCAATTTTGCTGTCAAGACATCAATTTTACGGTCAAGACAGCATATTTGCTGCCGTTTTTGGACAGCAATTTTGCTCTCTGTCCCTTGACTGATACTTATAAACCAAAATCCCTTTACAAATTGAACAATTAAATTCGTTTACCGTGACACCTTTGCTGGATACACATTACCTAACATTGCAGCATATAAATGCACGAACAACGTTTAGGTTGTCCGGTGCTGGTTAAGAACATGCCTACGCAAATTCCCGTTTTGACTGAATTTCGCATCACAATAGTCACAGCGGAATGGTTTTTCTGTACTATGGACTCTTTCATGTTTAACTAAATCTGCTTTTGCTGAGGACACCTTTTTACAGTTCCTGCAAATCCACGATTTCAATTCAGAATGAACTTGTTTTTTGTGTAATCTTAAGCCAGAAGGTATACGAAACTGCTTTCCGCATGTATTACATTTGAAGGGTTTTTCACTGGAGTGTATCAGCTCATGACGCTTCCTGTCATGGTTGTCGATAAAACCTTTCTCACATACTTTGCATTTGAACGGCCTTTCACTTAAATGTGTTTTCATGTGTTTCAACATTATCTTGTTGGTTTTGGAAGTATTTCCACACAGATTGCAAGCAAAAGGTTTCGTCTGGGAATGTACTTGTTTCATATGGGATGACAAATTGCCACTCTGTGTAAACTCTTTTGAACATTTGGAGAAAAAGAAAGGTCTCTCATTAATGTGACAACGAATGTGAAGTTGAAGGCTTGGCGATGATACAAAACAGCGCGCACAAAAGAGACATCCAAAACCATTGTAGTGGATTTCTAATATGAAATGAAAAAAGGGGTTTGCTTTAAACGACAAACAAATTAAACGTGTTAGTGTTAGAATGTGTTTAAAATCCCTACTTTGGTGTAGGTTCATGTGCCAGTCACGAGCCTTCTTGCTATTAAAAATCTTACTGCATTGCAAATAAGGAGTAGCGGAGATCATGGATGCCATTTTTTGTATAACATACAAAGTTTATTCAAGCTTTCGGCAGTATACTACTGCCTTCATCAGGAGAATAACTGATAAAACAAGAATGAATGCATAAATTATATTAAATATAAATTAACATTTCTAAAAGTGTTCCAGAAAGGGTGGAGTTAGCACATACAGTCCGTGTGGTGGCGGAGAGTGGTTCAAGCGTCGTAGTTCAGACGATGAATGCTAATATTCCCAGGTGGTAATTGAGAAATGGAAATAACTGCTTGTTTGGATTCTTGTGATATTATGTTTTTGTTAGTATTGTTAGTTTTCTGTGGTTTAGGCATTTCTAACGGTTTCAATAGAAATGAAAATACACCATCCCAAATTGTAGAGGTAGATTTACCTCGGTTTCCATTGATCGTTTCATTGGTTATGATGTACATGTGTTCTTTAGATTTTCTATGAAAATATCTTGGCTCCTTATCTATTAGACATTCTGAGTCAAAGTCGCGGTAGTGGTCCTGACTACTTTTGATGTGTTTTACTAATGCTAATTTATCGTTCTTTGTGATCACATCTCTCTTGTGCTGATTGATCCGTGTTATCAGTGGTTTCGAAGTTTCGCCAATACACCAGTTTACGAATTGATTTGAAGATTTGTCCCGTATAGGTATTTTGTAAATTCCTCCAATTTCATTTTGATCAATTTCATCCTTGAGTTTGCATAGAAAAGATCCTATTTTCCGTCCCGGTGTGTAACCAAACTCACAGTCGAGAATGGCTTCTACGAAGGTTGTTATTCTATTGGTTAACGGACCTGTGTATGGTATAATAAATCGGGGGCGTTTGTCTTGTCCATCTGGAATTTCTGAGATTTTGGAGACTGGATTCCAATTTTTTCTCTGTCTTTCATACGATCCATTCTTTTGTAAATGAGTTTAAGAGGATAACCATTTTTCTTGAGATCATCTGTTATTATGTTCAATTCATTTCCTAAAAAGTCCGGATCACAAAGTACATTCGCTCGAAATGACAGGGAATCTATGACCGAGATTTTTTGTGACATGTGGTGATATGAGTTGAAATAGAGGTATCGCCCGGTGTGCGTTTTCTTCCTATATACTGTCTTTTTTATTTTTCCATCTTCTGATTTCATTACCAAAATGTCCAGGAATGGAAGTTGGACTGCGTTGTATAATCCTATTAGAAGTAATAAAATTTTGAAGAAATATTCACGAGAAGATGCCTGAACTTCTAAAGATTTAGTAGAATTAGAGAACTTTTCGTCTTTCTTCTTCATAAAGTTTACATGACTTTACCAAACAAGCATAAACTCATGTACCTGGTTTCCAAGAAAAAACAGAATTAGTACTGGTTTTATATTAAAAGACTGCCTGGTATTCCCAACTACTACGCGTATTTATGTATACTGTAGGCAACATATATAAAATTACCAATCTCTTCTAGATGCTTATGTTTTATTTGTTTATTTAGTAAGTAGATACATTTAAGGATGAACAAGGCTGCTTTAGTAATACCATCGTTTGAAATACTAATCCCTTGAAGTGCTGTGACTGGAAGTTGAAAAGCTTTTAGTTCCAAAAGCAAGCATATTTCAACGCTTTTATTTCCTAATCCTATTTTCTGATAATGTTTTTGAATATAGGCTTCAACTATACCATCAGTCTTCATTACCTTACATGTAGCCTGCGCACAACATACCTTTGTAAAACGACGGCTAGTAGGACAGTATCTACTAATGAGCATTTGTGTTTTGGTATGTTCCTTGTGTGAAATGTTTAACATTTCTAACGGTTTGAGAAAAGTATTTTGAAACTTCATACTTGCCTAATTACTATAGTAGCAATGTAGAAACGCAAGACTTCTAACCGTAGAGCTGCAGGTTGTTTGGGTAAAGAAAGAAGATTTTTCAGATTCTGATAATAGTTTTTAGGCAAGTATTTGTGAGCCCTTCTGATATCATACAAATAGGATGTTTCCTAACTTATTTCCTCAATTCCTAATCCACTATAAGTAAGTTTACCGGAGTAATAGTGGAGTTGTAAGTATCAAAAAATAAAGCGCAATATCTACCGCACATTTGTCTTACACTTGAAACACAAGCAACAGTATTAAATTTTTGCTAAGGGTTTACCAAGCCGTACATATACTTCCAGTTAGAACTGATACTACATTCCTAAAATTTTGTAGCAAAAAACATCTACACAATCTTTCTGAGAGGAGAAGGAAATGTCCTGTCAGCACGCTGACCGAAATGGCATTAGTGTGCAGAAAGAGGAAGTGGAATTTGAAGCAAAAAAACTAATATTGCGATATGAAAATATTTTTGTATCAACATGTTTAAATGAAAACGCTTATTTTAAGCTGCGAGGTAAATTTTTTGTTACTGTTATATTCTCGTTGTGAACAATAATGAGAAAAGCTTATTGATTTTGCTGAAGCCCAGCACCAAAATAACATCCATAGTAAACCATTAAAAGATTAACGCTGCTTGAGACGATATAAATGTAAAAGTGATTAGCTTAGAGTCAAAGTGGCAGGTTTTAAAAAAGTTTGCAGACACACGTACAACTACAGCTTGTTTACCTTATCTGCAGAAACAGCGAGCAAAATTTAAAAAAAATAAACATGGCTATATTTTTGAGTAATTTTAAAAAGTGTTCAGGTGTCCGGTAAAGAAGTCGGAACAGATTTTGAATGGTAATAAAGTCAACAACTTTATGGAAGCATAGGTAAAAATATCGAAACCCATTTTGGAAAAACTGGAGTAGGTAAAAATGCCAAAAATCTTTTTGGGGCGAATAAAATTAAATAAAGTGGAAAACAATGTTCGGTGAATATTTAACGATGAGTTTAAAAGGTATACCTTCATCTCCTTTAAGTCACACAAATCTTGAATTTTAGTGATATTTCGTCACAATTGGATGAATCAGAATCATGTGCATTGATGAGCAGATACTATCATATTGCCATGCACATGTGAAGCTTAAAACTAAGGTAAGCGATAAAAACTGTAACTATATGAAACAATATGTAAAAACCGTAAATTTGTAAATAGAATAAAACAAACGCACTTAATTATATTGTCAACAACCCGTATTTGTACTGTTTTTGCAAATTTTGCAACTGTAGTAAGATTATTTATGAATATATTAGAAAACGCATGGAAAGACAAAATAAAAAATTCCGGTTGCGGGAGTATTTCAGGAATCATTTTTGTGTACAAAAGTTTGACGGGTTTCAAACTTTGGTGTTTTTGGACGTCGCTGCGCAGTAATGTTTAGAAGGCCTACTGTACGATACGCTTAGATACGTAAGTAGTTGATTGGTAATGATAAAAGATCTGTCTGCACATGAAAGCACAACAAACTTATTTTAGCGTAGCTTAGAAACCAAGACTTACCGAAGTGATGCTTGAATAAATGGAGTTATTATGCATTTATCTGGAGTACAGATGTGATTTAGAAACGAGCCAAGTTGTACTAATACAAATACAAGTAGTACAAAAAGAAAATTATTCAAACCCAAACGCATTAATTTAGCGCGTGGTATTAATAATGAATATCTCTGATTCGTTAGTCTGCAGCTGGAACCATTGACTAAATATTTAGGACCTAATAGAGGCATACATCATAATTCCGTATGTTTTTATATAGGTAATAGTAATAAAAAGCACACCTTTGCTTGCTCGTCAAAGTAAGCATATGTATTTTTTTATTTAAGTTTGGCATTAACGTAATGGAAGATTTTGATCAATACAATTTCTTCAAATACAAACAAGTCCAAATAAAAATGCTTGCTGTAGCAAAAAAAATTTAGTGTAACTTTGATGTAAGTAAGTTTTGCTCGATTTGTTTTGCAAAAACATATCTTGACTTGTTTGTGACGGCAGCACATCTCACTTAAAGTTAATTGTCATTTTTTGTCGTCATAGTCCTAACCCGTTTGATAGGAGCAACATATCCTAAAAGCAGGTTTTTGTGGCAATTGTAGCATTTTCATATATTCGTTTACTCTGATCATCCCCTCTATAGTAAAAATACAAATCACTTGCGTAGGTCGAATATTTTTCCGGTTAAAACTTCTAAACAATAAGCACATCTGTCGTGTATTTGCTGCTCATGTACAACAAATATGCTCCCTAAAAAGTTTTATTTTCCAGATGGACAAAAGAGGTACTTTTTATCAAAACAAAAACTAATTTGGGATAATGGTTAGCACGTGCATTATCTAAAATTCAGCTTACCTATAATTTGCCTCGTGTGCATACGTTAAATGGCAAAGTAGATGGAATAAAGTAGTCTCTATTTGTTGCTCACGTTGAACGGATATGTTCCCTAAATAGTTTTATTTTCCAGACACATAACAGGATGTGGTGGTTATTAAAAACAAACTAGTTTGGGATAATGGCTTTCTCTAAAATTCACCTTTAATATTTTAGTAATGGATTAGTTCTATTTCTAGTGCCTCGTGTGCATACCTGAAAGGAGATATAATCGTAACCCCCTTGTAAATACCTCAGTTCTAATGCGAACAGGATTTAGCTTGCATGCTCTACGTTTCTTGTTTCTACGGTGGTGATTGGTTTCTAAGCAAAATTTTAAAAGAATCCTAATTAGAATTTCTACTACCGTGTTATATGCTATACAAGCTACATAAACAAGCAAGGTTCGTTTAATGCAGATATTGACATCAAAGGCGGAGTTTAATAAGTACAGCTTTTTCAGGTACGGAACAAACTCAAAAACAAAAATTGTGCGGAGGTTTGCTGTGTACTGATCACTGATTACAAGGGACCGTTGCCTACTGCTTGTACCTTACATTTATTGTACTTTTTTCTGAATTTTAAAAAACATATAGTTTATTCCAAATATAAATAATATAAAGAATGATTAACACTGACGTCAATACCACGTAGTCCATTTTAGAGTGAGTATCCGTTCGTTCGTTGCAAATTAATTTACTCCTGCTTTGTAGGTTCCCATACCACGGAAAAGAAAAATTTCTAAAAATTGTGGGTACGCTTCTAGTTTTTAAAATGTTAGAAACTAATTGGTTTGCTCCATTTTTAGTTAGTTACTTGCTAACGTCTTCGTATTCAGTTCCAAATTTTTCTGAAAATTATTCATTTGTAGTAACAAACTTATTCACCAAAAACAAATCAACCCAAAACTTTGACTATTTTCCTGATGGTATATGGACCAGACTAAAACACTCTAAGATAAAATTGGTCCAGAACATTCACGCAAACTTAGAAAACATAAAGAATTCCCTTCCTGTGATACAAAATCTGCACCAGCTTTTACATCCTTTGTCGAAAGCAAAATGCTTGGTAGTTTTAAACAATTACCAACATATAAACTTGAAACTATCAACCACATTTCCCGTAATGTTACGAAGCATGGTCCCTGCTGTATTCTCGCAGTTCAGAGGATCAAAAATACAACGGACAGACATTGTGATGTTTCCTAACGGCATGTCTAACTTGAACAAAAGTCTGCCTAATGCACGTGATTGGAATTATCCATGTAAACTCTCAAAATACTTTAGTGGGATACGGATCTATTCAAAGTATTACTGCGTTCCCATACAAATTGTCAAATTTGCAGCCGCTACAAAACCTTGGAGCTGTGCGGCACAGATTGAGTTGTTTCGGGCAGATTATGACAATGATATAGTTCCATTTCTGGAATTATTTTTCCACCCAACAGAGGATTTCTATATATTGAAAGAGTCACAAGTTCTTCATATTTATCTGGACATTCCTAATGAGAACGTAGCCCAAAAGAGCACACAATTTAAAAAACGCATTTGGCAGGAGACATCGAAGGTGGCACAAGGTGTGCAGTGCATAGCGCATTTGCTGGTTCAACTGAATACTTCATTTGAGCCAGCAGCAAGTATAATTCATATTTCCGTTTTATTGCCGGAGATTAGTTTCTACAGTCACTCTAGACGTCACACACTTTTATTAAACGCCTGGATTCAAACGTTTTCCGTCAATTCAATCACCGAAATTGCACTACCCCCGAATGACCAAACTACTTGGCGTTTTTTCTCAAAAAGAGTTTTGTCAAGTGACTTCCCCGATTTTCAAGGAACCTGTGATCCAAGCAACCCAGTCTTAAATTTTTTTCGAGGAAAAAGAGGCAAACATGAAAATGAAGTATTACAGTTATACTCTTACATTCTATTAGATATAATGGGTAATTACACCTATGAATTCGATAGTGGAGGCAAACACGTCTGCAAGTTGAAAAAGCTGGTAAGAAGACCAAATTCATGGAAACATACCGCGATATGGTTTTCTCCAAAGCAATATTGGGACATTGAAGAGGGCTACGAATTTTCTCTTTTCTTGTATATCTCGGTTTCAAACCTTCAGTTTGTTAGCTGTGGAAAATCGCTAATTTCCTCGTTTCAGTTTCGTGAATTATTAGCAGCTTACGAAAGCTATGTTTGGCTCGCTGTAATAAGCTGTGTTCTTGTTTTTTCTATAATGCTTAGTTCGGCCATGGGAACTAAGACTTTGCCGTCACTACATACAACTTTTGACAACATTATATTTACTTACAGGGTTTTAGTGGAGCTAGGCAATCTATTCTCTGGAATGTGTGTTAAGCTCTCAAATTTGTTCTCAAAAATTCGATTCTGCACCGGATTCTTTCTTTTGATGGGAGTGATTTTAAGCAACGCATACAAAAACGTAAATGTGTACAATTTAATGTTACCTCGTGCTAGAATTCCTTCTGAAACACTCAAGCAATTGGTAGATAATAAGTTTACAATGTTTGCCAAAGGTGAAGACATTTGGGAGTTTACATGGGAAGTAAAAGATTTTTACAATAACTCTTATCACAAATCGCTAAGTTATCAAGAGAAAAAATATTTTCTCCGTTTTACGATTTAACTAATCGCATTAACAAGTCTAAAAATAAGCCCGAAACAAAGTTTCAAAGAGACGCGAATATAATTTTAAACGCAAGTTTTTTGCTTAACAATACAGTCGATATATTCATTCAAAGTGAATTGGACATTGACTCTTCTAAAAACTTTACGCCAAATAAAAAATGTAAATTTCTGGGCGAACGTTTCAACTACAAATGCTTCAGAGATACCGAAGTTGCCGTTTTAACACAGGAGCTAGGAAATTGCAAAAATACTGCAGTTTTCTTACCGGCTTATCTCAGTACAAAAATCGCAAAAGACTTTCAGCTTGAAGGTGTTCGTGCGGATATTAGCTCCGAAAGTTACAGAAACGCAAGTCTTAGGATTGACCCAAGTGGCTTTGTGCCTCCATATGTGCAACGGCGCATAAAAAGCATTACATTGTCAGGTATTCTTGAATGGTGGAAAAAGGTACTGGGACCGGATAAGTTTTTTCCAATGCAAATGCCACTAAAAGCTGCAAATATGAAAGGAAACATTTTGGTTGTGTTTTTGGTTCTGATTGCCGGCTTGGTATTTGCAACGGCTTGTTTCTTATTTGAAGTCAGGAAGCTTTTATGGGCACGTTTGTGCAATTGCGCATTTGGGTATACACAAATCCAGACAATTAACTTGTTTAGGTGTACTAGTCAACAAAATGAAAAAGTGAAAGTGAAGAGACTTATCCTTTTCACATGGCAATTAAATACGACCATTTTGTGGTTAAAGTGGGGTTAAAATTATTATGTTGTCAAAGCCTACATGGCAATTAAAATGGGGAAGCCAAGCAGTCAAAGCGGGAATTCTTTTGGTGCAGGTATCAGCTGGAATGGGAATTTCAAAAATATGGTTCAGACCTTGACGTGGGAATTGTTTGTATTACAAGGGAAACGAACGTAATAATACGTTTTCCCACGGGCACGTAACGGCATGCGAGAACGGATAAATCCGTTTCACCGCTCAGCTGATCAAATAGGGGCTACGGATAAACACGTTTTTCCGCTCGCAAAACGTTTTTGACCACACGTAATAATACGTTTTACCACTCAGCCAATCAGATTGCGAGAACGGAATTTTCCATTTTCCCGCGTTAGAAAACGTACTCGATGAACGTATTATTACATCTTCCCAAACGTAAACATTATAGTCAAAGACAGTACGCTGAGAAATAAAACAATTGAGTCGGATAGGACTTTAGACCAAACGGAAATTGATATTAATACTCCGCATGAAACGATGCATACGGAAGGGACTAAGGAGGAAAGACTGCAAGACCAAATGAAGGATGAAAATTTGCGTGTGTTTAATGACTTGGCTTTTAATGTGTGCAAACAATGACTCCAGTTTTTAATCTTGACAAGCCTACAGATAATTTATCTCTGTAAGGCGTTGATTGACTTTGTTACTTCTCTCTTCAGCTTTTTTTTCCTTTCTATCGAATGCTTCAGATTCAAGCAAACTGAAGTTTGTGTAACCTTTTTCTATATCACGGGCATTATGCTAGGGTTTTGTACCATCTTTAATGCACAACAAAACCGAAACGTACACTAACTAGTTGCATCATTGCATGTTTCAAATATATCTCTCTCCATAATATGTGAATAAAGCGTAAATAGTAACTAGGATGTATATATTATTTAGCTAATCATTATGGAAACTTATCAGAGAACCCATCACCTTAATAATTATTAAACTTATTTACTTTGCAATCAACTGTGTTTATTAGCTCGCTGCTTCTGCGGGAGAGCTTATTATCGGATCTGGTCCGTGTGTCTATTTTATTTTTAAATCGGCTCTTGACCAGATTTTATGCTTAAATTGCTTATGACATATTTAATTCAATCATAATTTGCTTAGCATACAGTTTAAAATTTTTGGAAAAATTAATCGTTATCATTAATAAAAAATAAATCTTACCATTTAGCACATGCGTAGACTAAAAAAATACGCTAAAAATCCAATAGCTTGTTGTCCCCCGCAGTTGCCAGTATCTCGTGGTTGCATAAACTTACACAGGTAAAGATACAGTTTTTTACGTCTAGATATGCATGGCGTACAAGGCAGTTATTTTTCGATCAACACCAACACACTCAATTCAAAGGAAACTAATAGCTTTTGATGTTTTTATATCATAAATTCATTCATATTCGTACTGTATTGCTTTCAAACTCAACGCCTTTTGGATAGGTTACAGAAATGAAGTGGGATGATGCATGAAAGGTCGCAGAATTATTCGTCAGGTTTGACAACGCATTTTGGTTATTTTCTATGTACGTCAACATATTTTCATTTGATGTTTGGCTCTTTCCATACATAACAAAATAGTCATGTAATCCTTACGTCATTTTGTGTTTTAATCCGGTTTTTGAAAAATGCACATAGAGACATCACACAGTTATAGATACAAAGTTTTCTAAGCATTGCTTTCTTTTGCTTGCTCGTTTACCTTAATAAAAAACATACCTCCAAATCCATACTTGCTTTCTCCGCTCATACCAAAAGCAATCATTTCTAGCACAAAAAGCGAACCTTACCGCCGTTGTGACCTTGCGATCTATTCATATGTACTACAAATTAATGGAATCTGCGTGTTTCTAATACTATCATAATCTTAACCAAAAACGAAAGTAGCTTCTTTTAATTTTTGTAGCTTCTTTACATTCACCTCTGTTGCGGTTTTGAACATACGGAGTTTACTGTTTAACTTACTACCTGGAACTAACAACGGATATTAAAATAACCCACAGAAAGTAAACACAATCGCATAAGAAGTCAGATTTTAATTTTTGATAAATTTAACATTCTACATTTAGTAGTAAATGCAATCGCCCTTTAGTAGTTATAAGCTGGAAGGATAACATTTCAAGATAGATAGATTTTAGGTAGACTTCAGTGGAAGGATTCTACGGTCACATTATAAACCTGCTTACACAACCAGAAACCAGTCTTGTCTGGTTTCCTTGCTAAAAATAAACTTTCAGCCTTCTTAATACACATAACTAAAAACCCGACAAAAGCATATTGTTCACCACAGTGACCAGTATTGCATGAATTTACACGCGCAAAAGTTTTAAGATGGTAAACCCCCACTATTTATAAACATCCTTATTCACGTGTAGATATACGTGGCTTACAAAGCAATTATTTTCTCTAATAATCATCTTACCTGAACTCCCGAATTCTGATAATATACCCATAATAAAGATGTTTTTCTTCTATTAAAAAAATCATTAAACCCAAAAAGGTCAATTTTGCTACAAAACATCAAAGCCTTTTGAAATTGACTACGCAAGCAAGTGAAGTGGGATGATTGACAAAAAGGTCGGATGATTTGCTCCTTAGATATTCAGACGCATTTCTGATCTATTTTCGAAGTACGTCAACATATTTTCATTTGCTGCTTGGGTTATTTATTACCATACACAAGAAAGCAGTCATGTAAGTCGTACGTCATTCCAAATTCTCACTTTGCTTTGAAACATGAATGCAGTGATACAATTTCGCTTTTTGTATACCTGAATAAAGAAACGTCCCCGAATTTGATACTTGTTTACTCCGCTGCTCATTCCAAAAGCAATTATTTTACTGAGGAATGTACATAACCAAACCAAATGCCAATATACGCTTTCTCCAGCCCTCTTAATAAGATTGCGTGCGTACTTGGAAAAATATCAAGTGGGCGAATGTTCAATGTTGAATGTTCTAAATAAGCTTCGGCCTTTTTTGTGACATCAATACGCTCAATCACAATTCCATGAAAATCCAGACAGACTAGACACATATTTTTTTCCAGACAGTTTACGTATTTCTATTCAAGTTTATTATAAGACGTGACAATTTATAAGGTTTCTTCCGAATAAATGTTTTCCAATTGAGTGTCGCCTTACAAAAGCCTACATGCTTCTCTGTGTAATATAATAACTCGTGTGTTAGTGGACTCCAAAACTGTTTATTGTGTCAGTGAAAAATGAGATTTTTGGATTTTTATGAAATATGTATACCTTATTTGGTCGTTTTTCTGCTGGTAGAACTGCTGAAAATCCTTGAACAAAAACTATTTTTAAACTTTCTCCAGAAAGTCGACATCCACTTCTTTATATTTTTGTGTCCAGTTACGGAGTCACGTACGTCAGCAAAAAGTGCGCTATTTTTGGCACTTGACAAATTAATGCTATTAGTCTGAGTATCCTGGCAAAATATGATATTTATGGAAAAATAAATTTTATGCTGGTTTACGTCAAGAGAAAATATTTTTGAATGCTGTTTTGTATTGTAAGGTTTAGAACAAATTTAATAATAATTTATTTCAAACATTTCATAACTTTCAGAAAATAAAAACTTTTTTTACAAATTCCGTTTCAAATGTGTTTCTATGCAAAAACTTTATAGAATATAGATATTTCTGATTTTAAAAACAAATTTACAAATTTTCAGAATTTTCAATTTCTTAGGTACCGTAATCAGGTCTTACTCAGGTATTCCAATTACTTTTTTATTGACTTTAAATTTTTTAATTGAAAATCAAATTTCTGATTTAAAAAAGCTTTCTTTTAATAAAATTACTATGTTAATAATTTAAAGCATAAATATGAGAACTAAAACGTGAAAACACATAATCAATTTAACATTATGTGTACCTTGAGTTAGTAAAATTATTTGTTATTGTTGTTAGTTTGGTGTAAAAGGTAAACAAAAATCAAATAGGATAATAGCTTGTTAGTTAGTTAATATTCTACTAAATTGTAAATTTCTACGACATAATCCTGTATATGTGCTATATGTTTTGCAATATTATGCAATAAACTATACGACTGAAAACAGAATCGGGGCAATTCTAGAGTTGCTTTTATAGCAACTAAATTGTAACACTATTCTATGCATGGCTATATGCCTTCAATGTAATTTTTACCAATCTTCAAATTAGATTTGCTGACACTGCAACATGCTCCTCCGACCAAAAGGCAAGTCAAAGGACCTGCTTACTGATGTACATTGACTGCCAGAAGCACAGTAGCATTTGCGCTTTACTAAAAACTCAGTTCCCTTTTCAGAGACAATTGTACAGGTATCCCCAAGCCCACAAATAGGAAGCTGAAAAAATTTATACAACTGCTAAAACAAGTTTGGTGGGAAAATTAGACCGCCATAATAATTTTATAAATATTTTGTGGTTTGAATTTTTTTGTGGGACTTTAGTATTTGGAATATGGGTTAGCACTTACAGGAATGCAAGTGTAGGTTAGGTCAACTGCCTCACTGATTGCATCAGGATTGTCAAAGGTGCGAACGGCTGGTAGATATTGATGATCACTTTGGCAGATACAATGCATCAGCTCGCTTCTTGAGAACAGTCGACCCGTTATGCGGGAGTATACCATGCGGGCAGTGTAAGCGGCCTTGTTTGGAGTGCACTGTTTGAGAGATGGTGCTGTGCCACAGAACTAAAAACATATATGCAAAAATTTGTTTTAGCAAATTTATGAAAAAAACGAAAACTGGTTTAAAACGCATACTTTGTATTGATCCGTATCTTGGCTGATGGTTTGGCCATCATCAGCATCCCAATTCATGGGGCATTGCATGTCGTTAGGGCAGCCACACAGAACCTTGCTGTTAATGCCACCAGAGTTGGCTTGCATGAACCCACAAACGGAGTCTGCGGTGCATATTGGCATCTCAGGTGCCTGGAAAGTGTTTGTAAAGCTTGATGTGTAAGTGGCTTGTGATCTAATATAAACAGTAAGCAAGTAAGCTACCTCGTTGATCGTGTTGGTCACCTCGTTGGTTTTCAAGTAGGACTTGGCCTCTGCAGAGTGACTCTGAAAGAGTGCTAGTATGACCAGTAAGCCAAGTTGCATGTACCACTTCATTGTCATCTTGTTTAGTTGGACGTCGTTTGCTGCAATTTTAAAATATTTGTCGTTTTAAGATTTAATGCAGATTCATGGAAACCTGCGGCAGATGTACACGCCTTATTATTACGTGGTATCAATGAGCAACCAGACACCTTCCTTGTCTCAAGAAATTTTTTGGAATTGCTAATTAATATCTGAAAAGTTTCAAGTGTTAACAAATAAATAGCATGCCTGGTTTCTGCGTACTTTTTGCTTTGCGTTTTTGCATTATATCGCAAAGTGTTATTTTCTTTCAACTACTGAAAAGGTTTCATGGATATGCTTTGTAAACATCTATGAATTAAAGTCTCGGCGCATATTGCTCGACCCGCTTTTTCTTGAAAACGATACACTGGTTTCCGTCTCAAGTGCAATTTTTACTACGCAGTTGTTAATTGCTGTCTGAAAACAAGTCAAGTGTTTACAACTTGTAGTATGCCTATTTGTTTCGTAGTTTTCACCATGCTACCATTTCTATTTTTTTGATCTCTTAATTTTAAAATATCTCTAATTAGTAAGGTACTTATCCTTTTTTGCAATCAAAAACAAATTTTGTACAATTTACACTAAAGTAGTTTAACGTGACTCATTGTTATATTCTACTGATAAAACAGTGTTTTGTAGGCAACTATGCCTGTTTGACTAATTTTACGTGTTCGCGTTTTTTTCTTGTGGAAAGGAATTAAATGGGCTGCTGTAGTAGCACTCTATCATATCATCTCTGCTTTTCTATATGCGATTTTATTGACTTATGTTTTAACTTGCTGAGTTTAAAAATTTCTGTAATGAATTTTTAAGAGGATTAAGGTAGTAATTTGGGATAGAGTTATGAATAAGCAGTAACAAACTTTGGTGACTAACCTGGTTCTAGGAGAAAAGAAATTTCCGTTGAGTAGCACTGGGTTGCGTGAAAATCAGTTCCAAAACAGACAAAGTTCCAGCTTTCCTAGACACAAACACAAATTGTTTTTAATTGGAATATTTGAATGAGGTAATGATTATGTTATTTCAGCTAAAACAGAAATTTTCGACTTTTCGAGAAAATACTGCAGATTTTTACAACACTGAGAGAAATTCTCAATATGCCCCAAATAGAAAAGGGTGTGAGAGAAAACGGGAGTAACGTCGTTCTATCACAACAAGAGCAAGAATGAGTACGAAAGCACCAACGTTCGCAAAAGATATGCAGCGCTTTCTCAAAAAAGCGTGGGTGTACTATGCTTGAGCTTTTGCTCCTTCCTTTCTCCTTTTCCCAACTCATTTTAAACAAACATCCAGCTTCGTTCCACAGAGCAACAGATCTTCACAGCGGCTACACATAAATATTACAGCTTTAGTTAAAAGAAAGAGGCAGAAAACCTTCTTTTCAATCCCTACCCGAAATGGTTTGTTGCATTCAAACTTTGATATAATACATGTTGTTAATTTCCGCTGGTTATGAATGACTGCCCACTAACTAGGTAGCAAACATAACAAACTCCCCTACTCTCCAATTAGTGGAAATGAAAATCTTTTGTGAATATTTTTTGTCTTTATGACAAATGTATAAGTATTTAGTTTTCACGCCGCACAAACTTTCAGCCAAACCAACACAAACAGTATGTAATGTAAGATATCAAATTGGTAACTTTATTAAAATTTATTGAAGAAATAATTAAAATGCTGTGGCTATTTACACTTTGTAAACGACAAAATCAGTATTGTCATATTGCATTTTTAGTACTTTTAATTTAGGCGCTGTACTTTAATGACGTCACTATTTTGGGTCGGTGGGTCCTATGGTCTTCGAGGTGACCAAAAGTGACTGTAGTGGGTGGGTCACTTTTACGATTTGGTGACGTCACTTTTTTAAATGAAAGATTTTTGCTTCTGAATTTATTATTTTGAAATATTTCCAGGTCAGAAATTATTAATACGCATACGTATTATAGGAATCTTCAACGTAAAAACTGCCGATCTTGCTTGCTTGGGCGCGCGCCGCCGATTGCTTTTGTTTGTATACAAAACACAGATGTTTTGACGATTGCCTTTGTTTGGCGTGTTTAAAGCATACCCGTATATTATCTCGCGTTGCCCCATCCGCCAAATAGGTGGATACTGGCTGCTACCTTGCCTTGGCTAAAAAAAGCCAGTTGCTTGTTCGCAGTTTTTACGTTGGTGATTTCTATAATATGCCTAAACGATTTGTTGTTTACATTTTCCCTTCACAGTTTGAAAAATACTTGATTATAGATTTGTTTTCATGCCTAATATGCAATTCAGTTTCATGGAAGAAGCACGTGTTTAATACCCAAAAGTTTAACTCAGGCTATAGATTTTCTATTAACCTTGTTTTAAGTAAAATAAATATACCTACGTTGCCTAGCATGAGCTGTGGTGAAAACTTAAATTTCAAACTCAGCTCAAGTTTGTGTCACTTAAATTGTATTTCGTGAAGATTACATTTTAATTTTTTCAACAGAGTTTGAAACTAACGTTAACTGAGCAACGCGTTTCGGCTGAGTTAAAAGAGATTGGGTCTTTCTAATTACTTCGGCATAGCCGAAATCACATTTGAATTTCGCATCACTACCCTATTTTTGTTACAAGTCGCATGCTAATTTTAAACAAAGTATTGTAAATTTTAATCGCAGTAAGTGTCACGTTCACTCATATAAACGTTGATCTTCTTAAAAACTATGAAAGGTCACGAATTTTTTTTCCAACTTGATCTCCTTTGATTGCATGCAAAAAATGCACAATGCCAAATTATTACAAGTTTTTGCACGAAAAAACATGACATTTAACTTTAAACGAAGTAAATATGTGAATTGACAGAAATTATTCAACTAACATTTACAATTACAATATTGTTTTGCACTTGTTGGTAGTATACATACATTGTATGTGCATCTATACTATGTAATATATAAACATAAAAGTGACGAGTGACGCGGGTCGGTGGGTCCTAAATGTTCATAATGACGAATAAATGACCTGGGTGGGTGGGTGGTCCGAAAAAATCGACTTTTTTGGTGACGTCATTAAAGTACAGCGCCTTACAAGTTGTAAATGCTTTTATACAAACAACGTTGCAACGTGGTTATACATCTTTCCGCTGTTCAATGATGCAAACGCATTCTGATCAAACCCAGCTTCTAAGCATAAGCGCTTTCCTGGTAAAACAAATTCCCTTCACCTATCACCAACTTGTCTGTTGTCTGGTGGGTTTCGTGGAAGCTGAAAGCGTATCACGTATTCTTTATTTTAATCTTTTCCAATTATAATACCAAAGTATAGATAGTAGTGGAGAAGTAACCTACACACGGGACTGCAATTAGTGCTTATCCTATTCGTAAGCAGATCTTTCAAAGCAGAGGTTTTCTCCTTTCCATACATACATTACAAAGATAGTTTTTATTTGTAATGCAGCGTAGACATTTTCAAATCCAACTTGTCATTTTAGTAGCAGTAAGATTTAGTCAATAGTCATGTGCACCAAGTATACAATGTTGTATAGCTCACTCTTTCGTTTTGAAAGTTTTTTGCGACTCAGGTACTTTTAAAGAAAAAATGTATTATTGTAGGCACAAAATTGTATATATAATTTGGAGCTACTACAGTGTTCCTTTTCCTTTGCGCAAAAATTCAACAAAGTAACACAGATTTCAACAAAATACATTGGGTTTGTGCTTTATTGCATTTAGAGAGTGTGATCCGTAAAATCGACAACAATATGGAATCTAATAAAAACATGCCTGAACATCAAGCATCAGAAGATTTTACTTCTATTTGTGTCAAACATGAGTTTTGTGTATTTTATATGATATGGCACAAGCTCCTTTGAAATCAAATCTGCAAACTGAAAGCTGATAAAAAATCGTTCCTTTGCTCGTCAGGTAAGCCGAGTCGACTGTATTATATGATATGATTACATGACTGGTAAATACGAAACCCTTAAAAATGTTTTCATTTAGAGATGATACGAGTACATCCTATGAACAAATTGGTAATTGATAAGGTTCTATTTATTAGTAGCAAAATTGAAAATATGATCCTGGCCTATTACAATCCAATTGTGAAGATATATATTCTCAGGCCACAATAACTTAATAATTGTAAATTCGGTTATCTAGTTTCGTCGTAATCATGCTAACGTCATGCTGTTTAGAGGGTATAGATTTGGAGGAACTTTGTCCTTGAAATCCAAACTGCTTTGTAACATTTTCAAAACAGGTGTAATTCAAGTCCTTGTTCACGGTAGACTTATTAGCTAGATTTTTGATTTTTTTACGTTAATTTTATAATAGAAAACAAACTCTCTAATGTTTACTAACAATACAGTTCCTCGATGCCCATTATTATATTTAGCTTATAAACCAGTGTTTGTTTCAGCCAGTATGCTTGTTTTGTGTGATTTTTTCTGTTTGTATTTTTTCTAGAGAAAGAGTGAAATATGCGCTTTCGTGGATCTCTAACATATCAATTCTGTTTATTCTTGTATTCTCATCCCTTCTCAATTCAACTTTCTTTCATGGAAAATCAGCTTTTCCAAGCCTAGCAGAGCAACAGATCACAAGCAAATTCCAACCAAGCAAATAATTCAGCTCTGGTTATAGCACACACGCACAAAGCATTTATTCTTTGTGCCACCATGAAAATAGTGGAGGCTAAAAACTTTCGTTGTTCCAAACTTTTGTCTTCTTTGGTAAAGTATACGTTTTTAAATTAAACTATTGTAGGTGTAACGAGTGTTTTAACAATTTGTATTAGTAAAAATGTCCCGACGTTTCCATCCGACCACAGATCCTCTTCAGGGGATTTTACAATAAGGCAATAAGGATTCACAATGTCACCAAAAAATTCTTACAATCATTCATAAAATTATGTACATCTCTAAAGTATACGTTGTTAAAATCCGGTTTTTAATCAATGATACCATCAATTATTAAGGGAGGAGTAAGATAAACTTGACTACTTTCCAATTGGTGAAAATGAAGATCTTTTGTGACGAGTCCTTCTCTCTGAGTATTGCTAAATATTTACGTAACTGCTTTATTTCAATGCCGTACAAAGTTTGTTGCAGGTCACATAAAATGATCATTAATATAAGATTGCGAGAACAAATATTCCCGTTATAAACAGAATTTAAAAATCGATCGAAGTTAAAATATTAAAGTAGTCGAAACATATTCGCAGTTTAAAAACAATAAAGTAACGCACCAGTAGCATTCTTTTTTTGATTATTTTACCTGCTATTAGACTAAACGCTACCACGTAGTTAAGGATCCATCCGCTCTTGATTACAGCAAACACATTATAAAATCAGGAGTTTGTATACGAGCACAAATATTCCAAGTAAAACTAATTCCCTTCACACGTCAACAACTTGTCTAGTGAATTTTAGTGAAAGCTAGAAGTATTCTTTCCTTTTTTAACATTCCATGAACAAGGTATAGAATGTAATGAAGGAGAAACCTATACAACAGGTTGTAGTAAGCGCAAACCCCAACTTGTAATTAGATCTGCAAACTGACATTTTTGCCTTTCTACCTAAACAATGACATACTTTCACTTGGAATGCAGCGTAAACATTTTTTGTTTACGCTTGCTAATGATCTGTTTGTCGTTTTATTAGATATTGATACGCAATTGTATTTAATGAGCACAACAGAATTAGAAAATTATGTCATCATAGCAACGGCGTACATATAGCGTTAAATACTAAAAATTCCGTAAATGTAATTCACAATACATGCATGTAATATATTACGCAACAGTTGCCATTGGCTGAACGAAAAATTGAAAGGGAAGCCAACAAAATGCTTAAAAATCAAACACAAACTGTAGAAATTTAAACGGCGTAGTAAATAGCGTTTTCTTGTATACTACATAATTTTCAATTATATTAGTTTTATTGCAAACGCAAACGTGTAGATTGATATTGTTTTCACGAGGAATGGATCTAATTAGCTACTATCAAATTAACTCTGCTTTTCATTCTGAAATTGTATTAAATTATGCATTAGCTTGTTGAGTTTAGGAGTTTCTTTGATGACTTTTTAAAAGGATTAAGCTATTTAGTTTGGCATGGAGTATTATATAAGTTTGTAACTTTAGTATTAAGGAATTTAACAAAGTATTACTACATACCTGGTCCAAGAAGAAAAGCGAATTTCGTCTATTAGCTTTGGTTTGAGTGAAAATCAGTTCCAAAACAGACAAAGTTCCAAACGTTCTATCCAGGAACAGGTAAAACACAAGCACAAATTGTTGAATAGTGGGAATATGTTATATTTGCTAAAATTGAAAGTTTTACTAAACAAAAACAAATTTTTTTGTAATTCTCTATTTTCCCCAGGGAGAAAATGGTTTGGGAGAAAACGTAAATAACTTCGTTCAAACTCGACAAATGAATTAAGTATGAGTGCTTCATGATTGAATGTTTGCTACTTGAGCAATGATAACTCTCACTTATGCAAAAAATACTGCAAATATTTGCAACTCAGCGAGGAATTCCGATACTATATGACTCCCAGTTTACACCAGAGACAAAAAGATTTAGGAAAAGACTTGAGTAACGTTGTACTGACTTGACAAGCAAACGACGAATGAGTTAAAGGACCAACGTTGGCAAAAGATATGCAGCGCATTCTCCCAAAATGCGTGGGTGTACTATAGCTCCTTCTTTTCTCCTGGGTGACGGACCTTTCACATTTCCGCCGTTGCCACTAGGACTTTTTTCCCATTTCGACTTTCCCATTTGACAATTTTCACAGGAGGACAAGTTTCCCATTAGCAAAAATTTCGATGCCACACGGACAGATTTCCCACGCCAAATTTTCAAGTAATATTAAAAACAAACAACGCATTTGTGTACAAATCAAAAGATAAAGTATTTATTGTGGCAAAGCTTGGAGCGAGTAGACACGGTCATGTATTCAGGTACTCATCAAACAATTATTTTTATCGTCTGTTATTCCATAAACAGTGAATAGCTGGGTATAGATCTTGGCCACCACGTCAAAAGTACAGTGTAACTCCCAAACGTCGCACTTGGATAGCTGTTTTATGTTATAATCAGTCGTAAACCCAGGTATCTTTATGCAATCCCCCGAATCCTTAAGCAAAAATGGCACTTCTTGGTCTTAAATTTCCACATGGTTTTAGTTATCCGTTAAGTTTACATCATCCAGCGATTGGGGTTCAGATATCCCACCCGGTTCCCTCCAGCGTCTTATGTTGCGACGTAAATGTCCGTGCTTGAAAAAGCCTGAAAGACAGTAGGTGAAAATTCGCGACGTATTCATAACATAACCTTGGCTGGAGGCTCCTTAGTGTTATGCGCAGCGTTTTTCATCTTATTACGAGCGTCGTGAATTTAAACATAACACCATGTACATCACTTAAAAGCTTACATAAAAAAGGTCAACATTGATACAATTAAACCTAACTCCATTTTTGAAATCAAACAGGATTGAGGTTTCTGCAAACTATATTCACCCGTCGCTTTGGATTTAAGTGCTCGGCCTCCACATTTTTTTGTCTACACGCACATAGTGTTTACTAACGTTACTCTCTAAATTAAGATAGTAAAGTTTGTTATTTAAAACCATTTTCCCGCTTTTACGCTTATTTTGAGACATATTGAATATTTAGAATTCACAAGTGACATAGAGAGTGATCAAGTATATAATTTTAGCGTAATAAGTCTTTAGTCACAGCTGCAATTTGAAAGCCGAACTTATATGTATTTCATTGTAAGTTGTATGGGTGTCGCGCATTAAAGAAATCAAGCTTTGTCTTTGCTCCAGATGAAATGGGAAAAAATGAGATGGGAAAAATATCCGTGGGAGAAAATGGGAAAAAAGGTGCAAATGGGAAATTTGAAAAGGCGTGGAAACTGTCCAGTGAGAATATCGAAATGGGAAGAAAGTTCTAGTGGCAATTGCGGAAATGTGAAAGGTCCTAAACCCTTTCTCCTTTTCCCCTTTCAACTCATAGAAAACTAGCATCATTCTACTGAGCACCAGATCCTTACAGTCTTACACGTCCAAGTGAACCATACGGATATAGTTAAATGAAAGACGCAGAAAATCATCTTTACAACGGCAACATAAAAACAGTTGTTGTATTCCTGCTTTGGTATAATATACGTTGTTAAGAAAGGGAGTATGCACCTGTCAACTGCAGCTGCACCTGCAACTGGGAGTATTCAACTGCAATCACACAAAGTGTGTCATTTGTTCAAAATTTAATGACATTTGGTAGTTCCGACCAGTTTTGATTTGGTTTTTATCGGGTAGATTTTTACAATGTCTGTCTGCTTATGTGTATTGTTTGAAAGGTGGTGTCTGATTACATTTTTTAATATTTTTATAAAAACTACTAAAACCTTCTAAAAGTATATATATTGTGGATTAGCAAATGCGGAGACATCTGATGATTGATATTTTGTATTCTATATGGCAGTGAGACTTCCTTATAGAAACTTGCTTTACAGTTAAAGTTACGTTTGAATAAACTTTCCGTTGAACCATTTCTATGATACACTTCAGATTTAAAGGATCCTGAAAATGCAGTGTGATTTACACTCTGTGAATCTAATTAAAAGAGCACGTTAACTTTTTTTCATTTTCGATGTATTTATTGCACCGTTTGAGCACTGTAATCAAGATACACATTCTCGTATAAATTTTTCATTTAAAAAATTTTCAATTCTTTAAAATTATGTAATAGAAAGCTTTAGAAAAATAATTGACCGGATAATATTTCCCATATCTATATTTCCGATTTTATGGTTGATGTGCAGTTGGCATACAATAATTGCTAAAATCTCAGAAAACATTCAACTCTATTTGATTGCTAAATCGTGCTTAAAATTTCCATGGAGGTGTATCGGTAGCTTTTGCTAACTACAAGCAGTCTAGCAAATACATTTTGGCGTTGAAATTTTATAATGCTTTCTACAAATCATCCAGAGTAGGGACATCTAGAGTGCATCCAAAAACGTAAAACTACTTTATAACAAACATAGTTTTAGAACGCATTATACTACGTTTTCTGGTCGCTGCACGCACTAGTTTGGAAAAAACACACCCACGACGTATTTCAAGGATGTATAATTTGAGTGAGCACCTCTTACATAATTTATGAAATTACTCAATATCTGATTTTGGTTTCATTCGTTAAGTCACCATTACAGTTATGGCAATGGAATGGATTTTACTTCTTCTTGCATATGCACTGTTTACCCTAAGAATGAGCATGTTTTTTGTGTGCTGCTAATGAAGAAGACTGGCGAAAGAACTTGCCACATACATCACACTGGAAACGTTTCTCACTGGAGTGTATCAGTGTGTGGTTTTTCATTTCAGCCTTGGTAATAAAAGGTTTTCCGCAGACTCCGCATTTGTAAGGCTTCTCGTCCAAGTGGGTTTTAAAATGCCTCAGACTTTGATCGATGTTTTTAAAAGCCTGTCAAACGAGGTCACACGAGTAACGTTTTTCTCTAGAATGTACGAGTTTCATGTGCGTAGTTAAGTTACCTTTTTTGTAAACTCTTTCTGGCAGGTTGAAATGTAAAAGGGTCCCTCATTTATGTGCGAACGAATATGAGAATGCAGGTTTGATGGTGACCCAAAACGACGAGTACAAAAGGAACACTCGAAGCCATAAAATGGGTCCAAATCGGTAAAATAAACCTTAGTTAAGACTGTAAACGATGGGTTGGATTAAAATGTAATTAAAATCGTACCTTGGTGACGGTTTATGTGCCAATCTCAATCTCTTTTGGTACTGAATTTTTCATTGCACTTTGTACATTTATAGGTCTCCTGTGTGACGTCGTAAATGCTTGTATAAATTCCCATTTTGGGTATAACTTTTTGTACAAAGAGAGCATTGATATGGCTTTTCGCCAGTGTGAACCCTATTGTGTTCAGTTAGATCTTTCTTTAAGAAAAAACGCTTCAGACACTGCGAGCACTGAAAAGGCTTCTTGCCTAAATGCACTGCATAGTTATGTTGTTTCAAGTTGTCTGCTGTTGTAAACGCCTTATTGCAAACCTTACATTTATATGCTTATGAAACTGGGCAGCTTATGAAACATTCAATTAATAGACAAGAAAACCATATCACATTCTGACTGAGAGTCAATACAAATGTGTATTGTGTAGGGAAAACAAAATTCGGCGTAGGAGCAGTGCATATTGTGTAACATTCAATAACTTGACAAGACAACCTTGAGTAACTATTTGTGACCGTGTACACCCCCAAAATGTTTTTCTTCTGATTTCAAATGTTTGGCTGGTATTAAGTGGTAATAGGCCTACAAAAGTGGTCAAATGAGTTTTGGACTCCACAGCCCCTCTACATAGAAATGGCGGCCTGTTGAATATTGAAAACTGGGGTTCAAGAACTTAATTTTTCTTTCAACCAGGATCAGTTCTGAAGCTGAAATTTTTTACACTAATCAAAAAAAGCAGTACTTAGATGGACATCACACAGACGACTCTGTAAATTACTACTGTGATTCTATAAAAAAATTACAAAAATTGCAAAATTTTGGTTGAACAAAAAATGCATTAATTTTTGCAATTTAAATTATAATATTATTCTAATCGCGCAAAATTGATGCAAATACAACGACAAAAAGTATATGAATTGCCAAAAACTGAAAATGCGTACTTTTTGTGGTAACTGTGACTCCTAATTTCTGGCACCGCGTTTCCTCATGAGGTTTCTCCAAACGGCAACAAAGTCCATGTATGGGCACCTCCTAACGTTTGTCAGTAAATTTGCATCAATTTTGTGCGATTAGAATAATATTATAATTTAAATTGCAAAAATTATTACATTTTCTCTTTATCCAAAATTTTGCAATTTTTGTAAATTTTTTATAAAATCACAGTAGTAATTTACAGAGTCGTCTGTGTGATGTCCATCTAGGTACTGCTTTTCGTAATTAGTGTAAAAAATTTCAGCTTCAGAACTGATCCTGGTTGAAAGAAAAATTAAGATCTTGAACCCCAGTTTTCAATATTCAACAGGCCGCCATTTCTATGTAGAGGGGCTGTGGAGTCCAAAACTCATTTGACCACTTTTGTAGGCCTATTACTACTTAATAACAGCCAAACATTCGAAATCAGAAGAAAAAAAATTTGGGGTTGTAAACGGTCACAAATAGTTACTCCTTATCATTTTATGCCTGAGATACGATAAAAATGTGCATTGTTTATGGAAAAGGCTGCATAACATTACAAAAAAGCACTATTAGATACATGGAATACTTAATTGCTAAGTAACTGAACAGTTAATACTATCTACAAAGTTTAAGGTACTTAATTCATCTTATATTCAAAATGCTAATAAGTATGCAACAAGATATACCCCCAGGATAACAAATACAATAGTATGTGAACCACCACTATAAAAACGTCTTACAAATAAACAACTAATGCACTTTGAGTTCTGAAGGTATATTACGCATACTGAAAGCACTTCATAAATTGCATAGGTAAACTTTCTGCTTAGATGAGAAGGATCCCCAGTCCCACATCTGCTCCTTTGGAGTCCCTTCACTGCTGTGATTACTTTGTTATATTCCATAAATGAAACGAGGTAAACGGCACATTGACAGCAAAATCTAACTAATGGTAATCAAAAGTTGCATCATACTGTGATTTTAAAAAACCAAATGCGAGTGTACATTATTAATTTATCGGTGATAAACATAGGCGAGAAACATATGTCAAGTGAGACTATTTGAGTGCTTCCAGAGTGCTACTGCCGAGCCGGCATAGCCCAGTGGTTATAACCATACTACTGAGGCTGCCTTGCTCCGAGTCAATCCTCGGTGATCGGCAAAAATTAAACGAATCATTGTTTGGAAAAAAACACAATTCAACCAGCATAACGACCCAGGACGGGGCGCTGGTGGTGTAAAACAAACAAACAAACAAACCATATTTTTGTTTTTCTCTCTTGAGCTGCTTTTCGCTAAGCAAAGTTCGCGAAATTTTTTAACAATTGGGCAATTTTAACGACTTTGGCTATCTTAAGTATGTTTTGGTGACTTAGTTCTATCATTTGAAACTTTAATTTTTTGAAAAATATTTAAATAAATTTATTTACAAAATTAATTGTTACCCTAATTATCTCGCTTCCCCCCCATAGTGCCAGAAGATTTTTCCTCGCAAATCGAATCTCCTAAAGAAGTTTTATTATATCTGCATTAAAAATCTTCTGGCACTCTGGGGGGATCAAGATAATTAGGGTAACAATTAACATGGCAATTAACTTTAATTAAAGAATTTTCGAAAATTTAAGTTTTAAATAGTAAAGCTAAATTACAAGAACATATTCAAGATAGCCAAAGTTGTTAAAATATTTGGCTAATTGTCGTAACATAATTAAATTAAAAAATGCTCATAACTTGGCAACGACTTAACCAATATGAAAAAGTCTTTTTATTTTAAAGTCCGCAAGTAATTTACTTTCACCCCAATAAAGTCATTTGGTTAGGTTTTAAAATCGCAAATATGGCCTGTTCCACTTGACGTGACTTTTGCCAAAGTAAAACACAAAATGTATGACAAGTGATTGACCTGTAAATTGGTTTATATTTGTAACAATTGCACCTGCTTGCAGACACTTGTTTAGAAATATTATTTTCGGTACAGAACATTTGCACATGGACAAATGAGATCCCGCACAAAATTTTATTATGTCAAAATCAAATGAAATGTAGAACATATAATGTTGCAGAATGAAACACAGACTCTACAAAGATTCAAAACTATTCATATCAATTCTAATTTACAAAAAAAACAACTTTAATGTATATCATAAAAAGTTAAATCGGATCTGAGATTGATCTCTTTAAAATGCTATCAATATTTAAGTTTATTCACAAATTTGTATATACAATTTAAATGTAACATTCAAAAACCGCGAAAACCATACTCATACAAAACTAAGAATATCTATACGGATCTGTTGGTAATAAAATTATAACATGGGGTAGTAAAATATCAAACGGGTACCAAAACAACTAATATTACTCAATTAACTAAAAATGACCATTCTATAATATGCAAAATAAGTTAATTTTTGAATAATAAAGCTATCACAGAATATTAGACTGAATTTTAAAAGTTTACCCCTCAACGTGTTCCAGTTACAGGTTCAAATTCAAATTTCGTTTGCATAAATTATGTGTACGTCATTTAAACGAAGAATAATTTTAATCTTTTGTTGTAGGTACAAATTAGTATTTGTATTATTCATTTGTGTCGTATGAATTTTGGATGACGTATTATTTCAACTTTCATACAATCATGCATCGACATAAATATAGTCATAGAAACGGCGTGCAAATTAGTACAGTTAGTTAAACCATTATAGTGTTCGTACAACGAAAAGCTTATTTATGGAGTGGGATCTGCGAGGATGTGGAACGCACATAGCTGTGATGATTTGCTAATCTCTTACTTGCTAAGGAAACAAATAAAGCAGGCAACATGCCTACATGTATATGGCGAAAGTCGAGGCAATAGTCTCTTGCCAGACATATTTATAAAACGTAAAATGTAGTATTTGTGAAATTAAAATATCGGATATTCAAAAAATTTGAAGCAATAGTTTCGTGCCAGGCATAAATATAAACCGTAAAATGTAGTATTTTTGAAAACAAAATATCGGTAATTCAAAAAAGTTTAAATAATAATTTCGTGCCAACAATCAAATTGAAACGTTAAATGTAGTATTCTTGACCCACGAAACACTTTGGTAACTTCAAAAAAGTTAAAACAATAGTTCTGTGCTGGTTTTAAATTTAGAGCGTAATATGTAGTATCCTAACTTTGTTATAGTAGTGAGAGAGCTAATGTGACTTATGACCTCATAAAGTTTGACCTCTTTGATCTATTGACATGAAATTGTGGCCACAGCTGCGCATTAACGTGACACATGTCTATGCCAAGTTTCGTTGAAATCGGTTGAACCGTTACGAAGATATCGCACGGACAGACAGACGGAAAGACGGACGGACGGACGGACAGCTTGCGCCAAATTAATAAGTAGCTTTCGCTACTTAATAATAGTGCAGAATTGAACAATCACTTGTTGGATATTTTTCAATTTTGCTTTATTCGAATTAGCTTTTATAGAATGTAGTACATATCATCAGAGGTCTTGTGTTGTCTCGATCTAATCCAAACCATAAACCCTTTTCTGCTACTTAAAAATATGCACGACAACGTAGCACAAAAACATTTTCTACATTAAAAACTTTAAGCAAATACCAGAAATACACTTATTTCTACTAGTTATGCAGTTCTTTAAATTTGTCCTTTTAGCAGTTAATACCTAGCTGTAAGGGTATCTGTCAGGAACGGGTCTATGCGCCTGATATTAAACTTCTTTGACAAATTATAGTTTCCCGTACCTCTTAGTACCCCAATTTACGATTAACCATGAAACTTTGATAGATGCTTTGCGAAAACCGTAGTTCCCATTCCTTGATATAAGACAGAATAGATTTTATGGTACTGCAATTTTCAGTTCCGTTAATCAACTAGCTTATTAGCCTGTCAATGACAGGCTGTCAAATTTGCTTGAACCGCTGCAACTGTAATCGTCTACTTCATCAGAACAAATACTGGCTTTACCTTTGTTCAACGCCACTAAATATTTTAATTTCCCTTTTGAATCTATTGTGTCACTACAGATTTTGGTCATCTTCTTCTAAAAATTGCTTATCAGTACGTATATCAAGTGCTTTTCAATCAATAACTGATGTAAAGGATTACGCTTTTTCTTCACAATCCGTGCAAAAAGTTTATTTTAATAGCACTTCATAAATACGTATATAATGCGATAATAAATTATACACTTAGGTAAACATAAAAATAGTTTTTGTAAAGTATTTTTACCTTTGTCAATAATTCGCTCTTATCAAACTACACCCTTCCCATTTTGGAACTAAAATGTTAATTTCAGTACATAGTACACAGTGAGACAACATGTGTTTTGCTGCTGATATTACATGCATTTCACATACATCGTTTCATTAACATCATGTTAACATTAATGTCACGTTACATCCAACGTGCATTTAAAGTGACTTCTACGTTAAAATCTTACGGCAGCACGATAGCACTACTCTGTACATAGTTTTAACATTTTTAATAACTTGTTCCTCTGATTACAATTTCAATTTAAAAACATTGCAAAGTGCAACTGAAACATAAAGTCTATGTCATAGACTGCAATAAATATCCAAATAAGTGTCGTCTAGGGTCGCACACGTGGACGTTGGTGCAAAGTAAGACGGGGAAAACAAAGACAGTATAGCAACGCACGAACCCCGGAGCATTATTAGCAGGACAGCAAGTACAGAATGAATTACAATTTGACTTTGCATCAACATCCAATATAGGAATGTTATTGAAATTAAAATGTAAAATACCACCCACGCCATCGATAACCCATTTATAAACGTTGCCTCGTAGTTCCGGGAATCAAAAATTTTAATAGACATGAAGAAAATGCTCCAGGTGAAACCCAGTGTGGCGTGGAATTAGTTAGCTTGCTGGAAATTTAAAAAGTAAACAATTATAATAAACCATGAGTAAGAAAATTTGCTTCCGCTCCTTTCTAATTGATCAGCCTACAAAAGGTCTGACTCCCTTTGAAAATCTCAGAGAAATTTTGCTATACTGCTTGATTTTGGTTATGTTGAACTTGGGTGCTAGCCCTTCTGCATAACTCTGAAATTTTTCAAAGTCATCTCGGTCAGTTGGCATTTCTATTCGCACAGTGTGGTCCTGTAGGCATTCAATGCTTTTGTGTAGTTCTTGTAACTATCCATCGGGCACATCGGCAAATTCTGGGCAGCATTTGTCTAGAAATTTAAAATGCATGATACCAAAAACCAACAAATATAGATCGCTTTATATCATATATTATGTAACAGCTAATCACTCAAATTACAACATTGAAAAGCACCATGAGTGGGAATTCTTTCAAAATTGTGTATAAAGCGACCAGAAAACTTTAAAATGTAAAATAATGAATTTTAGTCGAATGAAGTATGTATGTGGTAGCTAGCTGTCAGCAGCAGCTCCATACCAGCAAAGTCGTATCCAATAGTCTGCGGTTGTAAGGTAAATAGTTCCATTCCTACATTCACCGGACGTCGGTTGTTTTTCCTTACCGTATGACTTGTATATCATAATGACGCACCTGCAAAGAAATAGAATAAACGGAAAAGCTTGCTGAAGAAAATACACCAGTTAAATATTGGATCAAATGTAAACTTTATCTACTAGTTAATTCTAGTAAAATATTTGGGTCTGGTATCCCACTTACGTTATCTTCCCGAAGTCCTACAGCAGCACACAGCAAAACTTACTGAGTTGGGCAGCAGTATTTGAGCTGACTGGTAAACAGTACTTATCGTAAATCCCAAGAATTTCGTCTGTTGGATCAATCATCTTGATTTCAACGTGGAGCCATCCAGAATTCAGACATAGCCTTGCCGTCTTGACCGACCGCGTAAGTCTTGATTTTAACATAGTGCGAGGAGCGCAGATTAGCCCAGCGTTAATAACTGGTCTGGATTCACCAATCACGTTTAGTCTACCAGGAACAGTCGGACGTCTAAAGAAAACTCCAAAAAATATAAGAAATCCGGAGAAAGCATACACATCATATTTGTCATTTCAATTTTCACATAAGTAGACTGTATAGCCAAAAAATATTTAGCGGTAGACCACATTATTTCTTTTCTTTCTCAAAACGGTTTCCAAGCATAAATCCAGAAATAAATGTTTCAGGTCAGCTTTCTCCAATAGTATAGTATCCTTCTCCTATTGGACTGTTAAAATGTATGGGTTTCAAATGGTCGTAATAACTTTTTAAACGCGCTACCATTTTGGCCGAGGTGGACACATAAGCCGTAAAACGGAAAGCCAAAACCTTTCTAATATGAACAAAATAGATTGAAAGCCACCCCCGGTGACACCATTTCTACAACCCACACCTCCACAAATTCCGAACAACAAACCCAAAGAACAGTCTTTTGTAACCACATCATGATACACAGGTAAAATGTCATGTTTTCTACTAGATTCACAATTAACAATAATCCTGCTATGTGGAAATGTAAATGTAAATGACACGGAGGTTTTGTTTATTTTGAAATTCATCAGAATGTTTTTTTAGTAATGTATTAAAATTGGATGCAGAACATTGGGAGATGTATTTTTTATACCATTGTATATACTATACATTAAAAAATAACTCGATAGTGAAAGTTTGCCAAACAAACTCACTGTAAATTCAAAATCTTTCTTTGAATATGAATCATGTTACCGTTTTGTTAACTTGTTGCTATCTTTGATTTTGATCATTGGTCGATTCTTTCAAAAATGTGGGATTCTTTGTATTTAGAATTGCTTATTTCCGGTAGTTATAGTATAAGTTAACTTGCGTTTTAAATAAAGCATAATTATTTCAATATTTTAGTACTTATAAAATGGATTATGTTTATAATTAAAGGTTTGTTCATTGTGAAGCAAACAAAATCGTTCTGATAGAGGCATTGTGTCCGACTGCTGTTTCCTTTCTTGCCAAAGAACAAAGTATTGTTCCTAGAACTTTAGTTAAGAATTTAAACATTTTTGGAAAATTCAGGTTAGGTTTATAGTTCCGAGCTTCATCTTTGCCCTGGCTGTTTTTTCTTAAATCGTTGTTTAACCCACTACCAAAAACAAACATAAGACATCAGTCGCATCTTAAAATAAAGATTAATTTTCTTTTGTTACATGCAAACGCCATTAGTAGTTATAATGTGGAAAAGTAATGACATATGTTGAATAGATTGAAGATTAAGCCAAAATGTTCATGTATATATTGAACATATACATGCACAGTAAAAAAATAAATGTTGCTATTTTTCACGATGGACTAACTCATAAAACCCTCTCGGTACAAATAGGAAAAGCTGACAAAAGTTTGTTGTTTCACCACAGTGACCAATATAGGATTGCGTGGTAGCATAAACTTACACTCGTATAGGTATTAAGATATCAGTTTTCACAAAACATCTATCTTTACGTGTATATATAGATGGTGTAAAAAACAATCATTTTTCGATAAGGGCCAGAACACACAAATGGTACTCCATACGATTGAGTCAATAATGCTCGCTGTTTTATTTAATGAATGTATATCTCATAATAGGAGAACCTCAAGTCTAAACTTTTATATCAACTAAAGGTTTTGCGTAGCTGAACATAGTACGAATCTGGTTATGTGTATTAGCAAATTCTGCGAAATGTGGAATATAGTAGCAAACTTCTACATTACCATACAGAAGGTCAAGTATCTTGTAGCTATTGATACAACTTCTCATGAGCATAACTTTCTTTATCTCCCTTGTTTACCTGAACAAAGAACCGTCCACAAAATCCATGTTTGTTTACTCCGCAAATTCCAAAAAGCAATTATTCTAAACACAACAAACCAATCTTACCTTTTTTGATTTCATATTTATCTGAATTTACTCTGTAAATTACTGCAAAACCATTAAAACGACGATGTCTTGTTATAACGGAGCAAAAAGTAGTTAAAAAGGTTGCAAAGGAAGTTGCATTTTGTTAAGCTTTTCATAATTCTTTTTGGTAAATGATAATGCCACATATAAGTTATGAGCTGAACGGGTGCTTTAATGTTTAAATAGATCACACTTCCCGTTCAACGTATGTACAATTTAATAATTCTTATGACAAAATTGGAAAGTGAAAAAAATATTGTTAACCACAGAGGTTATGGATTGCGTGGCGACATGAACTTACTCGCGTAAAGGTAACCAGACAACAAAAAGCCAGCTTTCCTAAAAGCATCTATTTCACGCCTAAATTTGTTTGGCATACAAAGCAGTTATATTCTCATTTAATCTTCCTATAATCTTAATAAAACCACCTAAACGGCCAATTCTGCTACTACCTGCTCAAACTATTCTACACAATTGAAATTATTCACAATAAAGTCAACAAATTAGTTTTTGATTGAGAGATGCTATTGTAGTCTCTTTTTAATGTACGTCAACAAATTTTCATTTGCTGCTTGAATATCCGCATATCCTCATACACAGAAATTTACTCAGATTATTTGTACGTATTCTAAAATATCTCTTTGCTTGACTTCATGACTAACATTTACGCTCACAGATTCCAAGCTTGTTTACTCCGCTCATTGCAAAAGCAAATATTTTTACCGAAAAAAGGCAGCCTAACCTTAGTTATGAATTACTTGTAAATACCCAAATCTAATGTGTAAATTACTGGACAAACTAAAAATACATTCTTATTACAACGGAGCAAAAGATAGTTAAAACCGTCGCATACGAGGTTGCATTTGGATTGGATAAACCTTCCATGTATCTTTTGGTAAATGCTAACACCACTTATAAGTAATAAGCTGAACGGGTGACTTATTTTTTAAAAAGATTTTACATATGGTTAGGTGTATGTCCACTACATAGTAACTTGTGCCATCCAAACGTGTCATGTGATGTGTAACATTCTGCTTGATACTGCAAAATATATTCTTATTATAATGCATTCATATCAGATAACACACTCCTGATATTAAACATACGTTTTTGCTAAATGGAAACGCCACTTTACATGCACTAATCGTAGAAGAAAGTTTACCCGATCCACAGATATAATAATCGGGTAAGCCATATCGTTTTCCAAACATAAACAAGTTGTGTTCCTAAAACATTTTTGGTATTTTCTTTGATTTTTGAAACAGATCAGTTTATTTTTAAATGTGAAATGGTCCCTCTTTGTATTTTATGGTGGCAATGTCTGGATATTTGAAAATAACATATGAACTAACCCCAGAAATGATTTGATTGTGAGCAGCAACAAAGCTGACTGTGATGATAACCTCAGTTTGCTACTTCGTGAAGCAAAATCAATTTTTCTGTTGTTGTATTTAAAAGCCAAAATTTTGCCATATTTCCTGCTTTCATTAATTGACAATGTTATATATTATCAGAAATGTGCTTCGGTTACCTGAGGATTTCATTTATTGGGCATTATGGACTTCATGCCAGGTTTAAAAGTTAAAAGTTTGTATCTTGGTAGTGGCTTTGAACTGAAATTGGCTGTTTAACCTACTGCAAGAAATTAACAACAGACATAAACGTACTCAAATGGAGAAAACACTATGGCAAAATAAGACACATTATGATAACAAAAACAATGATTTTATTCTGGCAGACTCAAATGCTACTTAGGTGTCAGTAAGGTTAAAAAGTGCGATTTGAAGGATAGACTATTTTGCCGTGTGGCGATTTTCGCATACATATCATAATATTCTTGTACAATCAAATAATAATATGCAAATGATTAGACTAATAAAACCCTCTCAGCAAACACCGAATACTTAGCTAAAAAAAACTTGTTGTTTACCACAGTGACCAGACTAGAAACGCGCGGTTGAACTTACACGCGCAAAGGTATTATGATAGCAAAAGATCAATTTTCAGAAAACGCTTATACGTCTAAACATACATGCCGTACAAAGCAATTATTTTTTGATAAACACCAACACACTCAACTCAAAAGGATTAAATAAAGCTTTACGTTTTGATATCATAAATGCATTACATATACAAAATATATAGCAATAATATAATAACAGGGTATCATATCTGACTTTTATATGCGATGCAGAAATTGCGTGGTTGAACATAAGAAAAGTGTTCTTCTGTGAATTAGAAAATTCTCCAAATTTTGCAATATAATAATAAGCTTCAATTCTAATCATATAAAAGGTCAAACGTGTTATTGATATATCGCTCTCTAAGCCTTTTCAAGTAGGTTACAAAAGCGGAACTATTCACAATTAGATTTTTTGTTATATTTGTTATTCACAAAACTACGTGCTGTGAGTTGAGATTTTGTTTTTTTGGTTTAAATAACAGCAGCTGTTATATATTGCTTCTGGGCTTCCTTTACTAATTTGTAATGATGGCCAGGTAAAATATGTACGCCATATAATTTTACTTGCCTAACAAAACTGCTTGCCCAATTTGTTAATTGTCTTACATTGTTAAATTACACAATAATCACGACTTAACCTCATTGTTGTTATGTACTACCTGAAATATAATGTGTAACTTTCTGCCAGACATTATAAAAATTATTCTCATTATAATGCTGGAAATGCATTCCCGCAAGGTACCACACTACATGTACTTAAACATATTTAATTTGTTGCTAAATGCACACGCCACTTTGTATTTAATAAAAGTAGAAGAAAGCTAAAGCTGTCTATAGATACAGCAGATGAAATTGTCATAATGTTTTCTGAAGACAAAAAGTTGTCTCTCCCAAATACTTTTGGTACTCTTCTTGATTTTCCTAATGGGTCACCTTTTTAAAAATGCTGTAAAGCGGTTTGTACATACACACTAATAGACTACCGTGTTTATTCGATTTATACCCCTCGCTCGATTAATAACCCCCTCGAATTATACCCTCCTTTGAGAGGCGAAATTTGAAACTTTGGCCCCCCTCGGATTATAACCCCTATCATTTTTGATACGAAGGTAAACAAAAAGATTCAATTTTATTTTGAGTTTTAGGAATATAATAATCATTGTAAATAAAGCCCCCCTCCTTGTTATGGAGACATTTATGCAAATAGAGATAAAATGCATATGAACGCAAGAGATAAAAAAATTGAATGCATCATCTGATAGCTCATTCTTTGGAGGTTACATGATGCATTTTTCGGTTTTCCAAATATAACGTATCGTCATGAAGTCGCGGGAGAGTGAAGCGTTTGTAAAACGGGCTATATCCCACTTCGGAAATTTTGCCAATAGGTCTAAGACCAAAGCAGTGGAAAACTTTGTATGAGAAGGTACGCGCCTGACAGGTATATACAAAATGATTCACGAATATAAAACTACAAAAATATCGGGGTGCAAGTTTTCTGGAGGACGTATTGTAACGGTGGCTTTCTTAGGAAGCTTAAAGACGTCTTCAAAGTTGTTCGACGAGGAGCCTTCCACCTTAACTAGTGCTGCAGCCAACAAAATCAACATTAGTCCACAAACGCTAGGTCAAATTAAAGCTCAGAAATTGGGAATCAAAGCCTGCACCAAGCCGGAAGCGCCAACCAGCAGTCAAGGATCAGGAGCAGCGATCAGAATCTAGACCCCGATTTGTTTACAAAAATAATATTTTAGCACCTAGACCAAAATCAAAACATGCTCCGAAAATTCCACTGGCAAGAGGTATTGAAACTTTTTGGGATTCATGTAAGTCAGAGTAGTCCAATCTACAAAACCCACGCAGTTTATTCCATAGTTTCAATGCTATTTGGAAAATTATCACCACTAAAGTGGCAGCATGATAGGGAAAATTGGGATATGGGGTTCGAGCATAAGCCGAACAAGAACTTTACAGCACTAGATACAGAGGCACCAATGAATCTTAGTTTATGTGAATATTGTTAACTATTAGTTGTACTAAATGTTTAAAAATAATGTAGTTCAATAAAGCCTAAATGTTCCGAGATATCAGAATTTCAAAAATGTCTCCATAGCAAGGAGGAGAGCTTTACTTTTGACGCAATCATTTATGCTAAAATACATTCTAACGAAGCAAACGCTGAACAGTTTAATGTTATTTATCATCATAAATACAAAATCCTTTCATAATGCACTATCTAATTTGAAATTTTGGCCCCCCTCGATTTATAACCCCCCTCGAATTATACCCTCCTTTGAGATGTGAAATTTGAAATTTTAGCCGGGGGTATAAATCGAATAAATACGGTATATGCACAATCAGAAAATAAATCTTACCCTTCTCGGATTCATAGACTCATATAATCCACCTTACTCCTAACAAAAACCGTAACGCTAAATAAAACTTGTTGTTCACCACAGTGGCCAGTATTGCGAGGTTTATTAAACTTACACGCGCAAAGGTAATAAGATAACAAAATATCAATTTTCACAAAGCCTCAATTTTTACGCCTGAATATGTTTGGCGTACAAAACAATTATTTTTTGATAAACACCAACACACTCAATTTAATAATAATAATACTTCAATTCAATAATACTTGATGTTTTTATATCATAGATTCTTAATATGTAGCAGTAATATTCATAAAGCAGGGCATCGTACCAAATGCTTTTTATATGAGTTTTAGGTATTGCGTAGTTGAACATAATAAAAATCTTCTTATGTCAATTAGCAAATTCTCGGAAATTTAGATTATATTGGCGAACTTCTATTATAACCATATAAAAGGTTAATTGTGATATATCGCTTTCAAACTCGAAGCTTTGTAAGTAGGTTACAAAAGTGAAGTAGGATGATGCGCAAAAAGGTCGGAGAATTATACTTTAGATTTAAAGACGCATTTCTGATCATTCACGATGTACGTCAACACATTTTCATTTGATGTTTGGCTATTTCCGTACATAGCAAATAAATCATGCAATTCGTACGTCATTCTAAATTCTCAAACTGGTTTCGGAGAAATAAAAACAGAGACATCAAACAGCCATGGATAAAACGTTTTCCTAAATTACAAACTGAATTTGCTACTTAACATACTTCTTGAAACCATCAAGGGAAATTAGCATACCAACAGAAAGTAAATATCTATGCAGAAAAAGTCGTATTTCGACAAGTTTAATAATCTACGCTTGGTTAATGCAAACGCCAGTTGGTAGTTATAAGCTGGAATAATAGTAACAGAAGCTAGGTAGGTCTACAATGCACTTCAAAGATAGCGTTTTATGTTCAAATTATAAACATGTTTGTACAATCAAAAACCAATCTTGTATGGTATTCTTCCTTAAAATAAACTTTTAACCTTCTTAACACACTTAACCTAACAAAAGCATAATGTTCACCACACTGGCCAGTATTGCGTGGTCGTATGAACTTACACGCGGAAAGGTATTAAGATATCAAACCACCACTTATTCTCATAAAGTATCTATTTTCACGTATAAATATGCGTGGAGTACAAAGCAATTATTTTCCCCAATAATCTTCTTATATGAACTCCCAAGGTCCCAAATTCTAAGAAAACCGACATAACATGTCTAGCTTGTATTATAAGAATCAGTAAACTCATATAAAAGGCCAATTCTGCTACAACAACATCAAAGTCTTTTGAAGTAGACTACGCAAGCAAGTGAAGTGGGATGATTCAGAAAAAGGTCGAAAATTTATTTCTCAGATTGTAAGACGCATTTCTAATTTATTTTTGATGTGCGTCAACAAATTTTCATTTGCTGCTTGGGCTATTTCCATACATAGAAAAATCAGTCATGTAATCCGTACGTCATTCTAAATTCTCACTTTGAGAAATGAGAGCGACACAAATTTTCCAAGTATAGGTTTCTTTCTGTCGCTTTTTGTATACCTGTATAATAATAATAAAGAAACGGCCATGAAATTGATACTTGTTTACTCCGCTGCTCATTTAAAAAGCAAGTATTTTACTGAGAAATATTTCGAACCAAACAAAACGCCAATATAAGCTTTCTCCAGCCTTCTTAATATGATTGCGTGCGTACTTGGAAATAATTCAAGTGGGCGAATTCTCTAAATAGGCTTAGCTCGCTACGAGTTCTTTTGTGGCATCAATACGCTCAATCACAATTCCGTGAAAATGCTAAGCCTTTTCTACCAGATACATGTATTGCCAAACCAGAGCGTATTTCTATTGAAGGGTATAATAAGACGTGACAATTTATAAGGTTTCTTCCGAATAAATGTTTTCCAATTCAGTGTCCCATTACAAAAGCCTACATGTTTTTCTATGTAATATAATAACCGACTACAAAATTGTTTATTTTGTCAGTGAAAAATGAGATTGTTAGACTTTTGTGAAATATGTATCGCCTTTCTGCTGCGCTGGCAGCATTGCTTGTTATTTGGTAAGATGCTGGCATGTTTTTTTCTGGTGAAAATCCTTGAACAAATACTATTTTTAAACTTTCTCCAGAAAGTCGACATCCACTTCTTCATTTTTTTGTGTCCAGTCACGGAGTCACGTACGTCAGCAAAAACTGGCCTATTTTTGGCACTTGACAAATTAATGCTCTTAGGCTGCGTAGTCTGGCTAGGTTTGATATTTATGAAAAAAATGGTGCAAAAATAAATTGTATGCTGGTTCTGGTAAAAGTCAAGAGTGATAGTTTTTGAATGCTGTATATTGTCAGGTTTAAGAACAAGTTTAATAATAAATTTATTTCAAATAATAAATCAAACATTTCATTTGGGTGTTTCGTTTACATAATTTTCAAATTCGTTTCTATACAAATTCTATATAGAATATATAAATATTTCTGATTTTAAAAACAAGTACACATTTTCAAAACACTATTTCAAATTTTAGGTACCAATTTTTAATCAGGTTTACTCAGGTATTCCAATTACTTTTGTCGTTTTTATGAAAAACAAAATTTGCTAACTTTAGTTATCTTAAAATTTAGTTAAATTTTTTAAAAGATTATTTTGTGAATAATTTAAAACATGAATCTGAAAATTTAAAATGTGACAAAACTTACTGTTAGAAAATGGATATTATTATTTATTGTTGTTTGTTTGGCGTCAAATCTAAACTATATTCAAACAGTTGCTTGTTCAAATATTCCATTAAATTCTAAATTTCTACGACCTAATTGTATATGTGCTACATGTTTTGCTTTATGCAATAAAGTGTACGACTACAGATAGAATTGGGGCAATTCTAGAGTTGCTTAACCGGCAACTAAATTGTAACACTATTTTAATGCATTACTATGCAACTTCAATTGATCTATTTACTACGCTATAAATTAGTTTTGCTGACACCGCAACATATCTCTTCGACCATAAGGTTGGTCAAAGAAACTGCCTTGAGAATTGCCTAATGTTGGACAATAACTGCCAGAAGGACAGCGGCATTTGCGATTTACTAAAAACTCAGATCCCTTTTCAGAGACAATTTTACAGGTATCCCCAAGCCCACAAATAGGAAGCTGGAAACAATTTTACAACTACTAAAACAAGTATGGTGGGAAAACTAGACCGCCATAATGTGTAAATTACGTAATGGTTGTTGTGGTTTGAATTTTTTGGGATTTAGTATTTGGAGTATGGATTAGCACTTACAGGAATGCAAGTGTAGGTTAGGTCAACTGCCTCACTGATTGCATCAGGATTGTCAAAGGTGCGAATTGCTGGAAGATATTGATGATCCGCTGGGCAGATACAATGCATCAGCTCGGTTCTTGAGTAGAGTCGTCCCGTTATTCGGGAGTAGACAAGACGGGCAGTGTATGCGGCCTTGGTTATAGTGCACACTTTGAGAGATGGTGCTTTGCCACAGAACTAAAAATACCATGATGCAAAATATTTTTAGCAAATTTATGACAAAAAAAGCAAAAAAATAGTAAAAAATAGGTTACCTTGTACTGATCATTATCTTGGCTGATGGTGTGGCCATCATCAGCATCCCAGTTCATGGGACATTGCATGTCATTTGGACAGCCACAGAGAAGCTTGCTGCTAATGCCACGCGTATTGGCTTGCATAAATCCGCAAACCGAGTCTGCAGTGCACATTGGCGTTTCGGGGTCCTGAATAAATTGGTGATATAAGTGGATTGTAAGCTAATGAAAATACGCGAAGAGAAAGTAAGTCAGCTACCTCATTGTTGGTCACCTCGTTGGTTTTGAGGTAGGACTTTGCCTCTGCAGAAGGACTCTGGAAGAGAGCCAGTAGAGCAAGCATACCAAATCCCATGTACCACTTCATTGTCATCTTGTTAGAGTTTGACGTCATTTGCTGCAATTTAAAATATTTGTGGTTTAAAACTTAATGTAGATTTAAGCAAATCTGCGGCGGTTGTATGCATTTTATTATTACGTGGTATCAACGAGCAATTTTAATACCAGACATATTCAGTGTCTCAAAAAGGACTTTCAACTTTGCAACTGCTAGTTGATCTCTGTAAATTTTTCATGTATTTACAAATAGAATGTCTGGTTTTAATTTAAGTGGTTTTTGCTTTGCGTTTTTGCATTATAGCGCAAAGCGTTGTTTTTTATATTTCCACTACTATGAAGATTTTGTTTGAATATACTTCAAAATATGTATAAATGAGAGTCTCGACGCATTTTGCTCTATACACTTCCTCTTGAAAACTATACACTTGTTTTTGTCTCAAGAGCAATTTTGTACTTTGAAGTTGTTAATTGCTGTCTGGAGTCAAGTGTTTACAAAAAAGTATGCCTATTTGGTTCGTAAGTAGTTTTTAGCATGTTGTCTATTTATATTTCTTTGATTTAATTACATAATATTTCTAATAGTTAGTTTCCTATACTTTTTTGTTATAAGCAAAAGGTGTTATACAATATTCACTCTATGATACCACTATATCATATCAACCCTGCTTTTTCTCTTGAGGTTTTATTGAATTATGTTTTAACATGCCGAAATTTGGAATTTGTTTGGTGACTCTTTAAGAGTGTTATCTTGATGTAAATTTGCAACTTTATGCACATAAAATTTTTCGAATTGTAGTAATTTACCTGGTTCAAGAAGAAAGGTGATTTCCGTTCAGTTGCGTTAGCTTGTGTGAAAATCAGTTCCAAAGCAGACCAAGTTCCAAATGCTCTAGACAGTGGTAAACACAAGCATAAATTGTTGTTAAATGAGAATTAAATGATTTATTACGTTACGTTATTTCAGCTAAAACAGGTTATTTCGCCTTTTTGGAAAATACGGCAGATTTTTACTACACAGAGACAGATTTCTGATAGGTTGTAATTCTCAATTTGCCCCAAATACAAAGCTTTTTGGGAGAAAACGTCAGTAACGTCGTTCTATCTCGACAAGCAGAGTAAGAATGAGTGTAAAAGCACCAAAGTTGGTAAAAGATATACAGCGCTTTCTCCTCAAAAAAATGCGTGGGTGTACTATGCTAGAGCTTGAGCTCCTTGCTTTCTCCTTTACCCTTTCTAACTCATTTTACACAAAAAAACCAGCTTCTTCATAGAGAGAAACACATTTTTACAGTGGGTTACATATCCAAGTCGATACGTTGTTAATCTCCGCTGGTTGTAAATGGCTGCCTAATAGCTAGGAAGAAAACATGACAAGTTTCAGTACTGTCTAATTACTGGAAAGGAAAATCTTTTGTACAGATTTGCTGTCTTTGTCTATTGTTACAAATATTTGATTTTTACGCCGTACAAACTTTTAGTAAGATCATATCAATTACGTTTGAATTTTACGAGATACACTGAATTAAAAAATTATTAAAAGAAGAATTAAAACTTTGTGAATATTTACATTTTACTTTACTAACAGCAAAGACATGTGAAATTTTTGCGTTTTCTTTTTTATAGTACTGGTAAATGCTTCAGACCAACCAACATTGCTACATGGTTTTACTTCTTTCCGCTGCGCAATAATGCAAACGGATTGTTAACAAATACGCATACACATGGTACATATTTTTGTGTCATTTTAGAGCTAGTAGGTTTTTTGCGACCCAGATACTTTTCAAAAATAAATGTATTATTGTAAACACAAACGTGTACATTCAATTTGGAGCTACCATGGTGTTCCTTTTTGCAAAAATTTGCAAAACCAATAAAGTAATTTAGCTTCCACGAAGTTACCTCGGGTTTGTACTGTATTACATTTATGTAGTGTGATACGTAAAATCGACAACAATGTAAAATCTAATAAAAACATCTCAGGACATCAAAAGATCTTTTTCTCCTTTTGTGTCAAACATGAGTGTTCTGTATTTTATATGACATGGCACAAATCCATCCTTTGAAATCAAATCTGTAGACTGAAGGCTGACAAAAACCGTTTCATTGCTTTTTAGGTAAGCCGACCCGACTGTTTTATATGACAGGTAAATACGAAAGCCTAAGACGATATGAGTACACTCTATGAACAAATTGGTAAGTAATATGGAACCATTTATTCGTAGCTAGATTTAAAATAGAATTAGGCCAAAACATCTTGTTACCGTAAACTTGGTCGTCTAGTTTCGTCGTAATCATGCTAACGTCATCATGTGTAATGGATATGGTATTGGAGAAAGCTTGTCCTTGAAATCAAAACTGGTTTGGTAAGATTTTCTAAGGAGCTGTAATTTAAGTCCTTGTTAACGGAGTGTCTATTAGATAGATTTTCAGTTTTTGACTTTGATATTTAAGCAGGACGTCAAGCATTTGATATTGTATTGTTGCAGTCATCAAATCTGTGTATTTGTAGAAAAAAATTTAATAGAATTTCAAATAGTACATTCCTGGAGGTATAATGAAAGTCTTTGTTAAAAACTGGCTCTGTTTCAATATTTTCATAAATTCGAAAAAAATGTTTTGCTTCCACACCCCAGATATTTCAGGACCGTCAAACCAAATAGTAAATAATGCAAGATTCAAAAAGCTGATGGACTATTTATTATGAGGTGAACGGAATTAAAAATTTGGATAAATGAGCCACCTCTTGAAAATGATACACTTGTTTTTGTCTCAAGAGCAACTTTTTACGTCGCAGTTGTTAATTGCCGCCTGGAGTCAAGTGTTTACAAGTATTACGACTATTAGTTTCGTATAAAGTTTTTAGCACGCTACCTGTTTCTTTTTTATTGATCTAATTACATACTATTTCCAAATATTCAGTTTCCTGTACTTGTTTTCAAAATATAAACCGAAGATTTTATGCAGTATTCACTCTATGATAGCACTATCATATACACTCTGCTTTTTCTCTTGAGATTTTATTGAATTTTGTTTTAACATTCTGAAATTTGGAAGTTGTTTGGTGACTTTTTAAAAGAATGAAAGTAGTTAATTTGGGATGGAGTTGTGAATTATATGAACTACATGCACATAATATTTTTCGAATTGTATTAGCTTACCTGATTCAAGTAGAAAGGTGATTTCCGATAAGTTTCGTTTGCTTGTGAGAAAATCAGTTCCAAAGCAGACCAAGTTCCAAACGCTCTAGACAGTGGTAAACAAAAGCACAAGTTGTTTTTAATAGGAATGTTAAATAATTTAATGAATACGTTATTTCAGCTAAAGCAGATAATTCCGTTATTTGGAAAAATACTGCAGATTTTTACTACACAGAGACAAATTCCTGATAGGTTGTATTTCTCAATATGCCCCAAATACAGAGCCGCGTGAGAGCAAATTTGAGTAACGTCGTTCTAACTCGACAAGAAGAGTAAGAATGAGTGTAAAAGCACCGACTTTGGTAAAGGATATGCAGCCCTTTCTCCATAAAAGGCGTGGGTGTACTATGCTGGAGCTTGAGCTCCTTCCTTTCCCCCTTTCAACTCAATTTACAAAGAACACTAGTTCCTTCCTAACAGATCTTTAAAGCGGCATACATACCCAGTAAATAATACAACTTTGTTTGAAAGAAATACGCCAAAAATCTTCTTTTCAATAACAAAATGTAACGAATTGTTGCCATCCTGTTTTGGTATAATATACGTTGTTAATTTCCGCTGGTTATCAATGACTGACTATTAGCAAGGAAGGAAACATAACAAACTCCAGAACTGTCTAATTAGTGGAAAGGAAAATCTTTTGTACAGATTTGCTGCCTTTGGCCATTGTTATGAGTAGTTGGTTTTCACGCCGTGAAAACTTTTAGTAATATCCAGCCAAATAATAAGTAATGCAAGATACAATATATGTATTATTATTTTACGAGGTAAACTGAATTAAAAAATTACTAAATTAATAGGCAAAATTGTGTGAATTCTTTACACTTTATAGACAGCAAAAATCATCTACTATTACGATATTTTCCTTCCAAAGTATTGAAAATGCGTTTAGATGAAACAACGTTGTGTCGTGGTTACGCTTTTTTCCTCTCTTCAATAACACAGACTCATTGTTATCTATTCCAGTTTCCACGCAGAGGAGCCTTCTTGGTAAAACTAATTCCCTTTTGCATGTCACCATTTTGTCTAGTAAGCTTTTGTGAATGCTAAAAGCGCATTACGTATTCTCTCTTTCAATGTTTTTCCAATTCTAAGACAAAAGTTAAGAATGGTATGTTTCAGTTCTTAAGAAAAGTATAAAAGTATAGAAAGTAATGGAGAAGAAACTTACGGCACTAGAATGAGCGCGTACCCCCATTCGCCTTCTGATCATTAAAATCGAAAATTTTCTCTTATCAGCACACACAAAATAACCCAATTTTTTTGTGATGCAGCGCAGACAATTTCAAATCCGCTTGGTACATATACTATGTGTCGTTTTAGTACTAGTCGTGTACAACATTTACACATTTTGCATGGGTCACTGCTTAGTTTTCAGATTTTTTTGCGACTCAGATACCTTTCAACAATAAATGTATTATTGTAAACACAAACGTGTATATTCAATTTGGAGCAATCATTGTGTCCCTTTGTGCAAAAATTCAACAAAGTAACCCAGCTTCCACAAAATACCTTTGGAGTTGGCCTTATAATATAAGGTACTCTAGCGTGATCCGTAAAATCACCAACAATGTGGAATCTAATAAAAATATCTCAGACATAAAACATCACAAGGAGTTTTCTGTCGTTTGTATCAGAAATACAATCCTACACAAACATAATAAGTCTCCCGTATTTTATATGACACGGCACAGATTCCTTTGAAATCAAATCTGCAGAGCGAAAGCTGATAAAAACAGTTTCATTGCTTTTTAGGTAAGCTGACCCGACTGTATTATATGACTGGTAAATCGAAAAGCCCTATATAAGAGACGATATGAGTGCACTCTATGAACGAATTGGTAAGTAATATGAGCTATTTCTTCGTAGCTAAATTTAAAATTTATATAAGCCGCAATAACTTGATGTCGTAAACTCAGTCGTCTAGTTCCGTCGTAATCATGCTAACGTCATCATGCCTGATAGATAAGATATTGTAGAAAATTTGTCCTTGAAGTCAAAACTGTTCTGGTAATATTATGCAATAAGCTGTAATTTAAGTCCTTGTTAGCGGTATGCTTATAGCTAGATTTTCAGTTTTTGACTTCGATATTTACGCAGTGCTTCAAGTAACCCAATTATAAAATTTACTGACAACGCAGTTAGGAAACCTATTCTTAAGAATACACCTTGAGCTCAATTAGCAGATAATTTAAAAATCAGACATTTCCTTTTCTCTCGTGAATTTAAAGGGATTGTATTGTACCTTTTACGTGTTTAGAAAAATGAGCAGATTATATGTATTTAACGTTACGTTTCAATACCAACTTGAAAGTGATATGCATGTTTTTTCTCAAAAGTATTTTTGACTTTGCTGTTGCTAATTGCGATCTGAAAACATCTCAATGAGTTACAAATATTTTGCCTATTTCTATTTTTAAGTATTATTTACAAAATCGTTCTAATTAGTCGGTTTTTCATGCTTCCTTTATAATCAAAAGGAAACTCCGCACACATAACACTAAACATCCATGGTAAACCATTAAAAATGCTCGCTGCTAAAACCGAAAAAAATGTAAACGTGTCTACAACACAACCTTCATTATCAAACGTTTATAATTTGTTCAGTTTAGCCTGGTCTAGAGCCGATTTAACCTGGTCTAGAGCCGATTTAACCTGATCTATAGCCGACTTAACCTGGTCTAGAGCCGATTTAACCTGATCTATAGCCGATTTAGCCTGGTCTAGAGCCGATTTAGCCTGGTCTAGAGCCGATTTAACCTGGTCTAGAGCCGATTTAACCTGGTTTAAAAAATAAAGTCTACGGACAGACGGACAGACACACGGACACCGACATCTGCAATAGCTCGTCTGCTGAAGCGGCGAGCTAATTGTAGCGCATTGCCTACTATTGTATTCAGCAGACAAGCCAGTGTTGTGTTAGCAAGTATGCTTGTTTTGTATGATTTTATCCGTTTGTATTCTATTCTAGCAAAAGAAAGTAAAATATATGTGCTTTGGTTGAACTCTTACATACTAATTCTGTTTATTGTTTTGCGATTAACACTTAGCACATGAATTTTTTTATTTTGGGAAAAATACTGCAAATTTCTGATAACTTGTAATTATCAATTTGCCCCAACGAGAAAAGGTTTGGAGAGGAAATTTGAGTAACGTAGTTCAACTTTCACAAGAAAAGTACGAATGAGAGTAAAAGCCCCTACGTTGGCCATGAATATGCAGCGCTTTCTCCAAAAGCGTTGGTGTACTATGCTTGAGACTAAGCTACTTCCCTTTCTCTTCCCAATTCAACTTTCACGGAAAAGCAGCCTTGTTATAAAGAGCAGAGCAACAGATCTTCACATTTTTCAGCCAAGTAAGCAATACAGCTTTGGTTATAGAAAAGTCGTACAAAGTCTTCACTCTTTCAGCGCCACCATGAAAAGAGCGGAACCTGCAAACTTTCCTTATCCGCTCTGTCAAAGAATATGTGTGTTCAAATCCGACTTTTTATTAATGATGCTCAATTAATTAGGTTGTCAAAAGGAGACCTAACTTTTCAATCAGTGAAAATGAAATTTTTTTGTGAACATTACTTTGAGGCATTGATGTTTATTTAGGCAACTCCTTTGCTTCAACGCCCCACAACGTTTATGGCAGGTCCAACGACATATAAATTAAAGTAAGATTAAATGACAAATAAAGATTTTCTCGAGATAAACAGAATCTAAAATTCGTTAAACTATATATTTATTTAAATAGTTAGAACATATTCGTAGTTTGAAAACAGTCAAAAGAAACACCAATAGCATTTTTTTCTGAGCTTGGTAGCTGCCTCCTTTAGACCAAGTGTTACAACGTTGTTATGCTTCCATCCTCAGTTTACTCAAGCAAACACATCAACGAATTCGGAATATTTATAAGTATAGAAATATTCTTAGTAAAACTAATTCCTTTCTCACGTCAACAATTCGTCTAGTGGGTTTTAGAGAAAGCTGACATCATATCACCTATTCCTTCCCTTTTGTTCTTTATTAAAAGCAAGGTATAGAAATTAATGAAGAAAAAACCTACACACCACTTTGCAGTAAGCACAAGCCCCCATTTGTAATCAATCAGATCTGCAAACTTTCTGGGATTTTGGCTTTTCTACCTACACAATAGCCAACTTTCGCTCATAATGCAGCATTGACATCTACATTTGCTAATGATCTGTGGGACATTTTATTAGTAATGGATATGCAATTGGATTATTGAGCACAATTATAACATTCCGGAGTCATAGCATTCGTGTGCATATAATGGTAACTACCAAAATATGCGGAAGTTATGAGTACATATAAAAATATGACGTACTTATTCTATCCAAAAGCCAACATGGAGCCTGGAACACGCATAATTGGTGAAAGAATATGGTATTGTTAGAAGTTAGAATGGTTAGAGGTCGATTGAAAATAAAGTTGGACAAATCTAACTAACAATACTTGCAAAATTCATAACGCAACAGTTGCCATTGCCAGTTACGAGGCATAGTCAATAGTGCTTACCATTCAATATTACTTACTTTCTGGTAAACGCAAGCATGTTATACTTAAATTTTTAGCTTATATTTTGTTCATTTAAAACAAATTGTAAAAAATTACCTCTGTATCCTGAATTTATTTCCGTTTAAATTATTGTATTGCAGATCGTAAAATTCACCAACAAAGTGAATCAAATAAAAATATCTCCAGACATGAAACATGACAAGATACATTTTTCCTTTTTTAGCAGAAAAGTTGGGATACACAAACATTATTCACCTGTATTTCCAGACACAATATACTTTGAAATGTAATGTTGAAGTTTGACGTAATTTTTTGCACTTTTTCAATAACTGTGCTTTAATTTTCAATGCAGATTCGATTAAGGTATGCAACTGTTGTATCGTGCTATTACCGACAAGTATGAAAATCAGACGATTATAATTTTCTCATGAAAGATTTTCAATTCTGCAATTTTTAACAGTTGTCTGAAAAGTTTTCAAGTGTTTACAATTATTATGTCTACTTTGTATACACTTTTTTGCATTACATGGCAGACATATCAAAGAGCTTTTATGATCATCAAGCAACTATAAAGATTACATTCGAATATGCATAATTATTATCTAAAAATGAGAATAGATACTCAACGTACGTTATTCCACTCACTTTCTCTTGAAAATAGTAAACTTTTTATTGTCTCAAGAGCAATTTTTCACTTCGCAGTTGTTAATTGCTTTCCGAAAACAGGTCAAGTGTTTACATGTAATATGTCTATTAGTAGTGTAGTTTTCACCATGATGCCTATATTTTTCCATTTCTTTCGTGCTTCAGTTACTAAATGTATCTAAATAGTCAGTGTTCTATACTTTTCCATATTCAAGAATAAATTTTGTACAACTTACAGCAAAAATACGGCTTTACATGACGTATTGTAATATTTTACTGAAAAAGCAGGGGTTTGTAAGCAACCTCGCCTGTATTTTTGGTACTCCGCCTGACTCTAATAGTTGGTATTATTTTTCAAGGAAGGTATTGGTTACCGTAGCGCTTAATCATATAATATTAATTATTTTATTTTGTCACTTTATTAAATTATGTTCTAAGTTGCTGAGTTAAGCGATTTCTTTCATGACTGTTTAACAGGATTCAGGTAATTAATTTGGGATGAAGTTGTGAGTAAGCTTTCTAATTTTCACGTCAACCTGCTACTTTAGTCACAAAATATTTAACAAACTGGTGTTACTTACCTGGTTTAAGGTGAAACCGGATTTCGGTTGAGTTGCGTGAACTTGCGTGAAAATCAGTTCCAAAGCAGACCAAGTTCCAAACGCCCTAGAGAATGGTACACAAGCACAAATTGTTGTTTTTTGGGAATATTTAAACGATTTATTGAATACGTTGTTTGAACTAAAACAGATAATTTCGTCTTTTGGGAAAATACTGCAGATATTTACTACACAGAGACAAATTTCTGATAAGTTGTTTTCTCAATTTGCCCCAAATAATTAAGCCGTGTGAGAGAAAACTTGAGTCACGTCTTTCTATGTCGACAAGAAGAGTAAGAATGAGTGTAAGGGCACCAATGTTGGTACAAGATATGCAGCGCTTTCTCCTAAAAAAGCATGGGTGTACTATGCCAGTGCTTGAGCTCCTTTCTTTCTCTATTACCCTTTTCCAACTCATTTTACACAAAAAACAGCTTCTTCATACAAAGCAACACATCTTTACAGTGGCTTACATATCCAAATCAATAATACGGCTTTGTTTAAACCAAACGCGCAGAAAATCTTCTTTTCAATGACAACACGAAACAAATTGTTGTTCTTATACTTTGGAAGACATTGGTTATTTCTTTGTTGTCAATGACTGCCTATTAGCTTGGAAGAAAACAACAAACTGCAGAACTGTCTAATTAGTGAGAAGGAAAATCTTTTGTACAGATATGCTGTCTTTAGCTACAGTTGTATGTGTTTGGTTTGCACGCCGTACAAACGTTTAGTAAAATCGCACCAACTAATAAGTAATGCAAGATATAGTGAGTAAATTATTATTTGACAAAGTAACTGAATTAAAATTATACTAAATGATTAAGCAAAATATTGTGAATAGTTAAACTTAATAGACAGCAAAGCCATCTACTATTACGATATTTTCTTTTCATAGTCCTGCAAATGCTTTTAGACCAAACAACGTTGCTTCGTGGTTGCATTTCTTTTCACCGTTAAATAACATAACGCATTGCTATCTATTCCAGTTTCCACGCAGAGGAGCTTTCCTGGAAAAACTAATTCCTTTTTGCATGTCACCAACTTGTCTAGTGGGTTTTTGTGAATGCTGAAAGCGTATTACGTATTCTCTCTTAATTTTTCTCCAATTTTAAGACAAAATTATAGAAAATAATGGAAAAGAAACTTACACACGACACTAGAATGAGCGCGTACCCCCATTTGCAATCAGATCATTAAAATCTAAGATTTTCTCCTTTCAACACACACAATAGCAAAAGTTTTGTTTGTAATGCAGCCTAGACAATTTCAAATCCGGTTGGTACATATTTTATGTGTCGTTTTAGTACTAAAAGGGTTTCTTCAATAGTCGTGTATACCAAATATTCATATTGTATGGGTCACTGCTTAGTTTTAAGTTTTAAGATATGTTTGCGACTCAGATATCCTTCAACAATAAATGTATTATTGTAAACACACACGTGTGTATTCAATTTGGAGCTATCATTGTGCTCCTTTGTAAAAAATTCAACAAAGTAACTGAGCTTCCACGAAAATACCTTTGGAGTTGGCCTTATAATATTAGGTACTCTAGCATGATCCGTAAAATCACCAACAATGTGAAATCTAATAAAAATATCTCCTACATCAAACATCAAACGATGTTTTCTGTCGTTTGTATCAGAAATACAATCTTACACAAACATAAGTCTCCCGTATTTTATATGATACTGCCCAGAGTCCTTTGAAATCAAATCTGCAGACTGAAAACTGATAAAAACCGTTTCATTGCTTTTTTAGGTAAGCTAACTCCACTGTATTATATGACTGGTAAAAAGGACAGCCTTATATTAGAGACGATATGTGTACACTCTATGAACAAATTGGTAAGTAATATGGAGCTATTTGTTGGTAGCTAAATTTTAGATAATAGATTTAGGCCACAATATCTTGTTACTGTAAGCTTGGTCGTCTAGTTTCGTCGTAATCATTGCTAACGTCATCACATTCAATGGATACGGTATTGGAGAGAGCTTGTCCTTGAAATCAAAACAGATTTGATAACATTTTCTAAAGAGCTGTAATTTAAGTCCCTGTTTACGCTATGCCTCTTAGCTAGATTTTTGAGGTTTTGATGCTGATATTTACGCAGGGCTTCATTGATGCCGCTTCAACCAACCCAATTATGATGTTTACTGACAACGCAATTAAAGAAACCTCTCATTACGAATACACCATGAGTGCCAATTAGCTGACAATTTGAAAATAAGACATATTCCATTGTCTTGCGAATTTAATGGGATTAGACTACCTATCACGTATCAAGAAATGAGGGAAGATTACGGATCCTTAATGTTATGTTTCAGTATCCACTTTCCCTTAAATATGATACGCATGTTTTTTTCCCAAGAGAAGCTTTGACTTTGCAGTTGCTAATTTCTGTCTAAAACCTTTCTGATGAGTTACGAATGTTTTGTCTATTTCTATTTTTAAAGTACTGATTACAAACTAGTTCTTATTAGTCAGTTTCTTACGCTTTATTTATAAACCAAAATATACTCACTAAAATTTACAATAACAATGCAGTTCCGCATTGTTTATTATTACATTCAGTTGATAAATCAGTGTTTTGTCAGCAAGTATGCTTAGTTTGTGTGATTCCATTTGTTTGCATTATGTTTTAGAGAAAATGACAAACAATAATATGTGCCTTGATAGTATATCAATTCTGTTTGTTCCTTTGCCATTAGAATTGCGTGCATCAGCCAGATATATGAATTTTTATATGAATTTTAAGAGGATTAAGGTAATTAATTTAGGTAGGATTTCTGAATATGTTCTCAACTTACGCGGGCTTACGCGAAAATCAATTCCAAAACAAGTTCCAAACGTAATTAATCGTGTTGAACTGTACAGCAAATAATTGTTGGTGGGGATTACTTAAAAGAAAAAATGTATATCCTTTCTTAGCCAAACCACAAACTTTTAATTTTAGGGAAAAATATTGCAACTTTTTGCTGCAAGGAGTCTAATCTCTGATAACGTGTTATTCTCAACCTGCCCCATAGAAAAAGGTTTGAGTTAAAACTTGAGTAACTTCGGTCTACCTTTGCAAGAAAAGTACGAGTGAGTATAAAAGGTTTGTTACCAATATGCAGCGCTTTCTTCAGAAAAGCGTGGGTGAACTAGTGCTTCTGCTTGAGCTCCTTCCTTTTCCTTTCCAACTCAAATTCAATGGAAAGCCAGGTTTTTCTTACAGAACAGAGCAACAGATCGCACAATATTCAGCCAAGTAAACAATACAGGTTTGGTAGGAGAAACGACGCACAAAATCTTTATTCTTTTGGAGATACCAAAAAAATAATGGATGCTAAAAACTTTCTATGTTTGGTCTATTAAAGTATAATACGTTGTTAAAATGCGGGTTTTTATCAATGATACCTTATTATCCTGCTAAAAACTAGAACAACTTCAGAAATGTATAATTATTAAAAATTAAAATGATTTTCTGTTTTTGGTTCTAGTTAGTTATTTACTGAACTGCTTTGCTTCAATGACGTATAAAGTTTGTGGCAGGCCACACCAAACAGAAATTGATATAGAATAGCAGAGGAAATGATTTTTCCCGATATAAATAGGATTTGAAGTTCGACAAACTAATTTAATCATATAGTGGGAACATTGATGCAGTTTGAAAACAATCAAATAACGCATCTGTTGCATTTTTTTGAGATTGTGGTAGTGGTGCTTATTCCCAACCAAATATATGGCGTTATTATATTCCCATCTGCTCTTTATTCAAGCAAACATCTAATTAAATTCGGAGATTTTATATGTACAGGAATGTTTCAAGATAACTAATTCTCCTCACACGTCAACAATTTTTCTAATGGATTTTGGTGAAAGCGAAAGCATATCAGCTATTATTTATTTTCTTTTTCACATTCGTTAAAACAAGGTATATTAAATATTGAAGAAGAAGCCTATAAACCCCGTTGTAGTGAGGAAAACCCCTGTTTGCAATAAGATCTGGAAACTGTGATTTTTGCCTTTCTACCTACACAATAGCCTACTTTCCCTTATAATGCAGCATGGGCATTTTTATGTACGCTTGCTAATGATCTGTGGGACATTTTATTAGTAATGGATATGCAATTAGAGTATTGAGCACAGTATAATTACAAAATTGCGGAGTCATAGTATTTGTGTACATATAATGATAACTACTAAAAATTGTAGAATGTATGAGCACATATATTAATATCAGGGTCATTGAGCTAGAATTTTGTACATTTCTCAAAAATTTGATAAAGTAGCACGGCTTCCACAAAAGTATCTTTTATTTTTTTCCCTTTAAACTATTGTATTGTGATTCGTAATATTCATGAACAAGGTGGAATAAAATAAAAATATCTCCAGACATCAAACATGAAAAGATACATTTTTTCTTTTGTAGCCGAAAGCTGAGCCTACACAATCATAATTCTTCCGTATTACGAGACACGACACAATATACGTTGAAAAGTAATGTTGAAAGTTGGCGTCATTTGCCGAAATTTTTTAATAATCTTATTTTAAGTTTCAATGCAGATTCAATTAGGTTATGTAACGGTAGTGTCGAGCAATCCACGACAAATTTGAAAATTAGACACTTTCCTTGTCTCATGAGAGATTTTCAAATCTGCAATTGTTAATTGCTGCCTGAAAAGTTTTCAAGTGCTTTCAAATAGCATATTTACTTTGTATATATTTTTTGCATTACATGGCTGAAATGTCAAAGTGCTTTTATGATATTGGAGCAACTATAAGGTTTTAGTTGGAATTTGCTTCGTAAATATCTATAAATGAGTATAGATTCTCAACGTACGTTACTTCACTCACTTTCTCTTGAAAATATACTTTTTTTGTCTCAAGAGCAATTTTTTACTTCGCAGTTGTTAATTGCTGTCTGAAAACAAGTCAAGTGTTTAGAAGTAATATGCCTATTAGTTTCTTAGTTTTCGCCATGCTGCCTATTCAGTAAAAATTTATGCTGTCTCACAAATAAAGCAGTGTTTTGTATAAAAATTGTGCTGGTTTTGTGTGATTTTATTTGTTCGTATTGTTTTCTTGAGGATTTAAATGGACTACTGTAGTTGTCTGTCATATGAAATAATATTTGATATTATGCTTTTAATTTTGCAATTTTATTGATATATGTTTTAACTTGCTGAGTTTAAGGACCTCTTTGATGAATCTTTATGTGGATTAAGGTAGTAATTTTGAATAGTGTTGTAACAAACTGTTGTGGCTTACCTGGTTCAAGATGAAAGGAAATATCCGTTGATTAGCACTGGCTTGCGTGAAAATCAGTTCCAAAACGGACGTAGTTCCAGATTTTCTAGATCGTGTTAAACACAAATATAAATTGTTGTTGAATGGTAATACTTAAATTAGCTAATAATTATGTTATTTTAGCTAAAACAAAATATTCAAAGTTTTTGGAGAAAATACTGAAGAGTTTTACTATTTGAGAGAAATTCTCAGTATGCCCCAACTAGAAAACGATGTGAGAGAAAACGTGAGTAACGTCCTTCTATCCCAACAACAAGAGCAAGAATGAGTATGAAAGCCCCAAGGTTGGCTGAAGATATGCATTGCTTTCCCCAAAAATACGTGGGTGTACTATGCTAGAGCTTGAGCTCCTTCATTTCTCTTTTTCCCTTTTCAACTCATTTTACATTGAAAACCCGCTTCTTCTTACAGAGCAACAGATCTTTACAGCAGTTTACAACTTTGGTTGAAAGAAACACGCAGAAAATCTTGTTTTCAATGCCAACACAATACGGTTTGCTGCATTCATACTTTGATATAATATAGGTTGTTAATTTTTGCAGGTAATCAGTAACTGCTTTTATGCTAGATAGCAACATGACAAACTCTAGTATTGTCCAATTAGTGGAAATGAAAATCTTTTGAGACGCTTTTTGTCCTTGGCTATTGTAATAAGTATTTGGGCATCACGTCGTACAAACTTTTTGTAAGATTAAACCAACTAATAAATAAAACCAGGTGTAACAAAATCGCAACCTTTTTTTTGAAAAAAAAACTGAACTAAAAATTATTAGATGAATGAGTAGAACAGTAAGTGAATATTTACATTTTAGTAACAGAGTAAGTCATGTGCAGCAGTGATGAGCGCGTACTTCTATTTGTATCCAGGTCATTACAAGCTTACCTTTCTACACACCAAATAGCAGTTTTATTCGTAATGCAGCGTAGACATTTTAAAATCCACTTGGTGCATTATTTGAGTCGTTTTAATAGTAGTAATAATTAGTCAATAGTCATGTTCAACAAGTATACAATATTGCATCACTCACTCTTTTGCTTTCAAATATTTTTGTAACTCAGGTACTTTTTAACACTATCTGTATTATTGTAGGATCAAACGTGTATATTCAATTTGGAACAACCATGATATTCCATTGTAAAAAAATTCAACAAAGTAACTCAGCTTCCACAAAAATAATCAGGGCTTGTGCTTTATTATATTTTTGCAATGTGATCCGTAAAATCAACAATAAGGTGAAATCTAATAAAAATATCTCCAAACATCAAGCATCAAAAGAGTTTCTATCCTTTTGTGTCAAACATGAGTCGTATATTATATGACAATGCAAAGGGTCCTTTGAAATCAAATCTGCAGAATGAAGACTGATAAAAATCGCCCCATTGCTGTTTACGTAAGCCGAGTGGGCCGTATTTTATGACTGGTAGATGCAAAACTCTTATAAATTCTTTCATTTAGAGATAATTAGAGTCTATCAAATGAACAAATTGGCAAATAGTATGAAGCAAAATTGAAAATGTAATCCTGGCGAATCACAGTTCAAAGATTGAGATGTATATTCTCAGGCAACAATATCTGGATACCGTAAACCCTGTCGTCTAGTTTCGTTGTAATCATCCTAACGTAGTCACATTGAATGGATACGGAATTGGAAGAAGTTGTTCCTTGACATTAAAATTGTTTTGATAATATTTTGTAAAGAGCTGTAATTTAAAACCTTGTTAACGGTATGTCTATTAGATAGACCTTTTCTTCTTTGACATTGATTTTACGTAGGATTTTTATCAAAAACTATAATAATTATAATAACAATGCAGTAAAAAACCTATCCACAAGAATACACCTTCAAGACTATACCATGATTGCCAATTAGCAGACGTTTTGCTTGCAAAATTTAATGGGATTGTACCGACTACGTATCTAGAAATGAGAGCAGACATTATGTGTCTAATACTTATATTCCGTTACAGTGCCCACTACTCCTTGAAAGTGATATGCACATATTGTCTCAAATGAATTCTTGACTTTGCAGATGCTAATTGCTGTTTAAAAACTTGCCAAGAAACTAGAAATGGTTTGCTTGAGTATTTATATTTTTTAATGTCCTAATTACACTTTTAATTAGTCAGTTTCCTCTAAGTATACGCAGCAGTTTCTCCTGGAAAGCGTGGGTGTACTATGCTAGAGCTTGAGCTCCTTCTATGCTCATCTTAATTCAGCTTTTACGAAAAGGCAGCTTTTTTGCAGTGTAGTGCAACAAATCACACGATATCCAGCCAGGTAAACAATACAGCTTTGGTTAAAGAAAAGACATGATAAAACTATATTCGCTTAGAGCCAACTGCCAGCATGAAAAGAATGAAAACTGCAAACTTTTATTTTTTGCTTTGCTAAATTAAACGTTGCTAAAAACCGGTTTTTATCAATGATACCCTATTAATTAGACAGGCACAAGATAAACTTGAGTACTGATCAATTAGTGAAAATGAAAATCTTTTGTAAAGATTTCCTCTGTTTGGGTATTATTATTATAACTACTTACGAAACTGCTTTGCCTCAATGCCGTACAAAGTTTGCAGCAGGCTACACCAAATACATTTAATGTAAGGTGAATTGTGAAAAAATTTATACGATATAAACAGAAAAGCTAGTGCATTTAAATAGTGGGAACATATTTGCAGTTTAAAAACAATCTAATAACACATAGTCGCATTTATTTTTCTGTTTGTGGTATCTGCTTTTATACCAAAGCTGCTTTTTGCTATACTTCCATCAGTCCTTCATTCCAGCAAACACCTTATGAAATTCGGAATTTTATAAGCAAAGAAATATTTCTAAAAAACCTAATTCCCTTTACACGTCAACAATTCGTCTAGTGGATTTTACTGAAATCTGATAGCATATCACCTGTTCCTTCCATTTTAATCTTTAATAAAAGCGGGGTATAGAAAGTAATGAAGAAAAAACCTACACACCACGTTGCAGTAACCGCAAGCCCCAATTTGTAATCAGATCTGCAAACTTTCTGAGATTTTTACTTTTCTACCTACACAATAGCCTACTTTCGCTTATTCTGTAGCATAGGCATTTTTGTCTACGCTTGCTAATGATCTGTGGGCCATGTTATTAGTAATGGATATGCAATTGGATTATTTAGCAAAATATAATTACAAAATTGCGTAGTCATAGCATTTGTGTACATATAATGGTAACTACTAAAAATTGTACATATAACAATATGACGTCTCAAGACATCAAACATCAAAAGACACTTTTTTTTCTTTTTAGCAGACAATTAAGCCTACACAAACATAATTGTCCTGTATTATCAGACATGACACAATATACTTTGAAACGTAATGTTGAAGGTTGGCGTCATTTGTTGCAATTTTTCAATAATTTTGTTTTATACCTCAATGCAGAGTAAATGAACGTATGTATGCGTAGTACCGTGCAATCCACGACAAATTTGAAATTAAGAGATTTTCAATTCTTTGAGAGAGATGTTAAGTGTTGTCTGAAAACTGTTCAAGTGTTTACAATTAGCATGTCTACTTTGTATATGTACTTTTGCATTACATGGCTGACATGGGAATGATGGGAATAAGCTTTTATGATCACCGAGAAACTATAAAGATTACACTTGAATAAATATCTATAAATGAGAATAGATTCTCAACGTACGATGCTCCACTTATTTCCTCTTGAAAATAATAAACTTTTTTGTCTCAAGAGCAATTTTTTACTTCGCAGTTGTTAATTGCTGTTAATGAAGTTATCGGAGTAGGCTTTCTAATTTTTATGTTAACTTGCTACTTTAGTCACAAAAGTTTTAACAAACTGTTGTAACTTACCTGGTTTACGGAGATAAGAGATTCCAGTTAAGTTGCGTGAGCTTGAGAGAAAGTCAGTTTCAAAACAGACAAACTTCTAAACGCTTCTGATCCTGTTAAACACAAGCAAAAGTTGTTGTTTAGTGGAAATATTTCAATGTGTTAATGATTGTGTAATTTCAACTAGTATGGACAATTTTTGGTACGCAGAAACACATTTGTAGTTGCAATTTTCATTTTGCCCCACAGAGAAAAGGTTTTCAGAGAAAAACTAGATTAATGTCGTTCAATCTTGACAAAAGGATTAACAATTAATGCTATATGAATGAACGTTTGCTGCTTGAGTAATGATTACTTTAATTTTTGCAAACAAAAACTGCAGTTTTGCTACGCAGCAAGAAACTCCGATACCTTATAATTCCCAGTTCGCCCCAAGGACAAAAAGTTTTCAGAGAAATACTTGAGTATCGTTGTTCTACCTCGAGAAGGAAATTAGGAATGAGTGTAAAAGCACAAACGTTGGCAGTTGATATACTGCGCCTTCCCCAAAAAAGCATGAGTGTAATATTATGCTTGTTTCTGAGCTCCTCTCTTTTCCGTTTCTAACTCCATTTCAAGGAAAACCAGCTTCTTCAAACAGAGCAACAAATATTCACAGTGGCTTGTTTGAAAGAAAAACGCAGAAAGTTTTCTTTTCAGTGCCAACACGAAACGAGTTGCTGCATTCATACTTTAGTATAGTAAACGTTTGTTACTTCCGCTGGTTATTAATGACTGCTTATTAGTTTAGTAGAGAACATGACAATTTCCAGCACCGTCCAATTAGTGGAAATAAAATTTTGTGAAGATTTGCTGTCATTGGCTTTTGTAATAAGTATTTGGTTTTCACGCCGTACAAATTTTAATTAGATCAAACCAACTGGTAAGTAATGCGAGATATAGCAATAACCATATCAAACATTTACGAAGTAAACTGAATTAATAAATGACTAAATGGATAAGCAAAATTTCGTGAATAGGTCTACTTTATGGAGTGCAAAATCATCTACTTTCTGTTTTTTTATTTTCATAATACTGATAAATGCTTTTAGACCCACCAACTTTGCTACGTGGTTAAACTTCCTCCGCTGTTCAACTGTTCAATGTAGCTAACGCATTGTTATCTAATTCAGTGGAGGAGCTTTCCTGGTAAAACTAAATCCCTTCACATGTAAGCAACTTGTCTGGTGGGTTTCGTGAACGTTAAGACCGTATCATGTGTTCATTATTTAAATTTCTTTTTCAATTTATAAAATCAAAGTACAGAAAGTAATAGAGGTGAAACTTATACCCTGCAATGTGATGAGCGCGTATCTACATTTATAATCAGATCATTAAATACAGAGATTTTCTGCTTTCAATACACACAATAGCTTAGTTTTTATTTGCACTGCAGCGTAGACATTTTCAAATCCGCTTGGTACATACGTTTGCGTCATTTTAGTAGTAGTACGAAGTAGTCCATACTCTACAATTATACAACGTTGTATGAGTCTCTGTTTAGTTCTCAGATTTTTTTGCAACTCAGACAACTTTCACCAATAAATGTAATATTGTAAATTCAAACGCGTACATTCAATTTTGAGCTGCCATGGTGTTCCTTTGAGTAAAAACTCAACAAAGTAACATAGCTTCGACGAAAATACCTTGCGTATTGGCCTTATTACATTTATCTAGTTTGATCCGTAAAATCACGAAAAATGTGAAATCCAATAAAAATATCTCCGAACATCAAACAGTCTCTCTTTTCTTTTGTATCAAACATGAGTATAGTGTATTTTATATGACAAAGCACCAGGTCCTTTGAAATCAAATCTGCAGAAAATGAAACTTGATAAAAATCATTGCTATTAATGCTATTTAGGTAAGGCGATTAGGTTGTTTTATATGACTTGGAAATATGAAACCTTTTTAAATGCTTTCATTCAGAAATAATATGACTTATGCTATTTAAGTATATCCAGTAAACAAATGCGAAAATAATATGCAGCGTTTTTTCCGTAGCAAGATTGAAAACATCATCCTGCTCCATTACAATTCAAAAATAAGTATTTTCAAGTAACAATACCCGGAATACCCGGATACCGTAAAGTTTACGGCGTAAACTATGTCTAGTTTTGTTGTAATCATGCTAACGTCATCATAATTATTAGAAGTGATCATCACTTTAATAACCTTGTTGTGGTAAATAAGTTACAGTATCCATGTTTTCTTGAAAATGATATGCATATTTTGTCTTAAGCATATTTTTGACAGTTGCTAATTGCTGTCTAAGAACTTGCTATGAATTACGAATAATTTGCCTATTCCTATATTTTAATGTCTTAATTACAAAAAAATAATTAGTCCGTTTCCTATGCTTCCGTTAGAATAAAAAATATACTCCTTATAATTAAAATACTAATAATACATTTTCACAATGCCTATTATTATATTCAAGTGATACCAGTTTTTGTGTGTGGTTTTATCTGTTTGTGTTTTCTAGAGAAAGACACTGTGGTAGCACTCCATACATGTGAATTCTTTATCAATGTTGAATTGTAAATTAACCAGCCTGGTACATGAATTTTTTAGATAAGCCTTTAAAAGTATTTTAAGGTAGTAATTTAGGCAGGAATTATGAATAAATTCTAAAACCTCTAAAAGTTGGGAATATTACTAATACGAAGTAATCAGAAAACCACTAGAACTTACCTGCTGCAAAGAGAAAACAGAAATCCGTTGAGTAGTGCTGGCTTGCGTGAAAAACAAATTCAAAATAAGTTCCAATCGTATTAAATCGTGTGGAACAGTATACTGAATTATTGTTAGATGGAATTATTTAATAGAATGAACTATTCTATTTTTATAAGTATAGTAGAAGTTTTTTTTCTGGAAAATACTTCGAATGTTTGTTGTACAGATACAAGTTTCTGATAGGTTGCTGTTCTCAATTTGCCCCAACGAGAGAAACTTTTGAGAGAAAAACTGAGGAACGTCGTTATACTTCCGCAAGAAAAGCTTGAATGAGAGTAAAAGCACAAATGTTGGCAAACTATATGCAGCGCTTTCTCCAAAAAAGCGTTGGTGTACTATGCTTGAGCTTGAGCTCCTTCCTTTCCCCTTCCCAACTCAACTTTTAGGGAAAGGCAGCTTTTTCTTACAGAACAGAGCAAGAAATCACGCAATTCGCAGTCAAGTAGACAATAAAGTTTTGGTCATAGAAAAAGCACACAAGCAAAAAGTATTTTTTCTTTCAGTGGTAACATGAACACGGAATACAATGGAAACTTTGTAATATCCTCCTTTTGTCAATGATACCCAATTAGTTATGTAGTAACAAAGCAAACTTAAATACTGTCTAATTAGTGTAATTGACAATTATTTGAAAAGATTTCTTTTCTTTGGCTTTTATCAGGCATCTTAAAAACTCATTTGTTTTCACGCCGTACATATTTCTAAATCTAAATGTTTGCTTTAAACCAAATAGAAAGAAATGTGCGGTTCAAAAAGTAAACAAATATCTCACGAGATAAAATGAATTAAATTGCATTTAAAAAATAAATAAAAAGTATGTAATTTTTAAACTGTAAATCTCTCCATGTTGAAAACAGCAAAATAATGTATTATAACCACATTCTCTAGTAAATTCTTTTAGGCTAATGTTAGCTATTTGGTATGTTTTTTTCCGTTTTTCATAAAAGCAAACACATTGATTCAGCATCAAATCCGTAGTATTTTGCAAGTACAGAAATATTCCAAGTAAAACTAATTCCCCTCACATGTCACCATCATGTCTAGTGGGTTTTCTGTAAAACCCCGTATCGTATCCCGTATTCTCCCCTCTTTCTTCAACTCGTGGAAGCAAGGGATAGAAAAAGATGGACAGGAAACCTACATACTTTATAGTGGTTAGTGCGTACGCCTATTTGTAATCAGATCCGCAAGCTAAGATTTTTGACTGTCTACCTACACAAAAGCATAGATTTAATTGTAATGCAGCGTAGACATATTCAATTACGTTTGCTAATGATTTGTGTTTCATCTTATTAGTAATAGATGCGCACGTGGATTATTGTCCACAAAATAATTACAAAGTTGTAGACTTATAGCGTTCCTGTACAAATAACCGTAACTACAAAAAAATTGTAGAACGTATAAAGACATATAATAATATGACGCGGGTACACCTTTTATAAATGTACTTGAATTCTGACACAATTATAGTTGGCGAAAGCTAGTCAATTTGTAGATTTTTTAAAGAATTGAAATTGCGTAATTCTAAATCACAATGCAGTGAAAATTCTTTACGCCGCAGTTGCCTTTGGTAAAACTAAAAGTTCAATCGCTTTAAAATCAAATAAAAACTGTAAAAGGTTGCAAAGCATAGTAGCATTCAATATTATATGCTTTAAGGCAAACGCAAAAGTGTTTATTTCAACTTTGAGCAAAAATTGTGTGCCTTTGTCAAAAGTTAATTAAAGTAGTACAGTTTCCAAGAAAACATTTTTAGCTTTGTGCTTTTTAAATTATTGTAGTGTGATTCATAGAATTCACCATCAAGGTGAAATTGGAATCTAATAAAAATATCTACAGACGTTAAACATCAAAAGACACATTTTTTCTTTTGTGTAATAAAAATGAGCCTACGCAAACAAAATTCTCCCCGTATATTACCTGACATGACACAGTATTCTTTGAAATACAATCTGTAGGCTGAAGCCTGATAAAATCTTTTCATTTGCTCTTTACGTAAGTCGAGTTGCGCGTATTATATAACTGGTAAACAGGAAACCCTTATAAAATCTTTTCAGAAATGAAATACCTAAGTATATCCTTTTACAGCTTTTGTGTAAGCCGAGTCTGCTGTATTGTATTCCTGCTATCTAGAAACCCCTTATAAATACTTTTCAAATTGATTCGAGTATATCATATTTACAAATTGGTAATTAATATAGTATTATCTGCTGGCAAAAAAGGGAAATTTAACGGTGCGCTCCTGAAACCAAAAGGGATTAGTTTACGTTTTCAGAACAGAATATATCGATAAGGTAATAACCGGTAATCTAGTTTCTTTGTAACAATGGTTAGGGCTATAGTATGATAGAAAGTTTTGAATTTACATCTATTTTGTATAGTAATATTGTCAATTTACTATTAAGGGATGGGTAATTTAATCCCGAACATTAACTAAATTGCGATTTACACTTACGGCATGACTGTACAATTAAATTTCATAAACAGTAATGTGGAAAAGTATGAATATGCTTAAAGTCATGTAATCTAACAATTGTACTTCAACGTTATTAGCTCAGTGTTTAGTCTAAATAAAAGATTAGTTGTTTGGGTAGTTTTGGATCTGTGAAGTTGTCACCGAGACATCCTCAGCCAAAGTATTCCTTTACGACGTTTATCTGTCACAAAAACTAAAATCAGCAATATTATAATAGAAAGCAAATTGAATGCAAAGAAATTTTAATTGTCATCAAACAAATGTCGAAAAAAAATTCTAATAGCCTGTGATTCTCAATTTGTCCCAAGAAGAAAATTTTTTAGAGAAAACTTGAGTAAGGCTGTCCTGCTTTCACAAGAAAAGTACGAATGAGAGTAAAAACCGCAACTTTGGAAAAGTCTATGCAGCGCTTTTTCCTAAAATTGTGTATGTACTGAGGCTGGGCTTGCATTTTGTGATTTATCTACGAGGATTTCAAAATTCTGAACCGGATATTTCTCGATTTTCTGGCCTTCTCGAAACCATGCAAGCGTATGCAGAAAGTTGAACAGAAGAAGCAAGAAGGTTTTTGGGTACATCCACGAGGTATCACTTTCATGCTTTTAGAACAGTTTTATGCAAAATTGCAGAAAACCCTCGAGCTGCTCAAACTACATGGAAGTGATACCGCGTGGATGTACCTAAAAACCTTCTTGCTTCTTCTGTTCAACTTTTTGCATACCCTTGCATGGTTTCCAGAAGGCCAGAAAATCGAGAAATATCCGGTTCAGAGTTTTGAAATCCTCGTAGATAAATCACAAAATGCAAGCACTGCTTCAGTATTATGGCTCACTTCGTGCTCCTTTATTTCTACTCTCCATTATACTTATAGAGGAACAGATTTCCACACGATTTCCGTTAGGAACGTACACGTTTAAGAAACTAATACTGTTTGATTTAAACAAAAGACGCAGAAAATGCTCCATTCAGTAGCAACGCGAAACAATAATGTCGCATTCTTAGTTTGGTAATATATACGTTATTAAATTCTGCTGGTTGTCAAAAACTGACACTTGGCTAGGTAACAAACATTACAAATTCCAGTTCAAGGTTGTAGTAGTGGAAATGTGTCCTTTGTATAGAGTTTTGGGCTTAACGTGTTGCAAAACAATTCGGAAAACTTTTATATTTTTGCAATACAGGATTGGAACAAGGTCACAACAAATTAGTGTTTTGTTAGATACATGCATAACAAAGTGGGTTTTTTGAAATGCCCAAACTTTGTAAACAGCTACTTCAAATAAATGCCAATGTTGGTATTTTTAAATTTGCTGAAAATGCATATGAATGCAATTGATATCTCCTTTTTAGGGAAAATGATTTGCTTCTACACGGTAGAAGGTTTTAGGACCATCAAACCAAAAAGTAAGTAATGTAGGATCCAAAAAGCTTACGCACTTTTTATTATGAGGTGAACAGAACTAAAAATATGGACAAATGAAAATATGAAAATGTTCAAATATTTACATTTTAAAAAGCGCGTAAAAGTTATGCCGTCAGAATATTACAGCTTTGTGTTTCAGCTAGCAGCTTTCAGACAAAACTTTATTGCGTTTTTATACTCTTTCTGTTCTTCAATGAAAGAAACGCATCATGATTGTTATTGTTATTTTCATCAAATCTGGAGTTTTTTGTAAGTACTGAAACATTCCTAGTAAAACTCATTCCCTTCGCACGTCACCATCATGTCAAGTGGGTTTCTGTAAAACCTGACATCGTTTCCCGTATTAATTCCATTTATTTTCAATTTGTGAAAGCAAAGTATAGAAGGCAATGGAGAGACAACGTTATGGTGAGCGCGTACCCCCATTTGTAGTCTGATCTGCAACTTAAATATGTGGCCTGTCTACCTACACAATAGCCTAGTTTCACTTGTAATGCAACATAGACATTTTCCATTACGCTTACTAATGATCTGTGTGTCACTTCATTAGTAATAGGTATTTAATTGGATTAATGAGAACAATATTATTACAAAATTGCTGAGTCATAGCATTTATATATATATAGCGGTAACTATAAAAAATTCTAGAACGTATGAATACAAACATTAATATAACGTAACTGTTGAAGCATACATTTTTTTAGAATCGCTTAGAAAATTGAAATTGCGTAAGTTGTAAAACAAATTACAATTGGAAATTAGTTTTGCATTAGGCGTCGTCCACTAATGACGTCACTTTAAAAAACCGATTTTTCGAGTGACCCACTGACACCTGTCACTATTCTTTAACGTTAGAGGATAGGGCACCAAACAAAGGCCGTCACATTTTATCTATAGTGACCCACTGACCCTTCTAAGTGACGTCATTAATGGATGACGCCTTAGATCCTATTGATAGAACTGGAACTTCAAGGGAAAGAAATTCAATTGCTTTAAAATCAAATAAAAATTGTGTAAAGTTACGAAACACAGTCAAAAATGTACAACATTCAGTAATACGTACTTTATGGCAAGCGCAAACATGTATTAGTTAATATTGAGCTAGAATTCAGTTCCAGTGTTAAAAATTGTCAAAGTAGCTCAGCTTCCACGAAAATATCTTGGATATATTACCCTTTAAATTATTGTAGTGTGATATATTGTAGATTCGCTGAATCCACCAACAAAGTAGATTCTAATAAACATTTATCCAGATATCAAACATCAAAAGGTTCTTTTTTCCTTTTGTATCAGAAAAATGAGCCTACACAAACATAACTCACCTGTGTGTTACCTGACAGGACACAGTGTTCTTTGAAAAGAAATCAGTAAACGGAAGCCCGATAAATTTATTTCGCTTGCTCTTTATGTAAGCCGAGTTCCATATATTATCTGACTTGTAAACAGGAAACCCTTGTAAATCCTTTTTAAAATGAAATTTTTTGACTACAATATCTCAATACTGCTGTCTAGTGTTATTCGAATTACAATGCTAAGTTTGTCATTTATAATGGTCATGGTGTTGTAGTGTGATCCATGAAACCCACTATGAATTTGGATCCGAATAAACACATATCTCCGGACATGAAACATCAAAAGATTTTTTTCCTTTTGTGACAGCTAAATAAGCAATAAGCCTACATAACCTTGGTTCACCTGTATATTACATGACGTGGAGTAGTGTTCTTTGAAATAAAATCCACAGGACGAAAGCAGGTAAAAAATCGTTTTTACTGCTTTTCTGTAAGCTGAGTCGGCTTATGAAAAACATATTCGAAAATGATACGAGTATATTCTTCGTATTATATGGTTATAGTATGAGAGAAAGTTTTACATTGATATCCAAATTGTATGGTAATATATTGCTATAAGCTGTAATTCATATTCTCATGATCTTTTTTCATTTTAGTTAGCAAGAGTCTATTTTCGAAAACAATTTTGTTTATTTGTAATTCCGTGAATGAACTCACCCAAAAAATACAACATGAAAATACCTGGAACAGCTTGTGTGCTAAATTAATTAATTTTTTGACACTGAAAACATCCCTGAATGAAGTATGTGCATGCTCTGCTTGTACAGACGCTAATAATTAAGCCTAACGTATCAAAATCAGAACAATTTGTTTGAAATTGATTTAAGTGTTTTTATTTGTGCATTTTATATCAAGCAGCAAAAGATTCTGATACTATTTTATGTTTTTTTCTCCATTTGTTTAGAAACCAGTCTGATAAAAAGATTCAGTATCACAAAACTCAAGAGGATTTAAGTAGGTATATAACTTTGCATGATGTTAAGCATATTTGTAACTCTTTACCCGACCTGGCATTATTGGCAACAAAATTATTTGCAAGCTGCTTTAATTTCTTAGCTTGTTCAAAGAAAAAATAGATTTCCGTACAGTATTTGGAACTTGCGTGAAATCTAATTTCAAACCGATAACGTTTCAAACATTTTAGCTGAATAAATGAGTTTTGTCAACGTTAGCAAATCCAAAGTTTGTGTTTTAAAAGCCAACAAAATTTCTTCTTTTTTCATCCTGCACTGTATTTCCATAAGTTTAGTAGCTGCTTATAAAAAGCTACTACGTCGTATATTTTGTTGAGCTAGATAGAAAAGAAAACGAAATGTCAACAGTATGAAATTCTATCTATTTTTGCAAGCACACGAATTTTCCCGGTAAAACTAATTTTCTTCACTTGTCAACAACCGAGTTTCTGCGAATGCCAAAAATCTATTTTGTTTGCTTTGGTATTTCTGTTCCCTTTGAGAAAAAGAAGGCCGAAAAGAAATTTAATACATTACGTAAGTAAATTCGTACCACAATTTTCAAGTAGATTATAAGCGCTGAGAATTCTGTCCTTTTTACCCAAGCCATAGCCTAATATCATCTGCAGTGAAGCATAGTCAATTTCAATTACGCTGGCTGCTAATGATTTCTGTGCCATTTTTCTTGTATTATATATGTAATTCAATGTGGAATAGTAGGAATGTATTTAAATTCATACAATATAATTACTTTACGCCATCATTATAACATCTTAGAAATAAACGAAGTTCTGGGTTCATCGAATGTTTACAGGATAGTTTTTAATAGAAACAAAACCAAACAAAACCAATATAACATCAGCGTCAAATCTAAAAACTAAGATAATTCCTTTATTCAATCTGCAAAGTTCTTAATGGGATATCCTCAGCAATAGAATTAGTGCACGACGTGTATTTATTACAAAATATAAAAATAAATACAAGGCAAATTCGACACAAATACATTTTATCTGACAAAAATAAAAACTCCTAACGGGTCAAACAGAACTTCAGAAAATCAAAAAATCAAACAAAATTGATACTGCAAAGTGGTATAAAAATACATTAAAATCATATAAAAGTTGGATTTTAGTAAAAAACATCTCCAGACATAAAATATGAACAGCTTTACTTTTCCTCTTGTGCCAGAAAGATAAACCTACACGCATGTTATTCACCTCTATATTGCACAACATGACACAATGCCCTAAGAAATAAAACTCATAGAGTGAAAACTAATAAAAATACTTTCACTGCCTAATGTAAACCGAGTCGGAAATACAATATCAACACAATACAATTCGTAAATAGAAAATCCTTATAAATCCTTTAGTAAATGATACGAGTATATAAAAAGTGTATCCTATATACCAATTAGTAAATAATATGGTACTTGTTTTCCTAACAAATTTGGAAATATAATCCCTCGCATGTACAATTCAAAAGTTTCGGTAGTTTGTTTTCTTTGCCAGATTATTTCGATACTCTAAAAACCTACTTTCATGTGATCACGCTAACGACGGCTATAATATTAAGGCTATTATATTAGAGAAAATATGTCCTAGATATCAAAATTTTTGTAATGGTAGTTTGGCCGTGATTTTCTCTGCAAAGCAGTGAAAAAAGTCATCGAAACTGACAACAACACGTTGCTCTTTTAACTATTGTATATTTCATATTTGATGTCTTAATCATAGTAGTTTTGTTTAATGAGTTTTTTAACTACTCTACGTAGCATTCTAATGTTAGTTAAAGGCTATTTAGCAAACTGTTATGATTTACATGGCTTAAAAAAAAGATTAGATATTGTTAGATTTTGCCTATTTGCCTTGGTTGAAAACTATTTAACGTGTGAAGTCTCAAACGTCAAAAATAAGTACAAACCTTTGTTTAATGGAATGATTCAAATAAACAACTAACCCCTTTTTCTTACCAAAACAGACTTGTGTGAAAATATTTCAAACTTTTGCCTTACAATTTCAAATTCTGGATAGGTTCTTAATATGCCACACCCTGAAAACGTTTTGAGAGAATACTTGGGTAACGTCAACGTCGTTCGTTTTTGACCAGAAAAGTACGAATTAGTGGAAAACCAAAAGGTTAGCAAAAGGTATAATATTCCTGTGTTATAGCGTTTTCTCCTTATAACGTTATGCTTAAGCTTGTGCCCTTTCCTTTTTTCTTTCTTATCCAGTTTTCATAAAAATCCAGCCTTTTCTTACTGAGCTATTGATCCCCACACGACTTTCAGTAGGAGGGTGCCGTTCAAGAAACTAGTACAGCTTTGGTTACGCAAAAGACGACGGAAATATTCTTTTCAATGGCAACACGAAAACAATGAAACGTTAGATGTTTATAGAAACCACAACAAGTTATAACCGATGGAAGATTAACAGAGGAACAAATGAACTTGTTTGGATATAAACGAAAGTTGAAGTTCGACAAGCTAATATAGTCAAGTAGTGGAAACATATATGCCGTTTGAGAACAATCACATAAGGCAACAGTAGAACTTTTTTCTTATTGTGGTAGCTGCTTTTAGACCAAACACTACCACGTTGTTACACTTCCATCCGCACTTCATTCAAGCAAACACATCATCAAATTGGGAGTTTCTATATGTACAAAAATATTCCCAGCAAAACCAATTCACTTCACATAACAACGACTTGTCTAGAGAGGATTTAAGCGAAAACTGAAAGAATTTCTTGTATTCATTCCCGTTCTCACAATCATTAAAACAAGGTATGGAAACCTACACATCACGTTGTAGTGAGCGTAAATCCGTATTTGTAATCAGATCTGCAAACTGAGATTTTTGCCTTTCTACCTACACAATAGCCTAGTTTCACTTGTAATGCAGCGTAGACGTTTTCAATTACACTTGCTAATGATCTGTGTGTCATGTTATTAGTAGTAGGTACGCAAGAGGAATATTGCGCACAATAGAATTATAGAATTGTGGGTCAAAGCATTCCAGTACATATAACGATTGTGGAACGTATGAATACATATATTATACATATATTAAAAGGATGTACATAGGTACGCTATTTGCTATGAACGTACTTCAAATCTGAAACATTTATAGTTGGTGAAAGCCAGTGATATTTTAGAATCGTCGTTGAAATTGCGTAAATGTAAATCCAAGTACACATCAAAAGTTCATCACGCATCGCTTGCCCTTGGTAAAACTAAAAGTTCAGTGGAAAGAAACTTCAACTGCTTTAAAATCAAATAAAAACTGTAAAAGTTTACGAGACACAGTCAATAGTGTATAACATTCAACATTATTTGCTTTCTGGCAAACGCAAAAATGTGTATTTCAATTTTGACCTAGAATTGTGTAAACAGCCAGGATTTATTTCCATTTATATTATTGCAGTGTGATTCGTAAAATATACCAACCAGATAGAATCTAATAAAAATATCTTTATACAGCAAACATCAAAAACGCATTTTGTGCCTAAAAACGAACCTACACAAAAAAATTATTCTCCTCTATTTTGCCTGACATGACACGGTGTTCTTTGAAATACCATCTGTAGACTGAAGCCTGATCAAGTACTTCCATTTAATCTTTCTGCCATTTTGTACGTATTATATAACAGGAAACCCTTATAAATCCCAACAGAATTGTAATCAAAAGAAAGCATCTTCTGTACAAATTAGTAATAAATATACTTCTCTTTATTTCTAGGGAAATTACAAATACTATTTTGAGCCTAGAAAATCAAAGGTTTCGGCAGGGTTAAGAATTCTTCCGTTCAGTCCTGCAGCGGAGGGCATAGTGGGGACGCGTACCCAATCCCGCACCACAAAAAAATCCCGCACCGCCCCCCCCCCCCAAAAAAAAAACCGGCCTACGGCCGGGATGCTGTACACAATAGTAGTATTTTTACTATAGGGCACTAAATCACTTATACGTATTTTCATATTTGCACTCTTTAAAGATATCATATTGTCAACTTTGAATAAATCATTTATTGATAAGAAACTATCAACAGACTATAAATGTCAATCAATCAAACCAAACTATGAAACCACTTAGTGGGAATTTATTCTTTATTTGTTTGCGTATATGCCTTATAAATTTTCCTTTTAATCAAAAACATCCGAATAACATTACAAGTAATTGAAATAAGTATAATTACTTTAAGTACTAAATCTAATAAATTCATTCCTACAGTACAAAGAGGAGTTTTGCGTAATACATCAGCAAATGTATCGGCGTGTGCTCCACTACAACTAATAAGTACTGATAAAATAGTAACCAATGCATTTCGTAAACGAATGTATTTTCGACTGTATTTTAGTACTTGTTTGGAGAATCTTGCTAGAAGATATGACAATATCAAAAGCGCAAATGAGAAAAACAAGTCCACAAGCGAAACGTTTGACCTGCAGATTTTTTGCAACAAAACCTGTTTGAAATGATCAAAATTATTATCTTCTTCGGCATAAGTAACATTAAGTAAACTTATAAGAAACACAGAGTGTAACAAAGCAGCTCCATCAGATGTTCCTGATAATTTAATCTGCTTTTTGATGCAAGGCTTTATGCTAAAATATGATTTAGCTATGACAAATATTGTAAAAATGAAGATCCAACTTTTCAGCACTCTCCACCATGCGTTGCTTGACGCATTACGCAAATTAACAAAGTAGCTATAGATGACGAGTCCTCGTTGTTGACCAATTATAAAATTTTGTGGAGCCTTAACCATCACTGCAAAATTTTGTGGCTTCTTCCACTCCGTCTGTCCTAAAGACTGCGCTTCAAAATGGTCCCTTACTCGTAGCGATGAGATTTCAGGTCCATAATGACTGCAATGTTGAAGCACTAAAACAACAATACGCACTGTTAGAGGACACATTAGAGTATATAGTGAAATAAAATGTGATGAGAGTAGATTATTGCTTACAGTAATTCACTTTGATGACATCCGCAGGAAAAGCTTTACATCGTTGTTTATCAGGAACTGATTCGATTTCCATGCAAGCAAGTTGCTCATTGATATTATGAAGCGTCTTGTGTAGTAGACAATTCAAGTTCCTCATCGAACAACTAAAGGGTTGATTGAATTTTTCAGAAATACTTATGAATTTCTGAAATATTTGTGGTTGAACCATTCCGAAAAAAACTGTAATATGCTCTTGATAAAACATAGGCTTACTGGTTTCTTTTACTCCTAAACCACTTGCCACTTTATATGGTACTTTATTTTTTGTTTTCTCACAAAAGACAAAGCCACAAACAGCAAGCATAATAAATATTAAAAAATCCATTTGTGAAGCAGGTTGTGATTTTAAGTATTTTACAATTTACAAATATTTATTGGTATATTTTACAAAATCCTTTTTATGAAATTACATCCACCGAAATCCCATTAAACAATAGTGTAATTCAGAAACATTACTGTAGCGTTATAGCACCGTATTTATCATGTTATTTTTCAATGCCAAATACATAATTCATATCACTGCAAGGCAAAATTACAAAATGTTGATTTCATTGTTACATTGTTTTTGGGTTTCTACATAATATACAATTGTATTTGAATATAAACATGTACGCTTTTGAAATTATAAATGTTGTAATACGTAAATGTAATTTATACCAGTTTATTATTTATATTTCAACATTGCAAAATTTTATGCTTTATGCAGGAATGCTACAATTTGCCTTATATATTCACAAATCTAGAAGCAAAATGTCTTAAATTAGAAACCCCATAACTAATCATGTTCATGCATATAAAATCTATATTTGAGTAAAGTATGACTACCATAACTTTATGACATTTTAGTTTTTGACCTTAAATTTGAATAAACTCATTCATGTATTTTGACAATGCAAATAATTGTTAATGTAGTTTTTTCCCGAAAATTTGGTGTCTTGGTTTGAAAATTCTTGTATTCACAAGTGCATTAGATTATGTCCAAGGGAGCTTTAAATCGCTTTCTTTATCTCTTTCAAAATTATCCAAAGCCTCGGATATACACCATTTTTTTAACTTGAAGATTGGGGACACTCTAAGAAAGTGCCAATTCTTTCCAGCAAATTTGAAATCCAAAGAATTCTTTATCATATTGTCAGAACATTTTGTTGATGGAGGTCCTAAGTTTTAGTACAAGGTAATATGTAATAAACTGTGTACATTTTAAACCTATTGTGGATATGTGCGGTAAAAATGTTTATGTTTTTAATTATTTACCATTCCAGTGGCAGAAAAGCTCCTGCTTTAATTTAACAAGATTTAACTTCGCTCGTTTCGTATGCCGGTTTTTCAAAATAGATCCCATTGATTCAACGCATGACTCTGCAAAACTTCGTACCATAGCAGAACTTAGAAGAAACATGACATTGTTGTAATTATTTTCTTCATGAAGCATGTCCATAAGCGTTTCATGTTCAGTCGAAGAATCCGTGTAGCGGGATTTGTATACAGATTTAAAGATGTGGTATTCCGACAGCAAATCGTCTTCAGGAATGTCCGTAAGAAGCCCTGCAAGTTTGGCCTTTGTTGCTAGACAAAGAAATCCTTCATCTGATTTTCCAGTATCTTGTATAATATTTTGTGGTGCAAATGCGGTTTCACAAAGCTGGACAACTTCTGGTTTGTTTTTAGCAAATCGTGTCTCTAAGGAATTAGTAAAGGCTTCCGCATAGTTTGAAAGTTTTGTAAGCACTGCTTTAGCTACTAGACGCAATTTATCTTGATAGGATCCAGTTTCCGAACTTTTTTCATGACCCGTAAACCGTGTTTGTGCACCGCTACGAGTAAACCTCATTTCAATTCTGTTTTCTTCATAAGCTTGGGTTTTTAATATAGTACCAAATGCTTTTGTAAAATACGGAAACTGTTCTTGGTCAAGCTTGTCTGGCTGACATTCTCTTGCTGCCTCAACAAAATCCCGTAGTAGTTCACAAGCGCTCTGAACTGATGAGGAAACCTCCCATGGGTAAACATTTACTTTTTGAACTTCAAGTGATAAGTTTGAAATAATTTTAAACAGATCCATTGCAGCGTTTAGGCCAAGGACAAATTCTGCGTGAGAAATTTTAGGTAACTTGTCCATATGGTCTGCATTTTTCGCAATATATTTGCAAATGTATTCATAATTTAAGGAGAATGTTTCCAGAACTTGCAGCAAATGCCGTGCAAATCGAGTTTCAGAAAATGCTCCAGGTGGTCTTGCTCCATAGTTGGATTCAATCATCATTTCCTCAAACGCCTTTCCTGACCGATTAAATATAGAGTTTATTTCAGTGACGGTATCAAAAATATTTTCCTTCAGCCATGGAAACTTGTCCTGTGCATTTATCTGAGCTCGCTCAACGACGTGAGAACAATCCCACTGCAAAGAGTAAAATTCAGGTGCTTTTACATTTAGGAGATTATTTCCAACAATGTGGTCCAAGACATTCAAATGGACAAACTGTCCGTCACAAGCTCCTCCATGCATTCGCTCTGCAAGCTCATTTTCGTTATCAAATAGCTCTTTGAGACTTTCTACAATTTGTTTTGCTAGGCTCAATCCATCGTGCTTTACAACCACCACACAGTCAGTATTAAGGGAAACGACCTTTCGGTTGCTAATTGTTACAATGCCAATAACAAGAAGACATCTTCTATGAATGGTAATTTTATCAGCAACAAAAGAAATCGGAGGCAACCGACCTGTTCCCGGAATAGGTGTATTTAATAACTTTTTCATTTCTGTAGTGATTACGTGAGTAAAGCATGGAAGCATAGATTTCACAAAATCGGGTGAATGGTTAAGATCTCCTACTTGTCCACCATTTGCTTTGGTCAAATATACAAGATCTTTGTAAATTTCATAGTTTCCCGACCTTTTTATAGCAAACCAAGCAAGGCGTCCAAGGTTCATCCCAGCAATGCGATTGAGAGGTGTAGAAAGTGATGCTTTGTAAGCCGTTTCGTGGGATGGCGAGCAAACATGACGCGACAGAGAGACTTTAAGGTTGCAAAAACGTTTATCTAAAGGTTTTGTTTCAAAGGTTGTACCATACTTTAAGTGATACTCTGTGTTTTTTTTCTTTCCGCTTTGGCAATAAAGGCAGTTGAAATAAATGACTTCATTCCCTGCATTAAGTGTCACGACCTTAAAATCAAACACCCCGTCAATCCATTTTAAAATTCCCTCAAGACTATTAATTTTTGATAAATCGGTATGCTTTTTTGATGTAGAGTCCACATGTTTTAGAGTTTGAATGCTCAACCTGCTGATCATCTCTTTTAATTCCTTCATGTCAAATGAAATGCTTTCCTTAAATTGTTGAAACTCATATTCCAGTTGTTGGTTGTTTATTTCTACTTTTTCTGAAAATGTGCAAGTTTGACTTTTTCCGGTCTGGTTTGATTGATTTTTGTCGCAAGCGCTTCTTGTGTGTGATTCGGTTTTATTTTGGTTCACTTCAGAAGCAGAGTCTTTATTATTAGGCGATACCAAACGTTTATCCGTCGTATTGTGTTCAATTCTTTTTGTTGTACCTTCCTGAACTGGGCGTGTTAAAGGCTCGTAACTTGAATCCAAACGTAAAACCTTATTTTTATCCTGCTGTTTTTCCTCTTCACTTTCACGTTCATTTCTTCGAGTTTTTTGTCTTACAATGACGTATCCAGATGTAACTCTGTCAAATTCCAGAATATGCGGGGGAGTCTCAAATTGATTGGAAATAAAAACAGGAACAAAATGAGCTGTATTAAAGTAGACAAAGATAGGCCTTTGGTTACATTTTTCCTCCAAACATTTGTATCGTAGATTTAAGTTTGGTTTAGCAGTTTTAGTCATTGAAGATATAGAAAATATATCCCTTCCTACGGTTTGTGCTGTAAAGAATTTGCAAAGAGGAGTTGCAAATTCACCCTCATCTGTTAGAATGCGATAAATTGTTCTACGTTTGCAATCGTAGTAGTTCACGAATGCCTTTACGTCATCAAATCTTTGGAGGAAATAAAACAGCGTTCCAGCTTTTATAATATGATAATATTCCGACTTGAAGAGCAGAAGTGCAATGGATACAAAGAAACAGTTTCCATCCGTCAGCGTTCTCACACTAAAAGTAGTGCTACTGTAGTGGGCATCAAAGTGTGACATTAAAGTAGAAATAGGTCGTCCAGTTGCTTTTGCATCAATAATGCCAATCTGTGGCATAGACTTTAGCAAATCAAATTTGCTGACATCCAGATTTTGAATGAGATATTCCAAACCCTTTTTTGCGTCATAAAATCCACTCAAGTGAGACAAAGCCTTGGCGCACAATTTGTCAAAATGTGCAAAGTCTGTTTTCGACACTTCCATAGTGCTAGCTGTTGTAACCGCGTCACTTGTTTCCTTTCTTGCTTATTGTTTTAAGTGTTGGGCAATTGCTTGTTGCTTTCGAGTTTTGGGATGCAGTAAGTCTGCTGTATTGCTCTATAATTTTTAAATTCAAAATAATACAGTTGTGCTCAGCATTGTTCTTTGTTTTCACACCATGCGACAAGCCTATGAATCATTTTATGATAATAGTTTTAACCTGTTCTGAACTGCTAAATGTCTTCGCTGGAAGTTTCGTGGGTTGGTTTTTTTCCTGAGTGCCCTTGCTCTGGAAACTCTAAAAGTTCAAGTATTTACTACGCTTAACTTTCGTGGTTTTGCATAAAAACGTTTACTACCTGAACTCCCGATGTGCTTGGTTTTGGCTCCGTCTCTAATCCATTTCCGATGTCATTTTGTATCTGAATATTTTGCAAGTTAGAATATGAGTAATGACTTAGGTACGCCCAAGTTTCGCATACAAATATACTTACGTCCACATAGTTGAGTTCATCTACCACAGGTTCTGAACTATCTTCAGCATCAGATAATTTTTCTGACTCGTCATTCTGCAATAAAAAATAATTTGAATTCTTATTGTAATAAGAGCCATATTTAGAAACTGAGACAGTCGTCATTCTTTAAAATAGTAACTCACTGAATTGGGCTTAAATCTTTGAAACGCGTCAGTAATTTTTGGTGTTCCTTCACTTCCTGTACTTGGTTGAATGTCGTGTTTTCTTAGCTCATGTCGTCGTCTACTCCAGTCGCTAACAAGAACCGTGTCACAATATCGACACTTCACTTCCTTCTTCTTTTCCCCTTGACTGTAGTACGGTTGGTTATGGCTTCTTTTCATTGTGTTTCTACTTTCAAGCTTTCAAATATTCACACGCTAAGATATTCACACTGAAACTACTACAGCAAAGAACACACTACTTTGTACATTTGGAAGATTAACATATAGAACGGCATACGTACAGGAATCGTTATCAAACTGTTGTGCAATGCGCTTTATTTAATTATTTTACGACAGTTGATTTCATAACCATTGTTAATTGCATAAGTTTGGGTAATTAATATTTTGTTTAATAAGTATTATGTAAGTTGCACAATGCACTAATACCTGATGGTAGTAATCGTGTTTTAAATTAAGAAGCAAATAAATTTTATTGATATGCTATTTTATTTTATGAAGCTAAGATTAATATCCTTGTGTTGTGATTAATGCGTGATAATACCTAATCCTATATTCGGGTTTTGCAACACTTTTATTGAATATGTTGGATAAATAAAACATTTTAAGCAGAGTTATAAAATCCATAAAATATTTATTTTTATTCTTCCATTATTTATTCAGTAAAAACATAAAACTAAATAATTACAATTTAGAATGGTCTACGTGATAAAAGTCTTGCAATCCCCTTATATAACTTCTCTTGGCTTCTTAATATTACTAAACCGCTTAGGAGATTGCATTTTATTAATTATAATTCAACACTTCCAAATTGCATTGATTGCTTCAATGGCACTTACAAACTATGACTATAATGTATTCAAGTTTATTAAAGTATATTGCAAAATACAAGGTTTTGAGAAGCCCCATTGCAAAAATTCATCTTTAAAAAAATAAGAAATGTATAACTACTAGGATGTGTACTGTATTAGTACTTCAGACGGTAATGAATTCAAAATGCAATAAAATGGTTAAAAATCCCGCAATTTCATTCATGCAAAATGATACTTACGATTACTAAGTGATTTTTAATCGAAATGCATTTAGTTTTTTATACACAGTTTTTTTATACACAGTTTTCTTATACACAGTTTCTTATACACAGTTTTATTATAGAGTTTTTGGAATACAATCGATGACAATGTTTATTTATAAATTTTTGTTTGTCTAAACCATTTCTATATTTTGCGCCCGAATATATCTAGGCCTCCGTATTCTACAGCTACAAATTTTGGATTTAATTTTACTATAGTATGGTACAAACACTAAAATCGTTAGTACTAAAAGCCAAAACCAAACTATTACAGAGTAGAAGTCTGTCATGGAAGCGTATTCTACCAAATGATTTACAGATAAATCTCGCCAGCTTGTCGGATTGAAGTCTGTAATGTTGGACGAATTAAGGTTATGCACATTTAAGTGCTTATACCAATTACTGTCATACATTTCTGATATGTTTTTAAATAAGGCGTTGTCGGTACTTATAGCATCTAAACCCTTGCTCCAACCGCCTGGAATGGTAACATAAATGCGGTGACCTGTTTTAAATATGGATCGAGGTAGCCCACTAAACCTTGGCAAAACCAGTTGGTTGTTCGCAGTTGCTACACAATTCTGAGAAAGCAATATTTCAACGGATCCTATCTTTAACAGGTTGTGGTATTCATAAGTTTTATCGTCACATACAATTGTAATGTTATCTGCATTTGTTACGTAGACAAGAGGCCCTATTTTTGTGACAATTACTTTGTTGTTGTTTTTGTTGTAACAAACAAAGCTACAAGCTTTTTTTAGGTCTTCTAAACTGTCTGAACGAAGTAATGTAGCAGTGCATTCCTCTTCTGAGATTGTTGCAGTTCCTTCTGAAATCTTACATACACCTCTTTCTATGTTGCAATTTGAATCCGATACTGGGTATATTTCATTATTTATTTGCGAAATGTATTGGGTTTTAATATCTAATTTACAGATTTGATTGTGGTGGGCAAATGGCACCGTAGAAATTTTAAAAAGTCTAATGTGTGCTTTTTTTCTTACCAATGGATATGTATATTTTACCAGCATTTTTGTTTCCCCAATTACGCATTTAGCTAATGGCTTAGCATACAATGATCCCAAATCCCGTTCCTCCACTGCCGAAGTCATGGTGTGATTTTTTAGCTGTTGAATTATATTTCGTCGAATTCTGACAAGGTCTTCCCTGTTGACAAGCTCCTCTGGAAGAAGTCCTAGGCGACAACTACCTGCAATATTCCTGTAAAAATTAGAATTATAAATTACAGATTTTGTGCAAACATTTTGCAAAAAATATTCTATACGTTGTAGAGTTGTAGTCAAACCGAAAGCGGAAGTAATCCAGTGTCCTAAGATGTAGTCGATACAATGCTACTATCTCTTTAGCTTGGCCATTAATAGCTTTATAGAAAGCATTGTTGGTTTCCGTTTGCGCTTTTGAAAATACCCTCAAATCTTTTTCCACGTACGCCAAACGTTTGTCAGTGTTTTTTCCAGCTATTTCCAATGATTTTACGTGGGCAATGATTTCTTCATCAGTGGCACGAAGTGAATGTATTTCCTGGTCCAACTGAGCTTGGTGATGATACATTTTATATCCAAAATAGCCTACAATAAGTTAAATATACATATTACACTTTGTTCAAACTTGAAAATATAAATTGCATTGCATGTCGTACCTGCTCCACCCAAACCAAGCAATGCTAAAATCTGTCGTTTATCCCTGTGTCTTAAATTGGTTGTCGTTGCGTTTATGCTTGATCCTAAATACGTTGATAGGGTTTAACATATTGTTGCTAATTTTAGATTAACAAGGAACTTTTAGCAAAAATATAATTGTAATATAATATTAAAGAGTTACCATAGGCTCTAGACGCTTCTCTTTTTACTCGAAGCTCCTTGTCACTAGATCTTCCCTGTTGGTCTTCCAATCTTGATATGCCATGGTTCAGTGAATTGAACTCCTGCATCATTTTACAATCAAGAGTTGACTGCTCCGTACAATTAAGGTTCACATCATAATACACAAGAGGTAACTCATACAGCAAACTTATTAATATTGTGTCTTCCTGGAATATGTCGTTTCGGTTAATTTCCTGTGCGATAACACCGTGGACACGCTTAAATAACAACCTGGAATCTTCGGCTATGCTGTAAAGAGCCATTGTTTGAAACACGGCCATTATAATTAATAACTTCATTGTAAGCTCCTGAATTCTAGACTTTTTAGGTTATTACTGGAATCAATTCCAAGCCATTGGCTTAGAAGAAGATGCACTTCTAATATAGCTTCTTCAATTAGCGTACGTGTCAAAGTCTGCATAAAATTGTTTCGTAATAGATTTAAATTATTTTTTTGGCATTTGGTTTCATAATCCTTGTAGGTTGCGCCGCCCGAGATAAAATTATTAAGCAATTAAATTTTATAGGGCGGTTACGAAATATTTTGGTAATAATATGCTAAATTTTTATAAAAGTATAATTGCGCAATCATAATTTTTTATGTTTATGATGTTATTAGTTGCCGGCTATGAAGTAGTCAGTTTATTAACTATTCACCCAAGGGAATGGTTGAATCTGCAGTTGTGACACAAAACGAGACAATAATTTCAGGGCGAAATTAAGCATTGATAATGATTGACCGACATAATTAATTATTTTAAAGAACTGAAATCTATTCACGCAAATCAAAAGCATGAATTCATAGGTTGCCATGACATCGTTTATTAAGATTTTTAGAACCGACATTGCTTTTTATCTCTTACGAAAGCAACGTTTGTAATATACAAGAATATATCATGTAAAATGTTTAAAAGTTTCATAGAAAACAGTTTCATTAAAATAATCAAAAGGTTTCTAAAAATTCAGGAATTCATTCATGATGTGAAGTTATCCAGCGTATTTAAGTCTATTCTAATAGGCAATTGTGGTGTTGGTCAAACTGCATATGTAATAAATAATTTGATTTTTCATGTCTACTGTAGACATCACTCCTCCAAAATAAAACCTTGGAAAGAGGTGCGGTGCGACTGAGATGCATTAAATATTTAGGTTGATTGAGTTTCAGTTGTCGGTTGAATTTTGAGTTAGTACAAAGGGTATAAGCAAAAATAAGAAAACGGCTTTTGCAATTGTAAAATAAGCTTTCAGTCATCACTTTTTTATATAGGTACTATATTTAATTCCAAATGCCGATGCATTGAATAAACCTTCGTTTTACGATTGCAAAAAAATATTGATGCTACCAGGAATCGAACCTGTGGCACACAGACTTTACATCTGGAACTTACTCAACATACCTACGACGACCTTCTGTACAAAGACCTCGGAGAAACTACTAGTAGTGCTGCAGCTTGTTTTTACACACTGCAGACCTGGCTGCTGGTGCTGGTGCAATGCACAATGCATTGTCCCTGCTCATGCTCAAGCAGAAACAACGGAATCTGTGCTCTGTGCAGTATTATAGAGGGATCCCGCACCGCACCAAAACCGCTATAACAGAATCCCGCACCGGCAGCCGTCGCTGCACAAAACCTCCACTATTCAGACCCCTGGGTTTCGGAATATGTTTCAGGCCAAAATATCTCGAATTGCTGCCTTGTGTTATTCGAATCACGCTAGAGTCGTCATATTTATTGGCTATGGTATTAGTGTGTGATCTGTGATTTGTAAAATCCCCTTTCAATCGGAATTAAAATAAAAATATCTGCAGACATCAAACATCAAAAGATCTTCTCATCCTTTTGTGCCAGAAACATAAGCCTACACAATCCTGGTTTACCTGTATATTACATTACATGGCACTGTATTCTTTGAAATGAAATCCAAATAACGAAGGCTGATAATTCCTTTTATTGCTTTGAAGTGTGCCGAGTCGTTGTATTGTATTTTACTGGTAAATAGGAAACCCTTATAGAGTAAGAACGCGTGATGGGGGGACGCAAAAAATAAATCTACTTGGAATTTCAAAGTTTTTTCTTTGTTTGAATACACATACGTCGAGAATATGCCACACCAAGTTTCAGTGTCTCAAGTTGCCCCATGACGAAATTACAAGGGTTTGAAATTTGAACGACTTGTTGAACCGTTATTCCGTGAGGATGGAGAGTTGGTGGCTGAAACTTTTTTGGTAAATTAGTCATAGTATTAGGTTTAATTCGTGACAATATTACGTCATGACCACGCATCTGACATTTTTTAGAAAATGATTTGTCAACAAATCTGAAAGTTTCACGAATTTTTAAAATTTAAACTGCTGTAACTTACCATATGTAGGATTTTGGAAACTTCTAGAAGGTTGACCACCTACGATATTTAATGCTTTTTCTTTTGCAGAAAACCGTTTGCAAAAATTCGAAGTAGTCAGGAAGTTATGCATAAAACTGTAAGTCAACACATTTTCTTTGACTGACTTTCATATGTTCAGAATAAAGTGGTGACTTCTCTAGATACTTTTGTGCCCCGATTAATAGCACATTTGAAAGCCCTAAAAATGCGCTATCTATGGTGACCATGACGACCTTGAAAATACTTGACCATAGCAAATGCCAAGTAAAGTACTGATGGATTTGTGTTTGACAAAACGGGTCCCGATTTTACAAAATCTGACATAACTTTTCTTGGAAACCGAAATTTACAAAAATAAAAAAACACATTTTTGGCCTATTCCGTAGGATCATTTTGACGCCTTGACCAACCAAATTGGATGTCTTGGTGACAAGTGGTGAATGACAGAATAAGGCAATCTCGACCAATTTTCAAAATTTTGATTTTTTAAAAACTTTTTAATTTTTGTGATATTGGCAACTAAAACAATAAATAAGTGTAAATTTGTATTACTGGTGAATGTTAGCAGCATTTTACGCAAATTTAAGTTCATAAAGCAAAACTTAAATAAATTCAAAATTCTGAACATATGAAAGTCAGTCAAAGAAAATGTGTTGACTTACAGTTTTATGCATAACTTCCTGACTACTTCGAATTTTTGCAAACGGTTTTCTGCAAAAGAAAAAGCATTAAATATCGTAGGTGGTCAACCTTCTATAAGTTTCCAAAATCCTACATATGGTAAGTTACAGCAGTTTAAATTTTAAAAATTCGTGAAACTTTCAGATTTGTTGACAAATCATTTTCTAAAAAATGTCAGATGCGTGGTCATGACGTAATATTGTCACGAATTAAACCTAATACTATGACTAATTTACCAAAAAAGTTTCAGCCACCAACTCTCCATCCTCACGGAATAACGGTTCAACAAGTCGTTCAAATTTCAAACCCTTGTAATTTCGTCATGGGGCAACTTGAGACACTGAAACTTGGTGTGGCATATTCTCGACGTATGTGTATTCAAACAAAGAAAAAACTTTGAAATTCCAAGTAGATTTATTTTTTGCGTCCCCCCATCACGCGTTCTTACTCATAACGTCTTTAGAAAATGATACGAGTAAATTCTACGTACAAATTGGTAATATTTATGGAATATATCAAATATCCCATAATTTGCCAGGAATACTTTAAGTCTATTTCTATTTGCGCAAACATTTCAGGCAATGTTACCTTGCTATGAAAATTTCTGCCAATTTTGGCTGCGCAGCAAGAGGCTTTCATATTTTGTGGTACATTTTATCCATTAGTTTATAACACAGTCAAATATATAGATTTACAAACACAAATCTCAAGAGAGGATTAATATAATTAACTTTGCATGACGTAGGGCATATGTTTTCATCACTTTACCCGAATTAGCAATATCAGCATCAAAGTGTTTTGCAAACTAATGTAATTCCTACCTGGTTCAAAGAAAATGGTGCAAGTGCAAACTTGTATGAAATCTAATTCTAAACCGATACTATTTCAAACGTAGCAACTTATGCAACACAAGCTACGAATTTTGTGGGGAAAAATACTGCGATTTTTTACAAACAATATTTTTACAGTTATTTCCACGCCGTTAAAATTTTGAAATGGTCAAAACAAATGTGGATTGTTAATGGATCTTGTTGGCTTCTGTGCTTAATCTTGGAAATAAAAAGTTAAAATAAACGCAAAATTGGTTTCTAAACTAATAAAAATTTATTTATTTTCATTCTGCATAACATCATATGGGTCTTATGACGTACCTACGCTATCCAAAAATCAACACGAAATCTGAAACACGCATAATTGGTGAAAGAACACGTTCTTGTTAAAAGCTACAATCGGTTAGACAATTGAAATTGAAATTGTGCAAATCTAAAACACAATACATGGTAAATTCATTACGCAATAGTTGCTCTTGGTAGAAGAGAAGTTCCATTAAAAAGAAATTCAATTGCTGTAAAATCAAATTAAAGCTGTAGAAAGTTACGACACATAGTCAATAGTGTATAACATTCAATAATACTTCCTTTGTGGCAAGCGCAAAAGTGTATAATTTAATTTTGAGGTAGAATTGTGTTCCTTTTTGAAAAACTTTATAAAGCAGCACGTCTTCCACAAAAGTATCTTGAATTTATTTCCCTTTAAATTATTCTACTGCGATTTATAAAATTCGCCAACAAAGTGGAATCAATAAAAAATATCTCCAGACATCAAACATCAAGTGACAGAATTTTTCTTTTTTAGCAGAGAGACTGAGCCTACACAACCACAATTCTCCTGTATTACCAGACATGGCATAATAATCTTTGAAATGTAATGTTGAAGGATAACGTCGTTTGTTGCAATCTTTCACCAATTTTGTTTTATTTCTCAATGGAGATTGGATTAGAATAAGGGTATGTATCTATAGTATCGTGCAGTCCACGACAAATTTGAAAATCAGAAATTTTTCTTGTTTCATGAGAGATTTTCAATTCTGCTATTGTTAATATTTGTCTGAAAACTTTTCAAGTGTTTACAATTAGCATGTCTACCTTGTATGTACTTTTGCATTACATGGCAAAAAGTTTTTATGATCTTCGAGCTACTATAAAAATTCCGTCCAAATATACTTCGTAAATATCTATAAATGAGAAGAGATTCTCAACATACGTTGTTCCATTCACTTCCTCTTGAAAATGATAAACTTTTTGTGTCTCAAGACTTATTTTTGACTTCGCAGTTGTTAATTGCTGTCTGAAAACAAGTCAAGTGGATTCAAGTGTTTACAAGTAATATGCCTATTAGTTTTGTAGTTTTCGCCATGATGCTTACATAATTCCTTTTCTTTCGTGTTTTAATTACTAAATATATCTAAATAGTCAGTTTCAAAAGTAAAAATACTGTTTTGCATGCTTTATTGGTTTATTTTATTGAAAAAGCAGAATTTGTATACTTGCAACTTGGGTCACAAAATATTTAACAAACTGTGGTAACTTACCTGATTTAAGAAGAAAAAAGAGTAGAGTTCCGTTGAGTAGCGTTGGCTTGAGTGAAAATCAGTTGAAAAACAGACAGTTCCAAACGTCTCAGATCCTGTTAAACACAAGCACAAATTGTTGTTTAGTGGAAATATTTCAATGTGTTAATGATTGTGTAATTTAGACTAAAATGAAAAATGTTTGGCACAAAGAAACAAATTCTGAATTGCAATTTCTACTTTGCCCCACAGTGAAAAGGTTTTCAGCAAAAAATACTGGAGTAACGTTGTTCAATCTCGACAAAAGGATTAAGAATTATTGCTATATGAATGAACGTTTGCAACTTGAGTAATGATAACTTTCTTTTTTGCAAAAAATACTGCAAATATTTGCTACGCAGCAAGAAATTCCGATATTTCCGCTGGTTATTAATGACCGCACACTAGCTAGGTAGAAAAAAATGACAAATTTCAGTACCATCGAATTAGTGGAAACGAATGTTTGTCAAGATTTGCTGTGATTGGTCACTGTTATCAATATTTGGTTTTCACGCCGTACAAATTTTTAATAAGATCAAACCAACTGGTAGGCAATGTAAGATTCTAGAAGGCTTTCTATCAAATATGAAATAAGCTGAATTAAAAAATTATTAAATGAATAAGCAAAATTTTGTGAATAGTTACATTTTTTGGAGAGCAAAATGATCTACTATTAGTATAATTTTTCTGCATATAAGTAGTACTGGTAAATGCTTTTAGACCAACCAACGTTGTTACGTGGTTAATCTTACTGTGCTGGTCAACTTAACGTTTATTTATACTAACGTATTGTTATTGAATCTAGTGGTAAACCCGCTTGGTACATATTTTTTTCATTTTAGTTCTAATAAAATTTAGTCAATGGTCATGTACTACAAGTACAGAACGTTGTATGAGTCACTGTTTAGTTCTCGGATTTTTATGCAACTCAGATAACTTCCACCAATAAATGTAATATTGTAATAACAAAGGTGTATATTCATTTTGAAGCAAACATGGTGTTCCTTTGTGCAAAAACTCAACACACCAACTCAGCTTCCATGAAATCGCCTTGCGTATTGGCCATAATATTAATCTAATGTGATCCGTAAAATCAGCTACAATGTGGAATCTAATAAAATATCTCCGGATATCAAACATGAAAAGATCTTTCGTTTCCTTTGTGTCAGAAAAATAAGCGTACATAACGTAAGTCTCCTGTATTATATTTTATTTGGCACAGGGTCCTTTGAAATCAAATCTGCTGACTGAAGTCTGAAAAATATGGTTCCAATGCTTTATTGGTAACCCTAGTAGACAGTATTTTATTACCAATAAATAAGAAACCCTTATAAATGCTTTTACTCAGGGATGATATGAGACTATGAAGTGAACAAGTTGGTAAATGATATGGAGCTATTCAATCATAGCTAAATTGAAAAATATCATTTGGCCGCAATATGTCGATACCGTAGTCTATCTGGTTTCGTCGTAATCATGCTAGCGTCGACATATTGAATGGATACGTAGTTGGAGGAAGTTTGTCCTTAAATATCCAAACTGTTTTGATAATATTTTGCAAAGAGCTGTGATATAAGTCCTTGTGAACGGTATGCATGTTGGATAGATTTTTTATTTTTTACACTGAATTTTACGAGTGGCTTCTAGCAAAACTTATAACATGAATACTGAAAACGCTGTAAAGAAACCCTTTCCACAAGGATACAGCTTCAAGAATACACCATGAGTGCCAATTTGCAAACAGTTTGAAACTGGTTCAAAGAGAAAACAGATTTCTGTTGAGTAGTGGCACCACTGTGGTGCTAGCTTGCATGAAAATCAATTCCAAATCAATTAAATTGTGGTGAACAGTACACCGAAATATTGATTAATGGTAATATTTTATAGAATGATTATAATTTTTCCACTAAAACAGAAAGCTTTAGGTTTTTAAAAAACTGTAAATTTTTGCAACACAAGTACAAGTTTCGGTCAGGTGGTGGTTCTCAATATGCCCAATGAGAAAAGGTTTTGAGAGGAAACTTGAGTAATGTCGTTCTACTTTGACGTGAAAACTAGGAATAAGAGTGAAATTGCATATGTTGGCATAGGATATGCTGCACTTTCTCCAAAGCAGCGTGGGTACTATGCTTCAGCTCCCTTTTTTCCCCTTTCCAATTCAATTTTCATGGAAAATCAGCTTTCACTAAGTGAGACACAGACCTCCTCACGATTTTCTGCAGAATATAACGCGCTCAAGAAACTAATACGGCTTTTGTTACACAAAAGACACAGAAAATCTTCTTTTCAGTGGCAACAGGAAAACAATGAAAATGTTGGATTTTACTTTTCTATTTTAGTCATATATGCTCTGTTATTTTCCGCTGTATTGTCAATGAGTGTCACATTGTTAGGTAGCAAATCGGACAAAATCCTGCCAGCACTGTCCAATTAGTAGAAATGAGAGTCTCTTGTATAGATTTCCTGTCTTTACGTGTTGCAAAAAAATCTTGGAAAATCTTAACATTTTCACCGTAGTGTTTTAACCAGTTCAGAACAAATGTGTGATTTTCTTGCATCTTGGATCACTGCATCATATAATGCAAAATTTGGTGTTTCTGAATCTTCTGGAAATGTATGTATTACTTTTTGCGTATGAATGTATCTGGTTTATTTTGTCTTGAGAAAACCGTAATTTTTTCTTTGCATTGCTATATTCATCAAATCTGTGTATTTGCAAACAAACTTTTATTAATACCCCAATAACACATTTCAATCGATGAAAATGAAAGTAAAATTTACCCATGCTTTATTAGTTTCATAATCCAAAAAAACGCTTTGATTCTACACCGTACAAATCTTTAGTATAATGAAACCAAATAGCGTATAATGTAAGATCACATAAACTGCCTTTAAATATTGATGAGATCCATTTAATTAAAAAGTGGACAAATGAAAATAATATGAAATATTTACATTTTTACAAGCGCAAAATAGTTGTACCATTAGCATATTTCAGCTTTGTGTTTTTGGTCGCAGCAGGTTTTATACAAAACGTAATTGCGTTTATATACTTCTTGTGCTTTTCAATGAAACAAACGCTATGTAATATCATCAAATGCGAGTTTTTGCTAGCACAGATATATTCCTAGTAAAACTAATTCCTTTCACACGTCACTGACGTCACTAAAATGTCTAGCGGGTTTCTATGAAGCCTGAAAGCGTTTCCCGTATTAATTCCGTTTTGTAAGCAAGGTATGGAAGTCAATGGAGAGAAACTACGTTGTGGTGAGTGCATACCCCTATTTGTAATCGGATCTGCAATCTAAAATGTTGGCCTGTCTACCTACACAATAGCCTAGTTTTACTTGTAATGCAACATATTCAATTACGCTTACTAATGATCTGTGTCTCAGTGCATGACTTCATTGGTAATAGATACTTAATTAGATTAATGCGCACAATATAATTACAGAATATCGGAGTCATAGCAGTCTTATATTTAAACCGGCAACTACGAAAAAATTGTAGAACGTATAAATACATATAATAATATGACGTACATACGCTATTCATAAATTTACTAGAAGTCTAAAACACGCATAACTGGTGAAGCAAATAAATTTGTAGAGAAACCGTCGTTTAAAATCGTCTAAACATTTGAAATTGCGTAAATGTAAATCAAACTACAAATGGAAAATTCATTATGCAACAGTTGCTATTGATAGAACGGAAATTTGAAGACAATGAAACTCAATTGCTTTAAAATCAAATAAAAATTGTGAAAAGTTAGGAGACATAGTCAAAAGTGTATTACATTTGTTAATACTTACTTTATAGCAAGCGCAAACATGTATACTTCAATTTTGAGCTAGAATTGTATTTCTTTGTCAAAATTGTGATCAAGTAGCACAGCTTCCACGAAAATATCTTGGATATGTTTCCCTTTAAATTTTTGTAGTGTGATTCGTAGAATCAACCGACAGAGTGGATTCTAATAAAAATATCTCCAGATATCAAGCATCAAAAGGTCCTTTCTTCTTTTTATGCCAGAAAAATGAGCCTACTCAAACATAACTCCCCTGTATGTTACCTGACATGACACCGCTTTCTTTGAAATACAAACTGTAGACTGAAGCCTGATAAAATCCTTTTATTTGCTCTTTACGTAAGCCGAGTCGGGCGTATTATATAACTTGTACACAGGAAACCTTTGTAAAACCTTTCAGAAATGAAATAAGAATATCCTTTGAACAAATTAGTAACAAATACGGTGTTTTTTATTCCTAGCAAAATGGAAAATATTATTTCTGGCCTAGATAATCGAAAGGTTTTGGAATAATTTTCAGTCCATAATATCTGGATACCGCCGTCTAGTGTCATTCTAATCATACTAAAGTCTTCATTTTCAATGACTATGGAATGTGATCCGTAAAATCTACCTTCAATCTGGATTCAAATAAAAATAGGTCTTCAGACATCAAACATCAAAATGTCTTTTCTTAATTTTGTGCCAGAAAACGCAGCCTACACATTATTCGTTCACCTGTACATTACATGACATAGTTTGGGGTTCTTTGAAATGAAATCTGCAGAACGAAGACTAATAAAAAATCATTTTGCTGCTTTTGTGTAAACCGAGTTGGCTAAAATGTATAACTGCGTTATTCTACCTTCAGGAAACAAGTACGAATGTGAATCAAGGCACAAAAGGCAAAGGATATTCAGAGCTTTCCACAAACTGCGTGGATGTACTTTGCTGGAGCTCAGGCTCCATTTTTTTGTTTATTAGTTCAAATTCTGGAAAAGTCACCTTTCACAACAAAGCAACAGATTCTTATATTTTTATTAGCGGTTTAGACAGTCTAGTAGAAATTACAAGTTTGGTAACGCATAAAACGCATAAATCATTTTTGAATTATATTAACGCCGTTCAAAATTTTAAGAGGTCAAAACAAATGTTTCTCGCTGCTAGATAACTTATGACCACAACCTCTCATTGACATCCGTCTTAACGTGCGCCTATTTGCGTTAATACGTACTTAAGCTTAATGGAAAATTTAATGTTTTAAAAGAGTAAACAAAATGCATTTGTCAAAAATAAAAGTTTTCATTGTGTCCTGCACTTCTATAAGTCTGTTACCTATTTCTTAAAAGAAAACCTTACTGCATGGAATATTTTAGCTATTTACAAAACAAAACCATTTGTCAGCAGTATCAAATCCTACTTTCTTTTGCAACTACATAAATTTTCCCAATAAAAGTAGTCCCCTTCACTTGTCAACAACTCAATTTCTGGAAATGCCAAAAACAAATAATCCGTTTGCTTTGGAATTTATGTTCCCACTGCAAAAACTAATGTTAAAAAGAAACTTAGAAAACTACGTGTTGGATAATGCGTGCCACTATTTTCAATGAGATTATCATACGCTGAGAATTCTGTTATTTCTTCCCATAAAATAGTCCAATGTCATTTGCAGTGTACAGTAGGCAAATTCAGTGGCGCTGACTAATGGTCTCTGTGACATTTTTCTAGTGTCAGATTGGTTATTCAATCAGAAACACACCGACCCTTATATAACTAAACCATACTGGTACAATTAAATTTAAAAATCAGTAATGTGGCAAAGTATTAATATCCTAGAATTTAGTATTTGTTTTGGGCAAATAGTATTTTTAACTCAGAACCCCAGCGTCAAATACAAATAGCGTAGTCACATCCTAACGACTTACCTGTAAAGTTATACGTGTGAAATCCTCAGCAACAATATAACTGTACGACGTGAATTTGCCACAAAACTGACAAAGTTCTAAACGTATTAAAATGTGTTAAACAATGCAAACAACTATTGCATAATACAATAGAATTAATGGATAAAAAAGACCTCATCTGTAAAACAGTAAATGTTTTCTTTTGGGAAAAACGCTGTAAGTTTTTCTGGAAGAATAGAAATATTTAGTATATCAATATGCCCTAACGAGACCAAGTTTTCAAAAAAGTTGAAACAAGTCAATCTACTTTGACAAGAAAATTGCGAATCAGAATGAAAACCAAAACGTTGGGAAAGAACAATGACGTGCTTTCTTCTAAAAAACGTAAGTGTACTATATTAGACCGTGTGCTCCTTAGTTTCCCTCCTCAAATCAACTTCCATGAAATACCATCCCTTCTTTACAGTGCAACAGATTTTTATCCGTTTTTCAGTAGGGGCTTACACGCTCAAGAAACCTAGACAGCCTTGTTTACACAAAAGACGCAGAACGTCTTCGTGTTTGCGACAACACGAAAACAATAATGTTACATTCCTATTTTGGTAATATATACGTTCCTAATTTCCGCTGGTTGTCACAGATTGCTTAATAGTTAGCTACTAAATATGACACATTTTAGCACGGTTCAATTAGTGGAAATGAGAGCTTTTGATGAAGATTTCCCGTGTTTATGTTTTGCACAAAATCTGAGAAAACTTTTATATTTTCACCGTAGAGTATATTAAACAGATCACAACAAATGAGTGATTTTGTTGGATCATTGCATAAACTAAATTTGGTGCTTCTGAATCTGCTGGTCCTGCAGTGCTGAAAATGTATGTATTACTTTTGGCGTATGGTAGTATCTGGTGCGTATTGCAAAAAAGATTGTAAGCTTACAACCTTAGCAATTTTTAAAGTTCTTTATGGCTACCGAAATTTTCTCTGTAAGGAATACATTAGGTTACATTGTTAACAAAAATTGTAACTTTTATGCAATCCGGTCCTGGATTATTTTATCTTGAGAAAACCGTACTTCACCGTACTTTTTCGCAGCAACCAAATGCATTGCTATCATCATGAAATATGTGTATTTGCAAACAAACTTTAATAAAAACTCCAATAGTACATTCCAATTAGTGGAAATGAAGATAAAAATTAACCGTGCTTCAATATTTTCATAAATTTTAAAAAACGGTTTGTTTTCACACCATATAAATTTGTAGTAAGATAAAACCAAACAGCGTATAATGTAAGATCACAATATCACAAAGTGTCACTATATATATTGGTGAGATGAACTGAATTAAAAAGTAGATAAATGAAAATATGAAAATGACATGAAATATTTACATTTTTTACAAGCGCAATATAGTTGCACCATCAGCATATTTCAGGTTTTTGTTTCAGGTTGCAGCAGCTTTTAGACAAAACTGCATGGTGTAAGCACAGAAACATGTCTAGTGGGTTTCTGTGAAACTTGAAAGCGTGTCCCGTATTAATTCCCTTTTCTTCAATTTGTGAAAGCAGGATATAGAAGGCAATGGAGAGAGAGTAACTACGTTGTGGTGAGCGCGTAACAATATTTGTAATCGGATCTGCAATTTAAAAAATTGGTCTGTCTACCCACACAATAGCCTAATTTCACTTGTAATGCATCATACACATTTTCAATTAGGCTTACTAATGATCTGAGTGTCAGTGCGTCACTTCATCAGTAATAGATACTTAGTTGGATTAATGCGCACAACATAATTACAAAATTGCGGAGTTATAATAGTTTTATGTTTATAACAGTAACTACAAAAAAATGTATGAGTACATACAATAATTCATTCAATTAATACGCTATTCATAAATCTACTTGAAATTGGAAACACGCATAACTGGAGAAGGAAGTCAATTTTTAGAATTGTTTAGACAATTGAAATTGCGTATTAAATCTAAATCAAATTACAAACGAAAAACTCTTTATGCAATAGTTGCTAATGGTAGAAGTGGAACTTGAAGGGAAAAAACTCAATTCAATTGAGTCAATTGCTTTAAAATTAAATAAAAATTGTAAAAAGTTACGAGACATAGTCAATAGTGTATTACATTCAATAATACTTACATTAAGTCAAGCGCAAACATGTATATTTCAATTTTGAGCTAGAATTGTATTCCTTTGTCAAAAATTTACTAAAGTAGAACAGCTTCCACGAAAATATCTTGAATTTATTTCCCTTTAATTTATTGTATTGTGATTTTAAAATACACCAACAAGGTGGAATCAAAAAACAATATCTCCAGATATCAAGCATCCAAGAACCTTTTTCTTCCTTTTGTACCAGAAACATGAGCCTGCACAAACATAATTCTCCTGTATATTACCTGACATGACACAGTATTCTTTGAAATACAATTTGCAGAGTGAAGCCTGATAAAATCGTTTCATTAGCTCTTTATGTAAGCCGAGTCGGATGTAATATATACCTGGTAAATAGGAAACCCCTATAAATCTTTTCAAAAAAGAAATACGTATGTCCTCAATATCTCGATACTGCCGTCTAGTGTCATCGAAATCATGCTTAAGTCGTCATTTTCAATGACCATGGTATTATTGCGTGATCCTTACCATCCACCATCAATGTCTGAATTCTAACAAAGATATCTCTGAACATCAAACATCAAAAGATCTTTTCATACTTTTGTGCCAGAAAACGCAGCCTATAAATAATTTGTTCACCTGCACATTACAACATGACACGACACAGTGTTCTTTGAAATGAAATCTGCAGAACGAAGACTGATAAAAAATCGTTTTGTTGCTTTTATGTAAGCCGAGTTGGTCTAATTGTACAACTGTGTTATTCTACCTTCAGAAAAGAGTACGAATGTGAAATAAGGCACGCAAGGCTAGCAAAGGATATTAATAGCTTTCCCCAAAGCTGCGTGGGTGTACCATGCTGGTGCTCAGGCTCCTATTTTCTCTTTTTAGTTCAAATTGTAGGAAAGGTAAGCTTTTTACAACAAAGCAACAGATCCCCACTACTTTTATTAGCGGCTTAGACAGTCTAGTAGAAAATACAAGTTTGGTAACACAAAAAGACGCATGAAATATATTTGGAATTATTTTAACGCCGTTTAAAATTTTAGAAGATCAAAACAAATGTTCGTTGCTGCTAGATAACTTTCCTTTACCAACAATATCTGTCATGCGTCTTACGTGCACCTATTTCCGTAAATACGAACTTAAACTAAATGCAAAACTAATATTTTTAAAGACTAACCATAATTCATTTATCCAAAATAAGAAGTTTTCATTCTGCCCTGCACTTTTGTAAATCTAGGAGCTAAATACTTTTTAAAAGATAAGATTACTGCATCGTATATTTTAGCTATTTACAAAACAAAACGACTTGTCAGCAGAATCAAATCCAACTTTCAGTTCCAAGCACATGAATTTTCACCGAAACACTAACTCCTTTTACTCGTCAACAACTAAATTTCTGCAAATGCAAAAAATATCTACTGTTTGCTTTGGTATTTCTTTTCGATCTGCAAAAACCAGGGTAGAAAAGAAGTTTGATACACTAACTGTGTTAATGCGTACCACTCTCTTAAGCATAATAGTAAATTACGGAACTACTACTACTGTATGTCCATTTTACCCATACAACAGCCTAAAATCACTTGCAATGTACGGTAGGTTAGTTCATTTGCGGTGACTAATAATCTGTGTCATTGTACTAGTATCAGGTAATTCAGTCACAAACACGACTGCTTTACTGCTTTCCGAAAACTAAATAATATTGGTACAATTAGGAAAATTTCATAATCAGTAATGTGGAAAGGAAGAATGTATTTAAATTCATACAATCTAATTACCTTATTACCACAACTTCAAATCTGGAAAACAGAGGTACACTTCCTAGCACATCTGCAAGTTCCAAATCGGATATTCCCAGCAACAGTATTAGTGCACGACGTGTATTAGTCACAATATCTAAAAATGAATGCATAACAAATTCAAGCCAAATACATTTTTACTGGTATAAATTAAAACTCCTAAGAGATCAAACAGAATTCTAGAAAATCAAATTAAACTGGTACTGAAAAGTGGTAGGAAACGTATTAAAACCATATATAAAAACTGGATTCTAGTGGTAAATATTTTCAAAATATCCAACTTGTGCCAGGAAAATATATCTGCACCCACATAATTCACCTGTACATTGTAATATGACCTAGTGTTTATTGAACTAAAGTCCATAGACTGAAGGATGATATAAAAATTTCATTGCTACATATAGGCCTAGTTTAATACAGGATTCGTAAATAGGAAATCCTTATAAATGCTTTAGTAAATGATACGAGTATATAGTTGTATCCTATATACCAATTAGTAATTAATATGGTACAACTTTTTTGTAACAAAGGGCCATATTCAAGTACTCGCTACATTGGGCCCCCACCTTAACTTTTCAATCTAAAGCAGAATGGTTACAATTTATAACTCATTCAAAAGAACAACTGCAATTTAAAATTGCAAATTTCTGTCTGAGAACTTGTCAAGTCATTTTGAATAGTTTTCTTAGCTCCTTTTTGATCTCATAAATTCATAGTTGTTTCCATCAGTTTCCTACGCTTTGCGTAGAATTTGTTGTTTTACGTAGAATTGCAGTGATAGTGACAAACTGTTTAGAAAACTGTTATAACTCGGGTTTAAACTAGTTTAAGTGGGTTTAAGAAAAATAGGGAATAAGACGTGTAAAACTTTAAATGCCAAAAACAAGCATATACTGATGTTTATTGGAATGATTCTAGTAAGCAACTTACCCAGTATTCTTACCAAGACAGACAATTTTAACTTGTGTAAGAATATTGCAAAGTTTTGTCCCACAATACCAAATTATTTTAAGTTTCTCAGTATGCCACACCCTGAAAACGTTTGGAGAGAATACTTGAGTAATGTAAACGTCGTTCGTATTTGACGAGAAAAGCACGATTAAGGGAAGAACCAAAGGTTAGCCAAAGGAATGCAGCGGTTTCTCCTAATAACGTGGGTGTACTATGCTTGAGCTTGTGCTCCTTTCTTTTTCCTTTCTTACTCAGTTTTCATAAAAACCCAGCTTTTCCTTACTGAGAAACAGATTTCCACACGAATATCAGTAGGAGGGTAATGTTCAAGAAACTAATACAGAATTGGTTACGCAAAACACGACGGAAATCTTCTTCTCAATGGCAACACGAAATAATGAAACATTAGATGTTGTATTTCTATCTTAGTATAACAATACGTTGTTAATTTCCGTTAGTTGTTAAAAACTTTCACTTGGCTAGGTAGCTACCATGACATCATGACAAATTCCATCAATGTCGAATTAGTGGAAATATGTCTTTTGTGAAGATTTCCTGTTTTTACGTGGTGCTAAAAATCTTGGAGAACCTTCAGATTTTTGCCGTAGAGTATTGTAATAAGATCACGACAAATCAGTGTTTGTTAGATGAATTCGCTAAAAAATGGGTGCTATGAAACACGTATAAGTTTATAAATACTTAGTTAAACCAAATGCAAAGTCTGGAATTTTTAAATTGCTGAAAATGTGTATACTTTTTAGCTTATGAATAAACATGGTACTTGTTTTTTATAAAAAATGGAAACTTTGCGTATAGTCTATAGCAAATAGCTTGTAATTCTCGATTTGCTCCTATAAGCAAAATTTCTGAGGAAAAACTTGAGTTGCGTCGTTTTACTATGGCAAATAAAGTACAAATTAGTGTAGAAGCACCAACTTTAGCAAGGTATATGCAGTGCTTTTAAAAAAAAACTTTGGGTTAATATATGCTTATGCTTCTTTCCCTGGAAACACAACTTTTTCTTACAGAGGGAAGCAACAAATCACACGATTTCTAGCAAAGCAAACAATGCAGCTTTGGTTTCATTCATAATCAAAGACCAAATCACAAGGTCTTCATTATTTTAGTGCGAGCATGGAAAGAGTGGAAGATAAAAACTTTTTATATCTGCTTTGTTAAAGTATAATACTTTATTCAATTCTAGCTTTTTTATCAAGGATATTAGGTAGGAACGAGACAAACTTGACTACTGTCCAATTAGTGAAAATGAAAATCTTTTGTGAAGATTTTCTGTCTTTGGGTACTGTTTTATTTAGGGACTTCTTTGATTCAATGCCGTGCAAAGTTTGCGGCAGGCCACACCAATAATAACTTATGGAAGATTACCAGAACAAACAAACTTGTTTGGATATCAGAATTTGAAGTTCGACAAGCTAATATAATCAAGTAGTGGAAGCATATTTGCCGTTTGAGAACAATCAAGTAGGACAAAGTAGCTTTTTTATTGTGGTAGCTGTTACACTACTACGTTGTTTCACTTCTATCCGAACTTCATTCAAGCAAACACATCATTAAATTTGGAGTTTTTATTAGTACAAAAATATTACTAAAACTAATTCCCTTCATAAATCAACAACTTGTCTAGTGGATTTTAATAAAAGATGAAAGCATAACACCCATACTTTCTTTTTTTTACATTCATTAAAGCAAAGTGTAGAAAGTACTGATAAACAAACCTAGGGTATAGACCCCCATTTGTAATCAGGCCTGCAAACTAAGATTTTTTCCTTTCAACCTATACAATATACTACTTTACAGAGTATACGTTTTTACATATGCTTGCTAATCATCTGTTTGTCATTTTATTAGCAATAGAAGCGCAATTGGATTAGTGAGCACAATAGGATTACGAACTTTTAGAGTAATAACAGCCTTGTACATATATAACGGAAACGGTTAAAAATTGTAGGAAGTATACTTACATTTAATAATATAACGTGCATACGCTATTTATCTATCTACTTGAAGTCTGAAACACTTAAAATTTATAAAACATTGGTTTTCAGTGAGCGAGTTTCATTTGAGTGACTTTAGACAATTTAGACCGTTTAGACAATTAAAATTGTGTAAATGTAAAACACAATGCATGCAAAAGTCATTACGCAACAGTTGCCATTGGTACAACAATTAACTGGAAACCTTACGCATTGCTTTAAATTAAAATTAAAATAAAAAATTTATAAGCTAAAAGGCGAAGTCAATAGTGTATTCATAGTAAAAATTTAAAAAAGTAGCACAGCTTCCAAGAAAACGCCTAAAATTTATTTCACTTTAAATTATTCCCGTGTGATTTGTAAAATATACCAACAAGGTGGAATCTAATAAAAATGTCTCCAGGCATTATACATCAAAAGGCGAATCTTTCCTTTTGTACCTGAAAATGAGCCTACTCAAGCATAATTCTCTGTACGTGTTCTGTGAAATAGAGAATTTAGAGTAAAACCTGATAAAAATCGTTCCATTTTCTCTTTACGTAAGCCAAGTCGTGCGTATTATATATCTTCTAAATAGGAAACCTTCATAAATCCTTTCAGAAATGAAATACCTAAGCATGTCCTCTGTACAAATTGGTATTAAATATAGTGCTCTTTATTCGTAGCAAAATGGTAATTATAGTTTCAAGCTTTAAAAATCCCAACGTCTTAGAATAATTTTTAGGGCACAATACCTTAATACTGCTCTCTAGTGTCATTCGAATCATACTACTGTCTTCATTTCAAATAAGTATTTACGTTTATTTACGTACGTAGTTCATGACATCAAACATCAAAGAATTTTTTTCTTTCATTTGTAACAGGAAAATAAGCAATAAGCCTACAAAGTCCTGATTCACCTGTATATTACATGACGTCGTGTAGTGTTCTTTGAAATAAAATCCACAGGACGAAAAATCGGTTTACTGCTTTTCCGTAAGTTGAGTTGGCTGTATTGTATCAATTGGTATATAAGGAACATTTATAAATGCTTTCAAAACTGATAGGAGAGAAAGTTTTATATTGACATCAAAAATATTTTGTAACATATTGCCAAAAGCTGCATTTCATATTCTCATGAACTTTATCCATTTCAGATAGCAAGAGTCTATTTTTGAAACGTAATTTTTTGAGTTGCAATTCCGTGAATGAAGAGGTACAAAAACACAGCATGAAGTTACCTGAATAGAATATGACTGCCAAATCTCAAGAGGACGAGGGTAATTAACTTTGCATGACGTTAAGCATATTTTTAACTCTTTACCCAACCTGGCAAAATTGGCAACAAAATTATTTGCAAGCTGCCTTTATTTCTTAGCTTGTTCAAAGAAAAACGAGATTGAGAATTTGCGTCAAATGTAATTTCAAACTGATAACGTTTCAAACATCAAACGTTCTAGCTGAGCAAATGAGCTTTGGCAACGTTAGCAATACAGGCTAGGAATTTTGTATAAAAATACTCCAATTTTTTGGTACACAGAGACAAATTTCTGCGATGGCTTGGAATTCTTCATTTGCCCCGACGAGTGAAAATTTCAAAAGAAAATTATCAATAAAACGCGACCTTCACATCAAAATCATAAATAGCTGAGAATAAAAGCCCAAACCAGAGTAAATAATATATTTGCATAGCAGTCTCCAAAGAGCGTGGGTTGACCGTATTAGACCTGACGCTACTGTTTTCTCATTTTCTAGTTCAATTTAAGAAAAAACGTTTTCCAGAGCAACAAGGCCCCTCTTATTTCAGTAGCGGCTGGGAGAGTCTCGCACAAAATACAGTTTTTTTACACAAAGGACGTAAAATAGATTTTAGAGATATTTTCACGCCGTTCAAAATTAAAAAATGGTCGAACAAATACGCATTGTTGGTAGATCAGTAGGAGTACACTCGTCAACAACTGAATTTCTGCGAATGCCAAAAATATATTCCGCTTGATTTGGTATTTCTGTTCCCTTTGAGAAAACCAAGGCTGAAGAGAAATTTAATACACTACGTGTTGGTGAATTCGTACCACTATTTTCAAGCAGATTATTAGGCGTTGAGAATTCTTTACGTTTTACCCATACTTTAGCTTAATATCTTTTTCAATGTACGTCAGACAAATTCATACAATCCAATTACATCAATATTACATCAGCGTCAAATCTAAAAAACCGAGATAATTCTATTTATCAATCTACAAAGTTCTTAATGAGATATCCTCAGCAATAGTATTAGTGCACGACGTGTAATTGTTACAATTTTTAAAAAGTGTAACAATTACACGTTTTAAAAACAAATACGTAGCAAATTCGACGAAAGCAAATTTTTACTAGCAAAAATAAAATCTCCAGACATAAAATAAGAACAGGTTTACTATTCCTTTTGTGCCAAAAAAGAAGCTGCACGCATATAATTCACCTATACATTGCTTGACATGACACAATGTCCTATGAAATGAAACGTATAGAGTGAAAACTGAAAAAAATTCTTTCACTACCTAATGTAAACCGAGTAGGAAATACAATACCAACACAATACTATTCGTAAATATAAAATCCTCATAAATCCTTTACTAAATGATACGTGTATATAGTTGTATCCTATATACCAATTAGTAACTAATATGGTACTACACTTTGTAACAAACATGGAAATATAATCCGTCGCATGTTCAACCTAAAAGTTTCGGTAATTTTTTCTTGGCCAGCTTATTTTGATACTGTAAAAATCTAGTTTCATTTGATCACGCCATCCACGTTATTTTAAGGGTAGAGTATTGGAGAAAATATGTCCTTGATATACAAATTTTTGTAATGGTATTTTGGTAGTGATTTGCTCTTGCATAAATTGTATCAAGCACATTTGCACTACAGTGAATAAAATCATCTAAAGCTGAGAACAACTTGCTGCTCTCTTGAATATAACATGCTTGAATTGGAAGAAAGGATAAGAATAATGGATGCATGTGTTTTTGCTTAGGGTTTTGGTACGAATTTTTATGAGTATAAGTTTAGTTTTTAATCTTAAAAATAGTTTGTTATGCGCCATTTTACTCCCTTTATCTTATGTTGTATTACACCATTCCTTTCGTCACGTGAATTTTACGCCTGTTTTGCCTGACGCCTGTCTCTTTTACATTAAAATGGCTAAATTCTGCCTGAAAACTTGTCAAGTGTTTTTATTAGTTGTCCATTTTTGACATCCTAATTTCATATTTGTTTTGTTTTATCAGTTTTCTTAACTCCTCTACGTAGAATTGCAATGTTAGTCACAAGCTATTTAGCAAACTGTTATAACTTACAGGCATAAGAAAAAGGGGAGATTCCGTTAGATAGTGCCTAAGTGCTAGCTGGGCAGAAAATCAGTTCCGTAACGTGTAAAGCTTTAAACGTCACAAATAAGCACAAACTGTTGTTTAATAGAATGATTCAAAGAAACAACAGACCCTGTTTTCTTAGCCAAAGCAGACAATTTTAACTTGTGGAAAAGTATTGCAATTTCCTGATAGCGCTTTTCAATATGCCCCTTTGAGTGAATACTTGAGTAACGTCAACGTTGTTCGTTTTTGAAGAGAAAAGTACGAATAAGTGAGAAACCACCAGGTTAAAAAAAGATATGCATCCTTTCCTCCTCACAACGTGGATGTGCTTTGCTTGAGCTTGTGCTCCTTCCCTTCTCCATTCTTATCCAGTTTTTATTAAAACCCAGCCTTTTCTTACTGAGCAACAGATCTCCACACGGATTTCAGTAGAAGGCTGCCGTTCAAGAAACTAATAAAGACTTGTTTACGCAAAAGACGACGGAAACCATTTTTTCATTAGCAACACAAAAACCAGTCAATGGGAAACCATAAAAATGCTCGCTGCTAAAAACATAAAAATCCAACACATATAATACAACAACTTAAATTTTAAGAAGAAAGGTCCAGAGCAATTTAGCTTCGTTTAATGCCCATTTAGCCCGTCTACAATAAGTAAAACATCTCTAAAATAGATAATAATGGACCACATAGACCAAGTCGGGCTTGTAAGCTGCATTAGGACCCATTTATGCTGGTTTAGAGCCCATTTATGCTGGTTTAGAGCCCATTTATGTTGGTTTAGAGCCCATTTATGCTGGTTTAGAGCCCATTTATGCTGGTTTAGAGCCCATTTATGCTGGTTTAGAGCCCATTTATGCTGGTTTAGAGCCCATTTATGCTGGTTTAGAGCCCATTTATGCTGGTTTAGAGCCCATTTATGCTGGTTTAGAGCCCATTTATGCTGGTTTAGAGCCCATTTATGCTGGTTTAGAGCCCATTTATGCTGGTTTAGAGCCCATTTATGCTGGTTTAGAGCCCATTTATGCTGGTTTAGAGCCCATTTATGCTGGTATAGAGCCCTAAAAATAAAGTAGACGGACACACAGACAGACAGACACACTACATCTTAATAAGCTCCTCTGCTGAAGCAGCGAGCTAATAAGGGAAACGTTGGATATTGTGTTTCCTTCTTAGTAAAAGTATACGTTGTCAATTTCCGCTGGATATCAAGGATTGCCACTTAGCTAGGTAGCCACCATGACATCATGACAAGTTCCTTCAATGTTCAGTTAGTAGAAATGAGTCTTTGGTGAAGATTTCCTGTCTTTATGTGTTGCTAAATATCTTGGAGAACCCTTATATTTTCGCCGTAGAGTATAGTAATAAGGTCAAGAAAAATGAGTGTGTTTGTTAGATCAATTCGCTTAGAAATGGAGGCTATGAAACACGTATAAGTTTTTAAATAGCTATTGCAAACAAATGCAAAGTCTGGAATTCTTAAGTTGCTGAAAATTTGTAATTTTTCTTTGCTTATGAATGAAGTTGGCACTTGTTTTTAAAGAGAATGTTACCTCACCGTAATTTTTCTTTGATATTCGTAGAACCAACCATATTGCTGTCATCCTGAACGCTTTGTATTTGCCAACTTTGATAAAAACTCTAGTGGTGCTGTCCAATTGGAGAAAATGAAAGTTGTTGGTGAAAAATTGATGTGCTTCATTATTTTCATAAATCCAAACAAATGTTCTTTTTCCACACCGTACAAATTTTTAGTATGATCAAACCAATAGTAAATAATTCAAGATCATTGAAACAAATGATATTATGTATGAGATGAACTGAACTTAGAAGTAGATAAATGAATTTATGAAAATGATGAAATATTTACAGATTTAGAACTCTTTCTATAGCCACGTCAATTGTATATTACATTTTTGTGTTTTTGGTAGCAACTTTTAAGCAAAATTGTATTACGTTTTTCCATTTTGACTTGGATATTGATTAAATCCGTCAGTTGGACATACTACGTTGCATCAGTCGAATTCTTGTTTTCATGTTTTTTCAGATCCGATGGTTTTCGATAATGAAGATTTTTGCTGCGTACACAATCAAGTCGATTTGATAATTGAGCTATCATGGCATTGCTTTATGCCAAACTGCGACAAAGTAACGCAGCTTTCCCGAAAACTTACGAAACATTTTTTTCTGTTTGTATCACTTTTTAAAAATATACAGGGAAAAGTGCTACGTAACCCAACATCATATCAAAAGTTTTTCTCGTGCAACTTTGTTATTCTGTTCAGTAACCAAACCTTGCATATGATTTTCGAAAGTTAGGATTTTAAAGAGAATTAAGGTCCTTAATTTGGGATGGAGTTATGAATAGGTTTTCAATTTTTATGCAAATTTTTTATGTCGTAGTTGTATGTAGTAATAGTAATCACTTACCTTGTTCAAGCAGAAAGGAGAAGTCCGTTGAGCAGTACCGGCTTGCGGGAAACTGAATGCAAAACACACAAAATACCAAAACTTTTTATTCTAAGTTTTTAAATATTATGATAAATTATTATTTAATGGAATAATTTGGTACAGATGTGAATAATGAACACGTTTTCTCATCTAAAACACTGGTTTCTACTTTAGGGAAAAATATTGCGAATTTTTGCTGTACACAGTCCAATTCCTGAAAGTTTGTGATTCTCGATTTGCCCCTACAAAAAATTTATGAGAGAAAACTTGAGTAACGTCGTTTTTCTATGGCAAATAAAGTACGAATGAGTGCAAAAGCACCAAGGTAAGCAAAGTGCTTTTTCCAAAAAATCATGGTGTACTAAACGTTGAGCTCCTTTTTTTCGCCGTTTCAACTCAATTTTCATGGAAAGCCAGCTTTCCCTTACGGAGCAGAGCAACAGATAACACGATTTCTAGCCAAGGAAACAATAAAGCTTTGATTATAGAAAGGACTCACACAGTCTTCATTCTTTTAGTGCGAACATTAAAAGAGAGGAAGCTAAAAACTTTTTATACCTGCTTTGTTAAAGTATAAATACGTTGTTCAAATCCGGCTTTTTAATTATCAAGGATACCCTAATATTAGTTAGGAACACGACAAACTTGACTACCGTCCAACTAGTGTCCAAGTACAAAAATATTCCTAGTAAAACTAATTCACTTCACATGTCAACAACTTGTCTGGTGGTTTTTAATAAAAACTGAAAGCATATCTTCAGTTCTTTATTTTTCATTAAAGCAAGGAATGGAAACCTATATACCACGTTGTAGTGTTCGTAAACCCCTATTTGTAGTCAGATCTGCAAACTGAGATTTTTGTCTTTCTACCTACACAATAGCCTAGTTTCACTGGTAATGCAGCGTAGACATTTTCAGTTACGCTTGCTAATGATCTGTGTGTCATATCATTAATAATAGATACGCACTTGGAATATTGCGCACAATAAGATTATAGAATTGTAGGATCAGAGCTTTATTGAACATATAACGATAACTACAAAAAAATTGTAGAACGTATAAATACATATATTAATAGAATGTACATACGCTTTATTTACTATAAATCTACTTGAAGTCTAAAACATTTATAGTTGGTGAAAGCAAGTGAATTTGTAGAATCGTTTAGACGATTGAAATTGCGTAAATGTAAATCAAGTACACTTGAAAGGTTCATTACACAGAAGTTGCCCCTGGTAAAACTAAAAGTTCAATGGAAAGAAAATTCAATTGCTTTAAAATCAAATCAAAACTGTAGAAGTTTACGAGACACGGTCAATAGTAAATAACATTCAATATTACTTGCTTTATGGCAAACGCCAACATGTTTATTTCAATTTTGAGCTAGAATTGTGTTCCATTGTAAAAAAAATTGACAAAGTAGCAAAGCTTCCAGGAAAATATCAAGGACTTCTTTCCCTTTAAATTATTCCAGTGTGATTCGTAAAATATACCAACAAGGTGGAATCTAATAAAAACATCAAAAGACGCATTTTCCATTTTGAAACTGAAAAATGAACCTACACAAACATAAATTTCCTGTATATTACCTAACATGACAGATGACACGGTGTTCTTTGAAATACAATCTGTAGACTGAAGCCTGATAAAGTAGTTCCAATTACTCTTTCTGCCAAGTACGTATTAGATAACAGGAAACCCTTATAAATCCCAACAGAAATGTAATCAAAAAGAGTATCTTTTGTACAAATTAGTAATAAATATACTTCTCTTTATTTCTAGCGAAACTGAAAATACTATTTTAAGCCGAGAAAATCAAAGGTTTTGGAATAAGTTTCAGGCCAAAATATCTCGAGCTGCTGCCTTGTGTCATTTAAGTCATGCTGGCGTCCTCATATTTATTGGCTATTGTATTAGTGTGTGATCTGTAAAATCTACTATCAATCTGGATTAAAATAAAAATACATGCAGACATCAAACATCAGAAGATCTTTTTTCCTTTTGTGCCAGAAACATAAGCCTACACAATCCTGGTTCACCTGTATATTACATTACATGGCACAGCATTCTTTGAAATGAAATCCAAAGAACAAAAATTGATAATTCCTTTTATTGCTTTGAAGTGAGTCGCTGTATTGTATTACTGGTAAATAGGAAACCCTTATAACGTCTTCAGAAAATGATACGAGTAAATTCTACGTACAAATTAGTAATATTTATGGAATATATTAAATATCCCATAATTTGCCAGGAATACTTTAAATCTATTTTTATTTGCGCAAAATTTTCAGGCAATGTTACCTTGCTTGAAAATTCCTTCCAATTTTTGCTGCGCAGCAAAAGGCTTTGATATTTTGTGGTGCATTTTATCCACTAGTTTATAACCCAGTCCAATAAATAGATTTCCAAACACAAACCTTAAGAGTATTAAAATTAAGATAATTTACTTTCCATGACGTAGTGCATATTTTTTACTCTTTACCCGAATTAGCAATATTAGCATCAAAAGGTTTTGCAAACTACTGTAATTTCCTACCTGGTTCAAAGAAAATGATGCTTTGGTAATGACAAGTGCAAACTTGTATGAAATTGAATTCTGAACCGATACTATTTCAAACGTAGCTACTTAAGCAACACAAGCTACGAATTTTGTGGGGAAAAATACTGCAATTTTTTGGCTCACAGAAACAAACTTCTGATAGCTTGTAATTCTCAATTTACCTCGACCAAAAATAGCTTTAGGAGAGAATTTGAAATAACCTTGCTTAACTTTCACAAGACAAATAGGACTGTGAGTACAAGCCGGAACTTTGGCAAAGGATATGGAAATCCTTCTACATATGAGCGCGGGTGTACCTTGTGGGAGCTCAGACTCCTACTTTCTTTTTTTAGTTCAAGTTTTAGGGAAAGGCAGGTTATCATTACATAACAACAGAGCCCTATAAATTTTTTTATCGGCTTTGACAATCTAGTACACAACACAATTTTGTTTACACAAACAACGCAGACAATTATTTTTAAAGTTACTTTTACGCCGTTAAAATTTTTAAAATGGTCAAAACAAATGTGGATTGTTGCTAGATCTGGTTTGCATATGTCCTTAATTTCGGAAATAAATATTTAAAATAAATGCAAAATTGGTTTTTAAATAAACTAATAAAAATTTATTCCTTTTCATCCTGCTATGAGTCTTATAGCTACTTAACAAAATGTTACTGTGTAATATACTTCTTTAAGCTCTTCACAGAACAAAACCAATTGTTGGCATTATCAAATCATTTATAACTTTGCAAACACATGAATTTTCTCAGTAAAACTATATACGTTCACAAATCAGCAACTTGTTTGCTGAATCTAGAGAAATCAAAAACATATTCATTCCATTTTCTTTGATTTTTTGTTCTTCTTACAAATAAATATCATAGCGGTAATGTGGAAAAGTACCTATGCATATGCCTAAGTTTCATACCTATGCATATGTACTTATTTCAAATCAATGTTGTTAGCGTTGTGTTGAGTCTATATACATGTAAAAGATTAGTATTATGTGTATGCATAGACCTATGTAGTTGTCAATGAGACATCTTCAGCAAAACAATTACTGGACGACGTGTACTTGTCACAAAAATTAGAGTCAGCATTAAAATTTACAGACTGACCATTGATAAAAATAGACTCAAAGCTCCACATGTAAGCCGAATTGGGTGTATTATACAGTTAGTAAATAGAAAATTGATCAAATTGCTTTTGTAAACAATACGAGTATATCCTACGTACCAATTAGTAATTAATATGGTGGCAATATTTGTAACAAATTGGAAATATAATCCCGCACTTATACAATCCCTAGGTTTTTGTGTATGTTCATAGGCCAGAGTATTTTGATACTATAAAATTTGGCCATTTATTCTCAATGTGGTCATGTTAACCTCATTATGCTTAAGCTTATAAAACTGGAAAAAGCTTTTGGTTGACATCCAGATAGTTTTGGCATATCTATAGTAGTCAGCTTCATTTTGTATTATTTTTTTTAAATTTTATATTAGGCAGCCTGGTGTATATTTCTGTTTCTAAACGAGCTTTTACAAAATTTATTGCATTTTTATGGAATTATGAATATGTTTTCAATTCTTTAGGCAAATTTGTAATATTAGTTAAACTGTATTTATCAAACTACTAAAACGTACCTGGTTCTAGGTGAAAGGAGATTTCTGCTTTGCAAAGTTAGCTTGCGTAAAGTTCGATTTCCAAACTCAACAAATTCCAAACGCACTAACTTTTGTAAAGCTGTATAATTAGGATAATTTTTTATTAGGATAATTTGAATGAATAGATGAATAAGGTCTTAGGTAGAACAGTAAATGGCTTTTTTGATAAAAGAAAACTGAAAATTTTTTCTGGAAGGAGACAAATATCTAATAATTTGTGATTCTCAATTTGCCCCAACCAGAAAACTTTTTGAGAGAAAACTTGAGTAACGTAGTTCTGCTTCGACTAGAAAAGTACGAATAAGAATGAAAACCAAAACGTTGTGAATAAATATGCTGTACTTTCTCCTAAAAGGCGTGGGTGTACTTTGCTTTAGCTTGTGCTCCCTGGTTTCTCTTTTTCATTTCGACTTTCTGGAGCACCTGCGTTTGGTTACTGAGCAAACAGATCTCCACACGAGTTTCAGCAGAAGCTTTTATGTTCAACAATGTAATAAAGCTTTGGTTAAACAAAAAACGCACGAAATCTTCGTTTCAAGGGCAACACGAAAATAATGAAAAGGCTAGATTTTGCTTTCCTACTTTGGTAATATATATCTGGTAATTTCCGCTGGTTGTCAAGGACTGCCTCTTATAGTTAGCGAGGTAACAAACATGACAAATTCCAACACTGTTCAATTAGTGATAATGGGAGTTCTTTGTGACGATTTCCTGTCATTACCTTTTGACTTAATTTTTGCCGTACATTATTGTAACAAGATTGCAACAAACTATTGTTCTTGTTAGACTAATGCATATCCAAATGAACAGTGATAATGAAACTTTTTGAGAAAATTATCCGTGCTTGAATATTATCATAAATCAGAAAAATCCTTTGTTTTCACACCGTACAGGTTTTTAGTAAGATCAAGTCAAATGAGAAATAATGCAAGATCGGAGTAAGTCTTAACCTCAGGTGGAATTAAACAGTAAATACATGAAAATATGGAATATGGACATTCTTGTTGTTAAAACAGCAGAATTGTTGTACCATAAGCATTTTACACTTATATGTTTTTGGTTGTGCCTTCAGACAAAATTTTTATCATCAAATCTGGAGTTTTTGCAGGTAAAGGAATTTTCCTTTTAATCTAATTCACCTTAGACGTCACCAACTTGTCAAGTAGGTTTCCGTGAAGGATAAATGCGTAACCCGTATTTATTCCCTTTTCAACAGCAATGTATAGAAAGTAATGAAAAAGAGACCTAAACACTACATTCTGCTGAGTACGTTTTCTATTTATAATTAGATCTTTAAAAGCTAATATTCCATTCATTCTGTCTACAAAACAGTATACTTCCACTTGTAGTGCAGCATAGATATCTTCCGTTACGCTTACTAATGATCTGTGTATCACGTTATTAGTAATATATATGCAATTAGATATTTTAGACATCAGTCAGTTACACCATTAAAGTTGTTTCAGTGGCATGGCATTCATGGCATTCATTTGGCCGAAACTTGGAAAAACTAGCACAGCTTTCACCAAAATACTGCTATGTTTTTTTAGTGTTATGTAGTAATGTAATGTGATCTCTAAAATCTACCAAAAAAGGTGGATTTTAATCAAAATATCTCCAGACATCAAACACCAAAAGGTCTATTTTTCCTTTAGTACCTGAAAAACTAGTCTACACCAACATATTTTCCCTCATATTACATGACATAACACAATGTTCTTTGAAATGAAATTCGCTGACTGAAGGCTGTTCAAAATCATTTGGTTGCTCTTTTTTGTAAGCGTAGTCGGCTGTATTATATTACTCGTAAATAGGAAACCCCTACAAAAGCTTTCTGAAATGATACGAGTATATCGCATGTACAAATTGGTAACTAATACTTTGCTATGTTTTCCTAGCAAAAGTGAAAATATATTTAATCCTGATATACACAAGCCAATGACTATGCCTTACTTGGTTAACACAGGAAGGAAATTTCCGTCGAGGCTGGCTAAAAATAAATTTCCTAACCTGTTCCTGTTCTAACAAAAAGACGTAGAAAATCTTATTTTTCAGACCAATTAAAACTTTAGCTGTTGCATTCTTTCGTCTGCTTCGTGAAAAACCAAGTAGAAAATGATAGCAGATTAAGTCAGCAGGAAAGAAACTAGAATACTGTCCAGTTTGTGGAAATTTAAATGCTTTTAAAAGATTTCTTAAATGCATTTAAAAAAGTCTAGAATCTTTTGAGTTTTCACGTAGTACAGATTTTTGTAAATATGAAATCAATTTAAAATTATTGATAGGTTCGAAAAGTCCCTTTTAAACATATGAGTGAGTAGGAAGAAGAGATACTGAATCCACACCGAAACAGAAACCATTTCCATGCCGTGGATTCGGGCATTAGATGGGATTGCCCTATCCCCGATTTTCAAACTGCTCAAAAATGGGGTTTTCGAGCGTGGATATTTGCAATACATGGGCGCTTATGGGAAAACGGTTTTACATGCATTTTGTAGTAGCATTATGTGCCTGCTTGACTTTGTTCACTAGCGCTAAATTCGACAGCCGACCAAGAAAACCAAAAAGGAAAAAAGAAGTAAGCTCCTCCTCCGCAATACGGTTCTACGTTATTGCGTTTGCGTACACGGTAAAAAATCTTAACATATAAAAGATGCTGAGCGCAGCCGCGTTCTGTAAAAAGCGTTTTCATCTCACGAACAAAATCTCATGATGTGCTTAATAGATAACCGTTGCATGCATAATATAAAACGCTACTTGTTGCATGTATCCTATCCGTCCATCCACACACCTGACATGTTTTGCAAAATTACGCAATTTGACCAAATAAAATTCCGCGATCGAAAGCCAACTAATTATACAATAGTACACTGTGCACCAAATATTTTTAATTAGCATAACACACGAGATATTAACATGTAAGGATTAGCATAATGTACACTGGAATATCTCGCAAACCAAGCGTTGTACGTATACCGAACCAAATATAAAACGACACTACAACAAAAGGCCTACAAAACTAGCATACCCTCCAATGCCTCCATAGCTACTCCATGGTACCTCCATACCAAAAATATGCCCAGCATGCCCGTGTATGGTATCAAAGTGAAGCATATGAAAAGCCCTTTTCAAATCATACAACATGTGGGTAATTTGAGACGACCCGATTTACAAGACTGCACCATAGTAGTACAGAATCACATGAAATATAAATCCAAAGCATGGAACATTTACAAATTGTTTATTCTTATTGAACCAGACTATGAACCTCCTACACTCTCCCCTCCCAACTTGTATAAATACAGTGTAAAATTATAAGCGAGTTTAGTAGCTAGACAACTCTGGCCAAATAAAGACATGGATCGATACGGGCCTCTCGATTTAAGACTCAAGCACGGTGCAACAAGCCAAATCGTGGGTTGTAGCTCCAGCGGGAAATCGTGGCTTGCTTTAACAATTGCCCTGCACCGAAATTGTGTCTTTGATACAAAAATTGACAAGTGCATCTACATTTACAAGCAATATCAAGCCAAATTCGACAATGTTAAAAGACTTGACCCAAACATCATCTTTACAGACGACCTTTCTGTAGCCGAGGCGCACGTAAAGCTCAAGAAACCACTCTTGTTGATATTTGACGACCATTTACAAGATATGAGTGCTGGTCTGAACACGTACGTGACTTCCTACGCCCTCCGTCGAAGTCATCACGAGAACGTGTCGACCATAATCCTGCAACAGGTACTCTACGGGAAGAACCTGAGGTACTTGAATCTGAACGCGGCAGTGGTAATCTTGTTCAAACAAATAAAAGACTCGTACGTCGTCAAATGTCTGGGTCGCCAAATGATGCCAGACAACCCCGACTTTTTGTATAACGCATACAAGGAAGCGATAAAGGACAAGTTGTATTCCTACCTGGTAATTGACGCGCACCCAGCAACACCAGATTTCGCTCGCTTTCGGAACAGCGTGTTTGTGAACAAGGATCTAGTATTTTACCTGCCAACAAAATGAAACGAGTACGATTCTCGCCGCAAACTCTAGTTTTAGAAATTACCCAGCCAGAGAACGAATACTATAGACTGGCAGGAATCGACTGGGAATACTGTGCACGGAATAGTGATCGTTTTCGAGAAAGGATAAAAGCAGCCGAAGAATACATTGGACCAGTCAATCAACAAAAGATTCGCGATGGAAGCAATCGCCAAGAATTATACCTTTCTGGTGCAGCTCGTCAAAACCAAAAAGAAACAGAAACTTCTCAAGGGCGCAACGGATGAACAAGTACAGGCAGTTGTAGAGTGCGTAAAACTTTGTACAACCAACAAGGTACCAGGCGTACATAATATAAGAGCAAAGATTCGATGGAAGCGCGCAGTCTTGCTTTTGCAACGGAACCGATCACTTGTCAAGCCAGCTCTCCTTGCCGTACTTTGCGGGTTGATTAAAGAAGCTGTCCAGAAATATTACATTGTTACACAGCAGTTGTACGAAAGACTGTGTAACGAACCAGAAAGCCTGCAGACCAAAATTTCCCAACTATCAAAACATCCAAGACAAAAGGCGCGCACCCTAATTTCTTACCTCAGTGGTCTTGTAGACTTTGACGAGGCAGGACGTACTACTCAGCTGAAGCAGAATATATTTGACTATGTCCTATATAGTTTACGAGGAAAAGAAAAGCCAATTGACTGGGATACATTCATCCCCCTTTTGTACGAAGCACCAACGGAATTATTCTGTCAGAAAGTTAGAAACGAAATTCAAGATGGAAAATAAATACATTGAGCGCGCGTGGAAAAACTATGGCCAGCCTGGTGCGTTGCGTGCACTGTCTGGTTTCGCCAAAGCAAAAAAATAAAGCCGGACAAGAAACTCGACAAACAACTGTCAAACATCTTCGCCTATTCCGTTCACCGCCCTGTGAGAAAACATTATCCTACGCGACCACTGATTCTCAATGCTGCCCGACTAAACCTCTGTGCCGACTTGGTGGATTTCCAAGCGTACTCGAGAAAGAACCAAGGGTACAATTGGCTGCTCGTAGTTCAGGATTCCTTTACAAAAAAGTGCTACGTTGAAAAGATGAAAAAGAAGACGACCCAGGAAACTGCAAAGGCGTTCGAGAAAATCGTGTTGCGAATAAAGAAACCGGTTAAATACCTGCTTTCAGATCAGGGGAAAGAATTTGTAGGTTCTAGCTTCCGGGCAATGGCCAAGAGGCATGGCATAAAGCACTACGTGTCAAAGACCAAGCGAAAGAGTTTCCAGTGTGAGAATTTAATTCGCCATCTAAAGTCTTCAGTGTTTAAATATTTTACGGCAAACAACACGACTCGCTGGATTGACGCAATCGATAAAATTGCCAAAGCGTACAATTCAACCCGGCACACAAGGACCAAATTTATTCCCGACGAGATTAAGGAAAAGGACTGGCCACAAGTGTTTCAAAATTTATATCACAAATGGATTACTGCCAAACCAGCCAAAAAAGTTTTTGCCATAAACGATAAAGTGCGCATAGCCAAGAATCGGCTCACGTTCCAAAAAGGATACGAGCAATCGTTTAGTCCAGAAGTGTTTGTTATAAAGTCAATCATTGACGGACCCGTGCCAGCCTATAAATTGGTGACGACTGACGGGAAACCAGTCAGTTCAAGTTTTGTCGCCGACGAGCTCGGTTACGCTGATCAAAATGTCTAAGTCACCCTTAACAATTTACCTGCAGTCCAACCATTGCTTGGACGCATTCCCGAGTAATACAAATTTTGAATTTGCAAATTACTTGCCGAGTACAATAGATGTAACCGATTACAAAATTGGATTACAAGATTTGTACTACCACGATCCAGCGCCTTTGGATTTACAGCAGGGAACTGATTCGAGACAATTAGAAACACCTCATGAAAAACCAAAATTTTTTGACGTTGCAAAATTGGACAACACGTTCACTGCGATTCAAGAAATCTTTGAAAATGTGGAAGTGGAAAAAACAACGACACAACTTGGTCGCGTAGAAAATTTTATAACAACTGTAAACGATGCATTGTCTGGATCAAAACTAAATTGTGAGATTGAATATGAAAGGGGAAAACAGGAAGGAATCTTGGGAACGATCCTAACAAAGTTTATAATCAACTTTACGGGACCTGCAGATTACTTTCTCGAGATACCTGCCGATATGGCTAGGATGATGGGATTCTCAAGATCAAAATTTCCTACCGGATCCTATAATTCAAATGCAACCGTAGATACCACCATTTATACGAATTGGTCAACTGGCGTTATTGGGTACGTTCGAATGTACAAGCACGAATCCAAATTGTTGACACTGCCACAATTGGACAAGGACACTGACGTTGAAACAATAGTTAACCACATGGTTCTCCAATTGCAAGAAAACGGGTATACGGGAGTTTCACTTCTTGTCGACGAAGAAACAAAAACATTGACTGGTCAAATTCGTCCAGTTGGATTGCAAATTAAACTCAGTCCGTTTCTCAGAAAATATTTAGGATTTTTAGAAGATTCGACACTGCACGGTGAAATTAATCATTTACTTCCTAACCACGTTTTCATAAAAGAGGAGGATGAAGCGTTTGTTCCTTTGCCAGGCGAGAAACCAAAATATGTTTCGTCAAACAAAATTTTAGTTTTGTGTGATTTGGTAGATTCCCAATATTACGCCAGCAAGAGACTGCCAATTATTGGATTGGTAGACAGACAATTTAATTCGACCAGTCAAATCCACAACCACTTTGATCCGGTCATGTTCAATAGTATAAATAGGAATACACTGTCTGCAATTCGAATCAGTCTTGTGACAGACACCGGACCGGGCAGACAATAGAACATTCCGAGAAACCAACAGTCGCAGTAATTTCTCTCTTGCCAAAAAATGGATATCCGGTGCAATGAAACGGATAGCCAATTGGCACCTCCATCTCCAGATTCAGACGTGTTCATTATCGACCAACCAATGGATACGTTGCCAATGCCAAAACCAAAAAGAAAAAGACCAGCAAAAAAAAAGAAGGCAGCCAAAAAGACTATAAAAAAGCTAAACAAGAAGAGCAAGCCAGTCAGTCGTAATCGCAAGTCCAAGAAGAACACACACAAGAAAAAAGCTCCTGCCAAAAAATGGATTACCAAAAAGAAGTAACCACCCAGACTACGTATGACGCGAGCGTAAACACGTTTGCGTCAAGGCAGTCAAATGTTTCCGTAGTCGACCAAAATCTGGATGCGTATTATCCCAGTAATTCTACCTTGGACAATAACGTTCCCGTGGAAGTCAACATTGAGAAGTCGCCATTCTACATCAAGGGGAAGGACTGCTACTATCGTGCCAAGCTGAGAGTAACATCCAAGGACGGAACTGATCTCCCTGCCACTTCCAAAACGGTACCGAAACCAAACACGCTGCACAATCTATTCAGCAGCATAAAAGTTGAAGTCAACGGAAAGAGTGTTGGACCATGCGACTTGTTCGCACAGGCTGCCTTTATTAACCAAGTAATCCACAACGAGGGCGGAGAAGGACACTTGTACCAGCAGCACATTATCAAGGAGTCAAAACCAGAAGATTTGAACACTACAACCAATACGTTCTATGCCGCGATGAAGAGCCTCAACACCAGCAAGTATTTCGAAGTTTCCGGGCCAATTCCACATGGACTGTTTGGATCGGACGAGTTGATTCCTCCACAGACTCACATTAAGCTTACACTTCGCAGGAATCCAAACGAGTTTGTATTGTATGGAGTCGACCCAGCCAGTGGTGCCAGTTTTGCAGATAGGATTGAAATTTCAGAATTTGTAGTATATGTAAAACACGTGAAACCACACGAACAAGTAGAAAAGATGCACCAGGAAGGATGGGAAAACGATAAACTGTACAATGTCGTATGCGAACGAATGTTTGATTGCAAGTCCTATTCGATAGGATCTGGAGCAAGAGACCATACCAGTGACACGATTGTGAACGGTAAAATTCCGGGAACGGTTGTGATTGGTATGACAAGCAGCAAGGCATTCCATGGATTGCCAAGTAAGAATCCTGTAAACTTTACCGACTTTAAGCTAGCCTCGCTTGTGCTGGAAGTGGATGGAGTCCCTCAGATGATCACACGAGTCCCATTCAAAGTGAGTTCGAACGAGTACCACATTGGATACAACATGCTGAAAACGTTCCCATGCGGACGTGCAGTATTACCAGAGGAATTTGCCAAAAAAGGATACTTTCTGGTTGCCTACAAACTGCGTACCACAGATGGAAAAGGGCGCATTACACCGGCCAAGACTGGAGCTCTCCGTATAAGAGTCAATTTCCATGATGATTTGGCAGAGAATATCAACGTCATAGTTTATCACGAAGATCCGACAATGGTTGGATTTGATAAGTACGCTCGCGTGCACACATTCCAAATCTAAAACCAAAAAAAGAATTGTTAGTTTTAGCCCACAATCTTTGTTTTTCTTCCGTGGGGACCTGCCTATGGGTCAGAATCTAATATACCAGAGATTCTCTGATGAGGCTTGGTAGAAATAAAGCCGAAACCCAGAGGCAACAACAAAAGTTTTAAAGAATAAAGAATTTATTTATTTCAAACATGTTCATTTCTTTGACAATAAAGGCTCAAGCTTTTGCCTGTTAATGGCCCGCATTCTATCGGTTAGCTTACCCTTGCATGTTTTTAAATGTTTTAATTTAGTCGCGGCATTGTTGCATATAAACATGCACCGAGGGCACATGAATACAAAATTCAAATGATATTTTCGAATATGCACATCTTCATGACTCTGACGGATATCGGCAGACGCAAATCTGCGCCTATGACAACGACAAACTAACCTATCGCTTAATACGACACTACAGTTTTTGACACTTTCCAAGTTGGCAACCTTTTCTTCCAGTCGCTGCACATGGCGCTTCAGGTCCCCGTTGACAGCTTGGATGGCACTGTATTCCTCCTCCATCATCAGATGACGCCGCATAAGGTCCGGCAAAGGGGCCAGCGTGAGCAGGTTTTCTGGGATTGGCATGTTGCATCCAAAAGCGCCGACCCCACCCCTGTTGCGAATTACCCCATCCAGGTTGCGCACGTGGCAGTCCAGGCAGATGTAGTACTTTTCCGTGCACATAGCAGGACGAACCAGCCCTATCCAGTCATGCCGGGGAAGATTGCTGCACTGCATACATGCCCAGCGCTCTGTCCACTTTCTGAAATTAAACCAAACCGGAAATGAGTAATTGGGCTTTATTGTAGTCCATCAGGTTACTCACCTTAAAAGTTCTTCCTGCTTGCCATGCCCCAAGTTGTACAGGAATGCATATTCCTCGTCAGCGGCTGTAGGTGCACCAAGATCAGCACCCTCCTGACCCATGGTTATGGATTTTTGCAGGTTGTAGTCTGTCGTATAGTAAACAGTCCTCTGCGTTGGCACTCCGGCTTCGCCTTGACGCTGAACCTGAATAAAATTCATGTACATTGGAGAGGCCATCGTTTCTGAACAATGGTTTTCTAGTATGGAGAGGATAGTGGAAAAAAATGTGGGATGGCTTGGATAAATAAATGACCATTTTTTGTTTGCTTTTATACCATGTTTGTTTATTAATGTAACAAAGACAATGGCTTTTTCCCATAACAAAAGGTTTTCCTGTAAAGTAATGCACTACAGATCATATGATATGCATACGCTGGTGACTCTAATGCAAAAGCCAAATCATGAATAGATAGGCTGTTAAAATCCAGTTCCTGAAAATCAACGGCACTTTGGCACAAGGTTCTCACCAATCTTTCGTCTGGCAGCTCACTGGTTTGCTGTAATTAAAAACAATAAAAATTGGTCCATATTTATAAACCATTTATTTATAGAATGAGGTACCTACATTTTTTGGGCACAAGAGCACCGGGTTAATTTTACTAAACAGTCCAGATGTCCAGCCATAAGCAGTCCGCATACTTAATTGTGGCACTTTGTAGTCCTTTTTTCCCTTACAGCGCTTGACCCTTTTACGCAGCCACTTACATGTCGCATTAAAAAACCATGCCCGGTTAAGGTTAATGTACGCAAGATCGTATCTGTCAAGTTTATTCATTCCATAGTTTTTTGCTGCTGTTACGATTGAGCATAGGGAGTGAACATACTTTGCCTCCTTTGATAGTGGCTAAAAAATATAAACATGATTCATTATATAATATGGCCACGGTAACAATGAAGCACTTACAGAGCATGAATAGTTGTACTCAATCCGCATGAACAATTCCTTGTTGGTCAGAATATTGGGCAAAACCTGCTCCATTTTGATCTCATTGTTGCACGTCACATTTTCCGTTAACATACGCACTGGCTCGATCTTGGCCTTTGGTTGCACTGGTTTTAATAAAAATGAAGAGTAATTAAAACGAGAAACTTGTTTGATAAAATGCAATCAAGTATACCTTTTTTCTTGTTGGTACTAATTTTTGGGGCCTTTGTTGTTGTTCTGACGGTTGTAGGCAGTTGCGTTGTCGTTGTCGTTGGCGTAGTAGTAATAGGTACTTTTGTTGTGGTGGTTGTAGTTGTTGTGGTAATGACTGGCCGTTCGGTGACCTTTTCCCAAAAAACTGCCGGCTTTGGCGTATTATTCACTGCATAAAAAAACGAAAATGCATAAGCTCTGTATATTATGCACTTATAAATAAACAATGTACCTGCTTTCTTGACGAGTAGGCATCCACTTGGTTTTGTGATACGTAGCAAAAACTCGGTTACTTTGGTACTTTTCTGTTGGCACCCTTGAAAAGGGCCACCAATTATGTACATGCATTTGTGATTTATGCATGATTGACATGTTTCGTAACGAATGCATGCACTTATTGTCTGGCTGACAATCAAAATCCCGACAATTAATTTAAAAAACTGCATTTTAAATTAATTCCGATCCGATTTTACAAATGGCTGGCATGGGGGCGTAAATCTTTTTGTCTAATCTTTTGTGTATGATTAGGCTAAATGAATCATGAAATTTGGGCATTTTTATCATCTTTGTGCATAATCTTATTGTCTTCTCAAGATCATTCATTATACGTGTGTAAGCATGCTTGCGTCTAGTATACTTGCAATGCATAATACATAACACATGTGAACAAACAGAGTGTAGCAGACTGCCTTTACGACAAGACGTGACAAATTTTCCGGCAACATAGTACTCATCATGGAGGTAAGAAAATTATATAATATGAATTAATTCATTGCATCATGTTATGTATTTTGTGTTTTTATAGTGTATTGGTTATTCCCACTGTGTATCGTGTGTATCTGCAGTTGAGATTTGTGCGTGGATTTTTGATGGCATACCGCCTATTGGACGCTGCATCTCAGATACGTTGCCTGGTCGCTATAAGAAGGTAATATTGCATAATATATGATGTCATTATGTAATTTATTAATTGCATGCATTTTTGTTTAATTTCAGTATGTTTCTCCCGGTGGAAAAGTGTTTTGTCCGGTAGAAAACTCTACACAAATCCCGGCTACTTTTATACACGGTAAGCTGTCATTTGTAATACACTTTACATTGCCATTCATCATGTCACATGTTGCATTGTTTATGTTTTTTTGCAGAGGAAAAGAGTGCAATCGATTACGCTTCCTACACCCTTTCAATCATTTTTGTGCTACTGTTAATTTGTGCAGCAGTTTATGCGTTCATTAGACGCCGAAGACAACCTCCCGTTGTCCTTAATAGGGTCCATCAGACGCTAGACGAGTTTTTGGCTGACCAAATACCTGCAGCAAGAAATTTGGAAGATCGGGAGGGAATGGCTGGAGGCGTTTTGGGAATGATTGAGGGTGTAGACGAAGCGGGAATTGATGGGGAAATTATAGAAATGGGGGAATTAGATGGGGATATTTTGGCTGCTGATGCGGATATTGAGGAGGTTGTTAATTTCGAAAGGGTTGTGCCAAATGGGGGAAATGATGATAATGTTGCAGGTGGGAAAAATAATGTAAATTTGTGCGAAGTTGTGTAGTGGAGTGAATGATTTGTGATTGTGCGTTAATTTATTGAATGATTGGCGAATAAAAGTGATTAGTTTTGTTAATTGAAAGTGTTTTAATTGTGCGTTTTATTGTATTGTTTTCATGTTTTATAGCTCGCCGATATCCATTGAGGGAAAATAGGAAGAAGCCCACGTTTTATCCTAATTAATGTGTAGATTTTTGTTTTATTTTACGAGATTTTATGTGAATTTTTATATATTATGACGCTTGTACCATTTTGTGATTGATTAGTTAAGTTTACAAAGAGTTTTATTTGATTAAACGAGTTATTTTGCATTATGTAACTTTGCTGCGTGCACTTTGTTCTATGTACGGACGGACGGGATACAGACAAGCATGCGACTTTTGTATAATGTATATGACTTTGACATTTAAACTACAGGACAGACTACAACAACTTGTTTGCATTAGGCCACATCCCACTTTTTTGACTTTTATACATGGCTTTAGATTAAACGAGTCGTTCACAACATACGGCTTATGAATATGGTTGATTCTGATGTCAGGTTGTTTGCTTTGGCTATGTGTTGATGAGGATGCTACTATGCTTTTTTGTATTCGCTTTACTTTATACATTGCTTGTATTACGCTTGCGTGCAAAATATATGAATGGCCCATAAGACATCAAATATCATGCGCGAGATATACCTGTTGCTTCTAATTCCTCGTTTTGTCCACTAGAATGCATGTCGTGTATGTTAGACTTTGTTCGCAAAACCGTTTCCCCATAAGCGCCCATGTATTGCAAATATCCACGCTCGAAAACCCCATTTTTGAGCAGTTTGAAAATCGGGGATAGGGCAATCCCATGTAATGCCCGAATCCACGGCATGGAAATGGTTTCTGTTTCGGTGTGGATTCAGTATCTCTTCTTCCTACTTGAGTGGTATATGTTGTAGAAGCCAAACAAACTTAGAGTAGACTTTGTCGTATTGAAAAGAACCAAAACGCATATTTTCCCATTGAACGTATATGTAATGAACTTTGGTTGCCTTTTTAAAAAAGCAGTACTTATATTTAAATAGGCAACTAATTTTGCTTCTTTGGCTAGTAAAAATTTTTGCCCCATTTTTACAATCATCTAATCAAATATTTTGCTTTACAAGAGTTTTTACAATAAACTTGGTTCCTTTTCTACGTCAACTGCTTGTCTGGTAGATCTCAGTAAAGACCCAAGACGTATCGTGTTTCCATTCCTTCTTTATTTATACGTTGCATAAATATTTCGTTAGAGAAGAGGAAGTCTTGGAGATGAACCGCTGCACCATTTTGAGTTATTTTTACACCGTTTGAAATTTTCGGGTGGTCGAAACAAATCTTCAGTTTCGCTAGATCCTTATATCAAATGCTTCTTTGCCTGTTATGCATCTGAAATTGCACCTGACTTTGTAGATAGGTATTTAAAATAAATGCCAAAATTGAAAGTTTTAAAAATTAACAAAGAAATCATATATTTTCCTACTACATTTCTGTCAGTCTAGTAGCTATTTTTAAGAAACGCTACTGCGTCCTACAACTTCTATGCTGAATTTCAGTGTAAACCGAAAACATTTTCCTTTCCTTTGATTTTTTGTCCCCCTTGAGTAAACGAAGGTTGAGAAGAAATGTAATACCCTACTTGTTGGTGAATTCGTATCAGTATTTTCAAGCAAATTATTAAAAGCTCTGAAATATCAGACTTCTTACCTTACTAATATTGCACCAGCATAATTATATTTCAACAAATGTGCTGACTAATTCGAGTTTGAGTTCCTTCCTTTCCCCTTTCCAATTCATAATTCATGGAAATCCTGCTTTTTCTTACAAAGCTGAACGAAAGCTCACATGATTTTCTTCCAAGCAAACAATACAGCTATGGTTTTAAAAGATAAGAACAAAGACTTTATTATTTGAGTGCCGCCATGAAAGAGTTGAAGTTACAAAGTTTCTATGTCTACTTTTTACCGTTGTTAAAATCCGGTATGTTATTATTGATACCCTATTAATTAGGAGGGAGCAAGGTAAACTTGAGAACGATCCAATTAGTGAAAATGAAAATCTTTTGTGAACAACAACTCTGTCTATGGGCACTGTTAAAACATTTAGACAACTGCTTTGCTTCAATGCCGCACAAAGTTTGTGGCAGGTCTCGCCAAATAGAACTTAATGTAAGATTAAACGAGAAAGTAGTATTTTGGGATATAAACAGAATTTAAAATTCGACTAGCTAATATATTCAAATAGTGGGAACCTATTCGTAGTGTGAAAACAATCAAATGACGCACTAGTACCATTTTTAATGATTCTGGTAGCTGCTTTTAGACCAAACATTTCAACTAAACACATCATCAAATCCGGAATTTTTATAATTACAGAAATACTCCAAGTTAAACTACTTCCCTTTACACGTCTACAACTTGTCTAGTGGATTTTAGTGAAAGCTGAATGCATATCACATATATTCTTTCTTTTTTTCGCATTCATTAAAACAAAATATAGAAAGTTTTGAAAAAGGAACCTATACACAAAACGTTGGGGTAAGCGCGTGCTCCTATTTGCCATGTGATCATTAAAACCTGGGATGGTATAGTTTCCACCTACACAATAGCCTACTTTCACTTGTAATGCAGCGTAGACATTTTCAATTACTATTGCTAATGATCTCTCTGACATTTTAATAGTAATGGATATGAAATTGGATTAATGAGCAGAATGATGAAATTGCGAAGTAATAGCGTTCGTGTACATATAACAGTAGCTTTTAAAAATATTATAATGTATGAATACATATAATAATTTTACATAACTCTTTATCTGTTCAAAAAATTCAGCTTGAAGTCAGAGCACGCATAATAATTGAAAGTGAAAGAAAATTGTTTTGAAGAATCGTTTTGACAATTGAAATTGTGTAAGTGTAAATCACAATGTATGCAAAATTTATTACGCAAAAGTTGACATTGGTAAAAAATGAATAGATAAGCCAACAAAATGCTTAAAAGTCAAATACAAAACTGTGTAAATTTAAAAGGCGAAGTCAATACTGTACTATTGTAATGTACAACTTTCAATAACATTTTGTTTTGTTGCAAGCATGCCTGTTTCAATCTTGAGCTAGAATTGCGTTCTTTTGTAGAAATGTTGATAAGGTAGCAGTGCTACCGTAGCACAGCTCCTACGAAAGCATTTTCAACTTTGTCCTTTTTAAATTATTATAGTTTGATTCGCAGAATCCACCAACAAGGTGATTTCTAATAAAAATATCTCCAGACATCAAACATCAAAGGACGTATTTTTCCTTTTGTACTGAAGGAAACTGAGCCTACACAAACAAAATTTCCTGTGTATTAGCTGACATGACACAGTGTTCTATGGAAAGAAATCAGTAGACGGAAGCCTGGTAAAATCGTTTCATTTTGCTCTTTATGTATACTGAGTCACACGTATTTTCTAACTTGTAAACAGGAAACCCTTATAAATCCTTTCAGAAATGAAATACCTAAGTTTATCCTCTGTACAATTTAGTAGTAAATATGGTGCTCTTTATTGGCAGCAAAATGGAAAATACAATTCCAAGTGTAGAGAATCAAAAGGTCATGAAATATTTATAGGCCACTATGTCTCAATACTGTTGTCAAGTGTCCTTCAAAACATGCTAACGTCGTAATTTTTTATGGTTTTGGTATTTGAGTGAGATTGGAAAAATCCAACATGAGTCTGATTTCTAATAAAGATATCCCTAAATATTAAACATCAAAAGATTTTTTCTTCCATTTGTGACAGAAAAATAAGCCTACGCAACCTTGATTCACCTGTACATTACACGGCGTTACACAGTTTTCTTTGAAATGAAATCCACAGGATGATGACTGATCAAAATTATTTTACTGCTGTTATATATGCCGAAAGGCCGTATATAATAGCCGAGCCGATTTCTATAAGTTTAGTAGCTGCTTATAAAAAAGCTACTGCGTCATATACTTCGTTAAAGCTATTTACAGAACAAAATAAATTGTCAGCAGCATGAAGTCCTATCTTTTTGCAAGCAGATGAATTTTCCCAGTAAAACTAATTTTCTTCACTCGTCAACAACTGAATTTCTGTGAGTGCCAAAAGCATATTCCGTTTGCACTGGGATTTCTGTTCCCTTTGAGAAAACGAATGTTTGAAAATAAACTTATTACACTACGTGTAGGTAAGTGCATACCACTATTTTCAAGCAGAGGAATAAATCTCAGAATTGTCCTTTACTCCCATACAATAGCCTATCATTTGCACTGTACTGTAGGCAAGTTCCGAACGTACGAATGTATGAATATTGGAAAAATGTATCAAATTCATACAATCTATATAACTCTTCAATATTATTACCTCAGAGTAAAATATAAAAAAGAAATACTCATTCAAGTTCAATCTGTAAACTTGAAAAGTAATAGCCTCTGCAATAGTATTAGTGCACGACGTGTATTAGTCACAAAAAATAAAAAAATAGATACATGGCAAATTCAACGCAAATACATTTTTACCGGCTAAAATGAAAACTCAAAAGATCAAACTGAATTCCAGAAAATCTAGTAAATAAATTTGGTACTGTACAGTGGTACAAAACATACTAAACCATATAAAATCCGGATTCTAGTAATAAATATCTCCAGACATCAAATATCATATGATCTAATTTTCCTCTTGTGCCAGAAAAATAAACCTGCAGCATCGACATAATTCGCGTGTATATTGCGTGACATGACTCACTCAGCGTTCTTTGAAATAAAATCCGCAGAATGAAGACTGATAAAAGTTTTTTCCTTGCTGTATATAGACTAAATCGGATATATTATATAATTTGTAAATAGGAAATCCTTATAAATACTTTAGGAGATGATATGAGTATATATTCTATGTACCAATTAGTAATTAATATGGTATTACGTTTCAAAACAAAATTGGATACATAATCCCTCGCATGTAACCCAAGCAAAAGGTTTCGGTATTAGTTTCCAGACCAGACCATTTCGACGCTGTAAATGTAGTCTAGCTTCAGTGTAATCACGCACGCTAGAAAAAATATGCCCTTGACATGAAAATTGTATTAATCATGTCCTGGCCCTGGTTTCCTTTTGCAATGCAATGAGGTAAATAATCTAAAACTGAGTGCAATACGTTGCTCTCTTGAATAAATTATACATGAATTGGAAGACAAGGGCAAAAACAAAGATAGCTGTGTTCTTGCTTGAGTGGTTACCGAAAAAGTTGTTACGACAATGAATTTGGTTGGTAATCTTGAAAATACTTACACGCCAATGCATTCAAAAGATTTTGCTTTCAAAGCTCTTCTTAACCCAAAGTTGTAAAATTCTAAATATTTTTTGAAACCTGTGCAGTCTGAGAACATGTCTAGTGTCTACGAATAGTTGTCCTAGTTCCGTTTTTTATCTCTTAATTTTATAGTGGCTTGAATTAGTCAGTAGTACGAAATGATTAGCAAATTGTTTTAACTTACCTGTTTCAAGAAGAAAAGAGTTCCGCTGGATGGTAGTGTTGGAAAAATCTTGCGTGAAAATCAGTGCGAAAACCGACAAACCGTTTAAAGGTAAAAAAGAAACGCAAACTGTTGTTTACTGAAAAAATTTAAATAAACAACTGATTAAGTTTTTTAAGCTTACAGAGAAAATTTTCAAAAAAAGTACCGCAAATTTTTGCAGCACAAAGTCAAATATCTAATAGTTTGGGATTTCCAAGTTGGCCCAATAAGAAAAATTTTAAGAGAAAAACTTGAGTAACGTCGTTCTGCTTCGACAAGAAATGTACGAATGAGAGTACAGCCCAAGCGTTGCCAAAGTATATGCAGCGCTTTCTCCAAAGAGCGTGGGTGTACTATATGCTATGCTTGAGCTTGTGCTCCTTTCTTTCCTTTTCCCAACTCAATTTTCATAGAAAATCAGCCTTTCCTTACTAATTGTGAGCAGCAAATCTCTTCACAATTTCTGTAGAAGCTAGGATGTTCAAGAAAGTGATACAGACATGCTTACACAAAATACGCAGGAATTCTTTTCAGAGGCAACACGAAACGAATATAAAGGTTATATGATGCACTCCTATTTAGGAAATATATTATATTTTGTTAATTTCCGCTGATTGTGAAAGACTGCCACTTACCTAGGTAGCAAACATGACAAATTCTAGCATTTTCCAATTACCGGAAATGAGAGTCTCTTGTGAAGATTTCCTGTCTTTACATGTTGCAAAAAATGTCGGAAAGGTTGCTCTTCGCCGTACAGTATTGTAAAAATATTGCAACAAGTAAGTGGGTATGTTAGATAAATACATAACAAAAGCAGTAGTGAAAATGCAAAACTTAGTGTGCAAAAAAATTAGTGTGCTTAGATTATTTTTATAAGTTCGGAAACACCTTTGCAATGCTTTGTAGATATTTTCATTTATACTTGTTTAGCAAGCTTTGCTAATGATCTGTGTGTCATTATATTAGCAATACATATGCAATTAGATATTTAGGATACCCATCAACTACACTTACAACGTTGTATTAGTTGCACTTTTGTGTTCCATTTTTTTTGGGACTCAGATAATTTTGAACTATGAATGCGTTGTTGAAAACAAAAATAATCGTATTTGAATTTTCAGCTATCATCACATTCCTCTGTGCATAACTTCAACAAAGTAGCACAGCTTCCACGAAAACACCATGGCCTTTTAATGTAATGTGATCCGTAAAACCTATCAACATATTGAGTTCTAATAAAAAATATCTCCAAATATCAAAAGGACTATTATTCGTTTTGTACCCGAACGATAAGCCTACACAAACATAATTATCCATGACACAGAGTTCTTTAAAAATAAATTCGAAAACTGAAGCTTGATAAAAATCGTATTATTGGGTTTTTGTAAGCCGATTTGGCTCTATTATATACCTGGTAAATAGAAAACCCACTCGTATGCTTATAGATACGGTACGAATATATTCTATTAACAAATTGGTAATTAATATGGTGCTATGTAATGAAGCAAAAATAAAATATAATTCTGTACATATTCAATTCAAAAATTACGGTATCAACAGGATAAAATATTGTACTGTCCAAGCAGAAAACGCAAATGTATTTCCTTTCTTTTTGTACTGTGATTTAAGGTAAAAAATTTGTAGTGATTTCACGCCGTTCAATTTTGTAGATGGACCAAAAGCGTTTATTGTTAGCAAAGATGGGTTAATGCGAAACTAAGTGGGATTATCCAACGGACATTTATTATAAAATATAGATAAACAAATCAGAAATACAAAAATAGTAATTTTCAAAGCTTGGTTAATATTCATGTAAACGGCTTTTAAAACATCAGTCAGTTAAAATTACGACGTGGCATAAGCTGCATTTTTGTTTTCAATTTTGTTTTGCGAGGAAAAATATTTTAACCATTTAATGTTTCGCTGCAAACACAAACGTCTGTATTTGAGTTTTTAGCTATCATGGTGTTTCATTATATGGAGAATGAAAAAGCAGTTTCCACAAAGACACCATAAGTATGCACAAAAAGCGTGGGCGTACTATATGCTCTAACTCGAGCTCCTGTGTTCCCCCTTTTAATTTAATTTTCATAATAAATCAGATTTTCCTTATAGAGGAACAGAGCTACACGCCTTTTGGCAGTGGCTTATGCAGTCAATGAAATAATATTGCTAATATTACGCATAAGACGAAAAAGATGCTCTTTTCATTGGCAACACAAAACAAAAGTGGAAAGGTTACGTTCTGCATTTGTAACTTGGTAAGATATAATAGGTAGCTAATATCCGCTAGTTGTCAGTTACTACTTTTTAGACAAGTAGCAAACATAACAAAGTCTGGTCCTGTTCAATTAGGAAAACAAGGCCGTTTTGCCCTTATTTCTTGCATTTGGATATTGTCTCAAATGTATACAAATATTATGTACTTCAACGCCTACCAAATGTTTGAAAGGAGCAAAACGTCTTATTTTTTGCGATAGATCCTTAAAATATGTTGTGTATAATATAATACAAACTTGTAGCACAACGAATTTGTAGATACACTTATCATCCTAAATATGTTTTTCCAAACTAATATGTTGCCTATATTGTCAGCTTTTGCTATATCTAGAACGATACACATTGACATCAATGATTCCGGATGTTTTTATAAATACCAAATATTCTTATCAGCATTGATTCCACTCACACGTCAGCAGCTTCTCTGTTGGTTTCAGTTAAAACTGAAAGCGTAGTCTGTAATCTTTTATATTTGTTTCCGCTCTAACATAAAATAGGCAGAATATTCTCTTTCTGTCATTGCAAGTATGAAACCATGTAAGCTTTGACTGTTTTATGCTTTCTTTTGCTTTGCTAAAAAGTATGTTGTTATTATATGGCTTCTGGTAGATAAATAATAGCTGGTTAGTATAGCAGGAAGGAGACTAGTGGAGTACTATCCAATTTGTGGAAATCGTTTCCTAAGATTTTTGTTTAGTGCTCAGAAAATGTAAAAACTTCAGTATTCTTACGTCGTACACGCTTTCATGAAGTCGACACAAACTACTACTCTCACTAAATAATCAAAAAGAACAGTCACCACCTGAGGCACTGTAAATTTTGCTAATTGTTAAAAAACTGTGTTGTAGAAAGGTAAAAAGTTACCAGTTGTAAACAGGACAAAATTAGTTGTCTGCATCATCATATCCGATTTTTTAGTAAGCATATGGATTTTCCCAGTAAAACTAATTCCCTTTACACGTCAACTACTTTTCTGCTATATTTAGGAAAAGCCGAAAACAAATTCCGTTTTCTTTATTTTTTTTGTTCCCCTTGAAAAAACGAATGTTGAGAGGAAACTTAATAATCTAATGTGCGCACCACTAATTTCAAACAGATCATTAAATTTCGAAATCACGCCCTTTCTACCCATGCATTAGCTTAACATCCTTTTTGGCGTAGTCTGGGCATGTTCAATTGCACTGACTGATGTCTGTTTTGCGTCATTTTACGGGAAACGAATAGGTAATCCAATCATGAAAAACATCTTACATAACTATATCATGCTGATGCAAATAAAGTTCATGATCACTAATGTGGAAAAGTATGAATATGGCCTAAGTCATGTAATATAATTACTGTGAGCCCGTTAACTCATCGTTAAGTGTAAATAATAGAGAAGCATATTTTTCAAATCTGTCAAGTTATTAGTGGGAATTCTTCACCAAACGTTTTCGTATACGACGTGTATGTGTTACAAAAGTCAATGGATCAATGGATAGCAAATATTTTTTCACGGGCATCATGGAAAACTTCTAACATATAGAGTCTTGGGTGTCGTAATTGGTTCAACATAGGTAATATTTGTTATTATTCATTTTGTTGCAAATACGAACAAATTGTAAATGTAAAATTAGTTTTAGAGCTATAATAGAGTAATACGCCAAAACTTGACAAAATAAAAGGATTTTCACTCCTCGGCTCTTAGCCTTTTTTTAGCTTGGCGTGATTCGTAAAAATGGCAGACAAGGTGGATGCTGGTAATAAAAATCTAAATCAAAATAGCTACTTTTTCTTTTGCGCCAGGCCGATAAAATATCAATCATGCCTTTTATGCTAGCCTAGTCGGACGTATAGTAACAGTATTGGGAAATAGGAAACCCTTTGTCTTACCAAACAACAGCATTCTACCCGATTTTCAGTAGGGCTTACACGTTCTAGAAACTAATACAGCTTCCTTTACACAGAAGACGGAGAAAATCTTCTTTTCAATGACAAAACAAAAACAATGAAAACGTTAGATGTTGCATTCCTACTTTGATAATATCCGGTGGTTGTCAAAGACTGCCTCTCAGCTAAGTAGTATTCATGTCATATTCCAGCACTGTCCAATTAGTAGAAAATGAGAGTCCTTTGTGAAGATTTCCTGTCCTAATGTGTTGCAAAAAGTCTCTGAAATCTTTTATACTTTCGCCGTACTTTATACATGTAACAAGATTTAGATCAATCAATTAACAAGATCACCAAAGGAGGGTTTTTTTTTAGATCAATGCATACCTCATGCCAATATGAACAGTGAAAGAAAAAGTTTTTGAGGAAATTTGAAGATTTTTGTAAACCCAGAAAATCCTTTGTTTTCACACCGTTCAAATTATTTATCAGATCAAACCAAATAATATAGAATGCAAGATCGGAATATCGAACATCTGGTTGAGATGAATTGGACTTAAAAAGTAAATATGTGATTATATGAAAATGATAATGTGCAAAATAGTTTATTATTGGCATATTACAATTTTATGTTTTTGGGAGCAGCTTTCAGACAGAATGGTATTGCTTGAGCAAACGCATTGTTTCATCATTAAATCAATTATGGCATAACGCAATTTCAATTTCGCTTGCTGAGGAAATGTGTGTCATCCTATTATTATAAAATACGCAATTGGTTTATGAAAAAAAGAGAATCATGAAATTATAGAGGCTTAGTCAATATTCTTGTAAACTTTGAAGATACCTGTTAAGATACCTGTTAAGATACTTTGTGCTAGTCGCGTTTGCGTTTTACAACTTTTTTGCTACGCAGATAACTTTAAGAATGACTACTTGCTTTGTTCGAAACGCAAATGTGTATATTTCAGCTTTGAGTTCTCATGGTGTTCCTTTGTGCTAAAACTCGAAAAAACAGCTTAGCTTCCAAGAAATTATCTTGGTAAACTGATCCTTAAAATCCACCAACAATAAGAGTTTAATTAAAAATATCTCCAGATATTAAACATCAAAATATCTACCCGTCCTATTGCGCCAGGATAGGAAGCCTACACAGATATACTTTTGTAAATATGTAACACGGAACAATGTTCTTTTAAATGAAATCCGTATATTAAAGGCTGATGAAATTGTTTCATTGGGTCCTTATGCCGTGCGTATTATATTATAAGCTCTCAGGTTTGGGAAAAAATCTGCAAATTTTTGCTACGCAACGAAAGATTCTGAGTTTCCAATTACTTTAATGAGAAAACGTTGCGAGACAAACACTTGAGTATGGTTGTGCTACCTTCACAAAAAAGACAAATGATACTAAAAGCCCCAAAGTTGGCAAAGAATACACTACGCTTTCTCTCAAAAAACGCGTGAGTGTACCATATCCTATACGTAGTCACCACAACAAACTCTTCTGCTGTCAAATTAGGAAAATAGAACTCCTTTGCCAAGATATCTTGCATTTGAATATTGTCATAAATGTATAAAATATCTTGTACTTCAACGCCTGAAAACTTTTTGAAAAGGCAAAGACATGATCATTTGTGATAGATTGTTAATTTTTCAAGAATATGGTGAGTGGACTGGATGCACTAAATTTCCTAAATATATATTTACAAACCAATATATTGCTTATTTTTTGCAGCTTTGGCTATTCCTAGACAAATTTGAGCATAGTAATTGTAAGTGAGATAGGCAACCAATTTTTCACCTTTGCTCTATTCAGAAAACCACTTCATTGCCATCATCATCAAATCAATTTTTTTGCAAATAAAGAAGTAAAATTGATTTGCTTTTACGTCAACTACTACACCACCACTCACAGACTCAAACATCGGACTATTTCACTTGTAGTATAGAGTATGCATTTTTATATAAGCAGAGTAATGTCTGTGTAATGTAATGTAATGTGATACACAATAAATATCATATTGTGGTATCCACTTCCAATTTAAAAATCAGACACCTTCATTTTTTGTGACTTTACATTTTTTCGCTCCGATCACAATGTAATGTAACGAGCACAATGAAATTATAGAATTTCTGATCTTCAAAACATACGTGCATATTTCATTTTTGAGCTATCATGGTGTTTTTTGCGGTGCAAAAATTAGACACAGTAGCACAGTACCACGAAACAACCTTGACTTTTAACTATTCATAATATTCATGTTGTGTCATCTGTAAAATTCGACAACATGTTAGATTGTAATAATAATACCTAGAGAAAAACACGAACAATAACCTTTTCTTTCTTCTTTCCCTCTGTCCTAAAAATTATTTAGACACGACTTTAACATCATGCAAAAATCCGGCTCCAATAGTCATTTTGTTTTTCGACTAGTTTCTGCACATTTTGTAAAGCTTGGCTTTTAATTTTATGTTATTATTACCACAATCTCATAAATTGAGTAAAATATTCAGTGATTTTATCTTTTAACATTAGTACTGTCCAATTATTGGGAGCGAAGATTTTTTTTAAAGATTTGCTGGATTTGCGTATTGGAAGGAGCCTCAAAACCCAACAATTTTCACGCCGCTTAAAATTGTAAGATGGTCTCAACTAATGTGCATTGTAGGTAGATCATTGTCTTCAATTGCATTTTTTGCTATGCGTGTGAAAGTGTACTTAATTTCATAAAGAATTGTGTAAAAGAAATACAAAATCAATTGTTCTAAAAAACTAACAAAAGCTTAATTTTCTTTTATTCGGCACTGCAACTCATATCAGTCTCGTAAGTACTTTTCAAAATATTTCTGCGTCGTGTATTTTGTTTTTGAGCGATTTACACAACAAAATAAAAGTTGTCAGCATCAATAAATCTGACATTATTCTGCAATCATATGATTTTTTCCAGTAAAACTATACTTCTCTCCATGCCAACTTCATCTACGCTGAATTTCATTTAAAGCCGAAATATACAGTAAAATTAATACCATAGCACTATATACCATAGCAGAAAACTCCATACCATATACTCAGCGTTGAGTCCAAATAAATTGGAACGTCTCTCTTTTATATCTGTTTAGTTGTATAAGAGATTTTCTCAGCAATAAAATTCGTGTACAACGTGTGTTTCTCACAAAACTCAATACATTTTGGTCTGTTTTGTCTTGGCGTGGTGTGATACGTAAAAATAACAGAAAAGGTGAATTCTAGAAATACAATCTCCAGACATCAAATATATAGAAAGATCTACTTTTCTTTTTGCGCCAGCAAAAAAAACTACACCAATGTATGTTCCCTGACATGTCACAATGTTCTTTGAAATGGAATCTGCTGAAGACTGATAATGCATCTTTCATTCTTTTTATGTAAGCCAGGTTGGAAGTATTATAAAATTTGTGAAAATGGAACTATTTTTCTTACTGAGCAACAGCATTTGACTCGATTTTCAGTAGGGGTATTAACGTTCTAGAGACTGATACGGATTTGGTTACACAAAAAACGGAGAAAATATTTTCAATGGCAACACAAAAAGATGAAAAACGTTCGATGTTGCATTCTTTCTTTTATTAATTTATACCTTGTTAATTTCCGCTGGTTTTCAAAGACTGCCTCTTAGCTGACTAGCGAACATGACACATTCCAGCCCTGTCCAATTAGTGGAAATGAGAGTCTTTTGTTAGGATTTGCTGTCTTAACGTGTTGCAAAAACTCACGGGAAACTTTTACTTTTTATCTTATTATAACGTATTGTAACAAGGTCACAATACATGAGTATTTTTGTGTGATCAATGCGTAACATAATGCATGCACTACGAAATATATTACTGTATAAACAGAGAAGCAAATTTGATGCTGAAAATGCAAAATATATTCCTTTACTCATATAAATTAATCTGGTGTCTGTTTTTAGAGAAAAGATTACTTCACCGACTTTTTCTTTGGTACTTGTTGAACGAAACGCATTACAATCATTTTCATTGTCAATGTGTTGTTTCGAATAGAAGTTTGCTACGTTTCAGTTTTTCACAACTCCGGAAAAATGTTTTCTTTCTACACCGCACAAATATTTAGTACGATCAAACCAAATAAAAGATCACGTGAACGCAAAATGTTCCTGGGATGAACCAGATTTTAAAAAGTGCATAAATGAATACATGAAAGTGATGAAATATTTTCACTCTTCAAACAGCAGAATAGTTGTACATTTAGCATATTACATTTTTATGTTTTTAGTACCGGCCTTAGGAATTTGAGTTTATTGTCAAATGGGACAAAACGTTGCTGTGTCTTAATCAAACCCCGGGCATTTGCAAGTAGAGGATTTGTCTTGTAAAACCAATTCATTTCAGACGTCACTGACTTATCTAGTGGGCTTCTGTGAAGGTTGAACGCTTACCCTGTATTCTTTCCTTACTACCAGCAACGTAAAGAAAGTATTGGAAAAGATATTTATACACTACTGGGGGTTGAGCGCGTACCCCTACTACTTGTAATCAGATCCTTTCTATCTACTCACCAGCAAAGTTTCACTTGTAATGCAGTGTAGAGTAGACATTTTTGATCAAAGTGCTCCGTAAAATTCACCAACAATGAGAATTCTAATAAAAATATCTCCAAACATTAAACATCAAATTTAAATGATGATTGGGGAGTTACTAAAGTGCACCCCTACGCACCCCCACCCCCCACCCCCCACCCCCCAAAAATCCACCCCCCACCCCGCAAAAATCCACCCCCCACCCCCCAAAAATCCACCCCCCACCCCCCAAAAATCCACCCCCCACCCCCCAAAAATCCACCCCCCACCCCCCAAAAATCCACCCCCCACCCCCCAAAAATCCACCCCCCAACAAAATCCACCCCCCAACAAAATCCACCCCCCAACAAAATCCACCCCCCAACAAAATCCACCCCCCAACAAAATCCACCCCCCAACAAAATCCACCCCCCAACAAAAATCAACCCCCCAACAAAAATCCACCCCCCACCCCCCCAACAAAATCCACCCCCCACCCCTTAACAAAAATCCACCCCCCACCCCCAAACAAAATCCACCCCCCACCCCCAAACAAAATCCACCCCTACCCCCCAACAAAATCCACCCCCCAACAAAAATCCACCCCCAAGAAAATCCACCTGTTCAGTTTCAGTTGGGTTCTAAAGAGGTTTACGGAACTGAATCGCGATTTGTAGTTGAGTTTGGAAAATACAAAATCAGGTAAGAAAAACCCTTGACCAATCTGTCGTTCAGTGTTATATGTTTAGTTAGGTTAGGTTTTTTAGGTTAGATTTTTACCTAAAAACCTTAAATGGAGAGGTAAAAAATTAAGATTTATTAGCCAAAAAATTACCTATTTGTGCCGTTGTCGACGAGTCGATCATTCTGCATTTTTTGGTGTAGATCCAACGGTTGGATTCCAACCTAATAAAGACCTAACCTAACTTAACATAACGACAGATCGGTCAAGAGTTATTCTTACCTTATTTTGTATTTTCCAAACTTAAGTACAAATCGCGATTCAGTTCCGTAAACCTCATTAGAACCCAACTGAAACTGAACAGGTGTGGATTTTGTTGGGGGGTGGATTTTTGTTGGGCAGTGGATTTTGTTGGGGGGTGGGGGGTGGATTTTTGTTAGGGGGTGGAATTTGTTGGGGGGTGGGGGGTGGATTTTTGTTGGGGGGTGGATTTTGTTGGGGGTGGGGGGTGGATTTTTTGGGGGGCGGGGGTGGATTTTGTTGGGGGGTGGGGGTGGATTTTTGTTGGGGGGTGGATATTGTTGGGGGGTGGATATTGTTGGGGGGTGGATATTGTTGGGGGGTGGATATTGTTGGGGGGTGGATATTGTTGGGGGGTGGGGGGTGGGTTTTTTGGGGAGTGGGGGGTGGATTTTGTTGGGGGGTGGATTTTTTGGGGAGTGGGGGGTGGATTTTTGTTGGGGGGTGGGGGGTGGATTTTTTGGGGAGTGGGGGGTGAATTTTTGTTGGGGGGTGGATTTTGTTGGGGGGTGGGGGGTGGATTTTTTGGGGGGTGGGGGTGGATTTTTGTTGGGGGGTGGATTTTTTGGGGGGTGGGGGGGGGATGGGGGTGCGTAGGGGTGCACTTTAGTAACTCCCTGATGATTGAAACGATTTTTGAGGAATCGATACATTACTGTCGAGCATTCGACCACTACTGTGATTATCTTCAGGAGATCTACTTGTCCTTTTGTGCCACAAGAAGAAGCCTTTGAAAACACGCTATATGACACGCCACAATGTTCCCTGAAATGAAATCCGCTGGCATAAAGCGTGCAAATATCTTTTCGTTGCTGTTCATGGATGCCGACTCTGCTGTATTATATAACTGGCAAGAGGGAAATATCTGTAAATGCTTTTGAGAAATGATGCGAGTTCATCCTATGTACAAACTGGTAATTAATATGGCTTAATCCATTTGTAGCAAATGTGAAAATATAATTCCGAACTTATGCAATCCTAAATTATAATAGATTTTACAGTTCACATTATCTCGATTCAGTAAAATCGACCGGCTAACAGTAATGCTTATAAAGTAATTATCAAATGATTAAGCCTTAAGTGGCCAAACTAGGAAGAAAATTTTCGTTGATACCAGCTGCTTCAAACTTCATTGCAAACAAATACCGTTTTAAACGTATTAAATCCCGTTAAAGGCAAAAACACTTAGTTGTGAATTGTGCACGAATAATAGATTTGTTAAATGAATGACTATTCTCAATTTGAGTATTATTGGCTCTGTGGTTTGGAAAAATCACTACAAATTTTTAGCGATTCCCTTTAAAATGCCCCCAAGAGAAAGCATTGCACTTCCAAAGAAACACTCCAGGAACGTTGTGCTACAACTACAAGATAAATACATATCAAACCAAAAGCCCCAAACGTTGGCAAAGGATATGCTATACTTTCACCCAAGCAGCGTGAGTATTCTATATATCTTGTTAATATACGCTAGTTGTTAATTACTACTTATTAGCTAGGTAGACAACATTAAAAAGTCTGGTACACTGCTATTAAGAAAATAGGACGCATTTGTTGAAACTTTTTGCGTATGGGTATTTTCATGAATGTAAAAATATGTTGCACTTCAACGCCTTTGAAATTTTTACAATGACCAATACACTTCATCATGTATGATAGATCAATGATAAAAATCAAAAATCATCGCAAAATTTCTTAAATAGGTATTTCTTAACCTATTAATTGCTTATTTTTGCAGCTTTGGCTATTCAGAGAATCAAACATATTGGCATCATCCAGTCCTGATTTTTCTTACAAATGCTTGCATTTTTCTATCAGCATTGTTTTCCATTATTGGAAGGGAGAAGGAAGACTACCATTTTTTCAGCTTTTCTAATACTTATTGTTAGTGATAATTTAGTATTATATTAAACTTTTAAAATACTATTTTATCCGCCCTAAATAGCTCCTGTTATATTGCATTTTCATTTTGTTCTAGCCAAACGCTTCTTTTCTTTGATGATCTTTAAATTGCTAAATAGATTTCTTTTCTTTGTATTTCATAGAATTGCTAGAATTGTGAACAGAATCTGGTTCTCAACGTGCGTTGTCTTTTACTTACATTTCCGTTTGGATATGATACACCTTTTTGAATATATCTGTCTTTGTTTGCCCCAATGACAAGAACACAGAGAACACTTGAGTAACGTTCTTCGACCCAAACCTGAAAAATACGCAAGAGACTAGAAGCTTCACTTCAACCTTGGCACACTACTCGCAGCCTTTTCTCCGAAATTGCGTGGGTATGTGTGCTTGAAAGAGCTCATTTCTTCCCCTTTCTAAATTCAATTTTCATGAAAAACCAGCTTCTTCTCTTCAAGCGGAGCAACATGACACACGATTTTCAGATAAGTAGAAAATACAGCTTTCTTATAGAAAACATGCTCAAAGTGTTTGTTCTTTTAATGCCAGCATGAAAACAATGGAAGCTGCAATTGGTTAATGCATTCCTATATCTGCTTTGTTAAAATGTACGTTGTTAAATTCCGGCTTTTAATCACTAATACCCAATTAATTAGAAAAAAAACAAAATAAATTTGAACACTGTCCAATTAGTGAAAATTAAAATTTTTGTGAAAATTTCCTGTTTTTGGGTATTGTAATTAGTTTAAAAAATTGCTTTGCATCAATGCCGTACACATTTTGTGCCAGGTCACACCAAGTAGTGAGTAATGAAAGGTTAAAGAAGAAACTATTTTTTCAGATACTAATATAAACAGAATTTAAAAAGTTATAAGCTCTGCATACAAATAGTGAACATACTTGCATTTGCAGTTTGAAAACAATTAATTAACACAGGAGCATTCCATTTTTCCTGATTCTGGCTCTGCTATAAGACTAAACGTTACTACGTTGTTTATACAAAAAATGGTGATGTAAATACATGCAACATTAAAAAAATGAAAAACAACATATAATTAATTGTAAAACGGGAAGAAAGTTGGATAAGATATCGTGGAAATATAGGTTTTGGGAAATCGTAATAAGAACTACGGAAAATGATACAATATACAAGTATATCTATTCATCAAACTGGTGATAAATATGGTGCCAGCTCTTCTTAACAAAAGTAGCAATATAACTTTGCACCTATAGTATCAGAGCGATTGGATATATTGTAAAGCCGGAATACTTATTTTGATACTTTGGACATCGACATCACCTTTAATGGTTACAACTGGACTAACAGAATCTTTGACATCAAATATGTTTTCGTAATAATTTTAATATTTAAGAACGAGCGGCAATTCAAATTGTTGCTATCTGTATTTCAATCAACAAATGTTTTATATTGTGGCAATAATTTTATTCTTGGACTTATAATACAACTTTGGTTACACACACGACCAGAGATGGCTCGCGGGTTAAAATCTAGGCCGGGTAACCCGTTTTTGCCCGGGTTTTAACGCTCCCACCCGGCACCTGGCTGGGCTGAGTTTTTTGGGCAATAATAAAGCCCCATGTTAAATTTAAACCCATACATGGCGCCATTTTCTATGGCCCCATGTACATGCATGTATATATAATAAAATAAAACCCGTTAATGCTCGTTAATACCCAAAAACCCGTTAATGCCCGTTAATACCCAAAAACCCGTTAATGCCCGTTAATACCCAAAAACCCGTTTTTACCCATTTAAACCCTACCCGGCGGGTTTAAATGTGGAAACCCGCGGGTTTAGCCATCTCTGCACACGACGCAGAAATTCTTTTTCAGTTATATGCACGCAGTTTAAAGTTTTAAGATGCTTAAATCAAGTTTGCATTGCTATAAGATCATTCGGTTTTGAACGTGGTGGTGTCTGTTATTCTTTTGAACGTATGCTTAGTTTCGGAAATTTTTTTAAACAGATTTAAAACTTAGTGCTCTAAAAACAAAACTAACTGTTGAATTGTTTGAGACAATTGATTCGAGATCAGTTTATTTGTCTATTTATATACGCGGCTTAACATTAGTAAAGTAACATTAATTATGTGTATGTGCTGTAGAGCTGTCGATTTCGGGTAAGCCAACCCGCTAACTTGCACTTGCCTGCGTTTACCCGCACCCGCGGGCGGGCGGGTTGAAAAAAATTAGGAACCTGCGGGTACGGGCGGGCTGACCGATGAAATTTTTGCGGGTACTTGCGGTTACCCGCAACTTTTTTCATATACCAGTTTCTATCATATAGGATTCCTTTGGATATAAAATTAATGGCTATTGATGTATAATCTTTAGCACTAAAATCAATAGACATTTTAAATTACAATTACATATACATATGCAATTTGTAATTATCGTTATGTTCCTGTTCTATTATCTAATTTCGACAGTTTGTCTTTTTTAACAATTCTTTGTATAGAAAACAAGTGAAAACATGCAAAGTATTACTTGTTTTGTTTTATTACAAAGATAGATAGATCCATGCATTGATAAGCAAAGTGCTGGTTTCAAAGTTTGAAATTCAATCTAAATATTAACTTATGACAGAATTTTGTTAGAAAATTCGGCACTGACGAATATGTTGCACTGTAATATGCACTGAAGAATTTTATTAGGGTTTTAAATGATCTTAACGCTAATACGACTCGAGTTTTTCAAGACATGTGTATTTAAAGAGACATTAAAGCAAAGTATTGTCACTTATTTTGGAAAAAAATATTATATAGTTTTTTCGTTAACCTGCAGTTACCCGCGGGTAACCGCAAGTGCAAGTTGGGATTTTTCCCAGCAAGCCTGCAAGTAAGCGCAAGTAAGCCCATGCAAGCGAGCAAGTGCAAGTATGGGCGGGTTGACTGATTTGGACTGATCCGACAGCTCTAATGTGCTGGCCTATTCAATGACCAGCAATAATAATACTGTCATGTTACCTGGAATGTGCTTACGCAACATTCCACTTCTTTCGACTTCAATTTAGTACAAACATAATTGTTTTACATAGCATAACAAACTTCATTCATTTCATCTTCTATACCACACAAACATTACGTTTGCTGACATAATATACTTATATTTCACACCCTCCTCAAACGTTATGTTGGAGTTTTCATCTTGCTGGTGTTGTTCCTTTTCTGTTTCATTCTGCTACGCTGCTGCTTATTTTCTATTTCTGCGTTTCCTTTATCATATAAAATTCTTTACTTGCTTTTAAAGTAATAAAGTTCCACTGCGATAGATATGCATGGAATACCAGTTAAATAAAGTAACCTGTTAAGATTACTATTACTGCTACTGTTACCAAAGTCATTAAAACTTTGTTTTTCTTCTTCTCTTCATCCATGTTGCCCTCCTTAAACTGAGAGGTCAAAACTTGCATTCTTTTCTCAGAGTAGTCTATGCGACTAATATTTCCATTTTCTGCTGTTTCATGTTTTTCTTCATTACTAAAGCCTTTACAGCTTTAATAGCTTCAACGACAAAATTCATCATTATTTTGCTTCTGACTTCTGTCTTGTTGCTCAATTCCAGTGGACAGATTTCATTTTCTCCATTTGCGCATTCTTCCTCGCACAAAATTCCAGTGATTCCGTTTTCTGGTACACCTTGTACAGGCGTAATATTCAGATTGATTCCTGCTAGCATCATGAATAGCAACATCAAAAATGTTAATATAGAATTCTTCAGTGGTTTTCCTACTTCCACAGTATATTCCATTTCTTCAGTTTCTTCCGGTTCTGTCTCCTTTACGGTGACATGCTCTTTTTGGGACTTGACTTCTTCAACAACAGGACTGAACAAATCCTGGTAACTTATAATTTTCTGCTCAAAGTCATTTGCTGACTTGTCACTTTCCAATTCTGACTTTCCTGCGGCTGCGTGCATGCCAGCAAAAAATGCTTTGTTCACTGGTACATGTCCTTCTTCCATTTTCTCGGATTTTGCATTTGGACACTCACTCTTCCAGTGACCTTTCTGGTTACAATTGTGACACGGAAACTTCTTCTTCAATTGGGCAATTTCCTCCTTAGACTTCCTCTTCCGTCCAATTTTAAATGCCTTGTTTCCTGATTCACACGTTGAGTGTGAAAATTCATTTTCTTCTAATTCCCAGACTTTAAGTCTTTCAAGCAAATGTGCTGACGTCTGTTTCCCTGTTTCCGCAGATCGCCAAGCTTTTTTAAACTGCCTGTAGCGGTCATCCATCAGACTGGACAGGACCCTGGCTACGATTTGCTCATCATCTACAGTAACCTTTAAGGTTTGTAGCTGAGCCGCAATACCTTGAATTTCACACATCGTTTTGACTGGTGAATCATCTGCTTTTACATTATAAAATCTCTGCCATAGCAACTGCTTGTTCTCTCCAGCGCTGCTCTCATACATAGTTGCCAATTTTGCCCAAATTTCAATGGCATTTTTGCAACTTGATACTCTTTCTACCACTTCATCAGATGTGCTCATGAGAATGGCAGTAAAACAATCATGGGCTTTCTGATTCCAATCCTTCCTGTCCTCAACAGCCGTGTTGGGTGGTCGTTTCAACGTTCCATCAACAACATGTATGGACTCGTGTGCAGTGAACACTGCCACCATCCTCATTTTCCACACCCTGTAGTTTTGTGAGCCAGTCAATTTCGTAACTGAGCTAACGTGGTCGCCATTTTGAGAAACTTTTTCAGTTTCCAAATTACTTTGAATTCAAATATCCTTTTCTTTTTCAGAAAAGTTTCTTCAAGTTTCCTACGGGAATTTTCTGATATCTTCTTCAGAAAGTCTACTTTTCTTTTTAGCAAAGCTGTTAGAGCTTAATCGTGCTGATGACGTGTTGAATTGTTTGAGACAATTGATTCGAGATCAGTTTATTTGTCTATTTTTATACGCGGCTTAACATTAGTAAAGTAACAATAATTATGTGTATGTGCTGGCCTATTCAATGACCAGCAATAATAATAGTGTCATGTTACCTGGAATGTGCTTACGCAACATTCCACTTCTTTCGACTTCAATTTAGTACAAACATAATATTCTTACATAGCATAACAAACTTCATTCATTTCATCTTCTATACCACACAAACATTACGTTTGCTGACATAATATACTTATATTTCACACTAACTTATCACTTTTTATTCTGCACTACATAAATATCTATCCGTTTGGTACCTTTTTAAAATACCTTCCCAGTCAACAACTGCTTGGCTGAGTTTTAGTGAATGTCAAAAACATATTCCGTTTTTTGGTATTATTTGTTCTCTTTGTCAAAACGAAAAAGACAACGGAACGCAATACATTGCGTGTTACTGAATGCAAATTTCACTTGACTTTCCACCAAATTATTAAACTCTGAATTGTCTCAGTCAGATTTCTGTTATTTTTACCCATACATTGGCATAATTTCATTTGTAATGTAGTTCAAATACTGAATGAGTTAGATCGTGCAATCTGTTAAGTGGCAAATGAGATTTACTCAGCAAACGTATTAGTGTGCGACGTGTATTTCTCACAAAATCATGAAAATCAATAAATAGTGAATTCAATGCAAATAAATTTGTACTCAAATACCATTGATAGGAATGAAACACAATTCCCGAAATCAAATTAACTGATGCTGCAAGGTTACACAAAACGTATTAAAACCATATAAGGGGTGAATTCTACTAACATAATTTATTCAGATATCAAATATCAATTGATATATTTTTCCTTTGGTACCGGGAGAATAAACCTACACCCCTAGAATTCACCTGCACGGTACATGACATGCCACTGTGCCACTTTGAATAAAATCCTCAGAATGAAGACTGATAAAATCTTTTCGTTGCTATTCATGTAAGCCGAGTCAGGTGGATTACACAAATGGTGAATAGAAAACTTTTACAATCCTTAGTAAATGATGCGAGTATATTCTATGTACCAATTAGTAATTAATAAAGTGAGACATTTTTGTAGCAAAACTGGAAATATAATCCTGTGCATATACAATCCAAAGGTTTGGGTTGGGTTGGGTAAATGTGTTCAGACCAGAGTATTTCGATACTATAAAAATCAGCTATAAAGTTTCATTTTAACCACGCTGCTAACGTTATCATTATTTAGGTTATGATTTTGGAAGCCTTTGATATGCAAATGGTTTTGGGGTTTTTTTTCAACAGACTGTAGTTTAAATCCTGGTGAACAGTATTCTCTGAATTTCCTGTTTTCATTTAGGCATTAGTATACTCTTACGGCTTTAACCAAAAATTAAAGAAAGGCTTAATATAAACAAAACCCAAATTTGTGTCAGAATACACTTATCACTTGTTCAATATTACACACATTATAGAATGGAATTCATGACAATTATCATAAGAATTGTAGTCACAGTTATAGAGTTCTTGAAATCTAATGCTAATTTCTATGGCGACAACTAATTTATTTATTTCTGGACTTGCAAATTACGCATTTTTATTGCTCTTAATATTCACCCTAAAACGACTAATAACGGAAAAAGCATTTTTGTTCTACTAGAAATTTTAAAGGTAGTGACAAATTACCAAGTGATTTAATTTTTTAATCATACCTACATTAAGAGTAAAGAAATACCGCACTGCGTTCTCTTTTATTCTTCTGTGCATTTTTATCAGTGTGCAAGCCATTTTTTTAAAATACGGTACTGCAACGTTGTTACAAAACGATTTGACTAGCATCATCAGATTCAACTTTTTCTCCTAAGCAAACGAAGTTTCCAAGAACTCCTTATGCCCTTCACACGTCAACAACATTTCTGCTGAATTTCAATGAACGCCAGAAACATAGTCAGCTTCTTTTGGGTCTATTGGTTGCCCTTCGAGAAAGAAAGGTTGAGAAGAAACGTAATACACTACTACGTGTTGGTGTTTCCTCCCCTTTGTTTTCAAGTACATCTGAAATAAGCTAAAACCATTAAATTACGACTTATAAATCTATCATCTTTGCTGCAATCAATTTCAAAAAAGCCAATGAGGGGGTAAGTCAATGTATTTAAAGTCTTGCAATGTAACTGCTATGTGCTTTTACTATTTACTCAGCTAAAAATGTAAATAATAGATTAGTGCCTTCTGCTTTGCAGATCTGTTAAGTTGCAAATGAGACTTCCCTAGGAAAAGTATTAGTGTGCGACGTGTAATTTTCGCAAACTTTTAAACCAATTAAAACACTTACAGCTTTATTAGCTCGCTGTTTTAGCAGAGGATCTATTGCAGATATCGGTGTCCGTGTGTCCGTCTGTCTGTCCGTAGACTTTATTTTTAAACCAGGCTAAACCGGCTCCAGACCAGGTTAAATCAGCTCTAAACCAGGCTAAATCGGCTCTAGACCGTGCTAAATCGGCCCTTGACCAGGCTAAATTGGTTACAAACGCCTAAAATGGGCTATTGTTTACTAATAGTTCAAGGGTTTTATTCGTATTATCGTCTTTAGCAGCGAGCATTTTTAATGGTTTACCATGGACGTTTAATACTTGATGATAATGCAATATTATACTAAACTTTTAAAGTAATATTTATTCAGCAACAAATAGCTTTTCTGTTTATTGCGAGCTTTTCTGTTTATTGCGTGGTTTATATTTTGTGCTAGCAAAACGATTCATTGATGATGCTTCAAATGCTTAATAGATTTCATTCGATCGTATTGCATAGAATATCTAGAATTGTAATTTAAACATCCATGGTAAACAATAAAAGATGCTCGCTTCTATGGACGCTAGAAAATAAAGTAGACGGACGGACAGACAGACAGACACACACACAACTGTCTCGGTATAATATATTTTTACTCAATTTGAGAAAAAATATTTTCCAACTCTGGAAAATAAAGTAGACGGACGGACAGACAGACGGACACAAAACTGCTGAAATAGCTCCTCTGCAAAGCAGCAAGCTTATAATCAGACTCTATACGCTGTTTAACAAATGCTTTGGCATACATTTCCTTTTGGAAATGGTACACGTGTTTAAGATACTTTTTATACATTTTCTTTGTTATTACATTCTAAACACTTGTGAAGTTTTTACTGCCAACTTTTGCTGCACAGAGTCGCATTTCTGAATGCTTGTGTCTCAATTTGCTCTGACAATAAAAACAGAGAACACTTGAGTTGTATTCGTCCACTCTGGCAAGCAAAATACGTACCTAGACTAAAATCCATAACGTTGGCAAACTTCACGCGGCGCTTTCTCTTTATAGCGTGGGCGAAGTATGTTTTAGTGAGCTCTTTTTTCTACTTTCCAATTCATACTTCATGGAAATCCGGCTTTTTCTTATGGGAGTAAACAACATATCACGGAATTTCCAGCCATATAAACAATACAGTTTAGCCCATAGCAAAGACTCAAAACTTTTATTCTTTAGTGTCAATATAAAAAGAGTAGAAACTGCAAACTTTGGTTGTTGCATTTCTACATCTGTTTTGCTAAAATATATGTGGTTAAAATTCGGGTTTTTATAAATGATACCCTATTAATGAGGTTGAGGTAGGTCTTACCTGATAGACACATGGTAAACTTAAAAACTGTCCAATTAGTGAAAATGGAAGTCTAATGTTAAGATTTTCTGTCTTTGAGTATTCTCAAATATTAAGAATGCTGCTTTTCTTCAAAGCCGCACAAAATATTCGGCACTTCAAACTAAATAATAAGCAACTAAAGATTAGTTTTTTGCGTTGCCACTCGTCGTCAACTGACGTTCTTAAATAAAGCAACGGCATTGCTATCATCATCAAATCCGGAGTGTTATATTTACAGAAGTATTCCTAGTAAAACTAACTACCTTCACATGTCAACAACTTGTTTAATGAATTTTAATGAAAGCCAAAAACGTAACACTCGAATCTTTACTTTCTTTCTATTTGTGAAAACAAGATATAGAAATTAATAGGGAAAAAACGACATCGACATCAAATTTAATAGTTACAACCTGAATAACAGAATCTTTGACATCAAATATATTTCTGAAATAATATTAATATTTTAGAACAAGCAGCAATGCAAATTCTTGCTACCTGTATTTCATTCAACAAATTTTTTATATTGTGGCAATAATTTTCTTCTAGAACTTAAAATAAAAGTTTGGTTACACAAGAGACGCAAAAAATCTTTTTTCAGTTATTTTCACGCCGTTTAAAGTTTTATGGTGCTAAAAACAAGTTTGCATTGCTACAAGATCATTTTCCTTTCCCTTCAACTTGGTGTTTGTTATTCCCTTGAACATACGCTTCATTTCGGAAACGGTTTTTTTAAATAGATTTAAAACTCAGTGCTTTAAAAACTAGCAAAACTTAAAACCTTTTTATTCTGCACTGCATATCTATCTGTATGGTAGATATTTAGAATACCCTTAAAGTGATTGCCAAAAACATATTCCGTTTTCTTTGGTATTATTTGTTCTTTTTGTTAAAACGAAAAATAAAAAGGAACGCAACACATTACATGTTAGTCAATGCAAATTTCACTTGAGTTTCAACCAAATTATTTAACTCTGAAATGTCTCAAAATTATGTCCTTTCTACACATACATTAGCATATTTTCATTTGTAGTGTAGCATAGGCATGTTCAAATGCGCTGACTAATGTTAACTGTGGCATACTATTATCCACTCGTAACGGGTTGGTAATTTAATCATAAAAACAACTGAGTATTGGGCATAAGAATAAGTAGAATAACTTGAACATGGTGGCACAATTAAAATTTGTAATTACGAATGTGAAAAATATGTACATGCTTAAATTTAAGCAATATAATTAGCATGTGCTATACTCCAATATAATCAACTCAGCGTTAAGTCCATATACTAAATGCGCTGGTTAGTGTGATCTGTTAAGTTGCAAATGAGGTTTTCTAAGCAAAGGTGCAAATTTGCGGCGTGTATTTGTCACAAAAAGTTTAAACTCAATAACTATTGAATTCGTGGCAAATATATTTTACTGGCATATCAATGAAAGGAAAGAAACAAAATTCAAGACATCAAATTACTGATACTGTAAGGTGGTACAAAACCATACATTCTAGTAATTATTTTATTCACACATCAAATATCGAAAGGTCTATTTTTTGTAGCAGAAAGATAAACCTACATCAAATAATTCACATCTACATCACGTGACATGCGTGTTCTTTGAATAAAATCTTCAGAATGATAACTGATAAAATCCTTTCATTGCTTTTCATGTAAGCCGAGTCGGGTGTTTTACACAAATGGTGAATAGAAAACCCTTAGAATTTCCTTAGTAAATGATGCGAGTATATTCTATGTATCAATTAGTAATTAATATGGTGAGATATTCGTGTAACACAACTGGAAATATAATCCTGTGCATATACAATCCGAAGGTTTTGGTAAATGTTTTCAGACCTAAGTATTTGTATACTATAGAAATCTAGCATAAAGTTTCATTTTAATCACGCTGCTAACGTTATTATTATCTAGGTTATAATATTGGAGGCCTTTGATATGGAAATTGTTTTGGTGGTATTTTTCAACAGACTGTAGTTTAACTCCTGGTGAACAGTATTCCTTTTTTCAATTAGGCATTGGTATACTCTTATGGCTTTAAGCATAAATTAAAGAAATGCTGAATATAAACAAAACCCAAATTTGTGTCAGAATATACTTATCACTTGTTCAAAATTACACACGTTATAGAACGGAATTGATGACAATTATTATAATAATTGTAGTCACAGTTTTAGAGTTCCTGAAATCTAATGCTAGTTTTTATGGCGGCATCTAATTTAATTTGATTGCTGACTTGCAAATTATACATATTTTATTTCTTTTAATATTCACCACAAAACGACTAATAACGAAAAAAGTTGTTTTGTTCTTTTATAAATTCAAAAGGTAGTGAAAAATTACCAATTAACTAAAGGCTTTTTTAATCATACCTACACTAGAAGTATAGAAATATCGCATTACGTTCTCTTTAATTCTTCTATGCATTTCTATCAGCATGGTAGCCAATTTTTACGAAACGTTACTGCGTCGTTACATTTAAATATTTAAAGACCAAAACGAATTTGTCAGCATCATAAAATTCAACTTTTTCTACTAAGCACACGACTTTTCCAAGTAAAACCAATTTTCTTTACACGTCAACAATATTTCTGCTGAATTTGAGTGAAAGTCGAGAACATATGCAGTTTTCTTTGGTATTTTTGTTACCCAAAACTGAAGGTTGAGAAGAAACATAATATTCCACTACGGGTTAGTGTTTCCTCCTCTTTGTTTTTAAGTAGATCTGAAATAAACCTAAACCAATCTAAAACCATTAAATTACGACTTATAAATTAATCATTTTTGCTGCGATAAATTTCGAAATACCTAATAAGGAAAAAATCCTAGTACTTATACTCTTGCCATGTAACTACTATCATTTACACTGCTAAAAATGTAAATAATACATGAGATTCTTTATTTTATACGATCTGTTAAGTTGCAAATGAGATTACCGTAGGAAAAATATTAGTGTGCGATGTGTAGTAGCGGCAAACATTTAATCAAATCAGAGTATTTTTAGCTTTTTAAATGCTTGATGATAATTTATTTTTATACTCCACTTTTAAAGTAGTATTTACTCAGCAACAAATGGCTTGACTGTTTTCCGCGTAATTTTTACTTTGTTCCACCAAAATGATTCTTTGATGTTCTTTGAAGTACTAAATAGATTTCATTTGATCGTATATAATAGAATTGCTAGAATTGTAATTGAGTAGTCAGACTCTCTAAGCTCTTTAGTGAACATTTCCTTTTGGAAATGGTACACTTTTGTAGCTAACTTATATTCATTTCATTTACTAATAACTTCATGAAAACATGTCAAGTGTTTACTACCAACTTTTGCTGAGTCGGCTTACAGATTCGAATTTCTGAGTACTTTTGTCTCAATTTGCTCTTAGGAGAAAAACAGAGAACACTTGAGTATCATTCTTCTACCCTGACAAGCAAAACACGTACGTAGACTGAAAGCCCCAACGTTGGCAAACTTTCCGCAGCGCTTTCTCCTGAAAGCATGGGCGAAGTATGCTTGAGTGATCTCAGGATTTCCAGCCATGTAAACAATACAGTTTAGTCTATAGCAAACACTCATAAGATCTTTTTTGTTTTAGTGCCAACTTGAAAAAAGTGGAAGGTACAAGCTCTGGTTGTTGCATTTCTATTTCTGTTTTACTAAAGTATACGTTGTTAAAATCGGGGTTTTTATAAATGATAACCTAATTATGAGATAGGTCTTACTTGATAGACACATGGTAAAATTGAGAACTGTACAATTAGTGAAAATGAATGTATTTTGTTAAGATTTCCTGTCTTTGAGTATTCTCAAAGTTTAAGGATGCTGCCTATCCTTAACGACGAACAAAATATTTGACAGATCAAACCAAATGATAAGCAACTAAAGATTAAATGATGCAGTGAATATTATTGCGTTGCCATTCGTCGTCATCTGACAGTTCTTAAATAAAGCAAACGCATTGCTATCATCATCACATCTGGACCTCTCATATTTGCAGAAATATTCCTTGTAAAACTAATTACCTTCACATTTCAACAACTTGTCTAGTGAATTTTAGTGAAAGCCAAAACACAACACCAGAATCTTTCCTTTCTTTCTATTCGTGAAAACAAGATATAGAAATTAATAGAGAAAGACTCATTACAGTAGTGAAGTGGATGCGTACCACTACTTGTTATCAGATTATCAAAAGCTGCAAAGTTTTTCTAACAACCCACAAAATAGCATAGCGTCACTTGTAATACAGTGTTAATATTTCCAGTCAACCATTGTAATGTTTTGTCCGTCACTTTATTAGTGGTAAATATGCAACTGGATTTGTAAGCACAAGAGAAATATGCCTTAGTAGATCCGAAGGTTCTGGTTTATTTTCATGCACAGAAGGTTGTGATGTTGTAGAAACAGACATCATTTCGAATCGGCTACGACTAGAATAGCAGAATCATGGACATGAAATATGTTACGTTAATATTTTTAATATTTTGGAACGAGCTACAAATCAAATTCGTGCTACTTGTATTCCAATTAAAACGGTTTTTGTATTTTGGCATTATATTAGTGACGAGCTGAAGCTCAGGCTCCTTCTTTTTTCCTTTTTTGGCTCAATTTTCAAGAAAAAACCAGGTATTGCTTACAAAGCAATAAATCCTAATATTTTCAGTTGCGGCTTACGGTCTAGTGCAAAATACAACTTTGGTTACACAAAAGACGCAGAAAATCTTTTTCATATGATTTCACGCCGTTTAAAGTTTTAAAATGTTATAACAACTTTGCTTTGGTACAAGGTCATTATGTTATCACGAAGGTGTCTGTTATTTGTCTGAACGTGAACTGAATTTTGTAAATGGATTTTTAAAATAGACTTACAACGCAGTGCTTTAAAAACTAATCACATTTCATCCCTTTTTATCGTGCGCTACATTTGTATCTGTCTGGTAACTACTCTAAAATGCGTTCACACGTCACCAACTTCTCCGCGCAATTTCAGTAAAAACCGAAACATATTCCAATTCTTTTGATTTTTGTTTCCCTTGCGAAAACAAATGTTGAGAAGAAACATAATACACCACTTGTTTACGAATGCACACCTTTTTCACAAGGTGATCCTTGAACGCTGAAAAATTTCAGAATTCTGTCCTTTTTACTCAAGCAAAATCGTAGTATCATTTGTAGTGTAGCGTAGTGATATTCAGTTGCGCTGAATAGTGGTCCTTGCATAAGTTACTAGTGATGGATAGGATTCATATTCATGAAAAATTGAATTACGGCTTCTCACTAAATAATGCTGGAACAAATTAATATCAAAGTCGCTAACGTGAAAAAGCATATGAATGTACTAAAATTCATGCAATGTCATTATTTTCAACTCAACCGCCAATTCTAAGTAATAGAGGCGCAAAATCGTGGTATCTATTAAGTCACAAATGCGATAAACTCAGCAATAATGTAAGTGTACGACGTGAATTTGACACAAATAACAATAAGTAGCAAATTCGATGCAAAAAAATTTTCCTGTCATTAATGAAAACTCATTAAACGTGAATTCAGATTTCCAAAAAATTAATGAAAATCAAGCGTGTGAGTTCCAATTTTTGGCTATTTTTATGTGCCGCAATTTACCAAAATATAGAAATTTCCAATCCTTGGGTTTTTACTTTTTGCTTGACTGCTTATTAGCTTGCGAACGTAACTACTGCTTGTACTGGCCAATTAGTGAAAACGGTAACTTTCTTGTACAGGTTTTTGCTGGGTTTTGCATGTTGCAAAGAAGCTGTGAAATGAGTCATTTGCACGCCGTTTGAAGTTTTAAGAAGGTCAACAAAGCTACTCATTGCTTTTAGATCAAGTTATATTTCGGTGGTTGCCCGGTTTGTGTCTGAAAATGATGTAAATTCATAAATGGTTATTTAAAATAAATGCAAAGTCCAGTGTTTTTATCCTGCACTCCATACCCCACCATAATCAAATCTGACTTTTTGCAAGCACATGAATTTTCCTAGTAAAATTAATTTCCTTCTACACGCCAACAACTTCTCTTGTGGACTTCAGTGAAAGCTGAAAACCCGCTCCGCTTCTATTTTATATTTAATTACTTTACAGCAATACCATTAACACGTCGTCAGGTCTATACTAGAGAAGATTACATTCATCCATCTGTTAAGTTGTTTATTGGATTTCCTTACTGAAAGTATTAATGTCCGAAGTGTATTTCAAATACAGTATTTGTGTTTGTGTATTTGTTTATAAGATAGTATCCAATGAAACCTTCTGAAATAAGATCAAACAGAATTCCAGAAAACCAAATAAAATTGGTACTGCTCAGAGGTATAAAATATAGTATAACCATACAGAATATGAATTTTAGAAATAAGTGTCTCCAGACATCAAATATCAAAAATATCTATTGCTCCTGTTGTGCCAGCAAAATAATCCTGCTCCCACATATTTTAACCGTACATTAGATTTCATGGCACAGTGTTCTTTGACATGAAATCTAAAAACTGAAGACCAAAAAAATCACTTCACTTGGTCTGTATGTAAACAGAGTCGGGTGTACTTACAATATATCCTAACCCTGTTCAAAAAATGGCATTTCCGTTGACTAGTGCAAACTTGCGTGCTTTCTAATTCCAAACCCATAACACTTCAAACGTATTGGCTGAGTAATTGAGCTTTATCAACTTAAGCAATACAAACTTTAATGTTTGTGAAAACAATACCACAATTTTGGTACAATTTTGCTACACGGACACAGACTTGGTATTCTCAATTTGCTCCAAAGAAAAAAAAAATTCCAGAGAGAATTTTAAATAGTGATTCTCTACTTTCACAAGAAGAAAGGCTCTGAGAGTAGAAGCCCAAACGTTTGCAAAGGTCCTTTGCCAAAGGATAATATACAGAGCTTTCTCCAGAAAAGCTTGGGTTTACCATGTTGAAGTTCAGGATCCCACTTTCTCCTTTTTTAATTCAAGTTTTATAAAACCGCGTATGCCTACCACAAATTTCAAGCAGATCAAATTTTTGCTAAGAAATCTCAGAATTCCTTTAGCTCTTCACTAGACCGGAAATTTAAAAAACCGAGAAGGAACCCACGCCGGAGATCTGAGGAACAGGAGAGTTGAAAGATCAGCTTCGGCGAAACACGAAGACAAGTATTCATTTTTGGAAATACGGATACTTTCCGGCAGTTAGGCAACAGTAGGACGTGTAAAGGGGAAAGAGGATAGTTTAGCAGGTATTTTGGGAAACTAGACATTTTAAAAAACTTATCCGTGCACCGAACGAGTTAGAACAAGTGCCTCATCTTGGGGAAACCACAACAAATATAATCTTTTATTACCAGATTTTCCAGGAAATGCTTTTAGACAAAACCTTTCTACGTAGTACACTTTTGTCATTGTAGCAAACGCATTGATTCCAGCATCAAATCCGGAGATTTTTACAAGTGCAGAAATACTCCCAGTAAAACTAATTCCCCTCACACGTCACCATCATGTCTAGTGGTTTTCTGTGAAACCTCCAGCGTACCCCGTAATTTCCCCCTTTTCTTTAATTAGTGAAAGCAAGATATAAAAATGAATGGACAAGAAACTTATCCCCACATAGTGTATGTGAGTACCTCTAACTGTAATCCAATCTAAAAGCTAAGATTTTGGCCTGTCTACCCACACAAAAGCATAGTTTCACTTACACTGTAGACATATTCAGTTACGCTTGCTAATGGTCTGTGCGTCATTTTATCGGTTTTACAAATGAAAGTGGGCTAATGCGCACAATTTAATCACAAAACTGCGGAGTACATGTACAGGTATCTACAACAAAATGCAGAACGTGTGAATACACCAAACTATATGACGTACATACGCTATTCGTAAATCTACTTGATGACCGACACCCTTATAATTGGTGAAAGCAATTGAATTTGTTCAATCGTTTGGACGATTGAAAAATTGAAATTGTGTAAATGTAAATCCAAATACACATGAAAAATTCATTACGCCACAGCTGCGCAGTGCCTAGGTAGTTCATTGGAAAGGAAATTCAATTGCTTTATAATCAAATAAAAACTGTAAAAACTACGCGACATATTCAACATTACTTGCTTTATGGCAAACGCAAAGATTTATATTTCTATTTTTAGCTAGAATTGTGTTCTTCTGTTAAACATTTGATAAAGTAGCACAGCTTCCACGAAAATGTATTAAATTTATTATCCTTTAAATTGTTGTTGTGTCATTCATAAAATCCAATTTGGAATCTAATAAAAATATCCCCAGACATCAAACATCAAAAGATATTTTTTTGCTTTTGTGCTGGAAAAATTAACCTACACAAACATGATTCTCCTGTATATTACCTGATATGACACAGTGTTCTTTGAAATAAAATCTGTAGACTGAAGCCTGATAAAGTCGTTCCATTTGCTGTTTATGTAAGCCAAGTTGGGCGTATTATATAACTGGTAAACAGGAATTCTTTATAAATCCTATCAAACTGAAGTCAGAAAAGTGTGCGTTTTGTAGAAAGTAATAAATATTGTGATCTGCTTAATATTCGTAGCAAACTGAATAATATTATTCCAAGCTCAGAGAATACAAAGGTCTTGGAATGATTTTCAGGCCACACTATCTGTCTAGTATCCCAGTGCTGTCTAGTGTCATTCGAATCATGCTAACGTCATCATTTATATTGGCCATGGTATTAGAGTGTAATCCGTAAAATCTACCGCGAATCTGGATTCTACTGAAAATTTCTATGGACATCAAACATCAAAAGATCTTTCACCTTGGTTCACCTGTTTGTTACATGACATGGCATAGTGTTCTTTGAAATAAAATCTACAGAACGAAGACTAATAAAAACCGCTTCATTTCTCTTTATGTAAGCCGAGTTGCCTGTTTAGTATTTCTGGTATGTAGGGAATCCTTATAAATGCTTTTAAAAATGATACGAATATATCCTATTGTTAAATTGGCAATTCATATACTAATACTGGTGGTGTCTACTTGAAAGGAAATTTGAAATATAACCGTGGGCACATACAACACAAAGAGATTGGTTTACCTTTTTCAGAACAGAGTATTTTGATAGAATAAAAACGACCATAAAGTAACATCAAAATCATGCCAATGTAGTCGTTTTAAGGCTTATTTGATTCTTAGTAGCTTAGACGGTCTAGTATAAAATACAACTTTGGTTACGTAAGAGAACCTAACTAATTTTTGGGATATTTTCTCGCCATTCACAATCATAAAATGGTCAAACAAATATGTATTTCTAGTAGATCATTTCAAGAGTTTTTGGATGTATTCTGTTATGCGCACGAAGGTAGTCTTGTAAAAATGCACTTCAAATAAATGCAAAATTTTCTATTTTAAAAACTAACAAAACTTCATTAACTTTTATCCTGCACTGTATTTTTATAAGTTTAAGTAGCTGCATAAAAAGTTACTACGTCGTAGATTTCTTAAAGCTATTTAAAAACCAAATCAATCGTCAGCATCATGAAGCATCAAATCCTACTTTCTTTTGCAAGCACATGAATTTTCCCTGAAAAAACTAATTCCCTTCACTTGTCGGCATCCAAACTTCAGTGAATACCAAAACATATTCAGGTTTCTTGGGCATTTCTGCTCCCTTTGGGAAAACCAAGGTTGAAAAGAAATTTAATACAGTACGTGTTGGTGAATGCGTACCACTATTTTCAAGCAGATTCTTAAATCTCAGAATTATGTACTTTTTACCCATACAATAGCCTAATATTGCTTTCAACAGTACGGTATGCTAGTTCAAACAGAATTTCAGAAATGAAATAAAACTGGATCTGTACATTGGTACAAAACATATTAAAACCGTGTAAAAACTGGATTCTAATAAAAAATATCTCCAGACATCAAATATCAAAAGATCTAATTTTCCTCTTGTGAGCAATTGTGGCAGAAAAGTAAACCTGCACCCACGTAATTCACCAGTATATTGTATGACATGACCCAGTGTTCTTCGAAAGGAGATCTGTAGACTGAAAACCGATAAAATTTCTTACATTGTTTTGTGTAAGCAGAGTTGGATATATTATACAATTCTTAAATTGGAAATCCTTAGAAATGCTTTAGTAGATGATACTAGTATATACTTTATACCAATTAGTAATTAATATGGTGCTACTTTATCTAACAAAATTGGATATATAATCCCTCACATGTAGAAACCCAAGGTATCGTTATTAGTTTCTAGACCAGATTACTTCGATACGGTAAAAATCTGCCGTGTACTTTTATATTAAACACGCTAACGTTGTTTTATTAAGGTTACAAAATTGGAGAAAATTTGGCCTTGACACCAAAATTGTTTTAATGATATTTAGGCAAAGATTGTCTGTTGCAATACAGTGAGGAAAGTAACCAAAAACTAAGTACAACCCGTTGCTCTTTTAAATAGAGTAGGTATGCATGAAATGGGAGAAAAGATCAAAAACAAAGATAAATGTGTTTTGCTTGAGTTTGGTGTAATTTAAAAAAATATTAATTTGGTTTTTAACTCTAAGAATACTAATGCGCCAACACATTAAAGAAGTTTCAGTTTTCAGATGACTTTTTCTTTCAAGAGAATTTTTTATACTTTTTACTGCTGATTGTTGCCTCAAAACGTGTCAAGTGTTTACAAAAAGTTTGCCTAGTTATTGCGTAGTTTTACTGTGCTGTTTGTTTCTATTTCTTCTCTCAGCAACCATGCTTGTTTGAGCAATTTAACCGCTTTGTATTATTTTTACCAGAACGCAATTATACGCCCTATGGTACCACTCTATCATATTGATTCTGTCTTTTCTTTTTGATTTTGCCGAATTGGCTATTATTACGAAGCATGGTGTATATTTCTATGTTCTTAAAGAAACCTTTAAGGTGATAAAGGTGGCTCATTTGGGAAAAAGTTATGAATACGTTATCAATTCTTAATACAAATTCGTAATAATAGTCCAAATGTATTTATCACACTACTATGGGTACTATTTTTATGGTAAATCAGCTTTTCCTTACGTGCCCAATTTCGTCGAGATTTCTTGCATTTTTTGCGTATTTCTATAAAAGTATATTGTGTTCTGCTTCAACGCCATTCAAATTTTTAGAAAGACCCGGAGAAATGTGTACTTGTGTAGATTTTTGACGATGATTGAAACGTTTAGAAGAACTTAATTTTATAAATAGCCATTCAATTTGAATGAAACAGTAAGCATTTTGGACTACAATATAGAAATTTGATTCAGTTTCTGTTGTAAAGGAAACTACAATGGCGCCTATTTGTGCGGGTTTGTGTATTTCTAGAACCAAAGATCATCATTTAATCCGGATTTTTCTTACAACTATTTACATGCCTTTCCCTACTACTATTCCTTCCCTTACACGTCAGCAAATTTTCTGTTAGTTTTGGTGGATGCTCAATGCGTAATCTTTATTCTTTCCTAACCTGTTCCCGATCCAGCAAAAATGACGTTGAGTTTTCACGTCGTCCAGATTTTGTAAAGATAATATCAATTTATAATTATTAAAAGGTCAGAAAATCCCTTTTGACCATATTTTTTAAGAAGTCAAACCAAATTAGAGAAGACTTTGGCGTTTTTGAAAAGAACCAAAACTCATATTTTCCCATTGAATGTATATGTAATGAACTTTGGTTGCCTCTTTCAGAAAAACACTCTTATATTTAAATGGGCAGCCAATTTTCCATCTTTCGTCAGTACAAAAAATTGTGCCATCACATCACATCACAATCATCAAATCAAAATGCTTGCATCTACAGGAGTCTTCACAGTAAAACTATTTCCTTTCATACTTCGACTACTTGTCAGGTAGATTTCAGTAAAGGCTTAAGACCTATCATGCTCCATGCCTTCTTTATTTTGGCTTGAGAAGAGAATCTCTTGAAGAAGAATATCTACATGATCTTCGAGTTATTCTCACACCGTTTAAAATTTTACGGTGGTCAAAACAAATCTGCATTTTTGCTAGATCATCATCTCGAATGCGTCTATGCCTATTATGCATCTGAAATTGCACCTGACTTTGTAGATAGGTAATTAAATAAAATACCAAAATTTAACGTTTTAAAAATTATCAAAAAATCAATCTTTTTACTACATTTCTGTCTAGTACCTACTTTAAGACACGTTACTGCGTCCTATATTTCTTTTTAGTTATTCACAGAATAAATTGAGCAGTCAGCATCATGAATTCAGACGTTTTTTTTTGCAAGCACACGAGTTTTCCCAGTAGAACTAATTCCCTGCACACGTCAGCAACGTCTGTTTTGAATTTCCGTGAAAGCCGAAAACATTTTCCTTTCCTAAGATTTCTTGTCCCTTATGCGTAAACAAATGTTCAAAAATGTAATACCCTACATTTTGGCGAATGCGTATTTTCCAGCAAATTATTAAAGCTCAAAAATCTCAGAATTCTGATCTTACTAATAATGCTATAATTTTATTTTGGTCTACCGCAGGCAGCACAAATGAGCTTAATAATTGTCTCTGTGACTGAGCCCCGTAAAATAACCAGACAAGGTGAGTTCTAGTATAAAATATCTCCAGACATCCAATACCAGAGGATCAATTTTTCGTTTTGTGCCATGAAAATAAACCTACACTCACGGTTCACCCATGGATTAGATTTAATGGCACAGTGTGGTCCGCAGAATAAAAACTGATAAAAATCCTTTCATTCTTTTTGCGAAACCATGGGTGTATTAAACCATGGTTGAATAGAAAACCCCTATAATAACTTTAGTAAATGATACGAGTATATTCTACGTACCAATTAGTAATTAATATGCTGGTACCAATACGTAACAAATTTGGAAGGAGAATCCCGCACATATGAAATCCGAAGTTTTAATTTTGTTTTACCAAAAAGTGGTTTAAATGAGCGTGGGTGCTAATCTCTAACATTGATTTTCTTTGTCTGTTTGTTGAAATGGGTATTAAGTAACTCTAAGGAAGCCTTTTGGATGTTTTGGTAGATAATTTTGGTGGACGGATGATGACATGTAGCGATTTCTCCTAAACAGCGTGGGTGTAGTATGGCTCACTTTTTGCTCCTTTCTTTCTACTTTCCAACTCAATTTTCACGGAACATCAGCTTTTACTTATTGAGCAACACATCTCCACACGATTCTTAGTAGGAGCGTACACTTTCAAGAAACTAATACCGTTTCTGTTACACAAAAGAGGCAGAAAAGCTTCTTTTCAGTGCCAACACGAAAACAATGAAAACTTTATATGTTACGTTGCTGCTTCGGTAATGTACACGTTGTTAGTTTCGGCTGGTTGTCAATTACTATCTCTTAGCAAGATAGCAAACATGACATATTCCAGCACTGTCCAATTAATGAAAATAGAAGTATTTGTGAGGATTTCCTGTCTTTGCGTGTTGCAAAAAGTCTCGGAAAACCTTCACATTTTTGGAATAAAGCATTGTAACAAGATCACAAGAAATGAGTGTTTTTGTTAGGTCAATGCATAAAACTGGATATATTGAAACACAGTAAAGCTTTTCACTGCTGTTTCACAAAATGCAAAATCTGGAATTTATAAATTTGCAGAAAATGCGTATAGTTCTTTCTGTGTAAGAATGAGTCTAGCACCTGTTTTTAGAGAAAGCGTTACTACACCAGAACTTTTTATTTACAACCCGTACAACTAAACGCATTTCTATTGCTGTAATCATCAAGTTTGCATATGTATTTAGAAGCAAACCCCAATGAAATATCACTAGTACTTTCCAATTAGGGAAAACAAAATCATTTTGCAAAAAAATATTATGTGCTACATCATTTTCATGAACTCGAAAAATGCTTGGCTTCCACACCGTACAAATTATTAGTAAAATCAAACCAAATGCAAATAATGTGAGATTGAAACGTTAAATCAAAATATTCATGAGATGGATTATATTACTATTACCGTATTAGGCATATTATATTTTTTTGTAGCAGCTTGCAGACAACCATATTACGTTTTTATGCTTTTTTAATTTTACCTAATCAAATGCGCTGCTATCATAAATTAATTTTGAGTTTTGCAAGACGAATCGTTCTACTGAAACCAATTCATTTCAGACTTCAAACGTCACCAACTTGTCTAGTGGGTTTCCGTGAAGGATAAAGGCGTATCCTGTATTTTTTGTCTTAACAGCAAGGTAAAAAGAATATTGGAAAGGAAACCCACACTCTACATTGTGGTGAGTGCTTACCCCTATCTTTACTCAGATCCTTTCTATCTACGCAACAGATTAGTTTAACTTGTATTGCAGTGTAGACATTTTCAATTACACTTGCAAATAATCTGTCTAGCAGTTAATTAGTAAGACTAGTAAGAGGTATGCAAGTGGATATATAAGCACAGTGGAATCATAAAATTTGAATGGCGTAGTCAATATACTTGACAAGAATTTCTTGTAAACTGTTTTAAGATACCAGTTTATTACTTTGTAATAGTTTTTTTGCATTTTTAAGTTTTCTTGTGACGCAGATAGTTTTCTAGAATAATAAAATGAATAAATGCGTTGTTTTAAAATCAAAGGTGTATATTTGAGCTTTCAGCTCCCATGGTGTTCTTGTGCTAAAACTCGACAAAGCAGCACGGTTTGTAACAAATAATATTTGTAGTGCGATCCGTAAAATAAACCAACATAGTACACTATAATAAAAATATATCCAGACATCAACCAAGAAAAGGCTTATTTTTCCTCTTCTACTCTACTAGAACACTAAGCCTACAGAAACATAATATTCTTCTCTATATTACATGTCACAATGGTCTTTCTTTGAAATGAAATCGGCAGAATGAAAGCTGCTAAAAATCGTTTCATTTGGTCTTTGAGTAAGCGAAAAATATTGCAAATTTTTGCAACTCTGAGAAAGGTTCTGATTCTCAAGTTACAGCAAACAGAAAACGTTTGAGGGAAAAACTTGAGTAATTTTGTGACAAAAACAAACACGAATGATACTGAAAGCCCCAACGTTGGCAATAGATATGCTGCGCTTTCTCCTAGAAAGCGTGTGTGTATTATATGATCTAACTCATGCTTTCTCCCTTTCTAAATCAATTTTCATGGTAAATCAGCTTTTCCCACTCAGCAACTAAGCGACACCGTTTTTAGCAAACGCTTACACAGTGAAGGAAATAATGCAGTTATGATTATAGGTAAGATGCAGAAAATCCCCTTTTCCGTGGCAACACGAAATCAGTAGAAGCTTTGTTGCATTCATATTTTGGTAAAACACACGTTGTTAATATCCGCTAGTTGTTAATTACTATTTCTCAGCTAGGTAGTAAACATTGCAAAGCCCAATTAGGAAAATAAGACATATTTGTAGACACTTCTTGTGTTTTGGGTATTTTCACAAATATAAAAATATCTTGTACTTTAACGCCTTCCAAATTTTTTGAATTACCAATGCACTTAATCATGTATGATAGATTACTGATAATAAATCATTATGAGTATATTAGGTGCACTAAAATTTTTAAATTTGTTTTTCCAAACGAGGATGTTGCCTATTTTTGCAGCCTTGGCTATTACGAATACCTTTGAAAACTTTGAATTCAGAATGTTTATTCCAATACATGTATTTTCCTATCCGCAGTGGTATCCTTTACTCCTCAGCAAATCTGTTAGTTACAGTGAAAGCTGAAAGCGTAATCTGCATTCTTTTCTATTTTGTTTCCGTTGCAACATAAAGGTCGTAGAAAATCTTGCTTCAGTGCCAATACGAAAAGCAGGAAGAACTTTTGACTATTGCATTTTTTCTGCTTAGGTAAGCAACACGTAATATTTCGGCTTGTAGTAAATTGCAGCTGATTAGTTTAGCAGAATGGACAAATTGGATTGCTGTCCATATTCTGGAAATCTATTGTGAAAATGTTCGGTTTATGGCGTTTGAAAAGTTCCAAGAATCTTTGTACAAATGTTTCAACATGTCAATACAAATTATTTTTATCACTAGATATGTCAACATCAGAACCAATTTCAAAAGGTTGACTAAATTTTGTAAAAACGTGTATAAAAATAGAGCTGAATTTGGTGTTTTTGAACCTAATTCATTTTTTCTTATTAAAATTGGTAAAATTTAGGTTGCCTCTTTCACAGAAAAATGTGCTTACTTAATGTTAGTTAAACAGGCAACCAATGTTGCACCTTAGATCTGTTCAGAAAACCAACCCATGGCCATCAGTATCAAATGATTTTTTTCTAAATATGGGAGTTTTTTTCTTCAACCAATTCCTTTTCAACTTATTCACTTCAATTCTATATAAAAGTCTGAAAGTGTTAACTGTAATTTATAATTTGTAATGATAACCTATAAAGTAATAATTGAGATTTCCGCTACAAAAGTATTACTCTACGGCGTCTATGTCTCACAACATCTTAATGTCCAACAGTCCTGCAATTGATCAGTATTCCGGTTTTCTTGTTTCAGATATGGTTATGTGTTTAGTTTAGAAAGTAGAAAAGAAACTTTCTGTTGAGTAGTGTTAGCTTGCCTAAAACTTAATTCCAAAGAGAAAGTTTTAAGGTGTATTAAAATGTGTTGCAAATAGCACGAAATATTATTTGCTGCTTTAGATTATTGAATGAAAGTTTTCGTCTTTAGAAATACTGGAACGAAATTGTGGAACAAAATACGATAAACTTTTTCTTCACAGAGTAAATTTCTTGATAGCAGGATTAGCTAGATTCCCACCATGATAAACGCTAGTACTCTTTAGTTAGTGGAAAGGAAGACGCTTCGTCGTTTACGTATTGCAATAAACCTAGAAAACCAGCTATTTTCACGCCGTTCAAATTTTAAAGGTACTCAAGACAAATGCGCACATGTGCTAGATTATTGTAACAATTAAGAAGTTACCTGTTTTGAATCTAAGCGTGCACTTATTATCATAAATAGATAAATATATCTACACAATCAAATTTTATTCTCAAGTTATATTATTTTAAATCGTTTTGTCCTTTTGTCTATACAATTTCATAATTTCATTTTTAAAGTAGCATGGGCATGTTTAATGTGCTCTGTGCCATTCTACTATTGCCGGATATGTAATTCAGTCATTAAAAACAAGTGAATTACGGATTTAAGTAATTCATGCTGGTACAATTAAATTTTAAAATCATTAATGTGGAATAGTATGAATATGCTGATATTTCTGCCAGGAAATAATTGTGCACCAGTACTATTTACTTAGCGGAAAGTATATATATTAGAGGAAATCTGCTAGTTCTATCTGTTAAGTTTTATTTATAAGTTCTGCAGCAAAATTAGTGGTGTACGACGTGATTTGTCACAAAATTGAAAAGTCAGTATATAGCAAATATGAACGCATACATTTCGATTTGGAGCTATCTGGTTAAAGTAAAAAGGAAGTTTTCGTGAAATCTTTCTTAGTAGAAATTTATTGAAAAATAATTCGTTTTCATAGGTATTAATTCGCGTTAAAAAGCACGTACATATAAACCTAACCACGAAAGAAATATTACCTATAGGTTATCCACAAATATTTGATTAGTTAACTGAATGATTGTTTTTTACTTGAGTATTATTAGCTGTCAGTCTTGGAAAAATACTCCAAATTCTTTCTATTCAACATTAAGCAAACGTTGTTAGAGATACACTTGAGTAACGTTGTGCTGTCTTGACAACAAAATGCCGATCAGCTTACAAGCCCCAACGTTGACAATATACATGCCGTGCTTTCCCCCAAACTGCGTGTGTGTACTATATTTTATAGCTTTAGCTCCTACTCCCACCTTCCTAATTCCATTTTCCTGGTAAATTGAAACGGAAACGTTATATTAGCTCTTGCATTCCTGCTTTGGTAAAATACACGCTAATAATATCAGCCAGTTGTCAATTACTACAAATTTAATTTGCTGGTGAAGTCTGATGCTGTTCATTTAAGAATACAGCATGTCCAAGAAGTAGGATGACAAAATGTATGCATTTATAATAACTTACATAAGGGCAGTTTCAAGCAGACAAAGTTATGCTTGGGTACACTAAACTTAGCAGATTTTTGTGATATATAAGTTTCTTCAAAAAACTTTACGATATTGCAGTAGCTTGATGTTGAATACAGCAATGTTGATTTTCATTTTTCCCGATTTTTCTTTGAACGATCATATTTAATCCTTTGCCTACTCTCTCTCGTAAAAGTAATTGCACAGTTATGGACAATGAAAGAGTCCCCAAAAGATGGGCATTCAACTGATCTATGAGACTAACTTTAAAACTATGTACAAAGGAAATCATGAGAAATTCAATTTTTAGCCATTTTTGAAAGAACACTAAATTTTTTAAAAAAGTTCTTCCAAATGTTTGAAGTGGTCAATCTTAGCATACAAGTTATGAAATTATATTTGTTTATACATTGCTTGTAGCCCATTTTCTTATCTTCCAGACTGTGCAAAGCAAAGTAATTGTAGTGATTGCAATGTAGAAAAAATTCCATCAATAAGCAAAAGCTCGTAATTTAAGATCACTTGATCAAAAATCGTCTGTGCACAAAAATGCAAGGAAAATGAAACTAATTTTCTGGTCTTTGATTGTAGAGAAATGTATTGTGAATACATTGTAGAAATCGATTTGTAGCCATAAGTCACTTAGAACTCGCAATATAAGAATAAGTACACGCAGTACACAACAATTTTAGTACCGGGAAATTTCGTAGATGGCGTCACTTAATTTAAAATGGCATCAGGGAGAACGGAAGGTCACTGGATCAAGACGTTTTTTACACTTATACTCAAAGGATAGCTTAATCATAATGTACTAGGATTGTTTGTTAAAAACGTGTTGGTGAATTTTTATAGGAAATTGAATTTTGTCATCCTACTTCTTGGACATGCTGTACAAAGACTCATTACCCCGATTTCTTACATTTGGATGTTGTCATAAATGCATACAAATATGTTATGTTTGAACGCCTTCCAAATTTATAGAAACGAATGATCATTTTTCATTGACGATAGATTAAAGCTGTTCCAATACAATAGATGTTTAAATTTTTAAGTAGCTTTTCCAAACCCGAAAAGTATTAAGGAGAAACGCAATACTCTACGCGTTGGTGAAAGCATAGCATTTTTTTCGTGCAGATTTTGTAACCCTGAGAAATCTCAAAGTTGTGTCCTTTCTACCCATAAAATAGCAGAATGTTTTCTGCAGTGTTGCGTGTATGTATGTTCTTATGCTATGACTAATGGTCTCCGTTTCAGTTTACTGGTAATGGATAGGTAACTCAATTATGAAAAACAATTAAGTTTCGGCATTTTTATAACTAAATCATGCCGGTACAATAATATTTCGTGGTAAATAGTGTGGAAAGGTATGAATATGCCAACATTTATGCAGTGTAATTATTTTTTGCAAATACTTTTAACTTAGCGTGATCTGAATGAGAATAGATCAATGAAGAATGCCGATCTTTTAGGTTGTAAATGATATTTCCTCTGCCAAAGTATAAGTCACCAAACGTCAACATATTCGATGCAACAAATATAAATTAGAACTCCTACGAGATCTAAATTTCAGTGGCTGAAGCAAAATGCAAACATGGGGAATTCTTTTTTGAGTTATCATGGGTTGTTTTACACAAACCTTTCAAAGAATATTCCGATTTCACTCTTTGGCTTCTGACATTTACATTTTAGCTTGGCATGATCCGTAAATTAACAAAGTGTTATCCTGCATTAAATATATTTAAACCTAAAATTTCAAAAGATATACTTTTCCTGTGCCAGGAAAATATTCCTACACCAATATATTTTGCCTGTATATATTATGACATGGTATAGTATTCTTTGAAATGAAATCTAAAAACTGAAGCTGATAAAAATGGTTAATGTCGTTTCATATTTTTTTACGTAACCAGAGTCGGACGTATTATATAATTGGTAAATAGGAAACCCATATAAAAGAATTGAGAAAAATTGAGAGAAGATTCCTTACTCTTGTTAATTTATGCTGTAGTATACACTTCGTTTTGAAAATGATAGCCTAGTATAGTATACGTACATTTATGATTAATAAAGAAAGTAATTTAGGATGCAGTTATGAATGCGTTTTCAATGCCTTATGTAAACGTTTGCAATATTAGTTACAAAGTATTTAGCAAACTTCAAAAACGTACCTGGTTTAATACGAAAGAGAACTGCCGGTGAAATGCGCTTGCTTTCTTGATGTCCAAGCCCAGAAAAATTGATTCCGAGTGTACTAAATTGTGTCAAACAAAACCAAAAATTACTGCTTAATGAGATTATTTTAAGAAATAATGCTAACACTACTAACACAGTTAAGTTTTACACATGTAATTTTGACAAAATTACTGTGAATTCATATATGCACAGTCCTTAATATGCACAGTTGCACTAAGACAAATTCCAGGTATCCTGTGATTCTTTCAATGCCCCAACTAGAAAACTATGCGAGAGAAAGTTTGAGTAACGTCGTCTTACTTTGGAAGAGGAAGTACGAATACGTGTAAAAGCACAAATATTGGCAATTGATATGCTTTTCTTTCTCCCAAAGAGCGAGGGTGCACTATGCATGAGCTTATGCTCCTTCCTCTCCACTTTCCAAATCCATTTTATGAAATATGAATATAACTTTACAGTTTTACTTGCAATGCAGCGTAAACATTATCAACAACGCCTTTTAATGATCCCTGCATCATCTTATTAGTAATAGAATTGCAACGCTTTTGTTAGTTAGTTTCATTGAAAGCTGAAAGCCGTAATTTGTATTAATTCCTACTTTGCTCCTGTTCCAATGTAAAATGTAGGGAATCCTCTTTCTTCAGTGCCAATATGAAAACAGTACAAACTGTGGCTTTTGCATGCTTTCTTCTAATTAGTTACATGGTTTCTAGTTGTAAACAGCATGTTGTTAATATCCGAAATGTAGAATGTGACTGTTGATTAGTTTAGCAGGAACGAGACTAACTAGAATACTGCACATTTTGTGGAATTCGTTTCTGAAGATACTCTGTTTCTGTTGCTCAGAAATATCCAGGAAGTTCTCTACCTCAACGTCGTACAGGTTTTTACGGTATATTAAATTTGGTAAAACGTTATATAAAATTAGAGCAATATTTGGCGTTTTTAAAAACGGCTGAAACGGATTTTTTCTATTGAATTAATTTCAACCTTTGTTTCGTTTTTCACAGAAGGTGGCACATGGTTGAATAGCTAACCACTTTTGCTTATTAGGTCACTTCTAAAATACCAACCCATGGTTGTCATTATCAAATCAAAATTTTTGCCTTGCAGAGTAAAATCTCTGATAGCCGGCATTTTGCTAATTTCTGCTTATTAGTGGAAACAAGGACTTTTTAAAAAGACTTGTTGGATTTGCTGACGGCAAGGAAGCTCGGAAACCAGTTACTTTCGCGCCGTTCAAAATTTTGGAATGTGTAAAACAAATATGCACTGTTGTTAGGTTGTTATAGTCATCGTACATGCTATGCGTTTGAACGTAAAGTTAATTTCGTAAATAATCATCGATTAATAAGTACAAAGTTTATTGCTTTAAAAATTAACAAACATTTATCATTCTTCAACTTTCACTGCATTTCTATCAGTCTGGTAGTTACATTTTAAAACATGTGACTGCGTCGTATATTCTTTTAAGCTTCTTAAAGTACAAAGGATTCATCAGAATCAAATCCGACTTTTTTCAAGCACATCAATTTTCCCAGTAATACACGTCAGCGACTTCTCTGCAAATTTTCTGTAAAACCCTAAAACAAATTCCTTTTCTCTTTGATTTTTTGTTACCCTTGCAAAAACGAAGGTTGACAAAGAGCGTAATATATTACGTGTTGGTGAATGCGTACCACTGATATCAAATGAATTACTAAGCTCTTAGAAATCTCAGTATTCTCTCCGTTTTTCCAGAAAATAGAATAATTGAATTTGTAGCTTAGCATAGACATCTTCAATTGTGCTGACTACTAATGATATCTGTGCCATTTTACTAGTAACGCTTAAGTAATTCAATAATGAAAAACAAGGGATTTACGGCTTCCTTTTTCCTTTTAACTCAATCGTGCTGTCACGTTTAAATCTAAATCCCATAATCACTAATGTGTAAAAGTATAAATATGTATTGTAACTACTATATACACCAATGCCATTAACTCAGCGTCAAGTTTAAATAATAGATAAATTTTTTCCTTCTAATCTATTAAGTTGTACGTAACATTTACACATCCAAAATATATATGTATGACGTGTAACTGTCACAAAAGTTTTAAGTCAATACATAGCAAATAATTTTCACTGACATTAGTGAAGCTCCTAGATCAAACAGAAATCAAAAAATTAATTATGCTTTTGCTGTACCTATTAAAATCTATTAAAACCATAAAAACGGTGGATTCAGGTAACAGGTATCTCTAGATACCAAGTATTAAAAGATCTGCTTTTCCTCCAGTACCTATACACTCACGTAATTCACCTGTATATTACATGACATGGCAGTGTGCTATTTGAAATGGAATCTGTAGAATGAAGTCTTTAAAAATGTTCTAATTCTTTTTATGTAAGCCGTATTATAAAAATGGTAAAAAGGAAACCCTTATAAATGCTTTACTCAATGACACGAGTATATTCTATGTACCAATTAGTAATGAATATGCTGGTATTTTTCGTAACAAAACTGAAAACCGAACATGACGCAATGTACAATCCGAAGGATTTATTTGACATATGTTTTAATGCCAGTTTTTTTCAAATTTTCTTCTGAACTTTATTGAGGCAAACATACTACTATCAATCATCAAATCTGGAGGTTATGCAAGTAGCAAAATTTGCCTGCTAAAATTAATTCATTTCAGACATTAACAACTTGTCCATTGGGTTTCTGTGAAAGATAAGAACGTAAACCGACTACTATTTTTCCAACCGCAAAGTTTGGAAAGTAGTAGCAAAATGGGAAAAAAAGATCCCGGATCTATACTATCCAAAGATTTGGTAAATTTCTTAGGTCACAATGTTTCAGATGAAATGGTGAGTATAGTACTTTTTTATATGCTGGATACTGGATAGAAGTTATAGGTACCTTCTTTTTTTCTTATTCAACTTATACTAGCAGTAATGCTTATAAAGTAATTATCAAATGGTTTGGAGGAAATTTTCCTTCTTAATATAAGAAGGAAACTTTCGCTGAAACTAGCTTGCGAATAAGACTTCTTCCAAATAATTCGGTTTTGAATGTATGAAATCCCGTTGTATACACGAACGGACGTTATATTATGTATTAGCACGGATAATATATTAGTTGTAATGAATGACTGTTTCCGAATTGAATATTATTAGCTCTCAGGTTTAAGAAAATGCTGAAGATTTTTTCTACGCAACCAAAGATTCTGATTCTTAGGTTGTCTTAAAGAGAAAACGTTGTCAGAAAATCACTTGAGTAACGTTGACAACAAAATACGAATCAGCTTAGAAGCCCCAACGTTGACATGCCGTGCTTTCTCCCAAACAGCGTGGGTGTACTACATGCTCTAGCCTGAGCTCCTACTCCCCATTTCTAATTCCATTTTCATGGTAAATCAGCTTTTCCTAAGAGAGCGACAGAGCCAAATGGTTTTCTACAGGAGCTTATGCAGTCAAGGAAATACCTAATACAGTTATAATTACACATAAGACGCAGGAAGTGTTCTTGTGAGTGGCAACATAAAAGCAGTGGAAATGTCGGCTGTTGCATTTCTACTTTGGTAAAAAAAAGTTAATAATATCCGTCAATTGTCAATTACTACTAATTAGCTTGGAGTTGAATTCTGATGCTGTGCACTTAGGAAAGCAAAGCTTTTTTTGCCCAAATTTCTTGCATTTTGGGTATTGTCATAAATGCATACAAATATGTTATGCCTAAACGACTTCCAAATTTATAGAAAGACATACGACCATTTTCATAGACCATAGATAAAAATACTTCGAGATAAAAATAGGTACACTAAATTTCAATTCAGCTTTTCCAAACCCAAAAATAATTAGAATTTAGCACAACAATCTAGAATTTTTAAAATCTATTTTTATTAACTCATTCCAGTTTAAAAGAAAACACTGTTATGTTGGCTTTTTGCACGAGAATAACTGGAGTACTGTCCAGTTTGTGAAAAAAAATTCAAGATTTTTTTTCGTGGTGCGCGGAAAAATATAGAAAGGGCCATATTCAAATTCTCACTGCACTGGGCCCCTGCCTTAACTTTTCAATCTAAAGCAGAATGGTTACACTTTATAGCTCGTTCAAAAGAGCAACTCAAGTACTATTATGCCACAGTACAGTTATGTCCCGATTCACTTGCGCATGGTCCGATTTTTGCAAAAATATTTTGCGAAAATCCACTTTAATAAGCATTACCATTTATATATGACAACGTCTTATCTTCCGAACCACAAGCAGAATGGTTACTGATAATAGCTCATTCGAAAGAGCACCTCAAGCACTATTATTGTGCAATTCCATTATGGTCAGATTCGCTTGCGCATGGTCCGATTTCTGCAAAAATCCCCTTCAATCTTGACATTACTATGTTTTATGAAAGTGGAGTTTTGCAAAATATTTTTTGCAAAAATCGGACCATGCGCAAGCGAATCAGGAGATAACTGGACCGTGACATAATTGTACTTGTATTGCTCTTTTGAATGAGCTATTAATTGTAACCATTCTGTTTGTCGGTACGAGGATACCTGTTTTTCATACAGCATGGTAATGCTTATTGAACTGGATTTTTGCAAAATATTGTTGCAAAAATCGGACCATGCGCAAGAGAATCGGGACACAACTGGACAGTGGCGTAATAGTGCTTGAGTTGCTTTTTCGAATGAGCTATAAATTGTAACCATTCTGCATGTGGTTCAAAAGTTAAGGCAGGGGCCCATGTTAGTGAGAACTTGAATAAGGTCCTTTCTGTATTTCCACGTCGTACAGGTATTTAAAGTGTCGATACAAGTTATTTTTTCACTAGATTCACACAGCAGCAAGGTCAAGGTCAATTCCTGCATATTATGTATAATATTTCCAGTGGGGCGTATAAAGTAACTTTTGGCTTAATCCGGGTTTAAACTAATCCTGTCTAATCCAAAATTTAATCCGAATTCCGTAAATTTCGGGCTAATCCTGCGATTAAGATTAAGCGAGATTAAATTTAATCCGATTTTCAAAGGCAAGCGTAAACTGGCTTACGACCACTCCTGACCGGTCGTAAGTTTTGGATTAACTTCAGTTTAAAGTGTCGTATTGCATAACTTGAGCTAATCTTGCTCGAATAATCTTTCAAGATTAACTTGAGTTTAAACCAAACTTACATTATTAGAATAATCCTAAACTGGGTTTAAACTCGACTTAAACCGAGTATTAAAGTTAGATTATACGCCCCAGTAAGTATTAAGGTTTAAGAAATGGGTTTGTCGTACCTGCTACATTTAGAAAATAGAAAAGAAATTTCTGTTGAGTAGTGCTGATTTGCGTATCATTAAAAACCTGGGAAGCCAGTTACTTTTCAATCCTTCAAATGTTTTAGATGATTAAAATAAATGCACATTGTTGCTATATCATAATCAGAAGTTATCTGTTACTTGTTTAAAACGTTCACTAATTTTCGTAAATAGGTATTTAAAGTAAGTGTAAAATTTAGTGTATCTAAAAAACTAATAAAAATGCATCCTTTTTATCCTTTATCCGGCTTTTCTGTTCGTCCGGTGGCTACCTTTGAAACAACTTATTGCTTCTAATATTTCTTTTGCCTTATTCAAAGAACAAAATGAATTGGCAACATCATCGAATCCTACTTTTTTGCAAGTCCATGAAATTTCCCAGTAAAACTAATTCTCTTCACACGTCAACAACTTCTCTACTAAGTTTCAGCGAAGGCGGAAAACATATTCTGTTTTATTTGAGGTTTTGGTCCCCATGCGAAAACGAAGGTTGAGAAGAATTGCAGTACTCTACGCGTTGGTGAAGGCATTCTGTTTCCAATTCCCCTATTTTCACGCAGATTCTCCAATGCTGAGAAATCTCAGTATTATGTCCTGTCTACCCATAAAATAGCATAATGACATAATGACATGTGCAGTGTTGCGTGTGTACAAGTTCTATTGCGCTGACTAATGGTCTCCGTGTCAAGTTTTTAGTAACTTAGTCATGAACAACAATAGAGTTTTGGTATACTTATAACTAAATCATGCCAATGCAATTAGATTTCAATGAAATCTAATTGATCATGAAATCATTTCATGATCAATAGTGTGGAAGGGTATGAAGATGCTCGGATTCATGCAATGTAACTATATTTTGCCAATACGGTTAACGGAATCTTAATAAAGAAAATTTGCGATCTTTTATGTTGTAAATGAGATTTCCTCAGCAAAAGTAGTAGTGGACGACGTGTATGCATCACTAAACGTCAAATACGCGCACAAATTTTTATCGTGGGGTTCCTTACAAAAACCTTTAACGAAATATTACGTTTCCCACTCCTTGGCTTTTGGCATTTACATTTTAACTTAGAAACAAATGTTAGTATAATACGGAAATTCACAGGGAAAATGGAATCCTATATTAAATTTCTTCAAACCTAAAGTATTAAACATCTACTTTTCCTTTTGTATCAGGAAAGGAAATCTGCACCAATACAATTTACTGTATACAGGATTACATGGCATAGTGATCTTTTAAATGAAACCTGAAAATTGAAGACTGAGAAATATCAATAATATCGTTTCATATTCTTTTGCGTAACTAGAGCGGGCGTATTATAGAATTGGTAAAGAGGAAACTATTGTAAAATTTTTAGTAAATGATACCAGTATCTTATCTTGTAGTATGCATTTTCTTTTGAAAATGATACACCTTTTTAAATTTAATTTGGTCAAATGTAAATACACCATATTAACCAACCCGGTATATATGTACCTAATATAAGTCTTTATGATAATTAAAGTAGGTGATTTGGGATTCAGTTGTAAATGCGTTTTCAATGCTTTATGTAAATTTGCAATATTAGTCGCAAAGTATTTAGCAATATTCGAAAACTTACCTGGTTTTATGAGAATAAAAGATTTCGGGTGAAATCTGATAGTTTGCTTGACGTTCAACTCCAGAGAGTCCAATTCCAAGTGTACTAAATTGTATAAAAGAAAACCAAAAAATGCTGTTTAATGGGATTACTTCAATGAAAAAAGTTGACCCAGTTAAAACATATATACGTATGTATCTACTTTTGACAAAAATGCTGCAAATTTTTGCTTCACAGAGACAAATTTCTGATATCTTGTAATTTTCACAATGTCAGAAAGCTTGAGTAATGTCGTATTACTTTGGAAGAAAAAGTACGAATGCGTGTAAAAGCCCGAAGGTTGGCAAAAGATATGCTACTCTTTCTCCCAAAGAACGTGAGTGCAATTTACTAGCTTTTCGGTACAGATCCACAGATCTACAGATTGCTTTCAGCGAAAGCTTACACAGCCAAGTGAATAATGCAACTTCGGTTACAAAAAACGCAGGAAATCTCCTTTTCTGTGCAAGAGTGAAAACGCTATATATTTACGTTGCTACCTTTGCCAATATACGTTGTTAATTTCCGCAAGTTTTAACTTAACACTTATTAGCTGGATAGCAAACTTGACATACCCTAGGACTGTCCAATTAGTGGTAATGGATCTTCCAATCTAATTTAGTACCGTTACAAACGGGAGTTACTAAAAGACACCCTAGCAAAAAGACACCCTAGGGACACCCTAGCACCCTAGGGACACCCTAGCACCCTAGAGACACCCTAGCACCCTAGGGACACCCTAGCACCCTAGAGACACCCTAGCACCCTAGGGACACCCTAGCACCCTAGAGACACCCTAGCACCCTAGGGACACCCTAGCACCCTAGAGACACCCTAGCACCCTAGGGACACCCTAGCACCCTAGAGACACCCTAGCACCCTAGGGACACCCTAGCACCCTAGAGACACCCTAGCACCCTAGGGACACCCTAGCACCCTAGAGACACCCTAGCACCCTAGGGACACCCTAGCACCCTAGAGACACCCTAGCACCCTAGGGACACCCTAGCACTCTAGCACCCTAGGGACACCCTAGCACCCTAGAGACACCCTAGCACCCTAGGGACACCCTAGCACCCTAGAGACACCCTAGCACTCTAGGGACACCCTAGCACCCTAGAGACACCCTAGCACCCTAGAGACACCCTAGCACCCTAGGGACACCTTAGCACCCTAGAGACACCCTAGCACCCTAGAGACACCCTAGCACCCTAGAGACACCCTAGCATCCTAGGGACACCGTAGCACCCTAGGGGCACCCTAGCACCCTAGGGGCACCCCAGCACCCTAGAGACACCCTAGCACCATAGAGACACCGTAGCACCATAGGGACACCCCAGCATCCTATATGCGGTAAAAGAATGCACCAGTTCTGTTCGCAGCAGCAAAACCTACGCGGAAGAAAATACAATATTTTTCGTTAGTGAATTAGGGTTTTATATATAAAGAATGGATAAAAAGTTGACAAAAATGAATTTCTTCAGTTGTGCCTAGAGAGTTGCATGAAGCCCGAAACCCGAAAAAACCCGAGACCGAACCCGAGCCCGAGCGGGCTTCGAGCGGGCTTTTGATTTTTTTGAATATTTCGGGCTTGGTATGTTCGGGCTTCCCTACAATTTCTCGGGCGCGGGCTCGGGCTTACATTTTTCAAAGTCCGAAATCAAGCCCGATAAGTATTTTTACTCTCTTTTTTAAGTCTAAATTGAGATGAATGTTACATAAAATTTTAAGGTATACAATACATGCCCTTCTCATTCGCATACAAAATACAAACAAACAGCGAACTTGATTTTATTTTGCTGTTTTCAAGGCAAATGGCTGCTGGTGCTATGCTTATTGTGTGTGTACTACACTACATGCCATGTACATGCATATAAGATTTTAGGTATGTATGCACACATTTATGTAAAAAAATAATAATTTCGGGTTCGGGCTCGGGTTTTTCGGGCTTGAGCTAAATTGGCTCTTCGGGCTCAGGTCGGGCGGGCTTAAAATTTGAGGCACTTCGGGCTTCGGGCTTGCGGGCTTTTGTCCGCAGCTTCGGGCGGGCTCACGGTTTCGGGCTTGGATTTTTCAGAAATGCAATCCTCTAGTTGTGCCGTCTATTTTCTTGATCGAATAATATAGTTTATAATTTCCAAAAGTTCCAAGATTTTAAATTCATTTTTTTATAAACATTATGGAATGAAATAAATATGTGTTTCGGATAAATTATATTTACTCACTCTATTTTAGTTTTAACATACATTGTGCAAACTGTTAAGAAAAAATTGAACTAAATGTTCTTGCTATGCATATTATGAAGAAACCTGAGTTTTTAAATACAATTCCGTTTTAAATGTTTTATAAAAAACACAAATGTTATATTGAAAGTCACTAGCAATTAATTGTTGGACAATTCAAGATTATTAGCTTCGTTGGGGTAATATTTTTAAACGTTACACTGGAAGAAAGGTCGTTTATGAAAAATAATTTTTATAGACCTCTCAACACAGTTATATTCTCCTTAAAGTTTTCGAGTCGTCAGTGTTCATGACCATTGACCATTCACTAAATAATGGTCTTCTAAATTGTTCGTTTAATTTTTTTAATGCTTTACTAATCATACGATTATAGAATGAAGAATAGCAAAAGCTGAGCAATAACCAACATTATCTTTATCTAACTTTATTATTGAAAGAAATTAGTGGTAGGACTAACTTAACTACCCCATTTCACATGCACGTTTTAAAATTTATACTTTAAACACAATCACGCTTACTTTGAGATATGACAAAGTGCTTTGCTTTGCTTTGAAAAATGCAATGCACTACCAGCACAGACACATAATATAACAGTCCGCTTTACAAAGGAGTCGCGTTTTATTAATTAATTATTTTATTATTGTGACTTAACAGAGCACTTTAGTCCAACAAAATACTACAGTTTACTCACCTGAGTACTAAGCAAATGTGTAATATTAAACAGAACCTGAAGATGAATTAAATTAAAAAAGTGCTACATCTGTGGTGACCGTGGCCATGAAAAAAGGTTGTGCCCTAAGAATACTGAAGCATTTCCTGCTGTATCAAACTCACAAAATCAAAATCTGGGATCGATGAGCAATGATGATGAACATGAGGAAGAAGACGAACGCATAGATGATAACCACACTTCTGCTACGACTTCCTCTCTAAATACATCCAATCCAACAACTCCAACCGATTCTGTAAAAATGGATGAAGCATGGACGGAAGTAGGAAGGAAACGTGGCCTAAGGCAGAGTCGATCTGAGTCTGGACAACGAAGTGGGAATGTTTCGTCTCAGGAATCAAGCCCTCAAAACATCTCTAAGGCACCCAAAATACAGCCAGTTTTTGATGAGCAAGTTTTGAGAAAGTCATATGAACAAGAATGGAAAAATAAAGAAGTTGGTAATCAACTTTTGAAGAATGAGGATCTACTTGAGCTTTTAATTGAAGAGTGTTCGGCGATTGGCAGGATGACTGAAGTTGCCCACAACTTTTCGGACAAACCAACTTTGCTACGGCAACAACTGATTGCTCTCTCAGGAAAAATCATGAATCCGGACATAAAACAATTCATCCAACAAGTAGCAGATGCCATCCCTTTTAGGTTCAGCATATCCGAATAAATACTTCTCTGGACTCTTGGAATTATATTGGAAATCAATAGGACTGAAAATAATAAGAAGAAAACGAGGAAGTCGAGGTGGAAAGAAGAAGAATTCAAGCAAACATCTGGAAGCTAAAAACAATGTAAAAGAGGTTCGAAATAGTTATAATTTCCCAAGAATGTTTTACACCAATGCATGTTCAGTTAATACTGATAAGCTGGATAAATTGTACTGGTATAGTGTTGACTATGACATAATGGCTATTACCGAAACATGGAGTAAAAATAGCAAAAATATTAATATAAACGGCTATTCATTATTTGAAACAAAAACAGACGGGAAAAATGGTGGAAGTACAGCACTTTATGTTCGTAGTTCTATACAATGTACCCGTTTTAACAACTTTATTTTTAATAATTTTAATGACTTTGAAATTACATGGATTATATGCAGACCTGCCTACCTACCAAGAAATGTATCGGTAATAGCCATTGCATGTGTTTACATTCCCCCAAACTGCCCAAAGCGTGTTCAATTCCAACTTCATAAAAGCTTAACTAATGCATATGAAAATATTAGTCGTATCACCAGGTTTTGTGATTTTTGGAGATTTTAACAAATGGAAATATGCCCAATGCTTCGCTAGTTCAACTAATCTTTCTCAGGTAATTAATTTCCCAACCTTTTACGATAATACACGTAAAGCCTCCTCAAAACTTGACTTAGTGTTCACAAACATTACAGAATGGTTTTTAAAGCCAAAAAGCATTCCTCCGCTAAATATGGGCTCATATTATCACGTAGGCTTAGAATTAATACCAAAAAGTACCTTTTGTCCTCAACCTAGTAACAAAATAATCATGTACCGTGACTACACTAAAGACAATCTAAATGATTTTGCCTTTCTGGTTGAAGCAGCAAATTGGGATCCCTTTTACTACAGCACATGTATAGATTACAAGGTTGATTATATGAATTTAGTTTTTAGAAACTCGTTTGAAGTAGCTTTCCCAATTAAACAAAAATGTACTCAGAACAGTAATAAGCTTTGGCTAACTCCTGCGCTTGAATACCTCTTAAAGCAATACAAGCGAGAAAAAGGCGCAGTGTTCGGTACGCAGAGCTTAGGTTTAAGGTTGAGGAGTGTATGAAAAGGGCAAAGCAAACTTACCTTTGTAAACTACAATCCGAGTTAGATATTAATCCTACCAGAATACATTACTTTGTTAACAAAATTTGTGCTCTAAAAGATAATATATCTCCGGTTGAACAAATAGCTTTAAGTGAAAACATCTCGATCAAAAAAGCTTTAAACAAAATTAACTTCCACTTTACAGAAATTAACAATAGATATGCGCCCTTATCTGCACCCACTAATGTCCAAAATGAAAACAATCACTTAGTGGTAAATGAATTTACAGTATTGAAAAAACTTGAAAGTTTAAACTTGAATAAATCCAATGTACCTGGTGCACTCCCTGCTCGCCTGTTAAAATTTGCTGCTATTTATTTAGTACCTATGCTCACACACATTTTCAATTTTAGTTATAAAATGAAAATTATTCCTTCGGAGTGGAAAAAAGGCTTTGTTACCCCAGTACCTAAGGATAAAGATAGTGTAACTTTTGACAACCTAAGGCCCATTACACAGACCAATATATTTGGTAAAATTCTTGAAGACTTTATGTTTGAAAGGATATATAAGCAGGTTATAGCTAAGCTAAATAAATCCCAGTTTGGTACAATCAAAAAATCATCGACTGCTCACTACCTTATATCTATGTTCGATTTTATACTAAAATCACTTGATAAACCCTACATGTATATAATAATTGTCTTGTTAGATTTATCAAAAGCTTATGACCTTGCTGATCACAATGTTATCATAAGATGTCTATATAGTCTAGGTGTAGCAGAGAGTGATGTAAAGTGGGTAGCTGATTTTTTAAGCAATAGGCTTCAATGTACCAAGTATAAGAATACTTTGTCGAATTTCCGTTCTCTAAGCAACGGCACCCCACAGGGTACAAAAATAGCCGTACTTCTCTTCATTGTACTTGTAAATGATATATTAACTAAGTTTCAAAATAAATATGCAAATGAAGATAATATTATGAACGCGTATGTTGATGACATGGCTATAGCTGAATGTGTCCCATATAATAAAGCTCCTTTGATGAATGAAATTGTTAATGATATCAACAAAGTACTCTTAGAAAATAATATGGTTCTTAACCCCAAGAAAAGTAATGTATTGATTATTGACAAGTCCAAATGAAAGCTGTTTAGTAACTTTCAATTAAAAATAAATGATACGGTTATTCCTGTTGTAAATGTAAGCAAATTGTTAGGTATTATGATTAATAGTAAAGGTGATTGGAATGATCACGTATCTTTTATTTATGGTAAAGCTTGTAAAAAACTTCACATTTTAAGAAGGCTTAAATGTCATGGTTTGAAAAGAACTCAGTTAACTCTACTATACATTCTACACATTAGAAGCATTCTAGAATACTGTTGTGTCCTATGGTTCAACTACCTAACACTAGCACAAAAGAAGAAACTTTTTAGCGTAGAGAAACGGGCTTTAGGTATAATCACTGGTAAATATGTAAGTAGTAGCAATTATGAAGATATGTGTAAATTGTTGAATGTTGAAAGGTTACAAGAACGATGGGAAAAACTGTTGTTAAACTTTGGGTTAAAAATTCTGAAAAACCAGAGATTTCAGCACTGGTTAAATAAATACCAAATAATACGTAAACCCTGTTTCAATAGTAGGTACAATAAGAATAAGTATAATTTTAGACTTGTAAGTTGTAAATGTGAGCGTTATCGAAAGTCCACTATAACATCCTTGGTTAAGTTATTAAGAGAATGTCTGTAAGATTAAGTTTACCTTTATACTATATCAACCTGCTTTTTGTAAAACGTTTATGTTGGTAAAGCCAACACAACTTCCTTCGAATTTAATTCCCTTTCTCAATTATCACAGCGCCTTAAATGGCAGCGTGATCCTCTTCCTTGTTCTTCGTTGATTAATATTTTCTTAACTCTCTTTTACCTGTATCATCTTCGGTTCAATTAACGTGTGATTGAACCGTGCAAGATATAGTTTTGTTTGTCTGAATAAATGAATAAATAAAGCTCCACATTCGTCCACAAACGCTAAAACAAAATTAAACTTGGGCTTCAAAGCGTACACCATGCAGCCGGCACCCAAGTGTGTCGAGCTTCAGGATCATGGTCAACAATCTGAAGCACGATTTGTTTACAAAAAAACTTTCTAACTTAGTTAGTTATGACGGTGCCTACTTCCATTGAAATGCGCAAGGTGTTCCTAAAAACAAATATTTCCATGCATTCAACCCTAAGCAAGATCCAAAAAGCAAGAAAGTTCAGCAAACTGCCAAGAACTCCAAAAAATTGACGGTATGGCAGGCTATGGACAAAATGGGAGCGTTTCCGAACCAAAAATTAAAAAGGGGACTATGTCTACCAAAGAAGACCCAGAGAAATGTTTGATGGCACGTTTAATTCCGGTTATTGTTGAGCACAATCACCGCGAAAAAATTATCTTCTGCACGGACCTGGCCACTTATCGCTGGGCCAAGAACGTAACTCCTACCTGGAAGCTCAAAAAACCGTATTTGGCCAAAATTTAAAAATGCCCCAAATATTCCACTGGCTAGAGGAATCGAAACATGTTGGAGTTTATACAAAGCCGAGTACTCCAATCTAGAAAAGCCACCCAACTTACTCCGAGATTTCTCTACCATTTAGAAAAAATTACCACCAAAGTGGCAGAATCATCGGGATATTGGGTTTTATGATAAGCCAAATGAGAACTCTACATCACTGGATACAAAACCATCAATGAATCCTACTTTATGCGAATATTGTTAACTATTAGTAGTACTAAATGTTAAAAAATATTGTAGTTAAATAAAGCTTAAATATTAGGAAATATCACAATTTCAAAAATGTCTCCATAACAAGTACACACCCTTTATGTTTGTTTTAAGGTTAACATGCATTTTTAGACTTAGAATTTAATCTTGTCTGAACGACTTGTACTTGCAGCTGTGTGAAATTTGTTTCAGGTATGTGCTTGTTAGGACGCGTATTCCAAGCATGATCAGAGGCTTTTTCGTCTCAGCAATATAAGTTGAGAAATCAGGTACATACATCCAAACGCAAATGCAATTGAATATGCAAAGAGAAATATTGAATATGAGTAATGTAAAAAGTTACAGACACGCAAGATTAGCTGGTCTTAAAAAATACAACGATGCTTATTAACTACCGGAAGCATAGCTGAGGTAGTTAATGTGATCAGTTTGTTTGTCTGTCTGTCTGTCTGTATGTGTACACGAAATCTCAGCAACTACAAGGCAGATTGGGCTCAAATTTGGCAAAATGATAGCTTATGTCAATAGCGCTTCATATGCATATTTTCAGGCTTATAGCTCAATTTTACAAAAATTTGCAAAAATGGGAAAAATTAAGGCTTTATATGTTGAAGTATATATAGCGATCAGTTTGTTTGTCTGTCTGTCTGTCTGTATGTGTACACGAAATCTCAGCAACTACAAGGCAGATTGGGCTCAAATTTGGCAAAATGATAGCTTATGTCAGTAGCGCTTCATATGCATATTTTCAGGCTTATAGCTCAATTTTTTAAAAATTTGCAAAAATGGGAAAAATTAAGGCATTATATGTTGAGGTATATATATAGCGATCAGTTTGTTTGTCTGTCTGTCTGTCTGTATGTGTACACGAAATCTCAGCAACTACAGGGCAGATTGGGCTCGAATTTGGCAGAACGATAGGTTATGTCAATAGCGCTTCATATGCATATTTTCAGGCTTATAGCTCAATTTTTCAAAAATTTGCAAAAATGGGAAAAATTAAGGCATTATATGTTGAGGTATATATATAGCGATCAGTTTGTTTGTCTGTCTGTCTGTCTGTATGTGTACACGAAATCTCAGCAACTACAGGGCAGATTGGGCTCGAATTTGGCAGAACGATAGGTTATGTCAATAGCGCTTCATATGCATATTTTCAGGCTTATAGCTCAATTTTTCAAAAATTTGCAAAAATGGGAAAAATTAAGGCATTATATGCTGAGCGCTTCTTGGCACTTTTGTAACGCTTCTTGGCACTTTTGTAACGCTTCTTGGTTACAGTTACAACGGGCGTTTGTGGGCCCTTTATGTCAAGTTATGTGTCGATTGAATGAAATCACACAAATGTTTCAACAACTCCGCTATGTTATGCATATAAGGCGGTCGGTAGATTAAAACCAAGGCAAACGTACGTCAATTCGCTACTTGGGTATATCAGCTTGACAGTTTTAAGTGAATAAACGCTTGACAATAGAAAAAATCATAAGGCGCGAACGTTTTGCAAGCGTGAAATTACTTTGAAGCCCATCAGCTGATATTTGTGCATTGAACTTTCCTCACGGTGTGGCAATGTATTTTTTTGGAAAAAAAAGTTGTCGGATACTATTTAGTTGGGGTTATCCAGCTAGAAAGTAAATCCATAAGTGCGTGGTTTTATTAAAAAAGTCCTAAACTTCGCCGTTTTGGGGCAAGGTAAGCTAATTTTTTCATTTTAATGTACGTTCATTTAAATTAAATTAATATTGTGTTTCTTTTCGGTTAAATTCTTTAAAAGGCTCGTGCATTTCAAAAGATTGCTTCACTGGTTATTTTTGTTTTAGTACGACTGAGAAATGGCCAACCGGAAACGACAGAGTTCGGCAGAGAGAAAAGCTAAGAATGCAGAAAACATGCGAAAGAAAAGACAGCAAGACAAGGCCTACAGGGAGCGAGAAAAGGCAATTAGCAAAGCATCCATACAATTAAAGCGTGCTGACCAGAATTTTCGAACTAAAGAACGAGAGAAGGATAGAATATCACGTATTCAACTTCGATCAGATAGAAATTACCGGAGTCAAGAGCGAGAACAAGATCGAATTCAACGGTCGATTCAACGGCAGGACGTTACTGTTAGAAGATCAGAAAGAATACGCGATCGTCAAGCAAGAAAAATCTCACGCGAAATCACACCGGTGCGTGAAAAGGAACAGATTTTGGACCGAAATGCACGTTCTTTGAGGAGATCAGATGCTGCCAAAAAACGAAAGGAATATGATCAAATTGCAAGTCAGCAGACAAAACGACGAAGAGAGACAGGCTGGGAAGAAATTGAAAGTCAATTTCAGAAGGATATTCGACTCTTGCCGACTAATCCGTGCTCATCTTGTGGATGCTTGTATTACAGTGATAGTATTACCTCAGTTAGCAGAGAGAACTTGGAGGGAAAGGGTCTTGACGCTGATTTTCTGGATCAAGTCATTTGTGTTCATCGTGATAATATTAGGCTCTGTAGAACTTGCAAAACTAGTATTCTCAAAGGAAAGACACCAAGATTATGCTTATCAAACGGACTTGCTTTTCCAGAGCAGCCTCAAGAACTCAAGATAGCACAAAAACTTTCTAAAAAGTCAATTAATGCATAAATACATTAAAACAGTCATTTTACGATTTTTAGGAACTGACTGCGTTGGAGGAGAGACTACTAGCGCTTCGTATCGCATTTATGCAAATTAAATCAGTTGGTTCAGAAAGGCAGCTAAAACTTAAGGGAAATATCGTTAACGTTGAGAATGACCTTGATGAATGTGCAAAGGCGATTCCCAGAAGATTTGATGAAATGGCCACAGTACAGATTAAGTTCAGCAGGAGGCTTACGGATGCCCGACCAGTTTGGTACGAAGTCATCAGGCCAGCGTACGTGGAACGGGCCAAAAAATTTCTTATGCAACAAGAACTGTACAAGGAGACTCAGGTGGAAAGCAGAAGTGACTTTGAAGGATTTGACGATGGTACATAATTAAACGAACGTACATTTTAAGTATTTCATGTATCATCATCACCCTTAATCACCATGTTTTTTATTCTTTTTTAGACGCCAGATTAGAATTTATATGCCCTGATGTCCAAGAGAATCGCCCAGTGGATGGAAATATGGTGCCAGAAAACAATCAACCCGAACACCTGGAGCCGAACGATGACGAAGGTAACGACGAAAATATCCAAATAAAAATGTTCGTACGTTATACTGAATAAAGATACCTTTCCACTTTTGTGCATATAGGGGAATGGGAGGACGTCCAAGAAAACATCCCTGCAGAAGAGACCCTTTACTTCAACGAACTTGGAGCCGATGGAGTACATATTGCTCCGGGGGAAGGTAGGGTTCCAATTCCGCTCTATGCTGACAAGTATGCTGAAGAAATGTCGCATCCCAAGATATTCTGTGGCCAGAAACGAAAGATTCGTGACGGAGTAAAGCTAACATACACTGATATTGCAAAATCCGAAGCACTAAGGGAGGATCGCAGATGTGCTGGTGCACAGAAAATTTTATATGCCATGAAAAAGTCCTTCAACGAAAAGATGAGACAATGCGTTCAAGTGTACTTGCGTAAACGCCGGGGGACTGAAAAACTTACAGCACGACAAGTAAAGAACAAGGATTTCGTCAAAAACTTAATACGAAAGGATGAAGGGTACAAAATATGGAAAAAACTGAGATCGTCACCTTCATACTGGTCTGGCAAGAGCAAAGAAGTTGTTTCAATGGTGCGTCAGCTGGGGAAATGCGCGTTCTTTATCACATTTTCGGCTGCCGAGACCAAGTGGAATGAGCTATTAGTCTGTTTACATAAATTGTTAAATGGCGAGACGATATCCGAAGAGGAAGCCGAGAATTTAAGCTATGAGACAAAAGCGAAGTTAATTCGTTCAGACCCTATAACTTGCATGCGCCATTTTGATCGACGCATACGAAAAGCTCACACCTTGCTTATGAAGAAAATTAATGGTAAGCGCTAACAAATAGATTTTTAATAAAAAGTGACTTCTATTGAAAAAGTTTAAGTAATTCACCAATGCACGTACATTTTAGGAGTTTTCTCCCCGTATCGCTTGAAGGATTTCTTCAGGAGAGTCGAATTCCAAATGCGAGGATCTCCACATTCTCATGGCCTTTATTGGATAGAAAATGCACCAGTTTATGATGAGGAAGACCCCGCTTCTGAACAACGTTGTGTGGAGTTTATTGACGAATTTATTAGTGTCAAAAAGCACAACGAAGAGGATTTGCAGGCACTAATGAAAATGCAGACACACAAACATAGTGAAACCTGCAGAATTGTAAAAGGAAAACGTGGTTGCCGTTTTGGATATCCTCTTCCGCCTCTCCCTTCTACTCGAATTCTACAGCCACTACCAAAGGCATTTAGCAAAAAAGGACGTGAACGATTGAAGGAGATTTATACAAAGATTCAAGATGACCTTACTAAAAGGCTGAATAAGGACCCGTCGGATAATCCTACATTTGATGAATATTTGGAAATCTTAGGAGTTGACCATGCTGATTATATTTTAGGTAATGTACGCGCGTTAATTTAAGTTCTTTTCTTTCATGAATGTGGATTACTTGATATTTATATTCTCTTTGACTCTGCAGCCCTCCGCAGTTCCATCAAACGAGTTTCTGTATTCCACAAGCGGGAAGTTAATGAAGCATTTATTAATCGATACAATTTGAAGCTACTAAAGGCCTGGCGTGCTAACATGGACATTCAGTTTGTCCTTAATACGTTTGCGTGTGCACGTTATTGTGTAGGATACATAATGAAGTCCGATGGAGGCCTGTCCAAGTTAATGAAAGCTGCCAATAAGTCTGCTTATACGAACGACGAAATTAAGGAGAAACTTAAAGCGTTTGCCAAGATATTACTAAACGGTACCGAGATTTCAGCCCAAGAAGCCGCAGCATTTATCCTGGGAATAGCTAACACATATTGCAGTAGACAGTCAGTGTACATCAACACTTCGCTTCCAGAAGAACGAACCACAATATTGAAAAGTGAGAAAGAACTGGAAAAACTCGAAGATGATTCTGAAGACGTGTGCGAAAAAGGTCTTCTAGATCGCTATGTGAATAGACCAGAAATATTTGAAGACATGTGCCTTGCAGACTTTGCTGCAAATTATGAGTTTGAAAAGAAGAAGAAGGGTCAGAGTACGGAAGGCCAGCAACTCGATGATGCTAGCTCGCAAGATGGAGAGTCAATACTGGATATCTCCTTGGAAAATCCATTTGTCAATCAACGTTTCCCTCGGTACCCGCTTTTGGATGGTTCTGGGTATATTCGTAAACGCTACATTTCTAAAATTATTCGATTTCGAAATTACGGAAGGAAGTCTGATCCGGAGAACTATTGGCGTGAACAATTAATGCTTTTTGTTCCGTGGAGGGACGAAGAAAAAGAGTTGCTTATTATTGACGCAATTGAGTTTGGGAAACTTTTCAAACCGGAAATTGAGGAAAACGGACGTGCGTACTATAGTGACAGGAGATTGGGGGATGAGGAAATACAAGCATTTGTGAATGAAGCCGAAGATGAAGAGGACGAGAATGAATCTGGAGAATACAACCCAATATGGGAAGTGGATAACGAGTTTTTAGCAGCAGAAATGGTAGGAGATGGGGTGCAAAAACCGAAGGAGCCTTCAACTAAAATTCAGAAGTTTTTACCGCCCAACATGATTCCTGATGAAGAATACTTGAATCTCATGCGAGGACTAAATTTCAAGCAGCGAAAGTTTGTCATGGACATTTTGCATCGCTTAAAGACTTCGGATGAACAATTTTGCATGTTTCTTAGTGGTGGAGCAGGTGTTGGCAAAAGTCATGCTATTACAGCAATTGTTCAAAGCTGCCTTCGATATTTTAATGCTTTGCCTGACTGTGACCCTTCGGAACCCCCTGTGCTGGTATTGGCGTTTACTGGAAAGGCTGCATACAACGTGCTTGGAATGACAATACACCATGCCCTGCGACTTTTACCACTCCAAAAAAAGCATGAAAAGCTGCCAGATCTTGATGCGAGTTCCTTAAATTCTTTGAGGAAAAAACTACATGGGCTGAAGCTGCTGATAATAGACGAGATTTCCATGGTGAGTGTCCGAATGCTTTTTGACATTGACCAACGACTCCGCCAGATTTTTGGAAACGACAAACCATTTGGAGGAATCCCAATAGTTGTAGTTGGTCATATGCGCCAACTCTCTCCTATTGGCGCAGGATACGCTTTTGAAAGTCCATCTTACCTTCCAAATGGAAATTTAATTTACAACTTCTTGTGGAAAGACAATTTTACGTTCTTTGAGCTCACTCAAATTATGCGTCAAGCGGGAGACAAAGAATTCTGCAGTGCTTTGAATAACATGTCCGAAGGAAAAATGACAGAGGCGGATGTTAAACTGATAAAGTCAAGGGAGATTTCTTCTGACTTGCAACCCCCAATGGACGCTCTTTGGCTGTTTAAAACTAATGCGGAATGCACTGAATACAACGCAAAGATACATGCAGCTTTACCAGGGGAAGGAGCAAACTCTGTAGCTGTTGACCGTGTACAAGGTAACGATCGATCGTTTTCATGTTGACTTTCTGACCATTTTTAATATTTTATAAGCAACTGTTAAATAAAATATAATTTATGCATAAATGTTCAATCGTTTAGGAAATGGCAAAGAGGACGATAAGCAGTCTCTTTTGGAATCTGCCAAGAGCTGGGATGTATCGGAATGTGCTGGTCTAAGATACTCGACATTTCTAAAAGTAGGAGGAGAATATTTTATTTCCACAAATATCGATGTTTCTGATGGACTTTTTAACGGATCTACTGGAACTTTGAAAGCTATCGAGTATTCTGTTGACGACGAACAGAAACCTGTGAGGATTTGGATGGATTTTAAAAATCCGCTTATTGGAGCAAATAAGAAAAAATCGGCTAGGAATCTGATTCGCCAGAGGATGCAGCTTAATCCTGATTACACTAAATGGGTTCCGATTGAAAGAATCAAAAAGACTCTTACTAAGTCTTTTCTGTATGCTGGATTGCAAGTTGTGCGTTCTCAAATTCCTTTGGTGGCTTGTAATGGGATGACAGTAGCCAAGTGTCAAGGTTCAACACTGGATTGCGTTGTAGTTTCAACTCGAGGCACTGGGATTCGAAAGTTGAATCGTCAAGAACTTTATGTTGCATGCAGCAGAGCTACGAGCATAAACGGGTTGTACATTGATGGAGAGTTTGAACCTCCACAACAACCGGAACCGAATGATTTAGTAACTTTGGAGCTGGAACGTCTCGCTGTTAAGCCATATCCGTTTAAGCTGAGACTGATGCAGGAAATCTCTGAATCATTTCACAAAGTATATGTTCACAACGTACAATCCCTTCGAAGTCACCTTCTGGACGCGGCATCGGACCCGTGCGTCACATCCTCTGACATTATTGCTTTCATTGAACCACATTTACTGGAAACTGATAACTTCAGCTTTAATGGGTATAGTGTTATCCATCGCACAAACTGCAGAGGACTCAGACGTAAACGCAGATTAATTTTAAGAAACTCCGAAGGAGCTGTTGTGTTGCTTAAAGGTGCGTGCATTTAAGTCCCAATGGAAAGTAATTGATGTTTGATGTTTTGTTTTGAATGTTTTTAAAAATCTTTTTCAGATGGAATACCAACATCGTCTTCAACTTTTAATACAAGTGTTACGAAAGAATTCTCAAGTGATGGCCATTGCATCTTCGTTACGTTTTATTTTGGAGGATTGACATTTGTTCTCATGTACAAATCGCCTAAGTTCTCAAAAAATAACTTCAAACAAACGCTCGTTCGTGTGATGGAAGACAAATCGAATGCTGTGTTTATCGGAGACATCAACATCGATTTGATGAAAGAGGAGAACGTGGATATCATCAACTTGTTTGAAAATAGGGGATTCTACTCACAACTCAATTTACAAGAACGCTCCACTAACTACAACACCCACATTGATGTTTGTTTTTCAGACCGATCTGATGTGATGAGCTGGTTTTATGAATCTTACTATAGCTACCACAAACCAATATGTGTTATCTGGCCTAAAATGTAAATTGAAATTTTCTGTAATCAGATAGAAGAAACGTTAGACGTAGTTAATTTAGTTGAAATTTATTTGTAGTATGTTTGAAAATTGTATATGTGGTGAACCATTTTTGCAGGCTACCGTATGGTTCAACTGATTGTATAGAAATTGCAGCAATGAGTTTATTTCCTTTAAAATAAAATTGTAATTTTGCACAGATTTTATATTTGTCTTGTATATTTTGTATGCTACTATGTAACGTTTTTGGGCATTTTCATAACAATTTTTAGACATTTTTGTAACGTTTTATGTGCATTTTTGAAATGTTTATTGGGCATTTTTGAAACGTTTATTGCGAATTTTTTAAACGTTTTCTGGGCATTTTTTGAAACGTTTTCTGGGCATTTTTGAAACGTTTTCTGGGCATTTTTGAAGCGTTTTCTGGGCATTTTTGAAACGTTTTCTGGGCATTTTTTGAAACGTTTTCTGGGGATTTTTGAAATGTTTATTGGGCATTTTTGAAACGTTTTCTGGGCATTTTGGAAACGTTTATTGGCATTTTAAAACGTTTTTGGGCATTTTTGAAACGTTTTCAGGGCATTTTTGAAACGTTTTCTGGGCATTTTTGAAACGTTTTCTGGGCATTTTTGAAACGTTTTCTGGGCATTTCTGAAACGTTTTCTGGGCATTTCTAAAACGTTTTCTGGGCATTTTTGAAACGTTTTCTTGGCATTTTTGAAACGTTTTCTGGGCATTTTTAAAACGTTTTCTGGGCACTTTTGAAACGTTTTCTGGGCATTTTTGAAACGTTTTCTGGGCATTTTTGAAGCGTTTATTGGCATTTTAAAACGTTTTTTGGGCATTTTTGAAACGTTTTCTGGGCATTTTTGAAACGTTTTCTGGGCATTTTTGAAATGTTTATTGGGCATTTTTGAAACGTTTTCTGGGCACTTTTGAAGCGTTTATTGGCATTTTAAAACGTTTTTTGGGCATTTTTGAAACGTTTTCTGGGCATTTTTGAAACGTTTTCTGGGCATTTTAAAACGTTTTTTGGGCATTTTTGAAACGTTTTCTGGGCATTTTTGAAGCGTTTATTTGCATTTTAAAACGTTTTTTGGGCATTTTGAAACGTTTTTGGGCATTTTTGACACGTTTTCTGGGCATTTTTGAAGCGTTTTTGGGCATCATTTTTCATAAATTCAGCACGTTGCTTCCGGTAGTTACTCATTTACGGAGGTTCTTGTTAGTGAGTGCTAACAAATTACCTTATGCATTTACAAAGCTTATTAATCGTTTGGTTGGTAATAATTTACAGCAGCAGAATTAATAGGAACGAGTAAATAGATAACAGTGTAAAAACACACAAAGAGTAAGAACGAGTGATGGGGGCAGCCAAAATTAAAAGTTCTTGTAATTCCAAGGTTTTTGCATAATCTTAACAAGTATACGTTGCAAATATTCCACAAAAAGTTTCAATGTCTCAGGTTGCCCCAGGACGAAATTACAACGGTTCGAACTTTGAGCATCCAAAATCGACTTATTGAACCGTTTTTCCGTGAAGATAAAGAGTTAGTGACTGAAACTTTTTTGATAAATTAGTCATAGTATTGGGTCCTATTTGTGGCAATATTAAGTCATGACCACGCATCTGTAATTTTTTAGAAAATGTTTTGTCAAAAATTCTGAAAATTTTACGAAATTTTTGAATTCAAACTTCTGTAACTTGCCATGTAGTAATTTTTTGAAATCGTGAAAAGCGTGACCACCTACAATATTTTATGTTCTATCAACTGCTGAAAACCGTTATCAGAAATATTCAGTAACAATGACGCTATGCATAAAAATGTAAGTCAAGGCATTTTCTTGTGTCGACTTACATGTATTCAGAATGAAGTGGAGCTTGGTCCAGACATTTGTATGCGCCAATTAAGAGAACGTTACAATGCTCCTAAAATGCTCTATCAGTAATGACCTTCATGAGCTTGCTACTACTTGACCACAACAAATAGCAACTAAAGAATTCTATAAATCCAGTTTGACAAAAAGTGTCCCGATTTTACAAAATCTTACATAACTTTTCTTGGAAATTGAAATTTGAAAAAATGAAAAAACAGCATTTTGCACAACTCATTGCGATCATTTTGACACCTTGATCAATAAAATTGGACTCGTAACGGGCGAGTGGTGAATGAAAGACTAAAGCCAAATTCGCCCATCTCGCCAAATTTTTAAATATTTGGATTTTTAAAAAAGTTTTATTTTTTGCCATTTTAGCACACAAAACAAATAATGTTTATATATTTGAGTACATGGAGCATTCTAGCTTTAGTTTAGGCAAATTTAGGCTTCTAAAACACAAATTGAAAAAATCCAAATTTTTAAAAATTTGGCGAGATGGGCGAATTTGGCTTTAGTCTTTCATTCACCACTCGCCCGTTACGAGTCCAATTTTATTGATCAAGGTGTCAGAATGATCGCAATGAGTTGTGCAAAATGCTGTTTTTTCATTTTTTCAAATTTCAATTTCCAAGAAAAGTTATGTAAGATTTTGTAAAATCGGGACACTTTTTGTCAAACTGGATTTATAGAATTCTTTAGTTGCTATTTGTTGTGGTCAAGTAGTAGCAAGCTCATGAAGGTCATTACTGATAGAGCATTTTAAGAGCATTGTAACGTTCTCTTAATTGGCGCATACAAATGTCTGGACCAAGCTCCACTTCATTCTGAATACATGTAAGTCGACACAAGAAAATGCCTTGACTTACATTTTTATGCATAGCGTCATTGTTACTGAATATTTCTGATAACGGTTTTCAGCAGTTGATAGAGCATAAAATATTGTAGGTGGTCACGCTTTTCACGATTTCAAAAAATTACTACATGGCAAGTTACAGAAGTTTGAATTCAAAAATTTCGTAAAATTTTCAGAATTTTTGACAAAACATTTTCTAAAAAATTACAGATGCGTGGTCATGACGTAATATTGCCACAAATAGGACCCAATACTATGACTAATTTATCAAAAAAGTTTCAGTCACTAACTCTTTATCTTCACGGAAAAACGGTTCAATAAGTCGATTTTGGATGCTCAAAATTCGAACCGTTGTAATTTCGTCCTGGGGCAACCTGAGACATTGAAGCTTTTTGTGGAATATTTGCAACGTATACGTGTTAAGATTATGCAAAAACCTTGGAATTACAAGAACTTTTAATTTTGGCTGCCCCCCATCACTCGTTCTTACTCAAAAGTAAAAAGCTCACATTCAAGCACATTCTCGATATGAATTAAAACTAAAAACGTGAGCTTCAAAATCATGATAATTTGCTGGTGAACTAAGGAGTGTTACAACTCGCCTTAGTCATTGAACACGTATTAGCTGTTAATCGGAAATGTCTATTTTCATTTCAAGCCTTACATGTATTTTTCGACCCTAAAACTACAGAAGGTACCTGAAAGGAAGGGTTAGTTTAAACAATTACAAAAATAATCTTTAAAGTATTTGAAGATTACAGCATTCCTGGAAGCCTTTCTAATGCAACACCATGTCAATTCATTAAAACTGCGTACGTGAGTTTATACACATTGCACGCATAAGTGTTAATATACTCTTTGCTACTCTAGGAACAAAACGAGCAAAATCAGTTTTATCCTCCTTAATCCGTAAAAGCATTGCTGTCATTTTGTTAGTTTAACTGGATAGACAAACTTTGTATTTGCTTCGTTTGTGAGTTTTCTAATAACCTCGGTTGCATTTTTTACTTTACCAGTTGCGTACCGTGTAAGGTGGACTAAGAAGACACTTTGAATTTCAGAAACACCTGCCAAAACAATAGGTTTTTTGTACTGTTGTGCAGAAGACTTCCACTGTGTATAAACAATAGTGTGTCGTTTTGTGCGCTAAACTTGAATTACGTCGGCATATGGTATATGAGCTTTGCAGTCAACAGTTTTAATTCTCAGTTCGTTAATTTTACCACACCTGATTCCTGTGAGCGACTTTAAAAGGCTTAAAGTTTGAAACGCGTGTAGTAATTTATCTTTGTGCGCAAAAATTGGATAATTACGCGTTTTCATCAATTAATTAAATTCGGCACGAATAGTGCCCCCAATCTGTGTACTTTTTCAAAATGGAAAGCAAAATGACTGGCTCAAAGAAAACTGTAATGTGTGAAATTTGTAGCAAAAGCTTTCCGTGTAACTGGACTTTAGAAGCCCATATGAGAGTACACACAGGCGAAAGGCCATTTAAATGTAAGCTATGTAGCAAAACGTTTTCTCGGGCTACTAACTTAAAAACACATAACGATTTTGTGCATTTGGGCAAAAAGCCATTCAAGTGTACTAAGTGCCAGAAGCGGTTTGTAATGCGTAGTGGTTTAAAAAGGCACGAAATAGTTCACAGCGGCAAAAAGCCATTCCAATGCTCTCTTTGTCCAATAGCGTTTACCGACAAGGGAGCTATGTTTAAACATATACGTCGTCACACTGAGGAGGAATACTTCAAATGCACACAATGCAGTGAAAAATTCAAAACCAAAACGGGTCGTGATCGCCACGTCATGCGTCATCAAGGTAAACTTTTTCGTCACATATTGTCACAAGTATAAATGTCTCTCGTTTAAACCAAGTCTTGCTTTAATAATTCGCATTAGGGATCTACCAGAAACATTTCGGATGTGTGTTTTGTGCTCAACGTTTCGCAACGAAGTTCAACCTGTATTCTCATATAGGATTGCACATTAACGAAAGACCGTTCCAGTGCTCCGCCTGTCATCAAGGATTTACTACACGTAGCTCGTTAACTTTTCATATGAAACAGGTGCATTCCAATGAACAACCTTTTTCTTGCGATTTATGTGGAAAGACTTTTAAGACTAAAGGTACCATGCGGGGACATCTTAAAACACATTTGGGCGAAAAGCCTTATAAATGCGGAGTCTGTGATCAAGGTTTTATTACCAACGCTAACATGAAGAATCATGCTTTGATACACTCCAGTGAAAAAATGTATAAATGCGATCAATGTGAGAAGTCCTTTATGCAGCCAGCAGGTTTAAGGTCACACAAAATTCATGTTCATTCTGAGGAGAAACCGTTGAAATGCAGCAACTGTGAGAAAAGCTTTAAGAGAAAAGCGGAATTAGTTAGACACCAAAGAGTTCATACTGGCGAAGTGTTTCAATGCAAACATTGTAGTACCAAATTCACTCGAATCTCCAACTTACGTTTGCATATTATACGCAAGCACCAGGCAGAATAGATATTAACACAAATTCTTTCAGCAGGTTTTGTATTGTGTTATCAAAAAGAATTGGCATGTTAGCCCATTCTTGGTTACAATCAAGCAGTTTGTCCATTTTCGTTGTAGGTAAGAGACCTAGAAAATGCGAATTCTGCACAAAACGTTTTATAATGAGGCGCATTTTGACTATAAGTCATGGTAAGCATTATAGCGGAAAATTGCTCAAGTTGAAACACTGCAAGGCAAAGTTTTCACAGAGTTGCAATTCACTTACACAATTAGGAAAGAAAACATTTGCTTGAGCAAATCAATAAAAACAAAAATGTAACTTTAATTATTGTTCTTTCGCTCTATATAAAGAACAAATGGCTTAAATTGCCCGTTTGGAAAGTTACAAGACAACTACAGTTTTATAAACACGAAACAAGTGCCGCTGATTTAATTTGCAAATTTTTTAAACTAAATAAGATGTATATTATGTTAGTTTTTGTTAGTGTACCAAATTTACTATAGAAATAAGCGGATGGTTTTAGGTATTCTAAAGTAGACTTGGATAGAGGTATTGTAATTTACGGTATGTATGTAACTTTTAACTTTTTATAACAATTGAACGTATAAGTATATTGTTTTTTAAATTTAACTTTGTCTGGTTTTTGTGTTACGCTAAATGCTAAAAATTACTTTAAGTAGACTAGTTTGGTTTTTAAGAAAGCCTAGCTTGAAAATTAATAATATGTATTCAGTTTGTCTTAAAAGCGTTGTGACACATTCTTGTTGGCTTATCCTTAGGTATGAAAACATAGCGAAACTTGAACTTGCATGACTCAGTAACTCAGAAATGATATTTAAGGTTTGCACTGATTTGGTAAGATTATATGCAAAGCACGAAGCGTATATTTCATATTGTACACGTGAAACATTTATAGTAATGGTATGTTAAGCAAGATGTTTCAAACAAATTTAGAAAGAGTCTTGTTACAAGGGGAAAAGCTCCTTTTAAAAAGTTTACTCTAAATTATAGCTGGACCTAATGATGAATAAAGCATTGTCATTATTATAATATAAGAAATTTATCAAGACCTTATGGCTATATTTAATCCTATTTAATGAGATTGCAAGACAAATGAATCAGATATTTGTAATTAAATAAGCATTTGTAAATTGGTTTCAGATTTTTGTTATTTTAATAAAAACATCTAAGCAGTTTGTCGATAAACTCTAAGCCACTGCTCTGCAGGAACAGTAAAAGTTATTTCTGAAAATGCAAAAAACGCATACCAATGATCACCAATTTTGCAAGCGACAAATAAACATTCATGGTACAGTTCAAGGTATCTAGACGGTGTAACGTTTGTTAAGAATTATGTAATTGCCGCCTAACAATGACTCCTATTTGATTAACATTGATTGGATCAATAGGATTCATATCCATCGACTAGAGACTTTGAACTGTACATCATACATTGAGAAGGAGTTTTGGTGTTTTTCACATTTTTGAGCATTTCGTCAAAATTGGCATATGTATGTACCCTTTCGAATTGTGAATACAAAAAAAGTAATGTTTTGGTTTTAGGGGGAGGATATCAGTAAAAAATTGATGAAATATTGTAACCATTTTCATAGTATTTAAAGAATACTACGATTTTTGAAGTTTACGTTTAAGTTTGAAGATAACACTTGTATGCATCAAAATCAGGAAAATCGCCGGAATGCCCATCCTAGATTCTTTATTGCTGGATTTTCAAAACCACACGACAAACTTCGCTTTCATGGTGGACATATTTGGAAAATGGCATGTACTTATTGCTACGCAAAAATAAAGTAGTTATCTCTCCTAGTGACTTTTTAGCGGACAATGGGGTTTTTGTTGTCCGCTAACTCAGCATGCAAACATAGCGTAATTTTGACTAGTTAAGCAGACAAAAACATAGATTTTTTCAAGTTTTCTTCTGTGCATAAAAATGATTTAAAGGTACATAGACAATTTTTGTGTGGTACTGATAATTGTTGTATCGTTCTTCGGGAGACCAAGAGTCAATACCAATTCTTTTTATGCAAATTTTAAGTAAACAATTAACATACATGTACTGGTTTTACAAGGTTTGTCTGGCGCTTAAAATAACAGACAAAATTATTCATGAATATCTATAACATTTTAGAAAACAACACAATTATAATGGCACTAATAAACCCTGATTGGTGTTCTTCCGTTGTTTATTTACTTTGAAGACACATCTTTACAACACGCACCATATATAAACTCTACTTAGGCAAAAAATCAACATCATTATACATACTTTGTCTCTATTCCCTTAGAACATTTATTATTTGATAATTGGAAGAATACACAAATAACTATGTAAATTAAAATCTTTATAATTTATTATTATTATACGTTAAAATACTTATTTGAATTAAACGAATTGAAAACCGTTACATAAAAAGACCCAAACATCCTGATAGATGCAAGCGCACAACCTGCGCAGGTTTTGGAGTATGGAATATTCCGGGTAAAACTTTATTTACAAAAGGAAAGCTTATTGCAACCAAAAATACGTTGGTGTGTACAGTATGAAAGTATTTGGCACAATATTTGTGTTTCCATTGTCGCACACATTCCAGTATGAACTCCTGTTTTGTAGTCTGTTAGTCAAACACACTGTAAAAATTGCACTAGAACAAGTTTTTTTGGAGTGCACAAATGAATGTCTCTTCAGACCCTGATTTGTCATGAATTTCTTGCCGCAGATTTTGCATGTGTACGGTTTCTCTCCTAAATGTGTTTTAAGGTGAGTAAGCACGCATGTGTGGCTTTTAAAAGTTCTCTCACACAAATAGCACGAAAAACTCCGAATTCCTGGATGCACAGTTTTCACATGAGAAGACAAGTTACTGCTCTGGTTAAAATCCTTGTTACAGATTGAGCAGCTGAAAGGTTTTTTTTCAATATGTCTACGAATGTGAGTGTCAAGTTCCAACGATGACTTCCGTTTCGTTGAACAAAACAGGCATTCAAACCTCTTGTTGTAAGTGCCTTGGTAAGAATATGATAATTGTTTACAAAAGTAGTTTGATTATGCGGATTAAAATATTTAAAATTCTTTTGTGGCATATTTTACCTAAGTGAACGCTGACATGCCTCTCAAGGTAGGGCTTACTCTTAAATTTCTGCCCACACTCTAAACAAGGGAAACATTCTTCCCCTGTGTGCGCTCTTATATGTCTGTACAAGTTTGAGTTTTGAACAAACTTCTTGGAACACAGAGAGCAATTGAATGGCTTCTCGCCACTGTGAACCATTTCATGACGGCTCAGTTTCTGCTTTGACGCGAAACCTTTCACGTACAATGCGCACTGAAATGGCTTTTCTTAACTATATTATATATCTACTCTAAACAAAAATACTTCAAATTTTTTGCTGCACGGAGATATATTCCTGATACCTAGCGATTCTCACAGTGCCCCAACTTGAAAACTGTGTGTGAGAAAATTTGAATAACATGTGTCTACTTTGGAAGAGGATGTACGAATGCGCGTAAAAGCCCGAACGTTGGCAAAGAAATATGCTTCTCTTTCTCCCAAAAAGCGTGAGCGCACTTTGTTTGAGCTTATGCTCATTCCTCTCCCCTTTCCAAATCCAATTTATGGAAAACTAGCTTAGCAATCTACAGATTGCTTTCAGCAAAAGCTTACACAGCCAAGTGAATAAGGCAACTTTGGTAACAAAACACCCCAAGAAATCTCCTTTCCAGTGGCAAGAGTGAAAAAGTTAGACATTGGCGATCCTACATATTTTGTACCTATGACAATATATTTTGTTAATTTTCTCTCGTTGTGAATTACTGCGTATTAGCTGGATAGCAAACTTGACATACTCTAGGACTGTCCAGTTTGTGGTAATGGATTGTCCAATATAATTTATTCCCGTTACAAACTTGTCTAAGGGGTTCAAGTCAACGCTGAAAACGTATTTCGTATTTTATCTTCTTTTTTAAATTTGTGAACGCAGGATATAGAATGTACTATGGAAAAATGTGAACAAATACACTTTTTTTGCAATAAGTGCAATAAAAGCTCAGATTTTGTGTTTTCTACCTGCAAAGTTCAACAATATTATTTGCAATGCAGCGTAAAAGGTTTCAGCAATGCCTGTTAATGATCTACAGATCTGTTAATGGCACATGCCATCATATCAGTAATAGAGATGTATCGTTTTTGTTAGTTTTAGTGAAAGCTGAAATCTGTTTCTTTTCCTACTTTATATCCGATTTAACATAAAAGGTAGCAAATCTTCTTTCCTCCAGTACCATATATGAAAACAGTTTAAGGATATATAAGAGATATTTTCACGCCGCTCAAAATTACATAAAGATCAAACAAACATGCAATATAGGTAGATCAGTAACTCTGTCCGGAATAAAGTGTTATGCGTTCGTAGGTATATTTGTAAATAGGTACTTCCAGTAAATGCAAAACATTGTGTTTTAAAAACTAAAAAAATTCATCCTTTTACTTAATGCCCTGCAATGCTATTAGTATGGTAACTCCATTTTAAGAAATGTTACAGCTTTGTGTATTTCATTTACGTATTCACAGAGCAAACAAAAATGTTAGCATCTTCAAATCCAACTTTCTTTCCAAGCGATTGAATTTTCTCTGTAAATTTAATACCACTCTCACGTGAGCAACTTTTCTGTTGAACATAGTGGAACACGAAAAAACATTCCGTTTTCCTTGACTTTGTATTCTCCTTGCAAAAACGAAGGCTGAAATAAACGCAATACGTGTGGGTGAATGCGTACCACTATTTTCAAGCTGATCAATTTATACCGAGAAATCTCAGAATTTCAATCATTCCAACCTTACAATAGCTTAGTATTCGATTGCCGCGAATGATGGTTTTAATGTCTTTTTTCTAGTAAGATACTAGTAATTCTATCATGAAAAATAACTGAATTACAAATACTAAATCTTCCTGTTTCAATCGAATTTCATAACCAATATGCTAAAGTACGCAAAGGCGTACATTCATACAATGTAATTATTTTAAGCAAATGCTATTAGTTCAGTGTTAAATCTAAATAAAGATTAGTTTTGTGGCTGCTTTTGGATCTGTAAAGTTGTCAATGACACATTCTCAGCCAAAGTTTTACCTTACGACGTGTATATTTAACAAAGATGAATGATAGCATTATTACAATGGATCAAAAATTTGATGCAAATAATTTTATTACCGTTTGTGCCAGGAAAATAAACCTACATTACCTATGATATGGCAGTGTTTTGTAAATGAAATCTGCTGACTGACCATTGATAAAAATAGATTCATTGCCTCTTTTGTAGGCCTAATCGGATTTTTTACGGTTAGTAACTAGAAAATCTATCAAAAAGCTTCAGTAAATATTACGAGTATATTCCACGTACCAAGTAGTAATTCATATGATGGAAAATTGGAAATATAATTCCGCGACTGTTTGTTAGGTTTTGTATATTTTTGGACCAAAATATTTTCATTCTACAAAAATCGGTTGTCTATATTCATTGTGATCACACTAAAGTCATCATTCTTAAGGTTGTGATACTGGAGATACTGACACTTTTTAAGTGTCTACAAAAAAATGTATCTGTGATCTATGTAGTTTTTATTTGGTTCTTGCAAAACCTTTCTATTCTTTGATGTCATTTGAATTACTAAATAGATATCTTTTCATTGTCCTTTGTAAATTTCTAAAATTGAGAACAGATTATTGACGCTCTTTACTTGATGTTTAGTTACGTTTATTGATTGTGTATTTCTTAGATCTTTTAGTTTCAAATAGTCGGCAACCATGCTTGTTTTTTGCGATTTTACCAGTTTGTATATTTTTATCTGAAAGTGATGTAAATGAACTAAGGTACCTCTCTTTCATATCGATTCTGTTTTTGCTTTGCGATTGTTCTGAAGCGGGGTATAGAGTTATGAATGCGTTTTCAATTCTTTTTGTATAATATTAGTAAAAATGTATTTATCAAACTACTAAGACGCACCTGGTTCAAGAGGAAGATAAATACAGTGCAAGTATTTCCTGCAAAGAGACATACTTCTAATAGCCATGATTCTTAATCCGCCCCAACTAGAAAGCGTTTTGAGACAAAACTTGAGTAACGTCGTTCTGCTTTGGGAAGAAACGCACGAATGAAACTAAAAGCCCCAACGTTTGCAAAAGATATACTGCGCTCTCACCTAAAAACCGTCGGTGTACTATTCCTCAGTTTGCGCTTTTCAATTCTACTCTCCAATTCAATTTTCATGCAAGATCCGATTTTCCTTGCTGAGCAACAGATCTCCACTCGATTATCAATAGGAGCTTACACGATCAAGAAACTAATACAGCTTTAGTTATATAAAAGACGCAGGAAATCTACTTTTTAGTCTCAACACGAAAACAATGAAAAGGTGGGAGCTTGCATTTCTACCTCCGTATTATATTAAGTTGTTAATTTCCGTTGGTTGTCAAAGACTGCCTTTTAGTTAGCTAGCAACATGACAAATTCCAGTCATGTCCAATTTGTGAAAATAAGGGTCTTTTGTCAGGATTTCCTCCAAAAAAATTTCTACTTGCGACGTACAGCATTGTAAGAAGTTCACAGCAACGTTTTTTGTTAGATCAATGCATAAAAAAGAATATAGTGAAAATGCAAGTCTTTTGCAAAAGTTTGATGTGCTTTATTTCTTTTCATGGAGCAGGAAAATCTTTTGTTTTCTCACCGTAAAGATTTTTGGTAAGATCAAACCAAATATTTAATAATGCAAGATTTGAATAGCAGGCAAAATATTTATTAGATTAACTCAATCTTAAAACTGGATTTAAAAAATTATGAAAATGATGAAACATTTGTATGATTTTTAAACAGCAAAATAGTTGTAGCGTTAATACCTTACATTCGTATGTTTTTGGTGGCAGAACAAAACTTTATTGCGTTTTTATACTTTTTTCGAACTTCACTTATAAAAACGAAAAAATATCATCGACAAGTCGGTAGTTTTTGTATACTCTTCTCCTTCAATGCCATACATAATTTTAAGCAGTTCAAACCAAATACTAAGTAATGTTAGATATTTGGAACGTGTTTTTCATAAGATAAACTTAATAAAAATGATAAATAATGTAAATATAAACAATGCAAGTATTTGAATGTTTGCAAAGTGCCATTAGTATGGCTTTTTTCTGTTAGCCGCATTATATCTGTAAATTATAATAAGTGAATATTATATTCATCATTTGTATCCTCCACTGTATTTCTATAAGTGTATTAGCTATTTAAAAGGTTACAACGTTGTAAATTTTGTTTACCAATTTACACAAGCAAATGAACCCTCAGCATCTACAAATCCTACTTTCTTTGGCAAGCATAGGATACTTTCCATGCAAAACTAATTCCCTTTCAACACCTCAATAACAGCGAATGCTAAAAACATATTCCATTTGCTCTGGTATTGTTGCTTCCTTTGTGAAAACGAAGGTTAAAAATAAACTTAAAACCCTACCGAGTAGGTGAATGTGTACCTCTATTATCAGACAAAATTAAAAATCTCGGAATTCTCTCTTTCCTACACATACAAAAGCCTAATATCATTTGCAGTGTACTGTAGGCAAGTTCAATTTTGCCGGCTATGTGAAAATGAATGAACAACCTAGAATCTGTAATTGTTTTGGGCCATTAGTATTAACTCAGTCTCAAATCTAAATTGAATAGTCTTGTTTCTACGTCAGATCTGAAATTATCTAAGTGGGATATCCTCAGCAATAATATAACTGTACGACGTGTGATTATCACAAAAATGTAAAATTAGTAAATACTAACTCCGATGCAAATAAATTTTATCTCACATCACTGAAAACTCTTAAGAGATACAACAGAACTAGAAACATGAAATTAATGCGAGCAGTTTTCCATGATGGATGTTAGGTATCGTAATTTATCACAAAGACTACAAGTTCTACATCCGTTTTATACGTGCTGTCTTGGTGGCTATTTCACCTTTATAGTATCTGCTATGTAGGTAATATTTATTTAAAACATATTGTTGCAAGCACAAATGTTACGCTTGAAAAGTGCAAGTTTGGATTTTCACTATCGTGGAGATTTTATGTGCAAACAAAATAACACGATTCTCTTTCCTAGGCTTTAGGCATTTTAGCGTAGTATGATCCCTAAAATTAGCAAAAAAGGTAGATTATAATAATAAATATCTCTAGACATCAAATATAAAAAATCTATATTTTTGTGCCAGGAAAATTAATCTACATTCACATAATTCATCTGTATATTACATGACGTAGCACAGTGTTCTATTAAAAGAAACCTACAGACTGAAAACTAATAAACATCTATTCATTTGATAGCATATATCATAATGTGATCCGTAAAGTCAACAAACAAGTTGACATCTAGTAATAAATATTTCCAGACATCAAGTAGGAAATAGCCTACGTCTCTACTTATGACAGGAAAATAATCCTACGCAAACTTGTTTCACCTGTTTATGTCTTGGCAGAGGTTTCTTTGAAATGTAATCAGAAGACTGAAAACTGATAAAAATCCTTTCAATGCTTTTTATGTAGGCTGAGTCGGGCGTATAATACGATTGGTAAATTAGAAACCTTTATAAATACCTTAGTACATGATACCCGCATACGTGTATCCTATACATTTGCCAATTAGTAATTATTATGATGGGACCTATACGTAACAAAATTGGTAACATAATCCAGTGCATATATAAGCTAAAGCTTTTGATACGTTTTCAGGCCAGAGTATTTCGATACTGTGTGAAAATCTGCGTTTAGTTTCACTGCGATCAGGCTAGTGTCATCGTTTTTAAGTTCATAGTATGGTACACTATATTATGCTCTAGGTATCATATTCTTATATGCGTTTCCTGGTAAATCAGCTTTCCCCCACAGACAAACTAAGCCACACCGTTTTCAACAGGGGCTTAGTAAAAGAAATACACTTCAACATTTCACTGTCGTGCTATCTGAGAAAGCTTGTGGTCGTGATTAGAATTGTTTTGGTAAGATTTTGCATGTGAATGTAATATAAATCCTACCAAGCAAAATTGCAATAGGGTCACCGAAAACTGAGAAAAGCTTGTTGCTCTCTAGATTATAGTGTCACATCACAACATTACAATAAGTGTGGTTTTTGCTAACTGAATGCATAGGAAAAAAGGTAGTGTAATGCATGTCATTTGAAAAAACTTGTCCTTAATTAATTTTATATAAACCTGGAATATTATTGTTTCACATGTTTTGTTTCCACACCGTATAAATTCTTAGTAAGATCTAACCAAATAGTTTGTAATGCAAGATCTGAAAAAGAAATGAAGTATTTAGGAGATGAACTTAATTTGTACAGTAGATAAATGAATATATGAAAATGATGAAATATTTACACTTTTGAAAATGCTAAATAGTTGTATAAACAGTATGTTAGATTTTTATATTATTGGCAGCAGCTTTGAAGCAAAATGTGACAAAACGAGAAATTTTCCTACCGTTGCCATGCCATTGGATTTTTGAACGTAAGATAATTATGAATTTTGAAGGTGTATTCGATACACTTGAAAACTGTTTACTGATGCCTGTATACAACTTCATGGTAGTCAATTATATGTTTAGATTTTTTTTGTGACGCACATATATTTCAAAACAAAATGTTTTGTTTGTAATACAAACGTGTATACTATTTCAATTTTGAGTTCTCATGATCTTTGTAAGAAAATTTGACAAAGTTGCACAGCTTCGAAGATATTATTTTGGTGGTGTGATCATTAAAATCCACCAACAAGATGATTTCTATTAAAGATATCTCCAGACGTTAAACATCAAAAGATCTAGTTTTTCCTTTGTGTCAGAAAAATATGTCTACACAAACATAACTCTTTTGTAAACTGTATGACACGGCACAGTCGTCCCTGAAATGAATGAATTGAAACCCAAAGACTGAAAGCTGACACAAGCTGTTTTGTTTCTTTTTATGTAAGCCGAGTCGGCTGAAGTGTAAAACTGGTAAAAAGAAATCCTCTTCAACTGTGTTTAATATATGGTGCTATCTCTTCATAGTAAGATATAAAAAATAATCCCAAACCTGTTCAAGGGTTATGGTATATTCTCTGGTCACAATATCTTGATTCAGTAAAATTGGTCGTCTAGAGTTATTATATGCAAGCTAACGTTGAATAACTTTGATATTTTTGAAAGTTTGTCTCTGAGGTAAAAATTGATTTGCTAATATTTTGCAAACAGTTGCTATTTAATACCTTTTCAACAGCATTTTAGTTACTAGTTGAAGCAACTTTTTAATTTTGGGGCATTGACTTTTGCGCAGAGCTTCCGCTTGTGTTTGAATAACTTGACTTGACCAATTTGTAAAGACAAGATATAGAACGTCCCGGGGAAAATCATCAAATTACGTTGTGGTGAGCGAGTACAACTTTTTACAGATTGCAATCAGTGCATTAAAAGCTGTGAATTTGTCTATTCTACGTACACAATAACACTATTGTATCTGCAATATAGAGTAAACATGAGCAAATAAATTTGTGAGTAAAGTTTGAAAAATATATTAAATTAGATCAGGCTTACTGATAACTAGGTCAGTCTTGTGCATAAATTCGTATTCACTAACCTGAAACATATAAATATGAATATAATGTTCATGTAAAGTTAATGCTTTATGCTGAATTTAACAACTTAACGTCATTTCTAAATAAAAGACTAAAAATGGTTTCGCAGAAGAAATCTCTAAAAAATGTCTGTGAGATTTCGGCAATAAAGTTATTAGTGAACGGCGTCCATTCTGCACAAAGTTTTTAGGCCGAACATTCCTTTAATTGTTAAGTATTTCCAGTTTTATTTCTTAAAGAATTGCTGTCTTACTTATTTTTTAGAAAGCCAAAAATATATGTTTGCTGAGTATTGCTAGCTTGCCCGCAACTTACTTCGGTGACCGGCAATTTTATCCCAAATCATTTTATCCCCATCAATCAGTTTATCCCCTCTAATCATATGTACAGGTAAATACAGAGGTGTTATAAATGTAATATTATTATAATAATAATAGTTTATTGTCCACAATTTCCTCGAAAGAGGTTATTACATTACGGACAGGCATTTACATTTCATCATCAGATGCGTGATCATTAATATCATTACATTATTCAGTAAGAAGTAGTGAATACAAATTTTTGTTAAATATAAATTTACTTGTGAAGTTAGTCGATAGAAACTCATCAGTTAATTGTAGCCACATTAATACACCTCTATATTTTAATGTTCTTTCTCCCCATTTACTACGAGGTTTGGTCCTAGGTACTTTGTATGTGTGAGCCCTTGTCACACATGTGTCATAACTGAAGTCCAGATAATCCTTAAAGTAACCGGTATTAGAATAATTTAGTATTTTGTACACGAAAGAAAGGTATTCATATTTTAGTTTAAATTTAAAGTATGGCCATTCTAGATCATAACATATTTCTTTACTAATAAAGTCGTATTTTCTTTTGTTTAAAATGAATCTTGCAGACTGTTTGATTATTTTGTTGATAGCCTTTCCTATGTAACCATTAGAACTGTTGCCCCAAATTACAATACCATAAGTGATGACACTCATAATATAAGCATTAATTAATATAGATTTGTGTTCCGCAGATAAGGTAAATTTTAATGGGTAAAGTTTAGATAAAGAACCATAACATTTTTTCATTACAGCTTTACAATGTTCGGTAAAACTAAGTGTTTCGTCATATATAATGCCTAAAAGTTTCATTGAACTCACACGTTGAATTTCATTGCTACCAATTTTAACGGTGATATTAGAACATTTCTTAAGAGCTGCGGCTTTTCCAACAATTAGAAGTTTAGTTTTATCAACATTAAGTTTAACCTTATTTTTTGAAAGCCAATCATTAACAATATTTAAGTCAGCTTCTAGTTGACTAATTAAGGTAGGAATATTTTCTATAGTTTGACCATTACAAAGAGTTGAGTCGTCGGCAAACAATGTGGCTTTACAAAATTTAATAAAATTTGTAAGATCATTTATGTAAATTGAGAAGAGAATACTACTGCATGATGCTCTTTGTGACAAACCTTTTGTTGTAGTTTTTGAAGTCGATTTCTTATCTCCTATTTGAACATACTGTGACCGATTACTAATAAGTGAATTGAGCACATTACAATCTATACCATTTTAATTTTTCAATGAGGATTTTTCTATCAAACGCTTTTTGGAGATCCAAAGCGATAATTCCAACAATTAAGTCATTATCTAGACATTCATATAAATAATCTGTAATAGAAAGCAGTGCGTGTGTTGTAGTAAGATTTTTCCTAAAACCAAATTGGTTGTTATTAAAAAGAGAATTTTGCTCAAAGTAAGTACTTATTTGTTTGTAAAAGCATTTATCAAATAGTTTTGTAAAAACAGGTTGGATACAATGGGAACTCATTCCTTTGGATATTTTACTTTCTCACCACCAAATTGCACCAAATCCTACTTTTTTGCAAGCACATGAGTTTTCCCAGTAAAACTAATTTCTTTTACATGACAGCAAAATTTTTGCTGAATATCAGTGAAATCCAAAAATATATTCGGTTTCCTTCGACTTTTTGTTTACCTTGCAAAAAAGTAAGATTGGGAAGAAACGTGATACAGTACGTGTACGTCTATCCCTACTCTCAAGCAGGGTATTAAACGCTGAGAAATCGTAGAATCCTGTCCTTTCTACCCAGAATATATCACAATAGCAATTGTAATGTAGCGGGGGCATGTTCAGTTGCGCTGTCTTATGGTTCTTACTGGCAACAGATAGGTAATTCAATCATGAAAATTGGGTTACGGTTTACTTATAACTAAATCATACTGGTACACTTAAATTTCGTAACCACTGTTGTGGCAAAGTATGAATATGCTTAAATTTTTGCAACATAACTAGTTACCTTAGGTGAATACTATTGCCGCAGCGTCAAGTGTAGTAAATACTAGATGCGCTTGTACATTACCTGTTATCTGATAAGTTGCAAATGAGATTTTCATAGCAAAATTTTATTCCACGGCGTGTATTTATCACAAAATTTTAAATTCAAGAAAAAGCAAGGATACAAATAAACTTTGTTTACTAGTGTGTAAAAGTATGAGTATGGGAAAATTGGTGCAATGGAATTATTTTACGCCACTAATATTAACTCAGCATCAAGTGCAAAATACAGAACATTCTTTTCATTCCTATCTGTTAAGTTGCAAATCATATTACTTCAGTTGAAGTGTAATTGTACGACGTGTATATTTGTCACAAAAGAATAGAGTCAATACGTAGCAATTGCAAGCATAGAAATTTGAATTTTGAGCTATCATTGAGTTTTTATGCGCAAACATTTATAAAAAAGAGACTTCACACTCCATGTATTTTAGCCTTTTTCATTTAAACGTAAGTAGTAGGATCTGCAAAATATCTACTTTTTTAATTGTGCCTGGATCTGGAAAAGAAACCTACACCAATACTATTTTGTATATTACATCACATGACACAGTGTTCTTTGAAATTCAATCCGCAGAATGAAGACTAATTAAAATATTTTCATTCCATTTAGGTATGTAAGCCGATTTGGCCGTATTAAATGTTTGGTAAATAGAAAACCCTTATAAATGCAGACTGATATGAGTATATCGTATGTTCCAATTAGTAATGAATATGGTGGTACTTTTCGTAACAAAATCGGAAATGTAATCCCTAGTGCCGCTCATAAACAATCCGTAGGTTTTGACATATATTTTCACGCCAGATTTCTTCGATACTTTAAAAATATACCGTATAGTTTTTAGTGTTACTTTGCTAACGTTGTCTTTTTTATGGTTACGGTATTGAAGAAAGTTCAAACTTGTTTTGGCAATAGTTTACAAAAACGTGTAATTTGAATCCTTGTTAAGAGCATTCAAGTCAGTAAGATAAATAATATTGGGTATTGGATATATCACGTAACGCTTTAGGAAAAAAATTATTCTAGCACACTTGCAACACAACAAAGGAAGTCCCTGTCCAAAAACTTGTCAAGTTTGCTGGTTTATTTCTTAGCTTTTACTACGCTGCTTGTTTCCATTCCTTTGATCCCTTAGTTATAATACAAATATAAATAGTCCATACTAGACTTGTTATGTGCTAATTTATATGTTAGTACCTTTATGGGGTACCACTCCATCATTTTGACTCGGCTTTGCCTATGCAATTTTCTTGAATTGGGTATTAACCAGTCTGGTATATAATACATATATTTAGATGAGCTTTTCAGGTAACTAATGTAGTTAATTTGGAATGGAGTTATGAATCCATTTCAATTTTTATGCAAATTTGCAAAGTTAGTCAGAAAGTATTAAGAAACCGTTATAGCTTACCTGGTTCTAGCAGAAATGCGACTTCCGTTGAGAAATACTATCCAATTAAAACCAATTCCAAAACAAATTCCAAGTTATAAACGTTTAACAGAAGCTTAATTTGCTGTTTAATGGGATTAGTGAAATGAAACTTTTGAAAAAACTGTCTGCACAGAGACAATATCTAATAGCTTACGATTCTCAGTTTGCCCCAACAAGAAAACGTTTCAGAAGAAAACTTGAGTAACGTAGTAACGTCGTTCTACTCTGAGAGGAAAAGTAGGAATGAGAGTGAAAGCCCCTACTTTGGCAAAATATATGCTGAACTTTCTACGAAAGAAAGTATGTGTATTACGTGCTTCAGCACAAGCATCTTCTTTCCCCGTTCTAACTCAATGTGCATAGAAAACCAGCTCAGAGCAACAGATTTCCACTTTCTCCACTGTGTTTTAGCAGAGGCTAACACAGCCTAGTTTATATTACAGCTTTGGGCACAAGAAAAACAAGAATGTAAGTAAAAGCACTACCGTTTGCATAGGATACGCAGGGTTTTTTCCCAAAAAGCGTGGTTTCAATTTGTGCTCTAGCTACTATATTCTAATTCACGTTTCCTGGTAAATCAGCTTTCCTTTACGGACCAGCTAAGCCACCCCGTTTTCTACTGGGGCTTAGCAAAGGAAATAATACACTTGGTTACATATGACACGAGAAAATGTTCCTTTTAATGGCAAAACGTTATATGTTGCATTTTTACTTTGGCAAAGTAAAATATAAGTTGCATATTATCACTAGTTGTCAATTACTACTTATTTGTTAGATAACAAACATAACAAACACGGGTACATTCCAATTAATAAAACGAGATTATTTCGTAGAGATTTCTTGCATATAAGTAATGTCATATGTGTATACATTTGTGCTCTACTTCAACGCCTTCCACGTTGTTAAAAAAGACCAAGAAGAACGGTTATTTTGAAAGATTAGTAATAAAATAACTGTGGAGTATATTAGATGCACTTAATTTCATAAATAGCCTTTAAAAACGAATGAAAAAATTGGGAGTGGAAGAAGTGGAAAACAATCTAGAATTGTACATTTCATTCTGATTTTTTCAAATTCAATTTCTGTTTTACAGAAACCCTTACAATGGAACCTATTGAAAGGTTGCGCGCTTTTGCAGCTTTCAGAGAACCAAACACATAGACGTATTAGTTTGCATGAAACTTAATTCCAAATATATAGTCTCCCGGTGTACTAAACTGTGTTGTATTGTGCACGAATTGTTGTTGTTGTGGCGCTGAGAGTAAAAACCCAAACGCTGGTAAATGATATGGAAAACTTCCTCCAGAAGCGTGAGTGTACCGTGTTGGAGCTCAAACTCATTCCTTCTTCTTTTTTAATTCAACTTTTTAGGAAAGTTAGCTATTTTTGAATGCCAAAAGTAGCCAAGCTGTCAACCACGGTGCGTGGTCGGATATTGGCAATTAATATGTCAAATGAATCCTAATACACTTAACTCTATTGTACATTCTCAGATTTTTAAAATGTTGTCAAGAAAAAAAGATATTGCAATTTCTCTAAGTTGATCAATTTTTTGTAGCACTTCCGGTTTCCACTTTTGACTACATTTTTTCAACCAACCCGATTTTTTACACGAAGTTTCCTGCAATAGCTCAGTAATACTCTACACTAGATGAACAATACAAATTGGAAGACTTATGAATAGTTCTTAAAAATGGACGCGGCTAAAACCTTCAAAAAGTCAAGAAAAAAATTGAAAATTTCATAAAATTATTTTTTTTGCAAAAAAATGCATGCACATTAATGTGCTGCCTGTGTGTCAGTTAATTGCCCACTTACCCCTCAATCTCCACCAAAAAATCAGAATCCTATAGTTATCCTGTTTCGAGAAATTTGATTTTTTTCCCGTTGACACCGACCAAAATGGTTTTTCGTCACCATCGACGCCTAAGCTACTTTGGAGAGCTGAAACTTTGCACGGACCATTTTTTGTAGTCCTACTATCATTATGTAGTAAAATTTTTGAAATTCAGGAAAGTTCATTTTTTGGTGTCAACATCCGCTAATAGTTACTCTGTTAGATGTATTACTTTATTGAATGACAGTTTTCAACTTTAGCAATATTAGCTATCCGTCCTGGATTACGATACTGCAAGTTTTTGCTATACACAGTAAAATCATTGATTGTAGGCTTTTTGCTAATAAGTGGTTAGGTAGCAAATATAACCAACGCTAATAAAGTCGTTTTAGGGAAAACGAAGATAAAAATCTTGCTGTGTTTGCGTATTGCAAAAAAGCTTGAAACCCAGTGATTTTCACGCCGTTCAAAATCTTAAAATGGTAAGGACAAATGTGCGCTGTTGTCTGATCATTGTCATTCCTGTCGAGCATCGTCATCTATACATCTGAACGTTCACTTACGTTCGTAAATAGGTATTTAAAATAAATGCAGAATTTGGTGCTTTATAAAACTTAGCACAAACTTACCAACTGCGTCGTGTATACATCTTAGCTATTCAGATGACACAAAGAATTGTCAATATCATCATACCGATTTTTTGTACGCATTTAAATTTACGCATAAAAACTAATTTCCTTCACACACCAGCTTTTCTACTGAATTTCAGTGGAAGGAAGCCTTAAACATATTCGGTTTTCTTTGACGTTTTTGTTCCCCTTGCAAAAAAGAAAGACTGAGAAGAAATGTGATACATTCCGTGTTGGTGAATGCGTACCTCTATTTTTGAGCTTGGTGTTCAACGCTGAGAAATCTTAAAATCCTGTCCTTTCTATCCACAAAATACAATAATTTCATTTGTAATGCAGCGTGGGCACGTTCGGATGCTCCGACTAATGTTCTTGAAGTCATTTTACTGGTAGTAAACAAGTAATTCAATCATGAAAATTGGGTTACGGCTACGGCTTATTCATAACTAAATCTTACTGGTGCAATTAATTAATGTAGTCACTAATGTGGAAAAGTATGAATATGCTTAAATTCATGCAACATAATACCTTACGCGAATACTATTACCTCAGCGTCAAGTCTAAATACTAGATGCGCTTGTTACATTCCATGTGATCTGTTAAGCTGTAAATGAGATTTCCTTAGCATACGTTTACTGCACGCCTTGTGTCAGTTTCCTCATCTGAACGTTGGACGAACAGTTGGACAATGTGTGCTTTTATCCAATTGAATTTTTATGAAACACCAGTGTGCAACAGATCGTACCATTTCCGGCCGAGTAAGCAATACACCTTATAAGTTATAGAAAAGACGCACAGAGTCTTTATTCCTTCAGTGCCAACACGAAAAGAGTGAAGGCTGCAAACTTTTGTTGTTGTATTATTCCTTTATCTGGTTTCTTCAATTATACGGTATACGATAGTACTGTCCAATAAGTCAAAATCTTTTGCAAAGATTTCCTGTCTTTCATTATTGTCAATAATTTAGGTTTCTGTTTAGCTTCAATGCCGTACAAAAATTTGGGTAGTTCAAACCAAACAATAAGCAGTGAAAGGTACGAAATAAAAATATACGGTCCATGAAATAAACTGAATTAAAGAATAAAAACAATGTAATTATAAATGATGTACTGATTTACCTTAGTACTAAGTGTTTTCAGCATGTAATGTTGTGGGAAGCCGAATTAGAACAAAACAATTTTACGTTTTTATGCGTCGCCAACTGACATCTCTATACTGAAGCTTTGTTATTATTATGAAATTTGGAGTATTTATGATATATTCCTAGTAAAACTAATTACGTTCACATGACAACAACTTGTCTAGTGGATTTTATTGAAAACTGAAAGCTTGACACCTATTCTTTCCGTCTTTTCAATTTATAAAAGCAAGTTATACAAAGTAATGGAAAAGAAACGTACATATTACTGTAGGTTTGTTGAATGCGTAACTCTATTTGCAATAAGAATATTAAAAGCTGAGACGTTCTTTCAACCTACTCAATAACAAAGGACAAGATGCATTCTAAGAAAGAATCTCACCTGTCAACAAAATACAAAGGTCTACCTTTACTTTTCTTGCCAGAAAAATAAACCTACACCCACGCAAGCACCTATACATTTTGTGATACGGCACAGTATTCGTTGAAATGAAATCCGCGGAATGAAGACTGAGAAATATCCTTTCGTTCCTTTTATGTAAGTCGAGACGCGCGTATTATAAGTTTGGTAAATAGGAAATCCTTATAAAATGCTTTAGTAATTAATACGAGTTGATTCTTGGTACAAAGAAGCAGAAGCAGTGTGCAAAGCAATGGTACTACCTCAGCGGCAAATTTAAATGATAAATGATGAATAAGTTTTGTTTGTTCGATCTGTATAATATAGCAAACAATCATGGCTTACGTGATTCAGGAAGGAACGAATTATCCGATGAGCAGTGATCGATTGTGTGGAAATCAAACCCAAAAAAGCAAGGTGTGAAACGTGAATCTAGGAAAGTTCATTGTACTTCGACGCCATTTAAATTTTAAACGAGATCAGCATGAATATATGTGTATGATAGATCAACCTAATAACCTCATGTCGCATTTAATGACGCATTTAATGTCGGAAACATGCATTCAAAATATTGAAAGATGTAACACTTAGAAAAACAATCTAGAGTTGACTTGTTACTTCACTTTTTATGCATTTGGCTACTGTTTTACAGAAATCTATACTATGCTGCCGGTTTTTTAGCTTTTGCTATTCAGAGACCCAAACGCATTGACATGATCAAATTCAAACCTATTTTTGCAGGATTTGCATATTTGAAAAACCAAACAATGTCAAAACCATCATCAAATTAGTGTTTGTTAAAAAACGGGAGTTTTCCTAGAAAAACTAATTTCTTTCAATTGACAACAAATTGTCTTAAAATATTGAGAAGATAAAGCCAAAAAATCAAATTGTTGCTTTATTCGGGTACGTGCGTACTGCTGTTATTAATTAGGTCGTGAAAAACTGTAATTTTTACCTATATATAACATACATAGCATGCTGTCAGTTTTAGTGTCACGTAGGAATATTTGCTGGTCCTATGCTAAGGTCTGTGTCATTTCACTTGTAACGGATAGGTAGTTCAATCATGAAAAACAAGTGAATTACGGCTTATGATTAATCATGCTGGTACAATAAAATTTCCTGTTTACTAGTGTGTAAAAGTATGAATATGTGGAAATTGATGTAATGGAATTTTTTACGCCACTACTATTAACTCAGCATCAAATGTTAAATACAGAACATTCTTTTCATTCCTATCATCCTATCTGTTCAGTTGGAAATCATATTTCCTCAGCAAAATTATAAGCATACGACGTATATTTGTTACAAAAGTCAATACGTAGCACATACAAGAGTTTTTCATTTAAGCGTAATGTAATTTGCAAAATATTTACTCATTCTATTGTGCCTGGATCTGGAAAGGAAACCTACACCAATACAATTCACCTGTATATTACATCACATGACACAATGTACTTTGAAATTCAATCCGCAAAATGAAATCTAATAAAAACCCTTTCATTCCATTTGTGTAAGCCGAGTTGGCCGTATTAAATGTTTGGTAAATAGAAAACCCTTATAAATGCAGACTGATACGAGTATATCTTATCTTCCAATTAGTAATGTATACGATGGTACTTTTTGTAACAAAATTGGAAACGTAATCCCTTGTGCGCGTGTAAAAAATCCCAAGGTTTTGGCGTATGTGCTTTCAGGCCAGATTACTTGGATACTGTCAAAATAGACCTTAGAGTTTCAGTTTTATTTTGCTAACGTCGTCATTTTTAGTTTACGAGCTTTGAGAAAGTTCAAATTGTTTTTGTAAAATCTTACAATCAACTGTAATTTGAATTCTTGTTAACAGCATTCCAATTAGTAAGATTTTTAATGTTTGGCACTAATTTGTTCACGTAGGATTTTAAGCATAAACCAAAAAATATACCCGCAAACTTGCTACTAGGTAAAAGAAGACTTCCAAAACTGAGAACAGTTCCTTGCTCCTTTGAGTATAGTATAATGGAATTGGAAAAAGCCAAACCACTACTTATTGTGTTTTTGCTTGGGTTTTGGTACTACATTTGTGTTGGCAACCAAGAATTTGGTTACACTGAAAATACTTGTGCTCCAACAAAGCCAGTAGATTTTGGTTTGTAAGCGGAACTTATCCGGCACTTGATAACCCATAAATACGCTCAACTTGAAGGTAGTATTTTATCAGCCACTATCCCTGTTTTGACTAATTTAATCTTATCCGACTCTTTACAGGAAAAAGATACTTGTAACGTCCTCAGGCAACAAATAGTGTACATTTGCCGTAGAAAATCTTTTCAAAATTCACAAATAGCGTATCCGTTTCTTTTGTCCGTAGTTTGTATTTTGTTCTTAAAAAACGTTTTCTTAACGATCCTATAATTACTAACAATTGTAAGTAGATTTCATTTAAAAGTGATTAGTACACATTTTAAAATGAGATCCGATTCTCTACGCCCAATAACTTATCATGTAGTATATATTTGTTTTTTGAAAAACACATAAAATATTTTTGTCTCAAAAAAATTGGAAAACTGACAGTTGCTAATTGATGTCTGAGAACTTGTCAAGTGTTAACGAATTGTTTGCATGCTTATTATTTTGACTAAGCTGCTTGTTTCTATTTCTTTAATAGCTTAGTTTTAAAATAGTCAGCAGCTATTCTTGTTCTGTGCGACTTTGTCTTCCTGTATTATTTGCCTGAAATGTAGTTTAAATGATCTAGATTAACACTCTATCATATCGACCCTATTTTTCTTTTTGGATGCAGTTATGACATATGAATTTTGTTTTCAATGAATTATGTAAAGTAATATTGCTCACAAAGTATATAGCAAATTGCTAAAACTTACCTGGTTTATGAAGAAATAAGATTTCCTTGAGTAGTGATAGCTTGCTTGAAGTTCAATCCCTGGGAGGTCGTTTTCACGTGTACTAAATCCTGTCAAACAAAACCAAAAAATCCTGTTTAAGCAGGTTATGTATTTAAATGCGTAATTTATCCCAGTTAAAATAATTATAACTACTTTTGGCAAATTACTGCAAATCTTTGCTGCATAGACACAAATTTCTAACAGCTGGTGATTCTCAATATGCCCCAACGAGAAAACGTTTCGAGAGAAAACCTTGGTAACGTCGTTCTACTCTGAGAATGAAAGTAGGAATGAGAGTAAAAGCCCCTACATCGGCAAAAGATATGCTGTGCTTTCTCCAAAAGTCCGTGGATATACTATATGCTCCATCACAAACTCAATTCAGTTTGAATGGAAATCCAGCCTTTCCGGACAGAGCAACAGATCTTCCCTTTCTCCACACAATTCTAGCAGAGGTTTACAAATCCTAGTATCTTATTATCTTATAAAGCTTTGGGTACAAGAAGACGCAGTAAATCTACTTGCTAGTAGTAACGGAAAACCAGAAAGCGTAAGATGCTTCATTTCTACTTTCGTTAAGTATACGTTGTTTATTTCCGCCTCTTGTCAATGCTAGGTAGCAAACATGACAGGCCTTATTACTGGCCAATTATTAAAAATGACAATATCCTTCCTTTGGTTTTCTTTTACAAAATTTGAGAAAAAGTTTTGTTTCCACGCCGTACAAATTTTTAGCATGATTAAACATACTCTTTAGTATTGAAAGATTATCACTAAAAGATTTTTTCTCTTATATGGTAAACTGAACAAAAATAGTAATTATTGAACAAAAAATAATATTGTGAATATTTATATTTTTAAGCAGCGTAATTATGTATGTAGCGTGCATAATAGCACAGCTTTACTTGTACACTACACGCTAACACTTTCAACTACGCCTATGTATGATCTAGGTGTCATCTATTAGTAATAGATATGCAACTAAATTTTTCTGTCGAACAGAATTATGATATTTTAAACTCTAATCAATATTTAGGTAAACCGTTTTTAAAATACCAGTTTGCGACTTTATATTAGTCGCTTTGCGTATTCAAATATTTTGCGACGCAAATAAATTTCACGAATAAATATTTTTTTGCAAGCATAAATGTGTATAATTCAAACTTGAGCTCCCTTGATGTTCCATTATGCCAAAATTTAACAAAGCACTGCTTCCAGGAAATGAACTTGGTAGAATGATCCGTAAAATCCGACAAAAGGGTGGATTTTAATAAAAAATATTTCCAGACATTCAGCATCAAAAGGCCTTTTCTTCCTTTTGTGTCAGAAAAATAAACCTACAAACATAATACATAAGTTTTTTTATGTTACATGACGTGGCACAGTATACTTTGAAATGAAATCTGCAGACATAAACCTAATAAAAATGATTTCAACGCTCTTGTTGTCAGTTTAGTGGGCGGTACTACATAACCGGTAAATAGGAACTCCTTATAAATGTTTTCAGATGTTATATGCATATATATTATGAACAACTTGGTAAACATTACGGTGCTATTTATTCGTAGCAGAAGCAAAAATATTATATCTAACTTTTACAATACAAATCCTATATGCATGCTTTATGTCTAAGGGTAACAAATAATATCAATTTTATATATTCTGTTCTGTGGCAATAAACATACTTAAAAGGATCAAGGTAATTATTTCATGATGATGGTATTCGTACTTTTTATATTTCAAGTGCAAATTTAGGACAATTTGTGATTCTTAGTTTGCCCCAACCATAAATGTCTTCAGAGAAGATATTACTAACGTCGTTCTACTCTGAGAAGAAAAGTAGGAATTTTAGCATAGGCTTACAGAGTCCAGTACATACAGCTTTGGCTACAAACGCAGGAAGTCTCTATGTTATTGGCAACAGGAAACCACTTTATGTTACTTTTCTACCTTTGCAATATATACGTTTTTCATTTGCGCTTGTATTCAATGCTAGTTGGCAAACATAACAAATTAAAGTACTGTCCAATTAGGAGAAATGAAAATATCCTGTTTTATGTTTCTGTCATAAATTTGAGAATAATGTTTTGTTTTGTTATGACATGGTGATAGTTTTTGTGTTTTGGCTCCGTTCAAATTTTAGTAGCATCAAACTGTATATTAGTTATTAACAGGTAAAACGTATGCGGCAGGGTCTATTGAATTGTATAACTGATGGGTTAATGCAAATCCATCAGACATTTGATATAAAATATAAATAAACCAATTAGAATTAAAAAATAGTAATTTTGAAAGCTTGGTTAATATTCGTGTAAACTCCTAATATTCAAAAATATGCTGCTCTTTCTCACAAAAAACCTGCATGCTCTAGCTCAAGCTTCTATTTTACCAATTCTAATTTAATTTCCATGATAAATCAAATTTTCCTTGCAGAGCAACAAATCTACACGGCTTTTGGCAGTGGCTTATGCAGTCAATGAAATAATATTGTTATTATTACGCATAACACGAAGAAGATGCTCTTTACAGTGACAACGTGAAAACAGTGGAAACGTTACGTTCTGTATTTCTACTTTGGTAAGATATAAATACGTTGCTAATTTCCGCTAGTTGTCAATTACCACTTTTTAGATAGGTAGCAAACATAACAAAGTCCTGGTCCTGTCCAATTAGGAAACAAGGCCGTTTTGCCCATATTTCTTGCATTTGGATATTGTCTTAAATGTATACATATACCTAGGTATTATGTATTTCAACACTTTCCAAATGCTTGGAAAGACCAAAACGTATGTTCATTTACAATAGGTCATTAATATAAATTGGATCGAATATATTAGATACACTAATTATCTTAAATATGTTTTTCCAAACAAATATGTTGCCTATTTTTGCAGCTTTCCCTATACCTAGAACAATACACGTTGACATCTTAAATTCGGACGTTTTTATGAATACCTACCTGCTTATTCTAATCAGCGTTGATTCCACCTAAACGTCAGCAACTTTTCTGTTAGTTTCAGTGAAAGCTAAAAGCGTATTATGTATTCTTTCCTATTCGTTTCTGTTTTAACATAAAATAGGTAGAAAATTTTCTTTCTGTCAGTGCAAAAATGAAACTAATATAAGCTTTGGCAGTTTTACGCTTGGCATGTAATTTCTCGTCTATGGAAAAATACTCATTTATCTATGGGATTAACGACTTTTATTGTGGGAGGTAAAAAATTCAATACTCCCTTATCCGGGAGTATTTTTCCAGAGATAAGTGAGTATTCTGCCTTTTTTGTGCAACAAAACTTGGTATTTTGTCCCAGTTGTGTACTATAGAGATAACTATATAAATATAAATATAAACTGTAAATATCTGAACAATCATGAATGTGCCATTTGGTGGACGATCTGGTCTTTGATATGTTATGATGAGAGCTATTTGGTGTTTCTATTCAGTTAGCTTAATCTGTATAATAAATAGGCCCTTTTGTCACTAGCAAATTTCCACTAAAACATTAATTTTGATAAAACACAAAAGTTTGTTAATGATTTTCCTCTTAAAAACCATTTTATTTTGTCTTTTTCCCAAACATTTACCCAAATTAGTAATATAGGATATAGATTTCCCAGTGAAGCTTTTAAATTTTGTACAGTACCAAACACAACAGGCTAAAGTTACGTTATCGTTACGTTGAAGTAATGTTTGTGTAAAGACTTTAAGCCAAAGCATACATATAATGACTTGAAGGTAAAAGGACGCTACGTTGAACCGTTGCTGGCTGTACTTACTCTAAAAGTACACTACTGGGACAAAATACTAAGTTTTGTTGCACAAAAAAGGCAGAATACTCACTTATCTCTGGAAAAATACTCCCGGATAAGGGAGTATTGAATTTTTTACCTCCCACAATAAAAGTCGTTAATCCCATAGATAAATGCAGATTTTCCCAGGACGAAAAAGATTATCTCTAAAATTAATTCTTTTCACAGTGTGAAATTCACACGCCAACAACTTCTTTGCTGCACCTCAGTAGAAACCGAAAACTCATTCCGTTTTCCTTGATTTTTTCACCTTGCAAAAACCGAAGTTAGATCTATTAAGTTGTAATTGAGATTTCCTGAGCAAATGTATTGGCGTACTTGCCGCAAAATACAAAGCAATGCATAACAAGTTTAAAGTTTTTAACTTCATTTTTCTCAATACAGGTTTCCTTGTACGACATGGCTAATATTATTTAGTTTTTAAACATTTTCTTGCAAATACGAATAAATTGTAAACGTAAATTTTGATTTAGAGTTACAATAAAATATTACGCATACGTATATTAACAAACTAAGACCATTTCCACTTCTTGACGTTTTTGCCTTTTCCTTTTTAACGTGGTGGAATCCGTAAAAATAACAGGCAAAGCGGATTCTAGTAATAAAGATCACCACACATCAAATATCAAAGAGCTACTTTTCCTTATGCGCCAGCAAAATAAACTTACTCCAATAAAATTTACCTGTATTTTTTCCTGACATGCCACAATGTTCTTTGAAATGAAATCTGCTGACGGTCGGGCGCATTTAAAATTGGTAAATAGGAAACTCTTTCTTTACAAAGCAAAGCAATGTTCTACCCGATTTTCAGTAGAGACTTACACGTTCTTGAAACTAATACTGCTTTAGTTACGCAATAGACGACGGAAATCTTCTTTTCAACGGCAACACAAAAACAATGAAACGTTAGATATTGTGTTTCTTTGTTAGTAAAACTATACGTCCTCTAATCCTCTTAACAAAGCAACACAAAAACACGTTAAATCATCTAACTTTGTTGCATTCATACTTTGATAATATTAATATATGTTGTTACTATCAGGTGGTTGTCAAAGACTGCTACTTAGCTAGGTAGTCACTATGACAAATACCAGCACTGTCCAATTAGTTGACAATAAGAGTTTTTTGTGAAGACTTCCTGTCCTTACGTGTTGCGAAAAGTCTCTGAGAATTTTTATATTTCCACCGTACACTATTGTAACAGGATGACTACAAATGAGTGATTTCTAGACCAATGCGTAATATTATGAGTAGTGCAAATGCAAGATTTTGTGAAAATTTTACATGCTTCAATATTTTCGTAAAACTAGAAAATCATTTGTTTTCACGCCGGTCAAGTTATTGTTAGGATAAACCAAATATTATACAATGCTAGATCGGAATATCAAACCAAATGTTCTTGAGATGAATTGCTCTAAAAATAAATAAATGAATATGCTAAACTTTAGCAGTTAAACTGCAAGATAGTTTTACCAACATGTGTATGTTCTTGGGAGGAGGTTTCAGACAGAATGTTATTGCTTAAGCAAACACACAGTTTTCATCATTTAATTCGGAGTTTCTGCAACTAGAGGTATTTTCCCACTAAACCTAATTTACTTCATACGTCACCCACGTGTCTAGCGGATTTCTGTGATAGATCCTGGCGTATGTCGTATTCTTTTCTTTTAAAACAGCAAGGTGTAGAGGCTATGGGAAAAGAAACCAATACACTACGCTGTAGTGAGCGCGTATCCCTGTTTCTAAAGAGATCCTTCTTACTTTCTATCTACACAACATCAACGTTTCACTATAGGGCATTGTTGACATTTTCAATTTACGCATGCTAATGATCTCTGTGCTATCTTATAAGTTAAATATATGCAATTGAATTTTTGAATACAACAAAAGCATGAGAAATTCTGAAGGCTTAGTCAATACTTGTAATCTGTTTTTATAATACCTCCTGCATACAACTTTGCATTTGTCGCTTCTGGATTTTCAATTTTTTGCGACGCAAATACTTTTCATGAATAAAAAGATGCTTTGCTCCACACACAAACTTGTATATTTCAATTTTGAGCTCTCATTGTATTTCTTTGTGCTAAAACTCGACAAAGCAGCAAAGCTCGAGAAAAAATCTTGGTAGTGTGATCCGTAAAATCCAACCACAGTGAGAGCCCTAACAATAGTATTTCCAGACATTTTACATCAAAAGATTTATTTTCCTTTTTACAACCAGACAAATAAGCCTACGCATTCATAATGCTTCTGTAAATTGCATGCAATGCCACAGTGTTCCTTGAAATGAAGTCCGATGACGAAAGGCTGACAAAACTCGTTTCTCTGCTCTTTCTGTAAGCCGAGTCGACCGTATTATATAACAGGTTAAATAGGAAGCCCCTACAAATGCCACCACAATTTTTACGGGTGTTCTATGTAAAAACCAGTAATTTATATGGTGATCAATGCCGTACCATTATAAGATAACGGTATATTTTTAGGTCGCAATATCTAAACCGGTGTGTTCCAAATTAACCTGTATGATTGTATTTGACATATTTGCAATAGAAGTACTAACATACGACGTATATTTCTTACAAAGTTTTTAAAGCACAGACATCCGGCATTTGTTGAGTGTTTCTGGTTTCATTGTTTAAAAATGGCTTTGTAGTATCTACTTATTTTGGAAGGAAAGTAATGGAAAAGTAATTTACCATGGTAGGCTGCGTATATGCGTACTATTTGAAATCAGCATATTAAAAACTGCGATTTTGTCTTTTCTACCGGGACAATAACATAACATCACTTGTCATGACGCGTAGCCTCTTTCAAATCTTTTTTCATTAGTAATACATATGCAATTGGATTAACGACTTGAGTACTATTCGTTCTCAAGTTTGAAAAAATACAGCAAATTTATGCTACACAACTAAGAGTTTGATTCTCGATTTGCCCTAAAGCGAAAATGTTTTGAGAAACACTTGAGTAACGTAGTTCTGTCTTGTCAACAAAAATACAAATGAGACTATAAGCCACAAGGTTGGCAATAGATATGCTGCGCTTTCTTCTAAAAAGCATGATTGTACTGAGCATCTTTTTTAGAAATCAGAATCTTTTTCTCGACCATCCCAGAATCGACTCATATTGTGATAACTTATTACATTTCACCTTTTAAAGGGTGTGTACTTGTTATGGAGACATTCATGCAAATAGAGATAATATGCAAACGAAGGCAACATATAAAAAATCGAATGCATCAAACGATAGTTCATCTTTCGGGGGTTGTATGATGTATTTTTCAGTTTTCCAAAAATAACGCATCGTCACGAAATCCTGGGAGAATGAAGCGTTTGCAAAACGGGTTATATCCTACTTCGAAAATGTCCCTAATAGGTCAAAGGTTAAAACCGTGAAACATTTTGTAGAAAAAGGTAAGCGCCAGACTGTTATACACAGAATATTTCTGGGATATTAATCTACAAAAACCCAGACTGTGTGTTCTCTGAAGGACGTTTTGCAATGTTGGCTCCCTTAAGAAATTTGAAAACGACTTCAGAGGTGTTCAACTAGGAGCCCTCCACTTAAGTAGCGCTGCAGCCTACAAACTCAACATTCGTCCACAAACGCTAGAACAAAATTAAACTTCAGAAGTTGGGCTTCAAAACGTACACCATGCAGCCGGCACCCAAGTGTGTCAAGCTTCAGGATCATGGTCAAAAATCTGAAGCACGATTTGTTTACAAAAAAAAACTTTCTAAAACCCTAGTTAATTATGACGGTGCCTACTTCCATTTAGATGGGCAAGGTGTTCCTAAAAACAAATATTTCCATGCTTTCAGCCCTAAGCAAGATCCAAAAAGCAAGAAAGTGCAGCAAACTGCCAAGAACTCCAAAAAATTGACGGTATGGCAGGCTATGGACAAAAATGGGAGCGTTTTCGAACCTTAAATTAAAAAGGGACTATGTCTACCAAAGACGACCCATAGGAATGTTTGATGGCACGTTTAATTCCGGTTATTCTTGAGCACAATCACCGCAAAAAAGTTATCTTCTGCACGGACCTGGCCACTTCACACTAGGCCAAGAACGTAACTCCTACCTGGAAGCTCAAAACGCCGATTTTGCCCAAAATCCAAAAATGCCCCAAATATTCCACTGGCTAGAGGAATCGAAACATGTTTGAGTTTATACAGAGCGGAGTACTCCAATCTACAAAATCCACCCAACTTACTCCGAGATTTCTCTACCATTTAGAAAAAATTACCACCAAAGTGGCAGAATCATCGGGATATTGGGTTTGATGATAAGCCAAATGAAAACTCTACAGCACTGGATACAAAGGCTTCAATGAATCCTAGTTTATGCGAATATTGTTAACTATTAGTAGTACTAAATGTTAAAAAATATTGTAGTTAAATAAAGCTTAAATATTAGGAAATATCACAGTTTCAAAAATGTCTCCATAACAAGTACACACCCTTTAATAAGCATTTCATGATAAAAATTTCAAAAAAATTTAAAAAATTCGAAAAAACAGAGAAAATGTTATAAATTTACATAAAATCAGCTGACAAATCATAACTTTTTTGTGTTTTATTATTTCGCAGCCAAACTTTGCTGATGTTTACATAACTAAACAAGTTATTATCGTGCAAAATATGAGTTTCCGTGGTCTTCCGGTTTCAAATGGGCAAACATTTTTTCGCCAAATTGCAATAATTTTTGCAAATAAAATGCTAATTAGTGCCATTGAAAGGAAGCATTTTAGCAATTTGTTGTCGAGACCACCAGCCCCACATAATAGGCTAGCTTAAGCAAAAAACCGCTTTTCAAAATCTTGCTTCGTTAAAAAGTTATGCCGCGCCGCGGTGTAAAAATTGCCCAAAATCCGTGCTTAACGTAAATGAAATTTTGGGATTTTTTTAAAGTCATTTTTTTACGTTTATATGCAGGTTGGTTCTAGCAAAGCCCATTGGTAAAGAAATTACCAGTTTTTGTTGTTTTACTTACTTTGCTTTACTTTAACTTTCAATGGCAACACAAAAATAGTGGAAAACGTGGGCTCTGCATGTCCACTTTGATAAAATATACCTAGTCAATATCCGCTAGTTCTCAAGTACTACTTTTTAGCTAGGCAGAAAACAGCAAACTTTGGTACCGTCCAATAAGAAAACGAATTTGTTTTTTCGCGGAGATTTCATGCATCGTATTGCCATAAATGTATATAATTGTGTTCAATATCAACGCCTTTCAAATTTTTTGAATGAGCAAGAAAACCGATTAGATTGATAGATCTGCTATCATGATTTCTCTAAGCATTTTTGACGCGGAAAGCTTTTTAAGGACAATATGTTGCCAATTTTTGCACTTATGGCTATTCCTATAACCCATCAAATTGACATATCACAACATCCAAATATTTCTTACAAAGAGGTACATGCATTTTCCGATTAGCATTGCTTTCCCTTCCACGTCAGCAACTTGTTCTGTGGACGGAGTGAAAGGTGAAAGTGTAGTATTTATTCTCTTCTATTTATTTCCCGTTCCCGAAGAAGACGTAGACAATCTTTTTTCGTTGAGTGTCAATATGAAAACAGTATAAAGTTTAGCTGCTGCATGCCTTCGTCTGCTTTGATAAATAATATGTTGTTAATATGCGGCTTGTAGTAAATCATGGCTAATTAGTTTAACAAGAACAAAACAAACTAGAGGACTGTTCAGTGTTTGCAAATCTTTTGTGAGGATATTCATCTGTCATATCGACTTTGTTTTTATTGCGATATTATTTAATTGGGCATGAATCACATATGTATAAAATGAGTACTGAAGATGAATAAAGTAGTAAATTTTGGAACGGCTTTATGAATACGTTGTCAATTCTTCATATGAGTAAGTAATATTAGTCAAAAAGTATTTAGCAAACTGCTAAAACGTACCTAGTTCCGGGAAAAAATAGATTTCCGTTGGGTAGTGCTACCTTGTTTGAAATTCAGTTCCAGAGAGATGGATTCAAGTGTACTAAGACCTATCAAACAGAAATTGTTGTTTAATGGGTTTATTTAATGAATAAAATGTTTCAGTTAAAAGAATGATATCTACTTTTGACAACAGTACCGCAAACTCAAAGCGACAAACTTCTTATAGCTTGGAATTCTCAATTTGCCCCTACATGAAAACGCTTTGAGAGAAAACGTTGCTCTATTTTGACAAGGGTAGCTTTAGTAAAAAAACATTACTGCGTTGTATTTGAATATTTCTTTTAGTGATTCAAGAGCAAAACAAATTGCCTAAATCAACCCATTTGACTATTCTTGCAAGCACAAGTATTTCAGTGAAAGCGGAAAATATGTTGCGATTCTTTTGAATCTCTGTTCTTGCAAAAACAAAGGTTGAAAAGAAACGCAAAACACCACGTGTTGTTGAATGCGTACCACGAATTTCAAGCAGATCATTCAACGAGGAGAAATCTCAGAATTCTGTCCTCTCTACCCAATTTGTAATGTAGCTTAGGTTCATGAATCATGATAGTGCAAACAAAATTCATAACCACTAATCTTAAGTAAACACGTATGAATACATACGCATAAATTCATGGAATGTAATTTCACTATTACTCAGCCTCAAATCTGAATAAAAGATATCTTGGATTCTTTGTTAATCTGTTGATTGTAGACAAAATTTCGTCAACAAAAGTATTAGCGTACGACGTGTATTTAACGCAGATGTTTAAAATCGGTAAATAGCAAATTCGATGCAAACAAATTATTACTGTCATCGATGAAAACTCAAAGCGTATAATTAACCGACGAGGCGAACACTAGCAATAATTATAATCAGACACTAATTATTAAGCTATCTACTTTTCCCAATGTACAAGAAATATCAATATACCCCTACATAATTTATATGTAGATTACATGACATGGTACGATGTTTTTCGAAATCTGCAGATTGAAGACTAATAAAAATAATTTTATTTTTTATGCAAGCCGTGTTGGTCGTATTGTATGTTTGGTAAATTGAAAATCCTTGCAAATTATGATTGATACAAGCATATCATGTGTATAAATTAGTAATGAATATGGTGGTACTTTTTGTAACACAATTGGAAATATAATCCCAAGTGTCGCGCGTATACAACCCGAAGGATTAGGTATGCTTTAGCCCATAGTATTTTGGAACTATAAAAATAGACCGCATAGTTTCAGAGTTATTTTGCTAACGTGGTCATTTTTAAGGTTACGAGGTTGGAGAAAATTCTGAATTATTTTGGTAATAGTTTACACAAATTTGAACTTAACACTTGTTTAGTGTTCTAATTAGCAAGATTAATAATATTAAGGATTGAATATTTCACGAAGAGCTTTATGCAAAAATTATACTAGCACGCTTGCAACAAGCAAAATGAAGGAAGTCTTCAAAAACTGAGAACAGCTAATTTTTCTTTTGATTGTAGTATACTGGAACTGAAAAAAGCCAAGACCTACTAATTGTGTTTTGCTTGGGTTTTGGTGTAATACAAAAAATTGTGATGACAACCAAGAAATTTTACACTGAAAATACTTATGCACCAACAAAGCCAGTAGATTTTTTTTCGATGCAGAGTTTACCCGGTACTTGATGATGATTTATAAGTATGCTCGACTTTTAAACAGTCACTTATCTAAAACTATCCCATTTTTGGCCAATTCTGCCTTATCGGATACCTTTCAGGAGCACTCTATTAAATGTCCTCGGCCAACAAATAGTATTTGCTGATTCTATCAGTCGGCTTTGTGCACAGTTTTGATTTTGTTCTCGCTAATCGCTTTTTTAAAGATCCATTAATCACTATATAGGTTTCATTGAAACGTGATTAGAATATATCCAAAAAATTTCAAGAGTTTTTGAATAGTTTGAATGTTTGTTTTGTACTTTTTACTTCGCTTCTTGTTTCTATTTCTTTACTCTCTTCAATCTAAAAAAGATCTAAATAGTCTGCAGCCATGCTTGCTTTATACGACTTTATTCGCCAGTTTTTCTCTTGAAAAATTAAATGAGCTATAGTACCACTCTATCATATGAACTCTATTATGGTATATTTGTTTCTTTAACGGAGTCTTTCAGATGATACAGAGATTAATTTGCCATGAGTTATAAATACGTTTTTGTTGATTACTAATACATAGGTGTTTATACAGAGTTGTAATATTAGAAACAAAGCATTTAGGAAACTGTTTAAACGTACCTGGTTAAAGGAGAAAAGAGATTTCCGTTGATTGGTGTGAGTTTGTGTATAGTTCAATTCCTGAGAGATTGCTTCAAAATGTACTACATCGTGCCAAACAAAACGAAAAATTGCTTTTTAATTTGGATAATTTAAATGAGTAAGTTGTTCAAGTTAAAACATAAATCTCTTGCTGACAAAAGTACTGAAAATATTTGCTGCAAAATGACAAATAGCAAATAGGTAAATGATTTTCAATTGGCCCCAATCAGAAACGTTTTGAGAAAAAACTCTAGTAACGTCGTTCTACTCTTAGAAGAAGTTTAAGGAATGCGGGTTAAAGCCCAAACGTTGGCAAACGTTATGCAGCGCTTTATCATAACCAGCATAGGTGTACTCTATATGCTCCAGCAAAAGCTCACGCATACCCCGTTTGAATTCAATTTTCGTGGACCGTGGATAACCAACTTTTTCTTACAGAGCTACAGATCTTTCATGGACAATTTGAGAAGAGGCTTTGCCTAATAAATAATGCAGGTTGGAGTACAAAATAACGCAGGAAATAATTCTTTCAGTGTCAACAGGAGAACGTTGGATACTATTTGCGTTTCTTCGCAAAATATACGTTGTTCGTTTCCGCTTGCTGTATATGTTTTGGAAGCAAACACGACAAGCCTTATTACTGGCCGATTATTGAAAATGAAAATATCCTGTCTTTCGCTTTTGTCAATTTTAAAAATAAAATTTGAGAACAATCGTTTGTTTCCACGCCGTACAAATTTTTTGTATGATCAAACAAACACGTAAGTATGGAAAGATACTTAAATGATCTTTTCTCTTATGAGGCAAACTGAATTAAAATACTAGTTAATGAACAAAAATTAATAATGTAAATATTTGCATTTTTAAGCAGCGTTATCGTGTTTTAATTGTTGTGTCTGGCTACAGCTTTTAGAAAAAACGCTGTTACATTATGGTTTTACTTCTTTCTGCATTTCACTGAAGTAACCCAATTCAACATTTACGTAAACCGTTTTTAAGATACTAGTTTACGACTTTTTATTAGTGGTTTTTGAGTATTTTTCGTATTGTCAATGACTGCTTATTGGGTAGGTAGAAAACGATATGATGACGAAAAACTTTCCAATTATTGGAAATGAAACTTTTTTAGATGAAGGTATTTGGAAATTGTTGTTATAACACTATTGTAATGTATTTGGGATGACCGAGTATTGAATGATTTACTTGCGTGGGTAATTTGCCTTGGTTTTAATCAGTGACTTCTTTATTAAAGGAATAATTTATTAAGTACAAGATAATATTTTATATCTATAGTCTCTAGCTATTAGATTAGGTCTGAGGAGGTGAAGCCCGGAGAGAGCATGTGGTCTCATTTCTGGTGTGGCTTCACTTCACACTTTAGTCATAGGTGTCGTGTCCTATTCGTGATGGCAATGATTTAAAGGTTTGGGGATTTGTGAGACAATATCCCACATTTTCCTTCTCTCTCTAATTAGCTGACCGGCTTGGTCCAGGCTGCCCGTGCGTCAGTAGCGGCGGCGCCTCTGGAACAATCCCCGGTTCTTGAGGTGGAGCTCTATGTGACCTCATGTGGTCTACATGTCGTTTGTGTTGGCGTCCTCCAACATCTACGAGGTAGGTGACGGGTCCCCATCTAGCAACAACCACGCCTGGTGTCCACTTCTGATCATTCTTTGAGAATGTCCGGACAAGAACATTGTCTCCAGGCCGGAACACACGCATCTTCGTACTCTGGTCGAAATGCTGTTGTTGCGTCGCTTGAGCCTTTCTTGCTGTTGTAGCGGTATCTGGGTGGACCAGCGTCAACCTAGTACGAAAGCACCTTCCATTCAACAGCTCCGCAGGGGTCACTCCTGTTGTACTATGCTGAGTACTCCTGTACGTCATCAGGAACTGGATTAGGCGCTTCTGGAGAGGTAGTCCACTTGCCATCATTTTCTCTTTGAAGGTCCGGATGAATCGTTCTGCTTCACCGTTTGACCTTGGGTGGTACGGGCTGCTCAAAATCTGTTTGATGCCGTAGCTCTTCAGAAAGTCTTTAAATTCTTCGGAAACAAACTGTCGGCCGTTGTCCGATACTATTTGCTCCGGTACCCCATGTGCAGCAAAAGTTTCTTCCATCGTTTGGGCTATGACTTGGGAGGTGGTTCCATGAACTGCAAATACCTCGGGCCACTTAGAATGTGCGTCCACTACTACTAGCCACATTTTATTTAAGAAAGGGCCTGCCAAGTCAATGTGAAGCCTTTGCCACGGCTTCTCAGGAAACTGCCACGGATGAAGAGGTGCTAGGGCTGGACTGGGCTGTTTCTGTTGACAAGGTGTACACTTTTTGCACAAATCCTCTATGTCCTTGTCAATGCCAGGCCACCATACATGGAGTCGCGCAAGAGACTTCATTTTTACTATTCCCGTGTGCATATTATGCAGCTCTTCGAGAATTTGGCGTTGCAATGCTGTCGGTATCACTACTCGCATCCCCCACACTACCACATCACTTATGATAGCTAACTCCTCCTTTCTCACAAAAAATTGCTGCAGACTTTCTTTTTCGTCTTCTTTTAAGTGGGAGGGCCATCCTTGGAGGATAAAGTGTTTCACTTTTGACAACATTATGTCTCTTGCCGTTTGGTACTTTATCTTCTTGTGAGTCACCGGAAGTGGATTACAAAGTTCGGCAGTAACTTCATTTAGCTGGACTTCTTGTTCCATTTGGCTGGTCTGCGAACTTGGAATGCGGGATAAGGCGTCGGCATTTCCATGATCCGTCGACTTCCGGTACTTGATATCATACTGGAACTGTTGCAAAAATACACTCCAGTGATGAAGTCTTGTAGCTGCATACACAGGCAGATTGGTCTTTGGACCAAAAATCTTCAACAGTGGACGGTGGTCTGTAACCAACGTAAAACGACGACCACACAAGTATTTATAATATTTGTTTATGCCAAAAATAATCGACAATCCCTCCTTCTCAATCTGGGAGTATCTTCTCTCTGCCGTTGAGAAGGTTTTAGAAGTGTAAGAGATTGGTCGCTCACTGCCATCCGGAAGTAAATGATAGATTACTACACCGGCTCCCACTGAGCTTGCATCAGCAGCTAGTCCTAACGGTAAAGTTGGATTGAAATGGGCGAGCGTTGGGGCAGTGGTGAGGAGTCGTTTTATTTCATCAAACGCTCCTTGGCAAGACTTAGTCCACTGGAATGGTACTTCATCACGAGTTAAATTGTAAATTGGGTCGCTGATGGAGGCAAGTTCGGGGATAAACTTTCCGTAAAAGTTGACCAGTCCCATAAAGCTACGAACTTGAGTGACATCCGTTGGTGCCTTTATTCCAGTAATCGCTTGCACTTTCTCTTTGCAAGTCGAAACTCCATCAGCCGAAACAGTGTGACCCAAAAACTTAATGGTTGGCCGGAGGAGCTCACACTTTTCTTTGCTCAATTTAAAGTTGGCAGCTCTCATCCTTTGAAAAACTGCTCGTAGCGTTTTCAAATGTTCATCCTTTGATGCTGTGGCCAAAAGCGAGTCATCAATGTACGGACTTGAATTGGGTACATTTTCTAACAGCTTATCCATATATTCCTGAAATATGGCTGGGGATGATGCTATTCCTTGGGGTAGCACGTTGTATCTGTATAATCCCCTGTGAGTATTGATCACTAAGAATTTCTTGGAGGAATCATCCAGCTCCATCTGATGATAAGCATCCACTCCGTCTAGCTTACTGAAGTAGCTGCAGTCGTGGAGGATGGCGAAAATGTCATCCGGTGAGGCAATGGGATACTGGGTGACATGCAACTGTGAATTCACCGTGTCCTTAAAGTCTCCCGTGATTCTGACTTTCCCATTTGGTTTAGGCACAACAACCAGTGGCGATGCCCATTCTGAACTGCTTATCTTGGTAAGGCCTCCTTTGCGCTCCATCTCGATTAGCTCTTTGTCCACTTTTTCTCTTATCGCGTAAGGAAGGGTACGGGCTTTTAGGAAACGAGGCACGGCATCATCTTTCAAGACTATTTTTGCTTTAAAGTCTTTTATCTTGTCCTTTTCCGTTGGAGGCTGAAACACGTCTGCAAATTCCTGAACCAGCGCCTGGATTGATGAATCCATTTCTTTCTTCTGGGGCGGAGGTGGCGATTGAACGTTGTTTAGTCTTGACAACTGTTTCCAATCAAAGTCAAACAAGCTTATGAGGTCCCTTCCGAATAATGATTGTCGGTCCTGGACTACTGCCAAACTGCAGGACAACTTTTTGTCATCAAGTTCCATAAAACAGTTAAGTTCACCAAGGGGCTTAAACGGTTTTGATTTGTAGGGCTTGAATAGGAGCGATGACTTCACTAGCTGTTCACTGTCCAGTTCGTTTTTCCAAAATTCGTCTGTTAGGGTACTCCTTTCACATCCTGTGTCCAGTTCCATCATGTGATCATGATCATTGATTTTTGTATGGACATAAATCACACCATTAGCTCCAACCGATACATTCTTAACTTCCACTACGTTGTTGGCTTCCTTTTGATCCTTTGACCGGCACATATTTGCAAAATGTCCATTTTTCTTGCATTTGAAGCACTGAGCACTTTTATGAGGGCAATCATTTGCTTTGTGCTTGAAGGAACCACAACGGCTACACTTGGAGGCTGAATTTCCAGTCTGATCGGAGTTTTGATTTTTGCTGGATGATGCTTGTTGCTTCTCAGGCTGCGACTGTTGGTGATTCTTGTACTTTTGAGACCTAAACCGTTTCCCTTTGCTAGCTTGTCCAGTTTTATTGACTGGTACTTCCTCAGCCTGGTTTGTTGGAGGGGCGTTTCCACGAACAATGCTGGTGCTCGTTTCGGCGAGTTCTATTGCCACGACGATTTTAAGAGCCTCATCCATGGTCAACTTGTCATCCTTCTCAAACATGGCTCTCTGAGCTCGGCTATTCTGGAGTCCAAAAATAAACTGATCACGGAGTCTTGTGTCTAGCTCCGATCCGAAATTACAATGTCTAGCAAGAGAACGTAAAACGGTTAAAAACTGTGATGCTGTTTCATTACTATTTTGCTTACGACCGGTAAACTTATAACGCTCAGCTAGTGCTTTCGGTGCTGGCTTGAAGTAATTGCTGATCTTGTCGATTAAATCAGTAATGGTTGCATCTTTTAACGGCTTGGGCGACACTAGATTCTTCAACAGTGCACAATTCTGAATTCCAATGTGAGCAAGAAAAATGGCTTGGCATTTCTTAGCGTCCGTGGTCAGGTCAAGTCCATTCATTATCAAGAATGACTTAAATGTCACCTCCCAGTCCTCAAAATCATCCGTTTCAGAGTTGAATGGCTGCAGCGTACCTATGTACGTAGTCATCTTTGAAATCGGTGGAGGGGACGGTGTGCTCTTTGGCTTTGGGGGTGGCTGTGGCGGCGGCTCCTTGGAATTTGTTGCGTCTGCTGTTGTCTTCGACTTTTTCGATGATACTGGTGTCTTCGATGAAGCTTCTTTTTCCGCTGGATCTGCTGTTTCCTTCGAAGTGGCACTGCTATCCTTTGATGCTGCCTTCTTTGATGAAGTACTGGCGTCTGGATCCTCAGGGGAAGCCTTTTTCTTTGACTTTTTAGCCTTTGTAGTGCTGCTGGCGTCTGATTTGGCGTCGGAGGCTGATCCTTCTGAGGGATTTTCTGTGCTATCGTACACCAAAACAACGTCTTCTGGGTCTGCCTTGGGGGTCGCAGTTTCGTCTCCGGAACCACTCATGAGCACTAATTACGGCAATGTTCACAGCCTTTGCTGTCACTGCACTGTTTTCTCTAGCCGTTAAAATTCACTGAAAACAAACCGTAAATCACTCGTCGCCAAATGTAATGTATTTGGGATGACCGAGTATTGAATGATTTACTTGCGTGGGTAATTTGCCTTGGTTTTAATCAGTGACTTCTTTATTAAAGGAATAATTTATTAAGTACAAGATAATATTTTATATCTATAGTCTCTAGCTATTAGATTAGGTCTGAGGAGGTGAAGCCCGGAGAGAGCATGTGGTCTCATTTCTGGTGTGGCTTCACTTCACACTTTAGTCATAGGTGTCGTGTCCTATTCGTGATGGCAATGATTTAAAGGTTTGGGGATTTGTGAGACAATATCCCACAACTATGATAGTTTTTGTGTTTCGGCGCCGTTCAAATTTCAGCAGCATCAGACTGTACATTAGGTATTAATAGGTAGAGTGTGCGCGGCAAGCCATATTGAATAGGTAAATTGGTAGATAAATATATCATACAAAATCTACTTCCTGTTTTGTTCCATTCCAAGTCAGTAAGAGTATTTAATGCAATTTCTATGCCACAAATGATCTTGTCTGAAAAATTTATTAAATAGCATTTAGGCAACGATTTAAAAATGCAGAAAATTATTGATTTTTTACAAATCTTAAAAGCAGAATTTCATTGAACTTAAGCGTTTTCAAATATGAAAGGAGAGTATAGCCATCGTGGTACACGTAGTTATTGTCCACCAAAAACTGCATAAATCAATGCATCGAATTTTAGATTTGAACACTGTTTGAAGATTTTGGCAATGCAATGCATATATTATGCAATTTTGCAAAATCTTAGAAAGGAGCTATAAATATATGATTCAAAACATAAACGCTTACAAAATCACCATGCGTTGCGGTTAAAGCTGCCTTTACACATCGTTTCAAAGCTTGGTTTTTCAGCTTTAAAATTATATTGAAGAAAGGGTAAATAGAGATAAAATGTGTATACTCGGTGCAATCATGTAATAAAAATTGGTTTAAAATTTCACTTTGACAGAATAATCTGCTATAATTACTTCCCACGGGTTGAAGCAGCAACACAAAGCATGTCATTCCATATTCCCTAACACCTAATAAACAGATTGCATATTTTATCTTAAAGTATTTCTTGCTTTGGAGGATTGTGTGATTATTTAAGTTTTGACCAGTCCTAATTTTTTCGGTACCTGGAAAAGTACACTTCGGAGTCATGTTATTAAAATCGTCACAGAATTTAATAGGAAAGGTTTTCTGAAAACATGTAATCACAGAATTAATCTGCTTTAAAAACTCTTAATAACTACACCAAATTCCAGTCCTGAGGGTTTTGGGTGTCTCTGAAATAAAGCATGAATTTAGTATTAATAATTATTCAACAAGCTTTATGATCCGTAAAATAAACAGACCAGGTAGAATTCTAGTATTGAATATCTCCAGACGTCAACTATCAAAAGATCTAATTTTCGTTCTGTGGCAGGTGTAATATAATTCTCTTTGTAAATTACATGATGTAGCATATCATTGGGAAAAGTGGGAAAGAAAATGGAATGATGTCAAATTGGTTTTTGTAGTATTTTTCAAAGAATGGTTAACAATATTCCAGATTGCATGATTTTTAATATTTTGCCATTAATTTCTCTAATAGTTGCTAACTGCCCTCTGAAAAATTTTCAAGTGCTTACGAACTGTCTGTTGCTATTTTCTTGATCTTTAAATAGTGTTAAATGGTCGGCAAACTTGCTTGTTTTTCGCGATTTTATGTTTGCTTTCTTTTTTGAGAATATGATTTTTTAGGTACTCTACTCTTCCATTGTATCCAGGCTTTGCTTTTCTATTCCAATTTAATTTAATAGAGTATTAACTAGATTTATTTTCTACTTCCTTAATGAGGTTTAACGATTACGAGGTTCGTTAATTTGGGATTGGGTAGCTAATGCGTCTTCAGTTCTTACTTTCCTCATTTCAGAAAATATGTGTTGGCAGTTTCCGCTTGTTGTCAATGACTGCTTATTAGTTTTGCTGTAAACCAGGCATACCCAGTACTGTCCAATTAGTTAAAATGAAATTCTGTTGTGAAGATTTCCTGTCTTTGGCTATTGTCATAAATCCTGAAAAATCCAAATATGTATATGTATGTATGTGTATATGTATGTCGACACCGTACATATTTTAATTAAGGTCAAACCAACTGGTGAGTCTTGTAAGATGGAAATAAGAAAATTTTGTTTAAGTTTTACAAAAATAGTAAAAACATTTGATCCTGTATTTCTACTTTGATAAATTATGTACTCTTTTTTTTCTTGTTCTCAATGACTTGCCTTTTAGGTAGGTACATGACAAATTTGAGATTTGTCCAATTGATGGAATTGGAAATTTGTGCAAAGAAGAGCAATAATTTGGGTATTGTTATAAAATTATGAATGTTTTTGTGTTTCGACGCCGTTTAGATAATAGTAGCATCAAGCTCAATGTATTGTACTAGAAGATACATCCAGGCCAAGAGGATATATGATTGTACTGCAAAATTTGGCGAATGAAAACTAAAGTGTACTATTTCATTCTAGACTTCAAACTTCAATCCTATTTTCTGCAAGTAAAGCAATGTTAGAAGTGAACCTTATTTTATACACACGTCAACAACTTGTGTAGTGGATTTTAGTGAAAGTTGAAAACGCATGCCGTGTCCATTGCATATTTATTCTATTTGTAGAAAAGAAGATTGAGTCTATAGTATGGACACGAAGCATACTTTATTACGTTTTTGTTGAGTGCGTACGAAATCTTGCCCCTTCTACCCATACAAAAACATAACATCTTTAGTAATGTAGCGCAGGCATATTTTATTACAGTATCCAATGTAGGATATTAGCGAAGTAATAAACAATGCAAACTCTAATATTGCCCAATTAGTGGAAATGAATGCCTAAAAACCTAGTTAGGAGGATTAAGGTACTTCAAGGGGTTAATCTTATAAGTCCATAAATCCATCTTATTTTGGGGTTAAGTGATAATAAACTTATTTCTTTCATTTGCTACATAGCACCTGGCGTTGCAAAATATTGAAAAACTGGTTATGCCCAATGTGCTTTAAGAGGAATCTGTGGAGTTGTGCAAGCTTGCATGAAATAATGGATGTGCAATATACAGTGCTTTCTCCGAATATGTACGTTTCCACACCGTACATATTTTAATTAAGATCATACTAACTTTTGAGTATTGTAGGATGGAAACAAGACAGCAATGTCACACGAAATAAATTAAATTAAGACATTGAATGAATTAAAATGAGATAAATAATAATAAATATCTATACGTTGAAAACTGCAAAGTAGTGTACTAATACCGTATTTACAATAAATGCTTCTGGTGATGTAGAGAATTTTTCCTAGTAAAACGGATTTCCTTTAAACGTAAAAAATTGTCTGATTATATCTGTGAAACCTGATAGCATAACTACTGTTCTCTTCTCTTTTGTGAAAGCGAAACGTATTGTAAAGCGAAACAAGTTGGTGAGTTTCTACCGCTACGTTTTTGCCTTTTCTATCTACACAATAGCATTGTTTTTCCTACAACACAGTGCGGACATTTTCAAATACGCTTGCTAATGATATGTCTGTAATTTTATTAGTAATAGATAGTTTGTAAGGGATACGCTGCGCTTTCTGCAAACAAGCGTGGGTGAGTTCAACTTCATGCTCCAGCACAGTCATCCTCTCATCCCCTTTCATTTCAACCTTCATGGAAAACCAGCTCTTGCATACAGACCAACAGATTCGTTCTCCTCACAACTTTGGCAGAACCTTACGCAGCTAAGTATATAATTCTGCTTTGGCTACAAAAAACGCTGGAGTTTTTCCTTACAGTGACAACAGAAAAACAGTGACAATGTTAGACGTTGCATTCTTACTTTCGTAAAATATACGTTCCTCATCCCTGCTTGTTAATGCTGGATAGCAAACATGATAAACTTCAGTACTGTCAAATTAGAGGAAATAAAAATTTCTTTTTTTCAATATTGTCATAATCTTTTCAAAAGATTCTGACACGTCGTACAGATTTATTGTGAGATCCAACAAAAAATGTTGCAGCATTAGCGTATTCTTTTTTGTGGTTTATGAAGTTTTATTGAATGCTACGAGACAAAGTGTTGTTACATTTTTGTTTTTTTCCGCGTATATATTGAAGCAAATACATTGTTATCTATGTAATCATCAAATCTGGAGTTCTAGTAAGCAGATGAATTTCCGTAGAAAATTCCCTTTACACGTCACGGTTTTTCTGTGTGTGTAACCTGTTAAGTTAGTGGGTTTCAGTAACGCTTCAAACGCATCCTGTACTCATTAGTCCCTTTCCACTTTGTAAAGACAAGATGTGTATAGTAATGGGAAATAAAGCTATACATTACGTTGTCGTGAGTCATAACACCTTTTTGCAATCAGATCGTGAAAGGCGGAGATTGTGTCTTTTCTACATACACATTAGCACATTTCTACCTGTAATGTAGCGTAAACATTTTCAAGAAAGCCTGTTAATGATCTGTGTGTCTTAGAAATAGTTGCTTTTGCGTTTTAAAATATTTTACCACGCGGATAATGTTCTATTAAATATGTTTTATTCCAAACCTTTTACGTTTATCTTTTAATTTTAAGCTACTACATATGGTGCTATAAGGTCAAACATTTGACAACTTAACACAGCTCCAAAAAACATCCACCTTCCTTATGTTAATGTGATATGATCCGTAAAATCCACCAACAAGGTGGAGTCTAATAAAACATATTCAGACATCCAGCACCAAAAGACATTTTCTTCCCTTTGTGTAAAAAATCAACCTACAGAAACATAATATTCCTGTGTGTTACATGACATGGCATGGTGTACTGTGAAATCAAATCTTCAGGCTAAGGACGGGTTAAAATTGTTTCATTGTAAAACCTGATTTTACAAAGCAACAGATTTCAACACGGTTTACACTTACAGCCAGTGCTTGCACATCCAGTAAAAACTATAGCGTTGGTTACAAGAAAGACGCAGAAAATGTGTGTCAAACGTGGACGGTCCCTTATACCATGTAAGAATCGGTTTATTAATGTAATTTTATTTCAAAAGTGCGAGCCCGGCAAACTTAAGTGTTAATGGATCTAGAGGTAAAAAAGGATGCTGAATTCGAATCCGGCAACCGTTTGATGTGCCGGGCTCGCACTGTTTCAAAAAACAAACGTTTTTGCAAAAACTACATGTTTTTGGCGGTTTTTGCTAAAAAGGTCGCACAAATTTATAAAATTCGGACCTGAAACCTTCTTTATTGGAAAGATCAGGTCAAAATTGTATAGAATCAATAAGAAACAATCCAGATTACTGACATTTAAAATCAACGGTAAAAAACGACAAAATATAATATCGAGAACTGAAGCATCATTTTTGTACAGTGTGCATAGTTCATTACGTTGTCGAATATGGATTATTGGCCAAGTAGCAAACGTCAAAAAACGTCAAACGTTGGTAACAAAAAAGACTAATAAAATCATTCCTGCATGCATTTAGAAAATGCACTCCATTTCCACACCATTTAATTTTTAAATGGGATAAGCACAAATTTCTATTTATGATAGATGAAATCAACATTACATATGTATTTTATTTTGGAAATAGCCATTACGACCACTAGACATTTGGACTTGGATTTTATTTTGGAAATAGACATTTGGAAAAGCAGTCTGGAATGGATTTGTTACTCTCGTATTTATGCTACTGTTTTACAGAAATCCTTACTATGCTGCCCGATTTTAGAGCTTTGGCTACCAAAAGAACTTAACGCATTGACATCATCAAATTCGGATTTTTTTGCAAATGCATTCAATGTTCTAGTAAACTTGATCCTCTTCACACGTAAGCAACTTTTTTGTTGGTTCCAGCGACACCTGAAAGCATGATCCAAACACTTTCCAAGTTTGTTTCTGTTGCAAAAAAGAAGCACGAAATCTTTCTTTCAGTGCCATTATGAAAACAAGGGAAACTTGACTCTACACATTCTTCTGCTTTCTTATATTGCACGTTGTTGAGTTTCAGTGTTTTGTCAATGATAGCTTCTAACCTAAGTAGTAACAAGGCAGACTCGAGTACTGCCCAATTAGTGTACCTGAAAATCTTCTTTGAAAACCCTTTTGCGTTTCATATGAGGAAAAATCTGGGAATTTTTGTATTTCCATGTCGTACAAAATTTTTCAGAGCTCAATACAAATTACTATTCTATTTATATCTCCAGAATACACACTTACTACACTATATGCGACGAACGACAATGAAACGAAATTTCGGAACATTATATATGCTCACAAATTTTGGCTTTCTTAAACAAGCAAACTTATTGTTGCGTATTGAAGCTTATTGATAAGAGATTTGTTTAAAAATGTTACTTGGTGAATGTTACCCAATTTTTCAGTCTTGGCATATTTAGAAACTTACACACATAGTCATTATCATCGTTTCAGAGATTTTGCAAATCGGAGTTTTCAACCAACAAAAAATTCCTTTCAAACAACGCAAAATACTTTCTGCTATACTTCAGTTGCATAATATAAGACTGAGAAGAGAAAACCAGCGAAAAAAAATTATTCCCCTGCGTTTTGGTAAATGTGTAGTGTCGTTGGCAGTCAGTTCGTTCAAAACTGTGCTTTCTACCAACCTAATAGCATATTTTCATTACTGGTGTTGCGTAGGCATCACATTTGTGCTGATTTATGGTCCTATTGGGCCTTGCCATTTTACTTGTAACATATCGGTAAATCAATTGAGAAGGAGTTTTGGTGTTTTTACCTTTTTTGGGGCACATTTTCCGATTTTCGTCTAAATTGGTGTATATGTAGCCTCTTGAATTGTGATTTCAAAAATAGTATTATTTTGGTTCCAGGGTCTCGATATCACTGAAAAATTGATGACCGAAAGTGACCATTTTATGGTATTTGAGGAATACTAGGATTTTTTAAGTTTTTTGAGTATAACTTTTGTGTCCATCAAAATCAGGAAAATCGACGGGAGGGCCATCCTAATTTTTTTAATGCTTGTTTCAAAAAAATAAACCGCAAGAAAAAATTCCGTTCCATGGTGGAGATATTTGGAAAAATGTATGGACAAGTATACCAACCTTGACAGAATCCAACGTGCCAAAAGTGACCGAATGCTGTTTCCGTCTGCTTTATCCAAACGGTCTAGTTGATATTCCAAATTAAAGTCGATGCAAAACTCTAGGATCGTATTTCTCAGTTTTTTGAAATGTGGACTAGAAAGAAAGTTATGACCACATTAGTCAAACCATTCATTTTGTGCAAAATTGCATCACTTTACAAGTGTGGTCATAACTTTCTTTCAAGTGTTTTAATTACCTCAAGATATCAAATATCAAAAGGACTATATTTCTATTTGCAACAAAAAATAAACTCAACACAATTCACCTGTATATTACATGACACGGCACAGTGTTCTTTGAAATGAAATCCGAAGAATGAAGACTGATAAGGATCTTTTCATTTTTTTATGTAAGCCGCGTTGGCGGTATTATATGTCAGGTAAACAGAAAACACTTACAAATGCTGTATAATACGAGTATATTGTATGTTCCAATTAGTAATGAATATGCTGGTACTTTTTGTAACAAAATTGGAAACACTGTAATTTTTTTTACTAAAATATACCGTCAAGTTTTAGTGTCTTTTTGCTAACGATGTCATTTTTAAGATTACAATATTAGAGAAAGTTCGAAATTGTTTTGGTAATAATTTTCAAAAAGTCGCTATTTGAAACCGCATTAACAGCATTCAAGTCAGTAAAATTATTATTGTTGGGTTTTTTAATATATTTCACCTAATGCTTTAGGCAAAAATGATTCCAGTACACTTGCAACACGACAAGGTAAGTCGATAAAAACTGAGAACAGCTCATTGTTCCTTTGATTATAGTCATTATAGTTTACTGAAATTGTAAAATCCAAGACCATTACTTATTGTGTGTTTGCCTGGGTTTTGGCTTAATACGAGGAAAATTTGTGACGGCAACCAATGGTTTTTATGCTAAAAATATTTATGCAGTCCATACATGTTTCGTGCAATTTATATGTTAGTACTTTTATACCATTCCATCAATTCAACTCCGCTTTGTCTATGAGGTTTTAATGAATTAGGAATTAACTAGCCTTGTATATAAATTTGTTGAGTTTTTCAAATGGGTATGATAGTAGGTTTCCCATTGTGTTATGAATACGTTTTTACTTTCTACGTTAAAGCGTAATTTCAGTAAAGAAAGGTTAGAAAACCGCTATTACTTACCTGGTTCACGATAAAATTGTGACTTCCGTTGAGAAATATTAGCCTGCGTGGAAATCAACTTCAAAACAGGTAAAGTTTCAGACGTATAGCAAATGTTTAAGTTGCTGTTTGGTGGGATTAGTTAAATGAAATGAATTTATACTTTTTAAAAATAACGCTGCAAGATTTCAGCAGAGAGACAAATATCTAAAAGCTTATGATTCTCAGTTTGCCCCGACAAGAAAACGTTTCAAGAGAAAACTTGAGTAACGTGGTTCTACTCTGAGAGGAAGAGCAGGAATGATGGTAAAAGCCCCAACGTTGGAAAAGTATTTACCGTGCTTTCTCCAAAAGAGAGTGGGTGATACACATGCTAGAAGCACAAGCATCTTCTTTCCCCGTTCCAACTCAATGTAGATAGAAAACCAGCTTTTCCGAACAGAGCAACAGATTTCCACTTTCCCCAATGTACCTAGGTATATTAGCACAGGCTTACTGAGCCTAGTATATAATACAGCTTTGGGTATAAAAAAGTGCAGGAAATCTTCGTTTTCAGTGGTAACAGGAAAACAGTGAAAACGTTGGACATTAGATGCCTACTTTCGTAATATATATGTTGTTCGTTTCCCCTAGCTAGCAAATATGACAAACCTCAGTGCTGTTGAATTGCAGGGAAATAAAAATTTCCTGCTTTGAAGATTTTTATCAATCTAAGAAAATCGTTTGTTTTACCGCCGTACAAATTTTTAGTTTGATCAAACCAACTTGCATGTTTAGAAAGATCAAAAATCACACACATCAACTATATATGTTACATTTTAAAAACAGCAAATTACTGTAGCATTATTGTAGCCGAATTTTTTGTTTCGGATCAATAATTTTAGAAAATGCTTTGTTACATTTTTATACTCCATTTCGCTTTATGCTTACAAGCACACGCATTGTTATTTTATCACGAACTTTCTTCGAAAAACTAATTCCCTTACACATACCTAATTTCTCTAGTTATTGCCAATAACTTATTGGGTTTCGTTGAACGTTTGTACTCCTTCTCTAACTTGCGAAGGCATGATATAGAAAGCATTACTTAGGAAACCTATACATTACATTGTGATGTGCAGTTACATTTATTTTGTTTTTTTATACACGGTAGCACAATTCTACTGGTAATGCAGCGTAAACAGTTTCAACGCCACGCCTGCTAATGATCTGCTAGTCATCCTATTAGTAATACATATGCAAATAGATTTCGAAGCACAACAGATGTCTGAATTTGTAAAGGACTTTGTTGTTTGAGATACCTTTGTACGACCTAAAATGGTCGCTTAGCGTGTTCTATATTTTGCGACGTCAATAATGATCAAAAACACATGTTTAGTACTTCAAACGCGTACGTGTATATTTCAATTTTACGCTAACATGATGTTTAGTTGTAAAAAAAATCTCAATGTAACCCAGCTTCAAAGAAAACATCAAGCTTCATTATATTAATGCAATATAATCTGTAAAATCTACCAACAATATGGATTCTTAAGAATGTCTCCCGTTCCGACATTTAACATCAAAAAACTTTTCTTCCTTTTGTGTGAGAAAAATAAGCCTACACAAACATAATTTTCTTGTAGTTACAAGACATGACGCAGTGTTTGAAATGGAATCTATAAAGTGAAGCAGGATAAAAGTCGTTTCATTCCTTTTTATGTAAACTGAGCGGGCTGTATTATATAACTGGTAAAGAGGAAATCCTTATAAATGCTTTCAGAAATGATACATGTAACTAGTTTTACAATTTAAAGGCTATATATATTTACATTCATATGTATATAAAACAAGTGATTAAAATGTGCTCAATTTTGGTAATATGAACACTTAGGGCTGAAAAGTTACCACAATGTTTTGCTAAACAGAGTAAAATGCTTTCACCTCTCGTTACTTTATTAAAATATACGTTACTCATTTTTCCGTGTTGTCAATAACTACCTATTTGATAAGTAGCAAACATTGCTTCCGCGCCGTATATGTTTTTTGTAGGATCAAACCAACTATGATGTAATGTCAGATCAAAAAGTAATAAATTTTTCACGAGATAAATTGTAGTAAAATAATATTAAGCGAATAATTATTAACAGCATGAATATTTACAGTTCTTCCATAAACGTTAAAGCATCTTTCCTGGATTGTTCCATTCAACAAAAGACGTAGAAAATCTTACTTTTTGAAGGTTTTGTTTTTTGTTGCAATGAAAAGTCTAGGATTTTTGTGTTTTCACTTCGTACAGATTTTTACCAAGATCAAAACCAACTTCTACTAGATACTAGATACGGCTCCACAATCATGGACTGATGAAATGCACAAAATGACGTAATAGAATACATGTGTGCATTAAAAAACTCGTTTCCTTGCATTAAAAATATTGCTAAATATTTAAAAATAAAGGATTTCTATGGTTCGTCAAAGGCTCGAATTCATCGAATATATGAAATTATTTGGTTGACTGTTTTACAAAATACGTTACTACATTTAATAGGCAACTTTGACTTCCAATTTTGTCATATTCAGAAAATCAAACTTTTGGTCATTATCGTTACATTGGAAATTTTGAAAATACTGGAGTGTTCGTAGAAAAACTTTTTAGTCTCACAATTCAATGATTTGTGTGGCGGACTTCAAAGAAGGCTGAAAACATATACTGTTTCCTTTTGTTCCTTGTTCATGTTGCAAAATAGAAGAATGAGAAGAGCAAAATTATGAAAACAAACGTTTTATATATTATGTTTCGTTGAAACGTACCACTATCGGTAGCAGGATCGCCGAGATTTGTCTAAAGTAAATATTACCAACACAGCAGCATATTGTCAGTTGTAGTGAAGCCTAATAGGCAAATATACTTACGCTAGCTAATTGTCTGTGTGTCATTTTATTTGAAATGTGTAGTTAATTGAATGTAAGAAAAAAATTGAATTCCGACGTATTCATGCAAATGCAATTTGATTTCATAATCAATAGCATGAAAACACATGAAAAATGTATGCTGGTATGCTTATTTATTTATTATGGATACTTAATGCCAGCATTATCAACTCATCGTCCATTCTAAATAAACCATCATGGAAGCTATGATATCTGATGAAATTATAGTATGATTTTTACAGTAATACTTAAAATGCACGACGTGCAATTGTCACAGAGTATAATGTCTATATAAAATTCAACCTAAACATATTGTCACCGGCCTAATTAAAAGTTCAGCATAAATTAAGTGAATGGTGGTCCAAAACAGTTGTTAACTACAACAAATACTCATCGAATTCAAAAATATTGTCAAGTATTACGAACTTTCCTCGTACCTATAGCGCCTTCAATATTTTTGGGACTTATCAAGTTAAGTTGCTAAACATTTTAGTGCAGCTACATGCGTGCAAATCGTAATGAACTATAATGGATTTTATTCGTAACAATTCAAAACATAGGAGAATTTCTACATAGACACTTTGCCTATTGGCATTTGTTCATATTTGCGGAATGCTATTCCTAAATGGAATAAACAATGTGAATTCTTGTCAAATTGCTACTAAAGAAGTACCGAAGAATCTATTCTTGTTCTTGTGCAAGGAAAATAAGCCTTGGCAAACTCGATGCGATTATGGATGCTTTGGATTCCAACTAGACTAATTCGGACGAGATGTGTGGATTCAGCATACTGAAAAATGCACTAATCGTTCTTTAGTGCTAACGATCTCCAGTTACTTGCTAATTCTTGGTTTTTATTCAAACACACTCATTGCACTGCAGCTATTATGTCAGCTACTTAACTACTAAATACCGTAAAGTCAATTTGGATACAGTTCTAGCAGACTGGCGAACAAAAATACAAAATGTCTAAAATCGTTGCTTTATTTTCTGGACACCTAAATTTTGATGACCTTTGAACTTTTGTTATAACTTCTTTAGGTTCAAACCAAATTCTAAGAAACTTAGCGCGTGATATCCATGAAAGATGGTCAACATTCACTGTGAGTTTGGGGTAAATGCCTTGAAGCATTTCTGAGATACACTGAAATGGGTGGTCGTTGCTTCATTTATTGGACAGAGTGTATCTACACAATTTGAGCAGAGGCTTACATTGCCTAATAAATAATACAGCCTTGACTACAAAAAGACGCAGGAAATCGTCTTTTCAGTGGAAACAGGAAAAAGTTAGATTCTTTCCTTTGTCAAATATACATTGTTTATTTCCACTTGTTGTATATGCTTGGTAGCAAACACGACAAGCACTTTACTGGCCAATTATTGGAAATGAAAATAATGTCCCATTTTTGGTGTTTGTCACAAAAATTTGAAAAAAAATCTTTGTTTCCACGCCATACAACTTTTTAGTATGATCAAACAAACTCATTGTAAGGTAAGATAAAACTGATTGGTTTTTTCTCTTCTGAGGTCAACTAATTTAAATTAGTAATTAATTAACAACAAATATTAATGTGAATATTTGCATTTTAAGCAGCGTAATCATGTAGCATTAGCGTACATGTATAGCGCAGCTAAACATGTACTGCACCGTAAACATTTTCAACAACGCCTGCTTATTAGCAAGGTATACTTCTACTAGTAATATATATGCAACTGAATTTTTATATCCAGTTTACGACTTAGCATTAGTCGCTTTTGCGTTCACAAATTTTTTGCGATGCAAACTTATTTCACGAATAACAATTTTTTGCAAGCATAAATGTGAATAATTCAAACTGAAGCTCCCTTGATGTTCCACTATGCCAAAACTTTACAAAGCACTTCTTCCAAGAAATAATCTTGGTAGTGTGATCCGTATAATCTACCAAACAGTGTGGTTCATAATAAAAATATCTCCAGACATCCAGCATCAAAGAATCTTATTTTCCTTTTACGTCAGAAAAATAAACCTACACAAACACAATTTTTCTTTATGTTGCATGACATGGCACAGCATTCTTTGAAATGAAATCTGCAGACTGAAACTTGATGAAAATGATTTCAAGACTTTTGATGTAAGGTGAGTGGGCGGTAATATATTACTGGCAAATAAGAACTCCTTATAAATGATGTCAGATATTATATGCGTATATACTATGAACAATTTGATAAATATTACGGTGCTATTTCTTAGTAGCAAAAGCGAAATTATGCTACCTACCTTTTACAATTCAAAAGCTACATGTAGGTTTAACGTCTAAGGGTAACAAACAATATCAATTCTATATATTCTGTGGCAATAAACGTACTTGAGAGGATCAAGGTAATTATTTCATGATGATGGTATAAGTGTTTTCCTTATTTCTTGTGCAACTTAGTAACAGCAAGAATGCTTACAACCTATTTATTAACTGGTTTCACCTTACGTGGTTCAAGGTTCTGGAAACATTACTACACAATTTTGATACACAGATAAAACTCCTGGTTTGCAGGGATTCTCGTGTGGCTCCAAAACAGAAGAAAAACTTTCTGAGAGAAAAACTGTAAATGTCGTACTGTCAATGACTGTTTGTTATGTAGGTAGAATTCATGATATGATGATGGACAACTTTCCGATTAATGAAAGCAAAATTTTGTGATGAAAATACCTGAGAATTGATACGAGTCTATGAACGTTTTTGTGTTTTGGCGCCGTTTATATTTTAGTTGCGTCAAACTGCATATTAGTTTTAAAAAGGTACAACCTGCCATGGCTGCAGTTATTAAAATGTAAAACCGGCAAATGAAAGCATCAGCTTCGAAACTATCAATATTGCTTTTAAACGAGGTGTTACCAGTACTTATATGTATTCAGAAACCCAAACTTATTGTCATTACTAGTATCGAATCCAATTTCGTTGCAAGGATACTAATTTTCCTAGTAAATTGAATTCCTTACACACCTCTACAACTTTGTTATCAACGTCAACACGTCTTTTCTACTTTGTTCAGTTCCAAAAAGACAAAACATCTTCTTTTTTCAGGGTGAATATAAAACCAGTTGAAACTTTGGCTGTTGCGTTCATTGTTTTGCTTTGCCAAATTGCATGTTGTTGATATCCGTTTTTTTGCGGATACCTGATCAGTTAGGTAGGACCGAAACAAAATTTCTGTTACTGTTAAACAAATGGGAATGAAATTCTTTAGTGAAGATCTTTTGTGTTTAGTGCTAGGAAAATTCTAACATTTTTGTGTTTCCACGCCGTGAAGATTTTCACAAGATCAAAACACATTTGTACTGTCAGTAGATACCGCGCCGCAGACATGAACATATGAGAGGCTGTGAATTACGTAATAAGTTATAGAAATTTAGAACAGAAATTGATATTGTTGAAAATAACAAAAACTCGCTTCTTCAAATTAAATTAAGATTAATATAACTTTGGCTGACTATTTAACTGAAAACGCTAGAATTGTTAATAAACGACTTAATTTTAATGATCTGGCATGGTCAGAAAATCAAACACATTGTCGTCATGATCAAATCGAAAATTCTGCAAATACTGAAGTTTTTCTAGAAAAACTATTTCAGCTTGCACTTCAACAATTTGTCTGATAGATTTCCGTGAAAGTTTAAAACGTATGTTGCCTTTGTCGCATTGTTCAGGTTGCAAAACAGAAGGTTGAGACAAGCAAGTCAATAAGAAGAACGTATTAAATTACATTTCGGTTTGGTTGGTACGTACCACTATTGGTAACAATATCGTTAAAGGCTGATATTTGTCAATTTATTAAAATTGAATAATTAATTCAACCTAATAAGTCAATATAATTATGACTTAGCCATGCACATGCAATTTGGTTTTATATTCAATTCAATGCTCATGAAACAGATACATAATGTCAGCATGAGGAGGTGCCGTGAATTCTAAAATGGAGGAAAAATAAATTATATCTGTTGAATTCTGTATGATTTTCACAGTAAAAGTAATAATGTACGACGTGCATGTGTCACAGAATATAGTATTGCCTACATATAAAATTCTTTTAAAAAATTGCTACCAGCCGTATAAAGAATCATTATAAATTACATGGATGAATTTACAGAAAATCAATGAAAGCTGGTACTATGCCAGAAGTGCGAAAACATAAGTTAACTATAATTTACGCCTTTCGATATTCGAATATTGTCTCAATAGTCTAGCGCTAAAAACTTTCCTGGTATCTATTGGGTCTTTAAAATATCTGTAACTTTGACAGGTTTAGTTTCTAATCATTTTATTGCCGCCACAAGCGTGCAAATTTTAATTTTGAACTTGATTCTTGTAAAAATACGACTGGAGGAGCCGTGATCAATCACAAGTACATATTATAAGTTTTAACAATGTTTTTGTGCAATTTATAGTCTCTTATTCCCTATTGCGCCTTAGAACTTAAAACTTTCTCCAATTTAGATAGACTCTTTGTGGAATAAATATTTTGTAACCAAAACAAGCGTGTAAGTTTCAATTTCTAGCTATGGTCGGGTTTACGTGTCTTATAATTCAACAAAACAGTATCGAAATAAAATCTATAATTATGAGAAAAACGCCATGACTTTTGGCTTTCCTTTATTATACCGCAATGCAATCCGGAAAATCAACAAACATGATGGGTTTGTACAAAAATATTCTGAGTAAAGCTAATTCATTTCATACTTCAGCAGCATATTTAGTGGATTTTAGGAAAAGTTGAAAGCATATTATCCATCTTTTCTGTTTTTCAAAAGTAAGAGCAGGGCATAAAATGTACTGAAGAAGGAATGTATTAAGGTTGGGCTTTCATTGAAGAACAACGGTCTCCTTAGTGTCAATACCAATTAGGGCAATATAGTACAAAATACAGCTTTTGGTACACAAAAACGTAGAAACGTTTTTTCAGATATTTTACGCCGCTCAAAATTTTGGGAAGGTCAAAGCAATGTACTTTGTTTCTAGATTATATTGATGGATTGATGAATTATATCAGTTTTTATTTGAAAATACCTTGTTGTTCATAAATTGGCACCTTAAATAAGTGCAAGGTTTAGTGTTTTAAAACATCAACAAAAATCCATCCTGCACTGCAATGCTATCAGACTGGTAACTACCTTAAGAAACGTTTTTCCTGCATATACCATATTCTTTGGCTCTTCACAGAACAAAACACCAATTGCGAGTGTCAACAAGTCCTACCTTTCTTCCCAGCACATCAATTTTCCCCCGTAAAACTGATTCCCTTCATACGTCAACGAATAACAAAGTTTTTGCGAAAGCCAAGACGTAATACGTTTCTTTTGATATTTTGTTCGCCTTGCGGAAAAATAAGGTTTGAGAAAGAATGCAATACACTACGTTTTGATGAATGTCTACCACTATTTTCAAGCAGACAGTTACACGCTGAGAAATCTCAGAATTCTCATTTTTCCACCCAGAAAATAGCATAATTTCATTATCAGTCTAGCGTAGGCACGTTAAACTGCGCTGACTAAAGGTCTCCGTGTCCACTTATTAGTAACGAAAAGATACTTAAATCATCAAAAACAATGGAAAACGGCTTGCTTATAACTTAACAATGCTAGTGTAATTACAAATGAAAACAGGTACTAAAGTGGAAAAGTACGAATATGCTTAAATTCATGCAATGTAATTAATTTACGCCAGTACCACTACCTCTGCGTCAAGTCCAACAAAATAGAGATATATAATCTTTTAAGTTTTAGATGCGATATTCTGAGATAAGGTATTAGTGTACGGCGTGCATTTTTACCAGAAGTTCAAATTTAATATTTAATACAAAGCAAGTATTTTAATTCTTTTACTTGTATGAAGGAAAACTTATAAATATCAAGCAATGTTTCACAAAATCAAATAAAATTGGTACAGTACTGTATTACAAAGCTTCACAAAACCACACAAAACGTGAAGTCTAGTAATAAATACCTTCAGACATAAAATATATATTTTTGCTGTGGTGACAGGAAACGAAACCTTCACACATTTATTCACCTGTGTATAACATGAAATGACAAAGCGTTCTTTTTGAAATATAACGGTTTTTTAAGACTGCTACGTTAACCAGTATAACTTGCTGTATAAACATTGATGCTGTGCTTACAAAGAGCTTGTCTTTCCGGGTAGTTTTCAGTTTCTACTTTGACAAGAAAAGTACAATTGATTGTAAATGCGTCAACGTTGGCAAACAACATGCTGCGCTTTCTCCAAAAGAATGGGGGGAAACCATGCTATACCGAAGGCTCCTTTACTTTCACTCTGATTTTTCCGGGAAAGCTACCTATTCCTTACAAACAAAGAGCCCCACTATTTTCATTAGCATTTTAGAAAGGCAGAGTTTTTGTCGGGCGTCATAAAAACAATTTTTATCTCCGAAAAATTCATTATTTTATCCAAAGTCGGAAAAAAAGAATATTCATTTATCCCAAGATGATTTTCTGAGTGATAAACAATTATTCCGATTTCGAAAACTATTTTTTTCTCTAATTTGGAAATCACGCAACAATTCGGCTTACTATTTAACTCAGGTTTTTGTATATTTCTTCAGACGACTTGGTCCTCGTTTGCACGTAACTTTCAGATAAACTGTCATTCTTATTTACCCTAACAATTCCTATTCCAATACATACTTCACTTTCTTCAGTAACTTTTGACCAAGTTAACTTATTAGCCTGAAATATTGTGGAAGGGAATAAACCAAGATTACGAGATATTTTTGTTCTGCGTGTCGCTAAAATCAGTAAAACAGCAAATTAATAAAAAAAATTTTTGAATATCATTTATGGTCGTAGGTTAAATCAAAGATAGGTTTGCGATGATTACTGTGAGGCAGGTCTATTTAAAGGTTACAAATTTGCCAGTGCAGTGTAATACCTTCTTTTAAAGCAGTAAAAATGAACAACCGTTACCATTTTCAATCTATACGTTTCCATTTTTTAATCTAGAAGATTAGCTTCTTCTGAAAGAAATTCTGACCATTTTCCATTCAACAATTAATCGTTCAGCTGAAAGCTCTATACGCCCACAGTCATTGACAGAAACCACTGTATCCATTGTCATTGCTTTCAGGTGCTTCCAGATAACCAACAGAATAATATCTAGCGGAATATATATACCAATGACTTTGAGTGCAGAATGAACACATTAAGCATACATGCATTTGTGGTATATACCCATAAGATTTTGCTGACCTTTCGGAATAACTATTTATCCCAAAATGAAAATATTACTTTATTCCAGGAAAATCATTTTGGGATAAATGAATATTCTTTTTTTCGGGGTTGGATAAAACGACAAAAAAAGCAAGGTTAAAAATGCAGATTTTCCGGGGACGAGAAATTACATGCCTTTTAGAAAGTCTAGTACAATATGCAGTTTCACAGAAAAGGCAGACAATTTTTCTAGTTATTTTAGCGCCATTAAATTTTAAGAAGGTTAAAAACAAATGTGCTTTTGTGCTAGATAATTGTGTCACTAGAAGTTGTCTGATATTCATCTGAACGTGCACCTATTTTCATAAATAAGCATTAAAAATAAATGCAAAATTTAGTGTTCAACAAATCTAGCAAATAACCTTCAGATTTTATCATGCAATGCGCTTCTTATAGTTTACAAGCTACTTTTAAATAAGTGGTACCGCGTCATATGTTTTCTTATCTCTTCACGAAGCAAACTAAATTATCAGTATCCTTGAATCCGATTTTTTGGCAACTACATAAATTTTCCCTGCTTTATTATTTAAATTAAAACTTCAACAAATTCTCCGGTGAATATTACGGAAAGCCGAAACTGCAATCCGTTTTGCCTGATTGTTTTCTTCCTTTTGCAAAAACAATGGTTGAGAAGAAACATAATACACTACGTGTTTGTGAGTGTGTATCACAGATTTCTGTCTATTCTGCCGCAATTATAGCATATTTATTTGTGCTGCAGCGTAGGCATGTTCAATCGTGCACTCTAATTCTCTCTGTGTCGTTTTATCAGTGACAAATAAGTAGTTCAGTCATGCAGAACAAGTGAATTAGGGGCTTTTAACCACATCATACTAGTACAATTAAATTACATAATCGCTAACGTGGACTAGCAGGCATATGCTTTAATTCATGCAATGTAATTACATTATTACGCCTTATTAACTTACAATTAGTTTCAGGCCTGCATAATAAATGAGTCTCTTCATTGTTTTGGATCTGGTAAGTTTAAATGACGGTTCCTTCAGCAAATGTATTAGTCTACGACGTGTACTTGTCACAAACGCTTAAAGACACTGCATGCCAAAGTTGATGCATGTTACATTTTATTGGCATCAATGAAAACTCCTAAGAAATCAAACAGTATTTCAAAAAAGAATTTTCATTTGGCGTAGTGTAATCCGTGGTTAAAACGAAGCCAAATTATAATACATAATCGATACTAGTAACAAAAATGTACAGATATAAAATATGATAAGGTCTGCGTCTTCTAATGTGCCAGAAAAATCAACTTACACCCTGAAAGTTCAATTGCAGAATATATGACATGACACGGTGTTCTTTGAAATGAAATTCGCAAATTGAAAGTGCTAAAAATCCTTTTATTCGATCTATGTAAGCCGAGTTGGCCGTGTTACATGTTTGGTAAAAAGAAAACCCTTGTAAATGCTTCGAATATTGTATGTACCAATTAGTAATGAATATGGCGGTATTTTCGTAACAAAATTGGAAATATAATCCATAGTGTAGCGCGTATACTATACAAACTTGTTGGCATGTTTGTGTTTTGGCCAGATTATATCTAAAATGTATTTTGACTTAAAATGTACGAATGAGTGCAAAAGCACCAAAATTTGCATAGGACATGCAATGCTTTCTCCTAAAAAGCGTGGGTGTACTATGTCTGAGCTGGAGCTACTTCCTTTCCCTTTCCAATTGAATTATAATAATTTCTCTTATAGTGAAATAAATCTCTGCACGATTTGCAACAGGTATACCTAACCAAGAATATGTTAATACAGCTTTGGTTACAAGAAAGAACAATAAAGTTTTCATTTCAGTGGCAACACCAAAAGAGTAAAGGTGGTAGATGTTGCATTCGAATTTTGCCCACAAACAGGTTGAAAGTACGTGATTTGGTCTCAATTACTGCTTATTAGCTAGATAGCAAACCAAATAAACTTTTTAAACCCAAAAAGTAGAAAGGATACTCTTTAATTAAGGTGTTAAGATTTTTTGCACTTGGATATTGTCATGTAACTAAGAAAATGTATTGTAGTTTCACGCCATTCAAGTCTTCTTATTGATTTTTGGGAAATGACTATTTTTGGTAGATCTGTGAGTGCAGTTTCTGGGGTATATTAAATGCGCTTTATTTAGGAAACAGCAATTCAAAGTAATAAGAAATATGACAATAGGGAAAAATTCTAAAATGTATTTGTTACTATGATATTCATAAATTCGGTTGCTGTTTACAGAAATTCTTACTATGCTGCCAATATTTTAGATCTGGGTATTCAAAGTTTTAAGTTCGTAAAATTTACAGACAAGGTGAATTCTAGTTTTAAATATCAAATAGACATCAAATAGCAAAAGTCCTTCTCTTTTTTATACCACGAAAATAAACCTATACACATAACATAAAGCATGTCCGGAGTTTCCTGCACCTAAATTAATATCTTTATTTTGAAGAACGTGAGCACATGAGAAAACAACCACATATATTTTTGAAAACTGCATACTTTAAACTCTAGAATACATGTTTTATTGAAAGTTATATATGTTTTAGTATAAGTTTAATTTTGCTTCAGAAAAATAGAAAAAAAAATCTTTTATTCCTGTTTTCAGTCAGTCAGTTTTTCATCTAAGTTGTCTAGTATGCGTATATATAACAAATATAGTTCATGTGAAGTACTATTTTGTAGTACTATATATTGCAATTGTTTAGGTACCAATACCATGAAATTCTGTTGCTTGTGTAAAAATTAAGGGGAATTACAAAATTTTGTACCTTTTCTAACAAGCATTTATTTTTTTCAAAAATGTCACTGACAAACTCTATGATATTTTTGAATCATTGTAAACAGGCGTGCAGTAGGTATTATATTGGGGTAATAGCATATTTTATAAGGTTTCGAATGGTATACTGCTTTGCCCATTTAAATTTGTAAAGGCTCTAAATTTTGCAAATTAAATTTGCACTGTAATTTTGAGACTTTACATCATTTAATCGATAATATACACTAGCTAAGCACATTGGTGTTGACCAATTGGTGTCTGTTTAGATTACGGACACAATAGAGTTTCCAAAATGAGACACACTTTAAGAAAATAACTTGTTGTTAAAAAGCTAGCGTACTTTAAAGAAAAAAATTAGGTGTAATTTTTGCAGCGGGAATAACGCCGCTTAAATTAAACAAATTCGACTTAAAATTTAACTGACATCAACATGTTTGATTTTTTCCTAAACAAGTATTTATACTATTTAGAGTATGTAGATTCTAAAAATAGTGCCACTTGTTCTATTTAGTTGTTGCGATGTTGAAAATTTTAGCTTTCAAAAAAGGTGCAGGTAACTCCGGACATGCTTTAATTCACCTGTGCATCACATCATGGCACGGTGTTCTTTGAAATAAAATCCGCAGAATGAAGACTGATAAAAATCTTTTCATGGTTTTTATGTAAGCCGAGTTGGCCGTATTATATTTTTTGTAAATGGAAAACCCTTACAAATGCTGACTGAAACGAGTATATCGTATGTTCTAATTAGTATTGAATATGATAGTACTTTTCATAACAAAATTAGAAATATAATCCCTCGTGCCTCGCGTATATATACGAACATTTTAGCACATGTTTGCAGGCCAGAATAGATCTTTAAAGTAAAAATAGATCGTATAGTTATTTTGTTAAAGTTGTCATTTTTATGGTTACGATATTGGAGAATAAAAGTTTTGTGCAATTTATATGTTTATTGCACTTTTGAGTGTACCGTTCCATCATTTCAAATGGGCTTTCCTATGCGATGTTTGTTAATTTGGATATTAACCAGCGAGATATATACATATATTTAGATGAGTTTTTAAGATAAGTAAAGTAGTTAATTTGGAATGAAGTTATGAATCCATTTTAATTTTTATACATAGTTGCAGTGTTAGTCAAAAAGTATTAGGAAACCTTTATAGCTTACCTGTATCAAGGAGAAATGTGACTTCTGTTGAGAAATACTATCCAATGAAAACCAAATCCAAAACAGATTTCAAGCTTTAAACGTTTAACAGATGCTTAATTTTCCGTTTGACGTAATTGTTTAAATGAAATAAATGAAATCTGAAATGTGTCAGTGCACAGACACAAATATATAATAGCTTATGATTCTCAGTTTGCCCCAACAAGAAAACGTTTCAAGAGAAAATCTCAGTAACGACGTTCTACACTGAGAGGAAAAGCAGGAATGATGGTAAAAGTCCCAACGTTGCCAAAGTATATGCTGCGCCTTCTCCAAAAGAGAGTCAGTGTAATACATGCTTCAGCACAAGCATCGTCTTTCCCCGCTCCAACTCAATGTAGATAGAAAACCTGCTTTTGAGCAACAGATTTCCACTTTCTCCAAAATATTTTAGCAGAAGCTTTCACAACCTAGTATATATTACAGCTTTGGGTACAAGAAAGTGCAGGAAATCTTCGGTTTCAGAGATAACAGGAAAACAGTGAAAACGCTGGATATCAGGTGCCTACTTTTGTAAAATATATGTTGTTCGTTTCTTGCTGTTGTCAGTGCTAGCTGACAAACATGACAAACTTCAGTGCTGTCATAAATGCAAGAAAATCTTTTGCTTTACTACCGTTCAATATTTTAGTATGATCAAACTAATTTCCAGGTGTGGAAAGATACACACATACATACGTATAAGTATTTACATGTTAAAACAGATCATTTAAATCTGAAATTTTGTCTTTTCTTTTCACACAATTGCACAATTCTACTTGAAATGCAACGTAATCATTTTCAGTAACGCCTGCTAATGATCTGAGAGTCATTCTGTCAGTAAGATTTATGCAATTGGATTTCTAAGAACAACAGTTGTCTGAATTTGTATAGGTTTGGTGTTAAAGATACCTGTATACAATCTAAAATACTCGAGTTTGCGTTGAAAATTTTTTGCGACTTAAATGATGTTCAAGAATACATGCATTATTCCAAACGCGTACGTGTGTATTTTAATTTCACACTAAATAATATGATATTCAATTGTAAAAAAAATTCACAACGTAACCAAGTTTCAAAGAAAACATCAAGCTTTTTTATATTAATGTAATATAATCTCTAAAATCCACCAAAAATGTGGATTCTAATAATAAATGTCGCCCGACATTCAACATCAAAAGACCTTTTCTTCTTTTTGTGTAAGAAAATGAAGCCTTCACAAACACACTTTTTTGTATGTTGCATGACAATAAATGACACAGTATTTTTTTAAATGAAATCTATAAAATGAAGACAGATAAAAGTCATTTCATTTCTTATTATGTAAAGTGAGTGGGCTGTATTATATAACTGGTAAAGAGGAAAACCTTATAAATGCTTTGGGAAGTTATACAGGTATTTACTATTACAATTTCAAAGGCTATATATATGTATTTATATGTATATAAAACAAGTGAATAAACAGTGCTCAATTTTGGTGATATGAGATCTTAGGGCTGAAAAATTACCACAAGGTTTTGCTAAACAGAGTAAAATGCTTTCACTTCACGTTACTTTAGTAAAATATACGTTACTAATTTTTGCGTGTCGTCTAAACTGCCTGATTTATAAGTACCAAACAATGTTTGCACACCGTTTATGTTTTTTGTAGGATCAAACCAGCTATTATAAAATGTCACATACAAAAGTAGCAAAGGTTTAACGAGATAAATTGTATTAACAAATTATTAAACGAGTAATTATAAGCAATATGCATAGTTACAGTTCTTCCATTAACGTCAAAGCATCTTTCCTACTTTGTTACGTTCAGAAAAAGACGTAGAAAATCTTCTTTGCTCGGTTTAAACAAAAATCAGTTAACATTTTGGATTTTGCGATGCTTATTCTGCTTTGTAAACTACATATGATAGATATTCGGTGTTTTCGGTAAGCTGACTCGTTACGTAGAACAAAGTTTTATGTTACAAAGGAAAGTCTGGGATTTTTGTGTTTCCACGTTGTACAGATTTTTACCAAGATCAAAACCAACTTCTACTGTAACTAGATACAGCTCCAAAATCATGGACTGATGAAATGCACAAAATGACCTAATAAAATACAACTGTGCGTTAAAAAAAACTCGTTTACTCGTATTAAAAATATTCTTAAAGGTATAAAAATAGAAGATTTCTATGGTTCGTAAGAGGCTTGAATTCATCGAATATACGAAATACTTTGGCTGACTGTATTGCAAAATACGTTACTACATTTAATAGGCAACCTTGATTTCCAATTTGGTCATATTCAGAAAATCAAACTTTTGGTCCTTATCGTTACATTGGAAATTTTTAAAATACTGGAGTGTTCGTAGAAACACGTTTTAGTCTCACAATTCAATAATTTGTGTGGTAGATTTCAAAGAAGGCTGAAAACATATCCAGTTTCCTTTTGTTCCTTGTTCATGTTGCAAAATAGAAGATTGAGAAGAGCAAGCTCATGAAAACAAACGTATTATATATGTTTCTTTGAAACGTACCACTATCGGTAACAGGATCGCCGAGATTTGTCTAAAGTAAATATCACCAACACAGCAGCATATTTTCAGTTGTAGTGAAGCCTAATAGGCAAATATACTTACCCTAGCTAATTGTCTGCGTGTCATTTTATTTGAAATGTGTAGGTAATTGAATGTAAGAAAAGAATAGAATTTCGACGTATCCATGCAAGTCCAATTAGAGTTCATAATCAATAGCATGAAAACACATGCAAAATCGTATGCTGATATGCTTATTTATTATAGATACTTAATGCCAGCATTATCAACTCAACGTCCATTCTAAAAAAGCCATCATGGAAGCTATGCTATCTGATGAACTAAAACTATGATTTTTTACAGTAAAACTTAAAATGCACGACGTGCATTTGTCACAGAGTATAATGTCTACATATAAAATTCAACCTAAACATATTGTCAACGGCTTGATTAAAAGTTCATCATAAATTAAATGAATGTGCCAGTGGTCCATAACATATAATTAAAAATGTCCATCGAGTTCATAAGCATTGTCTCCGTAGTCAGGAAATATGAACCTTGCTGTTAACTATCAATATCTGCACCTTGAAAATACCTGTGACTTAGACTAGTGACGTTACCGAATATTTTATTGCAGTTCAAGCGTGCAAATCCTAATTTTGAACTATTTTGGAATTTATTCGTAACAATTTAAAACACAGGACAATTTCAACATAGACGCTTTGCCTTAAAAACAAACGTGTAAATTTCAATCTCGAGCTATGGTGGGGTTTTACGTGTCTGAAAATTCGACAAAAAAGTATCGAGACAAAAAAAACCAATTACGAGAAAAACGCCTTGACTTTTGGTCTTTTTCATTATACCGCAAGTCGATATGTAAAATCAACAAACTGGGTGGGTGGGTTCATTTCTATATAAATTTTCTTTGTAATACAAATGCATTTCACAAGTCAGCAACACATCTAGTGGATTTTAATGAAAGTTTAAAGCATATAACCTATTCTTTCCTTTTTTTTCATATGTAAGAACAAGGCATAGATAATACTGGATTTGGACGGAGCACAACGGATTGTCAGCATCCATGAATCTTGAATGTCTTTGTAATCACATAATTTCTTCAAGTAAATCTATTTGTAATTTTCTTCGTAATTCATAAATTTCTCAGCTGATTTTCAGTAAAAGCAGAAAACGTAATACGCTTTATCCGGAGTGGACGAAACCCGCGGGTTTTTGACAAAAACCCAACCCACCCGGGTTTATCTGGGTTTTTGGGTAAAAGTGGGTATTTCTGGGTATGGGTGGGTATTGCAATACCATGCAATATAATCTGCACCCGCCAAGAATTTGGCGCCCCAAAAGGTAGTAGCTCAGCAAGAATATCAGGTAATATATGATTCGGGAAAGCAAAAACTATGAATATTTTGAAAAATCTCGATATTATATGCAGCGAAAAGGTCAATTATTTACAAAAATAGTACTGTTTCAACAACAAAATCTCAAAAACCCACTTTTACCCGAAACCCACTCTCAACACTAGGTGGGCTGGGTACCCAAAAACCCGGGTTTTACTGGGTCACCCAACCCGTGGGTAATGGGCACACGTCCACACTGGCTTTATCCTATTTGTTTCTTCCTTCTGCAAAAGCGAAGGTTGCAGCGATTCGTAATACATACACTACGTGTTTGTAAATGCGTAGCAATATTTTCAAATAGACCCTAAAATCTCAGAATTCTGTCCCTTCTACCCCTATAATAGCATAATTTCACTTGTTCTATAGCGTAAGAATGTTCAATTGTGCTGAATAATTGTATCTGTGTCTTATATTACAAGTGACGGTTGGGTAAGTAAATCATAAAGACAAGTGAATTACGGGCTTACTTATAACAATGCCATGCTAATGATGTAGTCGTCTGAAAATACCCTAGTACTTGTAAAACGTGTTTAAAGTAAATGCAAACCACAGTATTTTAAACAACTAACAATAACCATGCTTCACTGTATTTCTTACGAACTGATATCTTCCTTATAAAATACGTTAATCCTACATATATATGGTTTAGCTCTTCACAGAACAAAACACCAATTGTCAGTATCATCAAGCCATACTTTACTTGCAAGCACATTGCTTTTTTCAATAAAACTAATCCCCTTCACACCATCCATCAGTTTCTCTACTGAATTGCAATTGAGGCCGAAAACATTCTCCGTTTTCTTTGATTTTTTTATTCCCTTGCAAAAACATGGTTGAGAAGTTTGTCAGTTCTACTTATTCAATAGCATGATCTCATTTGTAGTGTAGCGTAATCATGTTGTTCAATTGTGATGACTAATGTTCTCTCTGAGGTTTTACTAGAAACCTGTAGGTAAATCAATTATGAAAAGCTACTGAATTATGACTTTTAAATATATAAAAATATACAACTAAACTTCACAATCAATCATGTGGAAAAGTATGAATATGCCTAAAGTTATGCAATATAATGGCTGCACGCTTATATTATTAACTCAGCATTAACTCCACATAAGAGATGAGCATCCTCGTTACATCTGTTAAGTCACAAGTGTGATTTTCTGAGCAAAATCATTTGTGTATTTGTCACAAAACATTTAAGGTTTAAAGTCGTGACAAATTTGTAAATATAATCTTAACAAATCCCAAGCGCCGCACCTATGCTATCCAAACCTTTTGGAGTATTTTTTCTGGCCAGATTTTCTCGATACTGTAAAAATGGACCATGTAGTTTCACTTCATTGTTATTTTACTAACGGCGTCATTTTTAAGGTTACGATATTGGAGAAAGTTCAAAAACTATTTGGTAATACATCCCAAAAAAAACTGTAATTTGAGTCCCTGTTAACAGCATTCAAGTTATTATTGGGCATTCAATATTTCACGTAAGGCTTTAGGCAAAAATTATACAAGCACACTTGCCCACACTAAAGGAGGTCCTCCAAAACTGAGAAAAGCTCGTTGCTCCTTTGGTTATAGTATACTGGAAATAAAAAACGCCAAGGCCACTGTTTATTGTTTTTGCTTCTGGTTTGGAATAATACGGGAAAAGTTTGTGATAACAAACAAAAATTTTGCTACATTCAAAACACGTGTGCGTCAAAAAAGCAAGTAGATTTTGCCTATAAAGCATATTTTAACCGGCACTTTATGATGACTTAACTTTTGAAAAAAGTCTTTTATCAGCAACTATCCCTGTTTGCAAAAATTTATAAAAGAGAAGAGGAATTTGAATTAATATATCGTGGAAAATCAGCTTTTTCTGACAGAGCAACAGATCTTCCCTTTCTCTACACAATTTGAGCAGAGGCTTACATTTTCTAATAAATAATACAGCATTGACTACAAAAAGACGCATAAAATCTTCGTTTCAGTGGCGACAGAAAAACGTTAGATAATATTACATTCCTTCCTTCGTAAAATATACGTTGTTTACACAACAAGCCTTATTACTGGCCAATTATCGAAAATGAGAATACCCGAATTTGGTTTTTGTCAAAAAATTTAAAAAAAACTTTTGTTTCCACGCTGTACAATTTTTTAGCATGATCCACCAAACTCATTAGTATGATTAGATACAACTGGGTAATAATCTCTCTGATGAGGTAAACTAAATTCAAATTGTAATTAATGAACAAAAAATAAAAATGTGAATGCTTGCATTGTTGAGGAGCGTAATCATTTTAGCATTAGCATATTTTTAGGGATATCTCTGGTTAGTCGTTTTTAAAAAACTGTTTTAGAAAACCTAATTCCCTTTACGCGTGACCGATTGGTTTGTTCAGTGAGTTTGTGTGAACGCGGCAAGTGTATCCAGTAGTATTTATATGTTACAGCTTTTATTTATAACAAGAATCTGGAAGCTTTTCAGTATACCTAGGTATTCAAATAAAAAATTTGCAAAGAAAGTATTCGAGAATTGTTACAAAAGAATGAACGTCTTTGTGTTTCGGCGCCGTTCATGTTTTGGTTGCGTCAGACTCTATAATAGTTATTATCAGGTAGCACTTGAGTGGTAGCATTTACTGAATTGTAAAACCGGCAAATGAATATATGAGCATAGTCAGTTATTATTATTGCTTTTAAAAAGAAGCGTTAACAGTACTTATATATATTCAGAAACCCAACTTATTTTCTTTATTACCAAATTCGGTTTTCTTGCAAGTATATTAATTTCCCTAGTAAATCTATTATCCTACATACCTCAACAACTTTGTTATTAACGTCAACACGCCTTTTCTACTTTGATCCGTTAGAGAAGAAAGAATTTTTTCTTTTATTAGTGTCAATACAAAACCAGTTGAAACTTTGGCTGTTGCACACTTTGTTCTGTTTTGTTAAACTGTTCAATCGTATACTATGCTTAAGCTTGTTCTCCCTTTTTCCTCTTCTTAATTCCACTTTCATGAAAAATCAGCTATTCCCTTCGACACAAACGACCCCCGCTAGATTTTTAGAAGGGGCTTACACGTTCAAATAATTTTTACAGCTTGGGTTAGAAGAAGGACGCAGCAAATCGTGTTTACAGTGTTTCTTCGAAAACAATGAACTGCTAGTTACTTGCGAGGTACTCATCGTGAATACGGATTAGATAACCTCAGGTTTGGGGCGACCCCAAAAACGGGGTGGATCACCCTAAATACGCGGGTATGAGGGTTGTATGCTATTTGTGTGAATTTTTTGCGACGCAAATAAATTTCGCAAATAAATGTTTTTTGCAGGCATAAATGTGTATAATTCAAACTTGAGATCCCATGATGTTCCATTACGCCAAAATTTGACAAAGCACTGCTTCCAAAAAATATCTTGGTAGTGTGATCTGTAAATCCCCCCAAAAGGGGTAGATTCTAATTAACAAGGTCTTCCGATGTCCAGTATCAAAAGACCTTTTCTCCATTATGTGTAAGAACTAAGAGCCTACACAAACAATGTTTTTGTATGTAATATGACGTGACACATTGTTCTGTGAAAATATATCTATAAAGAGAAACCTAATAAAAATCATTCCATTCCTTTTGATGTTATCTAATTGGGCTGTAAAATCCGCCAAAAGGGTGGATTCTAATAAAAATATCTCGAGATATCCAGCATCAAATGACCTTTTCCATCTTTTGTGTTAGAAAAATATACCTACACGAACTTATTTTTCTTTATGTTGCATGACATGACTCTGTATTCTTCGAAATGAAATCTGCCGACTGAAGCCTGATAAAAATCATTTCAATGTTGTTGATGTAAGGTGTGTGTGCTGTATTATATAACTTGTAAATAGGAACTCCATCAAAATGCTTTCAGAAGTGATATGTGCATAAACTACGAACAACTTGGTAAATAATACGGTGCTGTTTGTTTGAAGCAAAAGCAAAAATATTATACCTAACTTTTACAATTCAAAAGCTATATGTTTGCTTGACGTCTTAGGTAACATTTGTTTTCGATGATAGATGACTTGTTAGGCGAGACCGAAACAAAAACTCGAGTATCGTCGAATCAGTGGAAATGAAAATCTTTTGTGAAGGCTATCTGTGTTTAGTGCTTGGAAAAGTCTAGGAACTTTTGTATTTCCACGTCGTGCAGATTTTTCACAAGATAAATACTCATTTCTGCTGTCACTAGATACTTCACAGGAAAAGGTAGACTTATGAAAGGCAGTGAATTTCATAATAAGTTATGGAAATTCAGAACAGAAAAAGAAATTAACATTATTGAAAACAACCAAAACTTGTTTCTTCATAATAAATTTATTATAACTTTGGTTAACTTTTTAACGGAAAACCCTAGAATATTTAATAGGCAACCTACTTTTTCATCTTTGGCAAATTCAGAAAATGAAACTCCAGGTCATTGTCATCACATCAGAATTTTTGCTGTCACTGGAGTTTTTTAGAAAAACGTTTTCCACTTGCACGTCAACAATTTGTCTGAAAGATTCCAGTGAAAACTCAAAATGTATGTTTCATTTTCCGCTTTGTTCATGTTGCAAAATGCAGGTTAAATAGATCAAGTCAATAAGAACACACGCACCATTCTACATTTTTGTTGGTACGTACCACAGTTGCTAACAAGATCAATAAAGGCAAGATTTGCCTTTTCTACCCACATGTTACCATATTTCCAGTTTTCAGTGTAGCGTAGTAGGTAGGTATACTTGCCGCAGCTCATGGTCTGTGTGTAAGTTTATTTGAGACGTATAGGTAAGTTCAACACATAATCCATACAGTAATTTCAATTTCCAGCTATCCTGGGGTTTTACCTGTGCAAAAATTAGACAAAATAGTGTCGAGACAATAATGACAATTACGAAAAAATCGTCTTGGCTTTTGGCATTTTTCATTGTATTGCAATGTGACCGTAAAATCAACAAAGAGATGGGTTTTTACAAATTTATTCTTTTGCAATGCCGATTCTTTTCATACGTTAGCTACTTGGTCAGTCGAGTAGAAAATAAAGGTTCTGGTACACAAAAACGCAGAAAATCATTTTTCTTTTATTTCACGCCGCTCAAAATTTTGAGAAGGAGAAAGCAATATACATTGTTTCAAGATGAATAAGTTTAATGGCGGTTATCTGTAAGCGTAAGTAAACGCACTAGTATTTGTAAATAAGTGTTTAAAATAAATGCAAGATTTAGTGTTTTAAAACGCTAACAAAAATTGATTCTGCACTGCATTTTAGACGAGTACCTACTTTTAAAAACCTTTTTCCTATATTATTGTCCTTTAGCTCTTCACCGAACAAAACACCAATTGTCAGTATCACCTGATCCTACTTTACTTCCAAGCACATGAATTTTCTCCTGTAAAACTTATTCCCTTCACACGTCAACAAGTTTGCTGAATTTCAGAGAAAGCCGAAAACATAATCATACGTTTCCTCTGATTTTTTGTTCGCCTTGCAGACAAATGAGGTTGTGTAGAATTGCAATACACCCACGTGTAAGTGAATGTGTACTACTATTTTCAACCAGATTATTAAACGCTGAAAAATCTCTGAATTCTCATATTTCTACCTACAAAATAACATAATTTCATTTTCAGTCTAGCGTAGGCACGTTCAGCTGCGCTGACTAAAGGTATCGGTGACACCTTATTAGTAACGAAAGAGTACTTGAGTAATAAAAACAATGGAAAACTTCCTCTTTATAGCTTATAACAATGCTAGTGCCATTAAAATTGAAAATACTAAAGCGGGATACTTAAGACTGTGGTTAAATTCATGTAATTACGTTATGCCAATACTACTAACTCAGAGTCAAGTCTACAAAATACATAATTTAAAATTTGGCAAATCGTTTAAGCTGTAGATGCCATATTGTGGGAAAAATCATTTGTGTACGACGTGTATCTTAAACAGAAGTTCAATGTCAATACAAAGAAAATATTTATTTGCATGAATAAAAACTTCTAAGAATCAAGCAGAATTCCAGAAATACAAATAGAATTCATAGTTTACTATTGTACAAAGCTTAGTAAAACCATAGAAAACGTAAATTCTAGAAATAAATACCTTCAGACACCCACTATATATATTCCTTTTGTGACAGGAAAAGAAACCTTCACCCATTTATTTCCCTGTATAATACATAAATTGGCACAGTGTTCCGATTGAAATAAAACTGTTCTTTTAGGCCTGTAGTAACGAATATTTAGTATCTGTTTAAATATTGATGCTGTGCTTACAAGTGGTTCGTCTTTTCATGTCGTTTACACTTTTTTCTTATAAAGCGTTGTTTTTATGATCCTTTAATTACTAAATAGATTTCAATAGATTGTACTTTATAAATACATGGAATTGAGAACAGATTTTGTTGATTATGTTGTAGTACAGATATTTTTGTATCTTTCTCAGAAAAATGTTTTTCAAATTTTCAGAAATTTGAGACAAACAGAAGCACCAATTATTGTTTAATGGAATTATCTAAATGAACAATTGTTCGAGTTAAACATTAATATCTACTTTTGGGGAAAATACTACAAACTTTTGTTGCGCAACGAGAAATTCATAATAGGTTATATTTGTAAATTATAATTCTAGATTTGTTCCATTGAGAAAATGATTTAGGAGAAAACGTTGTTAACGTCGCTTTACTTTGGGATGAAAAATACAACTGATTTTGAAGGCACCATCGTTGGCAAACGATATGCTTCACTTTCTAGGTTGTGCCGTAATACAACCCAATCTCCTTCTTTTTCCTTCTTAAGTTTGATTTTTCCGGGAAAGCCAACTATTCCTTACGAGCATAAGAGCCTTACTATTTTCATTAGCGGCATAGAATATCTAGTAAAAAATGCAGCTCCTGTTTTACAAAAAAAGTCGGAAATTCTTCTTTCGAAGAGTAATTTCAGCGCCATTTAAAATTTTAAGAAGGTCAAAATTAATGTGCTTTGTTGCCAGATTTGTTATATACACCAGTAGTTATTTGGCATCCGCCTGAACGGGCACCTAATTTCATAAATAGGCATTTAAAATAAATGCAAAATTTAGTGTTTAAAAAACCTTTCAAATGTTCCTCATTTTTCATCATGTACTGCTATTCTATCACTTTAGTAGCTACCTTTTAATAAGTGCTGTATTGCGTTGTTTATTTCTTTCAACTATTCACGTAACAAAACAAATTGTCAGCATTTTCAAATCCCAAATGTTTTTGCAAGCACATCAATTTTCCTAGTAAAACTACTTCCCTTCACACGGTATCAATTTCTATGCTGAATTTCAATGAAAGCCGAGAACATATATTCCGTTTCGTCTGATTCCTTTTTTCCTTCTGCAAAAACGACGATTCAGAAAAAAAACATAATACGTTGAGAATGCGTAGCATTATTTTCAAGCATATCATGAAATCTCAAAATACTGTCCTTTCTATCTCTACAACAGCATAATTTCATTTGTACAATAGCGTATACACATTCAGGTGTACTGCCTAATTGTTTAAGTGTCCTATCACAAGTGGCGGATAGGTAATTCAATCAGAAAGAACAAGTGAATTTTGGGATTGCTTATATCCATGTCGTACTGGTACAATTAATTTGCTTATTTGGTAGTATGCATGGACTTTAATTCATGCAATGTAGTTACGCCAATCCCATTAACACAGCGTCAGATTTCACTCTCTCTGATCTGGTTAGTTCTAACTAATATTTCCTTCCACAAAAGTATTAGTGTACGACGTGTATTTTTAACAAAATTTTAAAATAAAAAAATGGCAAGTTCGATGCAAATTCATTTTTAATGGCATCAATGAAAACTTCCAAGAGATAATACAGAATTCCATAAAGCTCATTTTCATTTTGGCGCAGTGTGAATCGTAAGGTTGAAAAACATGGTGGATTTTAGTTTAAATATCTACAGACATTATACATAAAAAGTCTGCTTTCCCAGTGTGCCAGAAAAATCAACTTACACTTACACCCATATAGTGCGCCTGCAGAATACATGACATAGCACAGTGTTCTTACTGTTCTTTGTAATGAAATTCGCAGAATTGAAACTGATAAAACTCCTTTAATTCCTTTAATGAAAACCTTGCCAAATCTTTTATGGACGAGTATGTCGTATTATATTATTATACGACCTACTCGTGCATAAAAGGTTTGGTGAAAATAAAATACTTACAAACTCTGATACGAGTATATCGTATGTACCAATTAGTAATGAATATGGTGGTACTTTTCGTAAAGAAATTTGAAATATAATCCCTAGTGTCGCACGTATACTATTCAAAGGTTTTGTACGTGTTTTCATGCAAGTATTTTGAAACCGTAAAAGTAGGTTGCATAGTCTCCGATGTGTTTTGCTAACGTCGTGATTTTTACGGTTTCGATCGTGGAGAAAGCTCAAAGTAGGTAGAAATATTTTGCAATTTTGATACTTTGAATTCTTGTTAACAGTATTTATATTAGCAACATTGTTTAATTTTTGGCTTTGCTCTCTTACGTAGGTATTTAGGCAAAAAATTGGACAGCTCTTTACTCTTTTGATTGGTGTACTGGAATTTAAAAAGGAGGTTTCTCATTCGCCATATAACCGTGGGCTTTTCGGGATGTTTACACCCAGTAATAGAACGTTAGAAGCCGGATGTACTGCAAAAAACTTCATGCAAATTGGACGACCCTGGCCAAAGTTATGGGGGTTACAAAAAAATCCTTAACATGGGGGTAAATGGGGGACTGTGCATATTTCAAACCCTATTTTCACCTAAATGGCCCACCTTTACAGGTAAACCAAAATATTAATCCGATACTATGGACTTTGGAGATATTTTTAAAATCTTAATCTCGATGGTGTTATCTCGTATTTTTTAGTAAATAGATTTTGAAAAATGTGAAAAAATGGTACTGCACATTGGTAAATTGCAACCTATATGGTGGCACAAAGCAACAAACAAGGCGTTTTCAATAAAATCTCAATACAGTCTTTCGCGCTGGGCACAAAAGACTTCAAGTGATACTCAGGCTGACACGCAATGCGAAGGAATGTATTGAGATTTTATTGAAAACGCCTTGTTTGTTGCTTTGTGCCGCCATATAAGTTGCAATCTACCAATGTGCAGTACCATTTTTTCACATTTTTCAAAATCTATTTACTAAAAAATACGAGATAACACCATCGAGATTAAGATTTTAAAAATATCTCCAAAGTCCATAGTACCGGATTAATATTTTGGTTTACCTGTAAAGGTGTGCCCTTTAGGTGAAAATCGGGTTTGAAATAGGCACTGTCCCCCATTTACCCCCATGTTAAGGATTTTTTTGTAACCCCCATAACTTTGGCCAGGGTCGTCCAATTTGCATGGGGTTTTTTGCAGTACATCCGGCTTCTAACGTTCTATTACTGGGTGTAAACATCCTGAAAAGCCCACGGTTATATGGCGAATGAGAAACCTCCTTTATTTGTTTTGTGTGTAGCTTTTATTTTGTTCTCGCAAAACGTTTCTTTTCTTTGATAATGCATTTTTTACTGCTAGATTTCATTGAAATGTGATTACAATATGTCTAAAAATGACAACTGATTCTCTAGGCTCAATTACGCGTCATGCAGTACCCATTTTCTCTTTGGATGGTACACATTCTTTGTCTCAAGAAAATTGTTCACTTCACAGTTGCTAATTAGTTTCTCAAAAGTTTTCAATGATTCGCAAATTGATCGCATATTTAATTCGCACTTTTTACTAAGCTGCTTGTTTCGATTTTTTGTTTTGTGCAATTTTATCTGTATGTATTCTTTGATCGAAAAAGAGGTTTAAATGAGCTAGGGTAACAATCTATCATAACGACTCTATTTTCACTTTTCTAGTGGAGTAATGAGTATGTTTTTAATTGTTTATATGAATTCGTAATATTAGTAACAATGTGTTTAACAAAAAGCAGCTAAAACTTACCTGGTCCAAGAAGAAAAGAATTTTCGTTGCTCAGTGATAGCTCCCGTGAAGTTGTTTCCAGAGAGAACCTTTCCAGGTGTACTACGTTGTATAAAACAAAACAAAAAATGTTGTTTATTGGATTATTAAAGCCCCAGCGTTTGTGAAGGATATGCCGTGTTTTTTCTAAATGAGCGTGGCTGTATTAGGTAGGTATATGCTCCAATCCTTGCTCCTTTTCCCCTGTTCCAATACAATTTTCATGTATAACCAGCTTTTTTGTAGAGCAACAGATCTTCACTTTCTCAACACAAATTTAAAATAGGCTTGCACAGTCTAGAACATAATACAGCTTTCCCTACAAAAACACGCAAGAAGTCTACTTTTCAGTGGCAAAAGCAAAACAGAGAGTACGTTAGCTCTTGCGTATCTACTTTCGTAAAATATACGTTCGTCATTTCCGCTCATTGTCTATGGTAGGTAGCAAACGTAACAAATGTCACTACTATACTGAAATGACAACTTCCTGTCTTTTTTACTGTCATCAATTCAAAAAAATGGTTTGTTTCCACGCCGTACAAATTCTTAGTAACATTAAACCAAGTCAGCCTCTCAAGAGATAACTATAAACTAGTGCATTTATATACTTCTTTCTGCCTTTCACTGAAGCTAACGCTGTTATCAAGATCAAACCCGTATTGCAAGACGAATCTTTAAAAAAACCAATTCCATTGTTTGCACGACACAAACTTGTCTAATTAGTGGGTTTCTGTGAAAGCTGCAAGCGTATCCTGTATTCAATAATCCTTTCACAATTTGTAAGTGCATAATAATGAAAGTAATGGGGAAAAACCCACACATCACGTTGTGTTGTGGTGAGCGAATGCACCTATTTGCAATCAGATCATTAAAATCAAGCAGAGATTTTGTTGTTTCTGCCTACACAATGGCACAGTTTTATTTTTAATCCAGCGTAAGCATCTCAGCAACAGGCGCGTATTCAGGATGTAAGTCTGGGGTGGGCACGCCTTTGGTAAATGCATTTTCGTGTGACAATATAAAATTGCAAAACCAAGAATTATTTTCGTGTTTACTAATCTTATTGAATATCAAGTTAAAAGCTTGTACAAACATGTTGTTTGTGCAATACAATAGAGCGGTATTTATATTGCGAGAATTGATTGATCAAAAATCGGACATCAGACTACTGCAACCTGCTTTTTAACTCAACCAAGACTTCTTCTAGGCTTACAATTATAACAAAATGCATAGAAATTAACGCCAGCGCACTGAGACGGTTCTCAATCATGGCCATATTGAACTACTAACTAGCTCGAAATAAACATTACAGCGCCATTACTAGAAATGTTTCTGCTGAAGCAATACGTAGGAAAATTACGAAACAATTTTAAAAGCTTGTGAATGGCCAACATGATCAATTGCTGGGAGATTACGACTTTCAAACTTTGTATAATGTCATCGGAACAAAAAACATTATTTATTCAAAATCGCATGCTTTGGTTAAGATGTAATGCTGCATTTTCAGAATTTATTACAACTCACAATTTATGCTGTGAAGAAAGAAGCAATGTTTTGGCGCCGTTTTACAAATTTTAGTATCTTGCTGGACATTTTACTCGACTAGATGGGTCTTCTTGATGGGGTGGATATATTATAATTTACTAACTATGATGCATTTACGACGAAATTGAAGTAATGGCATTTACCTTGTTGAAGCATATTTGCTTCTGCATTTGAAACAAAAACAGGTTTAAGTCGGAACTCATTGAAATGAGTGCATGACTTGCTTTTTGATTTGAATGAGTCAAATCTTTATACTTTTTGTGTGCTCCGGTCAAATCTTTTTCAATATTTTCAAGCGTAAGCTAAACTGTCTCTAATAGTTTTGAAAATTGGAAGCTTGCGTCCAGTTCTTTCATCGTCCATCCAGCTAATTTTACACAATTTACGCAAACCATGTAAATACTAAAGCAATAAAATTACGCGGCAACATTTGCCGGCTAGCTTACAAAGGTAGCTTCTGTAAAATTCAGAAATAACGGCTTATTCTCTCATGCTTCTTTCCTTGTTGGTTTTATTCAGTGCTTGATTTTAATTTGCAGATCTGAAAGAAATGACACAACTACTGCTGATGAAACAAGCACATAATGCAATGATCAATACAGTGTTAGTGTTAGCTTCTAATTTATCTCGCTAATAAGGGCTTTAAACGGGTTTTAAACTCATTGTGGATGCACCGACAAAACATTTTGCCAAATAAGCTAAATTTGCAAACGCAAAAATATGTAATTAGCTTAATGAAAGTGTGTTTGAGGCTGATCGTGTTTTGTTTTTCCTTGTATAAAACAAGAATTCCAATGATCTAATCTACTTTGTTTTGTAAGTCTGCACTTGTATAGGTTGAATAGATATTGGAGGCATCCAAAAAATATCATGTAATTTCTGTATACTGTTCTTTAGATCCATGTTTTCCAATGATCTAGATGTACAAAGATGAATTGATTATTTTAGCTTCTTCATGTTTATTGTGTGCCATATTAGTAAAACTGTTCTCATGAACCTTTTCAAACGAACTCTGAAGCAAAAATAGCACCCAGCGCTACGTGGTTGGGTGCTACGAATAATGACTTATGCTAGTCATCATCATTTTAAGTTGCAGATGTAAGTGGAGTGGACTATAAAACTGCACAAATTGCTCCGTTAAAACTTACCTCGCAATTGCTTATGAATTTCGTAAATTATCAGCATATAATATGATGAACGGTGAATAAATCAATTAATATTTGACAACTACACTCGTTTGTTGCTTAGAATTTTTCTTATTAGACTTGTAAGCTCATTTGTCATTATTTAAAACTTGAGTTTGGCATTCTGGTAACCATTGCGGTACCAGGTCTGGGGAAGGCACGTGCCCCATGTGCCTACCCTCTGGCTACGCCAATGCTCAGCAACGCCTGTTAATGATCTAATCAGTTATGTTTATTAGCACGGGATATGCCATGTGCTATCGTGGTGTTTCTTTTGTTAATTATTTGACAACGTAACACATCTTCCAAAAAATATTTTGGATTTAGACCTTTCATTATTATTGTAATGTGATCTGTAATATCCGCCAAGAAGATGAATTCTAATAAAAAACATCTCCAGACATGAAAACATCAAAAGATCTTTTCTTCCTTTTGTGTCTGAAAAATAAGCCACACAAACAAGATTTCACCTGTGTGTTACATGACATGCCACAGTGTTCTTTTAAATGAAATCTACAGACAGACGATTCTCATTTTTGACTCAGTACTGTCCAATTACTGGAAATGAAAATCTTTTGTGGACATTTCCTGTCGATGGCAATTGTTATGAATGCTTCCACGCCGTGCATGGTTTTAGTAAGGTCAAACCAAATATTATATAATGATAGATTTGGAACTCCAATCCTCCTTATACGAAATCAACTGATGTGATAATTTAGAAAATGCATGAATAAAAACAACGTAAATCATCAATCATGTACTATTACTATATTTTTTCTTTCTAGTAAGTGCTTTCATCCAAACGTTGCAAAACTTGTCAGCTTCTTTTTGCTCTTCACCGAAGGAAACGCATTCTTTTTTCTACATCAAGTCTGGCAAATGTTTACAAGAATACGAATTTTCCAAGTAAAATTGATTAACTTTACATGCCAAAAACTTGTCAAATAGGTTTCTGTGAAGGCGTATTTTCTACTTATTGTCTAATTTGCAAACGCAGAATATACATAGTAACGGATAAGTTACTTATGCGCCACGTTGTTGTGAGCGCGTACTCCTATTCGTAATCAGATAATTTAAACCTGACATCTTGTCCGTTCTACCTACAAAACAGCATAGTTGTGTTTGCATTGCAGTGAAAACATTTTTAATTAAGCTTGCAAAGGATTTGTCTGACAAATGATATACTTGCACGTCGTACAAATTTTAATGAAGTTTAAACAAAGTAGTAAGTGAAGTAAGATACAAATGCTTTTTGGCCGATCCAACCTTTTAAGACATGAACAGAATTTAATAAATATTAAACGAATTAATTAAATGAATGCAAAACTCACAGTTGTGAATGTATACGTTTTGAAAACCAGCGAAATAATTGAATAAAATAACTAACTAACATATTTTCTTTCCATATTTTTGGTAACTTTTTAAACATAAAACCTTATTAGGTTTTTTATTACTTTTCGTTTTTCACTGAAATTATACGCATTGTTATTATCATCAAATTTGGAGTTCTTGTAAAGTAATTTTCCTTGTAAAACTAAATCCTTTCACACGTCACCAACTTATTTATCTATCTGTGTACTGTGTACTTTATTAGTAATGGATATTCAATTTTACTTTTTTGAGCACAACGTATTTGTGAATTTTAACAGACGTGATCAATACACACGTAAAGTTATTTTAAGATACCAGTACACATACAATCTTGTATCATTCGCTTTCTAGTATTCCAATTTTATTCCGATGCAGCGAATTCTCAAATTAGATATTCTATTGCAAACAGAAACGCGTTTCAAGCTTAAGCTTTCTTTTGTGCCAAAATAGGACGAAGTAGCACAGGTTCCAAGGAATGATCCTGTTAAAAGCTTTAACGGTGACGTTGACAAAGAATACGCAGCTTGAACTCCTTCGTTTCATTCTCCAATTCATTTTTTATGGAAAAGCCGTATTTCTTAATAGAACCAGAAATCTTCGTACGACTTTCAGTAATGGCTTACGCAGCCAAAGCATTAATGCTGCTTTGGCTACAAGAGACAACTAAAACTAAATAAATCATCATTCGAGTGGCAACACGTAATTAGTGAAAACGGTGAGTGTTGTATTCCAGCTTTGGTAAAAGATATGTTGTAAGTATTAAGATTATTGTGAATGACTGCAAATTATATGTAGGAAGCAAACACGTCAAACCCTAGTATTATGTACTAATGGTAAACAATTCTCTTTAAAAAGATTTCCCGTTTTGTGTATTGTGATGAACCTAGAAATATGTTTTGTTTTTACTCCGTACAGATTTTTCGTAACATCAAATCAGTTTATAAATATTCTAAGGTACGATAGTCATAGTAGGTTTTCACATGAATTTCAAAAAATATGTAAATAAATATAATCAATGACAATTTTCTATTGTAAAATTTGGGGACTTGAAAACTATGAACACCGCATTGGTCCAGTTTGTAATTTTAAACATTTGGAAACTGTTTGAAAGAGAACGTTACCACGCTGGTTATTTCAGCACCATTGACTATTCAAAAGAGCGTCAGATTTGTCATCATCATCATATCCGGATTTTTCAGTTATGTGCATGTACGTTTTTGTAAAACTGATTCACTTGACACGCGAGCAGCATTTCTGTTGGTCTTATTGACAGCTAAAAGAGTATTTCTTGCGCATTTCTCTGCTTCTCTCGCTGTAAGTATCAAGAAAATGGCAATTTTTGCTGTTCCATTCCTTCTCCTGCTTTTTATAGTTACTCGTTTTTAAAACCAACCTTTCTATACAAAGCAACAGATCTCCCCTTTCCATATTTAATTTTAGCAGCGTTTTACGCAGACTGGTTAATATTACAATTTCGGTTACAAATAAAAGCAGGAAATCTTTATTTCAGTTGCATTCGGGAACAGTGAAAGCTTTAGATATTACGTTCCTACTATACGACGATATACGTTGTTGTCAATGCTTGGTACCACACATGACAAACTTAGAACTGTCCAATTAGTGAAAATAAAAATGAGCCTTCATAGATCATGGTCATACATCAGAAAAAAACCTTGTTTCCACGCCGTAAATATTTTTATTAGATCAAACCAACTTGAAGGTGTGCTAAGATACAAACCAAGAGGATGGCCATCATGAGGTAGACTGAATTAACGTAGTATTAAATGAATAAATATTGGTAATGCGAGTATTTTTAAAATAGTCAAATAATGTAGCAACATCATACGAGTACACGAATTGGAAGTAGTCGCTTTCGCATTTTCAATTTTTTTGCGATGCAGATAATATTCAAGAATATTTACTCCTGTCATGGTCCTCCTGGTCATTTACTCCTGACGAAGAAATTAGTAAAATTTCGAAAGCTTGAGTTACTACTTAAACCTGCATCCGCGAAGCCTATTCATTTCTCATGAAATTCAAGAATATGTTATTTACGCTAATATGTTTTCTATCAAACCCTTACGTGTATATTTCAAGTTTGTGCTAACGTGGTATTCCTTTGTCAAAAATTAAACAAGGTAACACATCTTCTACTAAAATATCTAAACATTTGGCCTTATTAAACTCATGTGATGTGATCCATAAAATCCACCAAAACGGTGAATTCTAATAAAATTGCTTCTAGACATCAAACATCAAAAGATCTTTTCTTCCTTTTGCGTTTAGTAAAATAAGCCTGCACAAACATAATTCACCTGTATCTTACATAATATGTCACAGTGTTCTTTTGAAATAAAATCTGGAGACTGAAACCGGATAAAAATCATTTCCGTGCTTTTTATGTAAGCTGTGTATTAATATTAGGTAACTGGCTTACACATTCAACAAACAACACAAATTTAGTTGGTACAAATACGCATGAAAGTTTCTTCGAAAGCGTTAAATGTTACATCCCCGCCTTCATTTTGCCGTACTTTTGTAAACTATATGTTTTTCATTTTTGCGTGTTGTCAAGGGCTGTAAGTAATTTACATGACAATTGTCAGTACTGTCGAATTACTGGAAATGAAAGCTTTTGTGAAAATTTTCTGTCATAGGCATTTCTAATAAATGTTTTGTTTCCACGCCGTAAATGTTTTTAGTAAGATCAGACCAATTATCATGTAATATCAGATCCATAACTGGAACCAAACTGATGTAAAAATTATAAAATGGATGAATTAAAGTAACGTAAATATTTACATATTGGGAACATCAAAATCATAAACGATTAACATATTTTTTGGTTTCTAGTAAGTGCTTTCATAGAAAACGTTGCTAAGCTGTTTATGATGCTTTCTGCTTTTGACACAAGCAAACACAATGTTACAATATCATCAAATCTAGCAATTGTTTTGCAAAAATAGTAATTTTCCAGGTAAAATTCCCTTAACGCGACACCAACTTGTCAAATAGGTTTCTGTGAAAGCGTATCCCGTATTTTCACTTTGTGCTTTGCTCTTCCAATACCATGATTTACTTGTGATGCAGCGCATACATTATCCATTAAGCTTGTAAGTAATTTGTCGGAAAAATCATATATTTGCACGTCGTACAAGTTTTAATTATGATTACACGAAGTAGGAAGTAAACTAAGATCAGAATGCCATTATGACCAATACAACCTTTTACGAGATAAAAGCAATTTAATAAATATCAAATGAATTGATGGATTGAATGCAAAATTCACAATGTGAATGTATACTTTTTTTAAACAGCGAAATAATTGACCAACAAATTTTCTTTCCATATTTTTGATAAGTGCCTTTAAAGACAACGTTTTTGTTACGTTTTTATATTTCTTTTCGCTCTTCACTGAAGTATATGCATTGTTATTATCACAAAATTCGAAATTGATAAAACGGAATTTTTCTAGTAAAATTAATTCCTTTCACATGTTACCAACTTGTTAAGTAGGTTTCTGTGAAAGCTAAAATCATATTCACTATTCTTTCCTCTACTTCCAATTCGTAAAAGCAAGGTACACAAAGTAATCGTTAGGTATGTTATATACTGCAGACTGATAACAATCTTTCCATTGCTCTTCAGGTATACTGACTAGGTTGTAGTTTATAACTGGTAAATAGGAATCCCTATCAATTCCTTTCCAAAATGATATGATTATATCCAATGCACAAATTGAAAAGTTGTATGAAATAAGAACAGAAACAGGTGTTTTCTAAAAACAACCAAAAACTCACTTTTTCCTTTTCAATTTTCTATGCCGTAGGCTGCTTCTTTTACAGAAAACTACTTTAAATCGACAACCTGTTTTTGCAGCCTTTGCATTTTTAGAGAATCTATTTCATGGTCATCATCAACACGAAGTCGGATTTTGTTTGCAAAAATATTGGACTCTTCCTAGAAAAACTGTTTCAGCTCATTTGTTTACAATTTGTCTGGTAGATTTCATTAACATTTTGATTTCGAAAAACGTATTAATACGTTATGCGGGAACATCCTCAAACGGGGGAAAACATAATATTACGTTTCTGCTTTCAGAGAGTTGTTGCGGTAAAACGTACTATTACGTAGATTCGAATACGTTTTGAAAATGGTAAAACGTAATATTGTGTTGCCTGAGCTCTTCCGTCGGAGTGGAAATACGTATTAATCAGCTGTTCTTGCCATTACGTTCCCGTGGAAAAACGTACTATAACGTCCGTTTCCGTTGTACTACGAACAACAATCACGTAAAGGGCTGAAACATATTTTTGAAATTCCCATTCCAGTTGATACTTGTTCCATATTAATTCCCACTTCGACTGCTTGGTTCCACATTTTAATTGTCATATGGGTTTTTGCAACAAGATCGTTTTAACGCCACTTTAACCACAAAAAAGTAGTATTTAATTGCCATGCAGAAGGGTTAAAGCTTAATACATATCATGTTTTTTGTCCTTCCTTGTTCCAATTTCAAAACAAGAAGGTTGAGAAGAGCAAGCCACGAAGAAAATACTTACGTATTGCATTACATTTTGGTTGGTGTGTACCATTGTTGCTAACCAGATCATTAAAGGTTGAGATTTGCCATTTTTATCTAAACAGCAGTATATTTTTAGGTATTGTATAACGTAGTAGGTAGATACATCTGCGTTAGCTAATGGTCTGTAAATAATTTTAGTGGGAGTGGATAGGTAATTCAATATAGAACAACAATAGGATTACAACTTACTTGTAACTATGCCATGCACGAGCAATTTAGGTTTATAATTATAATCAGTAGTGCGAAATTATGAAAGTGCTTACGTTCATGTAATATACGTACTTATAGCTAGTATTAAGAACCCAACATCAACTACAGATAAAACAAGCACCACGGAATGAAATCTGCTCAATGTAAGTGATATTTCCACAATAAAGCTATTAGGGTACGACGTGTATTTCTCACAGAGTTTAATACCTATATATAAAATTTCAATTTAAACAAATTGTTCCTGGCTTAATTGAAAATTGATCATGAGTGAAATCAACAGATTACCAGAAAATTAAATAAAATTTTCATCGTGGCCAGTGTTCCAAAAATATCTGTTAACAATAAAAAATGCCTAACTGCAATTATTGCATATGTATTTAAAGTGCCTGTCAATTTTTTCAAAGCCTGATAGCCATACTGAGGTCCAATATAGTTTTGTAGAAGCATGGAAAAGAATTAACAGATGCAGTAAAATTATTTACTCAAGTCCTGCATGTCTACAAGTAGGAAAATGAGTGTAAGTGAAGCTGAGCGGAACTCCTTTTTGAGATTTCAGGTGGATTCAGATTCTGCATAAGCACACATGCAAAGAAAAAGCACGGCCGTATCAGTGTCAGAGCGAAGGACTAGAAGCAGCCTCTGGCCCTTGCTCTAGGCCTGAGCTGGGCTAGTGATACGAACCTGCGTTTGCTTTGCATGTTCGCTTATGCAGAATCTGAATCCACCTGAAATCTCAAAAAGGAGTTCCGCTCAGCTACACTTACACTCATTCGGCTGAATTCCTGAGTGAAGTGCAAGCTCAGCTTTGCGCACATGAATAAGTTACGTGAATAGCTAACATTTTGGTGGAAGTGAGACATGACTTTGACTTAAATGCAAAAATTGGTATTATATTTTGAAAGAAAATTATCTAGAAAAAGAGCAGTACATACACACTGCCAATTTATTTTAGTTGAATATGACATCTTTCATATTCCTCAGATAGTTCATGACCACTGTTTTTGCACGTTACAAAATATTCTGTATTGTCAATAGTTGAGTTATTTTTTATTTAATTAGAATATTCTATTATTATTATTCTGTACAAAGGAGTACCAGAGAGAGCTTTTAAATGATATTCTGGCTAATTCTGGAGCAGCATTTTTCGGAAGCTTGCCACCATCTATATTTCATATAGTAAAGTCGACCAACAGCTATATATTCCAATCCCCAACTAATCCCAGACCAGATTAAGAAAGGATGGATGTAGTCTACACCCGATAGAAATATTTAATGTAAATTAAGTCAAAGCATCAGCCATTAAATTGCCCAAATTACATTCTTGGGTCCAGCAGTATTCTGTACGCAGCAACAGAGCCCAATGCTTTTTGCAGCGGCTTAAACAGTCTAAGCCAAAGTACTACTTTATTTACGCAAAAGGCGCAGAAAATATTTATTTTAAAAACATTTTCACGCCAGTCAAAATTTTGAGACGATCCATACAAATTTGCATTGATACCAGATCATTTTTTAAAATTAAATTTGTCCGTAGTTTGTCTGAATGTATGAAACTAAACTTTGTAAATCAATATTTTAAAGAAGTTAAAACTAAGCGCTTTAAAAATTAATTCATCCCTTTTCATCCGGCACAGATTTTCTAACCGTGTGATAGCTCTGTTTAAAGGACGTTCTCCGGTCAAAAATTTCTCTGTTGAATTTCTATGAAAACCGTAAACATATTCCGCTTCCTTTGATCTTGTATTCCCCTTGCATACACGTTCTAGTATATAGTACAGCGTGTATTAAAAAGAATGAAAACATAAGCCTATGCGTTCCTACTTTGTAGAATGCACGTTGTTATTAATGACAGCTTTCTAGCTTAAATAGTACACAACGTAGCAAACTGAAGGACTGTTCAGTTAATGGAAATGTCAACATGTTTCAGAAGAAAACTTGTATGTTGTCATAAAACAATGAATATCGTTCTTTCAGCACCGTTCAGATTTTAGTAGCCTCAACTACCCATTAAGTAATGTAAGATGTAACGCAAATACTCCATTCTGTTGATTTGTAAAAGCAATTAATGAACAATTGGATAAGGTGCATTTTGCGCATGAAACTAACATATTCAATGCATTTTTTATTCCGTGTCATGATGTAATGAGAGTGCATATGCCTCAAATTGTGGCTATTTAGAAGGCCCTCTTATATTGGCGTTATCGGCAAAACCGATTTTTTTGCAGGTATAGAGATTTTCATTGTAAATCTAATTTCCTGGACACGTCAACAACTTGTGTAGTTGAGTTTCGTTAAAACTGAGAGCATATGCCGTATCGATTCCATGTATATTCCTGTTGTGCAAAAAAGGAAATTTGATAGAGTAGCAAACGCAAAACGTATTAGGAGCACAACTCAATTCCAAATATAAGACTGATATATCTTCTTCTGTAATTTATTTATTTGTTTAGAAAGAGAAAAAATATTATCCACAGATAAGCCACACGAGACGCAACAATCTGTTGAGTAGAACAATAGATTCCCGTAGTAAAAATATTTGGTAGTTCACAAGGTTAGAAATCTCCTCATCTAAAATTCTATTCCATCAAATTATTACCAGAACATTTAACAATTCATCAGAAATCGAACTGATTTGCAAAACAACTGGCAGTATGACAGTGATACAAATATCTTTTGCTATTTTGTTCTATTCTTCTCTTCAATTAGCCCAGGTTTTTAACATTATTAATTATAACAAGCACATTTGCAACACATGCAACATATAATATTTGGTTCATAAATCTCTCCAAGTGTTTACCAAAAACATGTCTGTTTTATACGTAGTTTTCTTATTGCTTTTGTAAAACGTTTGTTTTCCCTGATGATCTTTTATCTACTAAATGGATTTTATTTGGTTGTGCTTCAAAAATACCTAATTGTAAGTAGAATTGAGAACAGATTCTTTACGATGTCTGCTTATGTTTTTGTACACATTTACTTTTGAAAATGTTATACCTGTTTTGTTTCAAGAGAATTGTTTACTTCTCTGTTGCTAATTGCTGTCTGAAAACTTGTCAAGTGTTTACAAATAGTTTTTACTATGATGCCGGAGCTGTTCTTTTGGTCGTATTCTTTCGTCAAAAGGGTGATTTATATGTATTAGGGTACTACATCGTACTGGCTTTGTTTCAATTATAGTTTTACGGATTTGGATATTAACCAGCTTATTGTTAACATTTCATAAATGAGTCCTAAAGTTGATTACAATAGTTAATTTGGGATAAGCTTATGAATACGTTTAAAATATAAATATTGAATTTGTATTATTAGTGACGAAGTATTTAGCAAAATGCTGAAACGAACCTGGTTCAAGGAGAAAATGTATTCCCTTTGCGTAGTGCTAGCTTGCGTGAAGTTAATTTCCAGAGCGATCGTGTCCTAGTGCACTAAATCGGGTCAAACAAAACCATAAATTGCTTTTTAATGTTTTTATAGATATGTAAGTTGTTCTAGTTAAAATATTAATATCTAATTTTGAGAAATATTGCAAGTTTTAGCTACACAGAAACAAATTCTTAATAGCTTATAATTCTCAAGTTGCCCCAACCAGAAAACGTTTCGAGAGAAAGTTTGAGTAACGACGTTCTATTCTGACAAAAATAGTAGGAATGAGTAAAGCCCTTACGTTGACAAAGGATATGCTGCGCTTTCCCCAAAACAACGTAGGTTTACAATATGCTGAAGCACAAACTCCATGTACCCTGTTCCAATTCAGTTTTCATGCAAAACCAGCTTTTCTGTACAGAGCAACAGATTTCCTTTTCTGCATACAAATTTAGCAGAGGCTTGTACATCCTAGTAAATAATACAGTTTATAGTACCAAAACACGCAGGAAAACATTGAAAGCGTCACAAGTTGCATTTCCACTTTTGTAAAATATACGTTGTCTACTTCTGCTTGATGTCAATGCTAGGTTGCAAACATGACAAAATTCAGTACTGTCCAAGTAGTGGGAAAACAATTTATGTCGTTCATTACTGTCTTAAATCCGAAAAAATCCTTTGGTTTAACGCCGTATTAAAACAGCATTAAATGAACAACGAAAGATGGTGTGATATTTTTAATTTTTAAAATAGTAAAAAATACAGTAAATGAGTTCTTGCAATACAGCCTGTGTTCAGGGACCTATTTTGGTTCCTATGGACCTATATAGGTCCATATAATTTGTTTAATATATCTATGTGCTTATATATTTGGGTTCCTAATATTAAAAATTTGTTTTGCTCTAGGGACCTAAATAGCGTGCCTAATAAGCTTAAAGGGTTTGTGCAAAAGAACACGTCTGTTACAGATGCTTAATTTTAAAAAATGAATACGGCAATTATAATAAAGGTAAAAAATTTGTGACAATTTTAGTGTTAATCATTTTTCTAATAAAGTATGATGGAAAGTTTACCTCAAACTTTGACAGTAAATGGCACTTTTTTGTAGATTCTGAATCTGGAATCAGATCCATTGGCGCTTGTAACGTGAAGGCGGTTAAATAATTTTAGGCATTTTATCGAGGAAAATAAAATTAAAAATTCTATTGATTTAAATATAAAATATTTCTATGGTTCATTTGTTCCTCTTTGACTCTTTTACAAAATATGTTCATACATTTAATACGGGACTACTTTTGCAACTATAGCATATTCTGAAAATCAAACTCAAGGTCATCAGTATCAAATCGTCGTAAAGTTTGCAAATATTGCAGATTTCTAGAAAACCTATTTTCTCTCACAAGTCAACAATTTGTCTGGTAGACCTCAATGAAGACTGAAAACGGATCATGTTTCCTTTTCGGTTTTGTTTCTGTTCCAATATAGATCAGCAAGTCACAAAGAAGAAGCATATTACATTACGTTTTGATTGGTGCGTAGCATCTCTTGATTATTAGATCTCATTATTGTTAATGAGATTTACCTTTTCTACCAACACAGTAGTATATTTTCGGTGGTTGCGTAGCGTAGTAGGCGTGTATACTTGCTTTAACTAATATCTTGCTTGCTGTCTATGTGTAATATCAATGAAAATGGATAGGTAATTCAACTTAAGACCTCAATAGAATTACGACGTAGCCATCCACATGCAAATACAGTTCATAATAGATAAGTATGAAAACACGTGAAAAGGGTGTGTTTGTATACATTGTAGATACTTAGCATTTGTAACCCAAGGTCCATTCCAAAAAGTATGAAAATAGGTTAAATGATCTCTGTTAAATTAAAGTAAGATTTTCACAGTAAAATTATTAATGTACGACGTGCATCTGTTGCAGAAAGTGATAACTACAAATCAAATTCAATTTAAACAAACCTTCATAAATAAATTTAAATAAATGAAAAGTTTATCACAAATAAAATGAATAAATTTCCAGAAAACCAAAATAAAAGAGCAAGGCACAGTAGGTACTGAAAAAGAAACGTATTAAAAAAGGGTTAATGAATGGGTATCACGAGTCGTGATTCACGACCTGTTTTTCGTCAGAAAAATAAAGGCTGTAATTTTGTCTACCCAGAATAAAAATAGCATCAATTTTTGTGCAGCGTAGACGTTTAGACGTTTTAAATTACTTTTGGTATTGATTTGTGTGTCATTTTAGTAGTATTAAATACGCAATTGGATTATTGAGCACAGTATAATTGTGATATTGTGAATAGTTAAAGCATGCGTGCATGTACCTTTGTTGTACTCACACAGGAAAAGTAGGACTGAAAGTAAAAGCCCAAACAAAAGGAACGAATAGATAGATCATTCTCCAAAAGGGCGTGAGTGTACCTTGCAGCCAAAGCTTTGTCGTTTTCCTTGCGAATTCAATTTTCAAAGAAAGCTGTTTCTTACAGAACAACCGACCCCGTATTTTCAAAAGCAATTTATGCAGTTTGGTACAAGGTTTTGGAACACAAAAAACGCAGAAAATTTTTTTCTGTGATTCCACGCCGCCAAGAATTTTAAGAAGGTAAAAACGATACACGTTGCTGCTAGATTTGTAAGTAAGACAGGATAAGTATATCTTCAATCGTCTAAAAAATTGCAATGCTTCTTTATCAGAGTGGTAGCTACTTTATAAAAAACAATGGTAGCACACGGATTTTCCAGTAAAACTATTTCCCCTCACACGATAACTTTTGTTCCTCATTCAGTTTCCTTTGATTTTTTTCTTCCTTCGCAAAAACGAAGGTTGAAAGAAACATAATACACTACATGCTGGTAAATACATACACCTATTTTCAAGCTGATCATGACACGCAGAGAAATCTCAGAAGTCTTTCTGTACTACTTATACCTATACAATAGCATAAACCTGTTTATAGTATAACGTGGGCAATTTCAATTGTGCTGACTAATGTTTTCTGTGTCGTTTTACTAAAATCAGATAGGTAACTATGAAAAGCAACTGAATTATGACTTTTAACTAAATCATTCTCTTACAATTACATTTCAGATTACTAATGTGGAAGTGTATGAGTGCTTAATTTCATGCCAGGTAATTGTTTTACGCCAATACTATTATTGCGGCGTTTAGTTCAAACAGCAGTATATATACGTAGCATTTCGATCTGTAAGATTGTAAATGGAATCTCTTCAGCAAAAATATTAGTGCACGACGTATACTTGTGACATAAGGTCAAAGTCTAATACGAAGCAAATAAAAGCGTGTAAATTTAAATTTAATGCACAAAAAGATCTTCTTTATGCGATTTTCACTTCAAGAACTTCATGTGATACCACGTCACGTCAAGTACTGCTTCATGTAGCGAAGTTTTATGCCATGTCATGTATGATGTACATGCATGTGCATAAAGTATGAATTTTTTAAACATCTAATGATCCCCAAAAATTTGAAGGTTTTGAGGTGTTTATTATAACGTTATAAAAATAGCGTAGAAGCTAACTTATATAACCCCCCACTCTCGAATACCAAGATTCTATGGATTACCTAAAATTCATAAGGAAGGAAGACCGCTAAGACCAATCGTTGACTACAGAAATTCACCAGCATACAAATTGGCAAAGTTTTTGAAGCCAATACTTCAAACAAATGATTGAGTGACAACAAATGATTTTACAACAAAAAACACATACGAAATGTCAACTTTTCTGGCAGACATGGTAGTTCCCCCTGAATATGAATTGGTCTCGTTTGATGTCATCTCACTATTTACTAAAGTTCCTGTTGAAGACACCATAAATTATATCGAAGAACTACTCCAGCAGAACTATGCATGGAAAAACAAGACCAGAGTCACAAGACAGGAACTCATCAAGCTTATCAAGATTTGTTGTACCTGCAATTACTTCCAATGGATCTCCCCAATAATTGCGGAATTAGCCATGCAAAAACTAGAGAACACCATAATCCGTGACAATCCATTATTTCACTTCTATAAGCGATATGTGGATGACTCTCTTGCGGCAATCCCAAAATTTTCAGCAACTTCCGTCCTAGCTTCATTGAGCTCATACCATGAAGATATTCAATTTACTTTTGAACTAGAGATGAATGGGAAAATTGCATTTTTAAACATTGAAATCACCAGACAAAATGTTGGAAAACTGAGGAAGAAAGTTTACCGTAAACCCACCCACACTGGACGTTACTTAAACTTCAACTCGTATCATCACATTTCTCAAAAGATATCAGTTGTGGATTCTCTCTCGTTTCGTGCTCTGGTAATTTGTGACCAAGAATGCATTGAAGCAGAATTAGATATGATCCGGGACGATTTGAGGTCTAATGGCTATCCACTTGGTTTTATCAATTCTCGTATTGAAAAGATGAGGATTAAAGTCTTACAATACAATCCCGAATTGGAAAGTGCTGCCCTACAAGATAAACCAATACGCCTGATACTACCGTATATGGGTCCCTTAACCACTAGACTCACCAATTTCTTCACCTTTCATGTGGAATGTGAATTTGGTTACATACCAGGAATGAAGCTTGGGAGTATGCTTTGTAATATGGAGCAAAAACTGTCACAACTTCCCCCAGGAATATACAAGATTACGTGCAGTTGTAGAATAATTTACATTGGAGAGACCAGTAGGCCCTGGAAGGAACGAATTGATGACCATTTCCGAAAAAGCTCACAATCTGCAGTTACTGAGCATATGAGGGAATTTCCTACCCACACCATCACTATTGACTCAGCAAGTCTTATAGAGGTCGAACCCCGCTACTTTCACAGAGAAGCAAAGGATGGTCTGCACATCCAAAATGTGGACCCGGAGGAGCGCATGAACAAGAACAACGGAAAAACTCTCAACCCTATCCTCTCAACTTTTCTTCAAAAACTCATCCCCTGAGTGAACGCGTTTCCAAGGATGGCAATACAAAAAGGAATAGTTATATGCAATTGCATTTTATAATAATTTATGAAAAAATTTGTTACGCGTTCTCCGTTTTCTTTCTTTTGCTTTGTAATTTACTCCTGACGAAGAAATTAGTAAAATTTTGAAAGCTTGAGTCACTACTTATACCTGCATCCGTGAAGCCCATTCATTTCTCATGAAATTGCTTTAGTTTTACTGTTGGCAAAATATATGCTGCGCTTTTTTAACCTTTTCGCATGGCAATTAAATACTATTATTTTCTAGTTACAGAGGCGTTAAAAGTATCTTATTATAAAATCCAACATGGCAATTAAATGGGGAAGCTAAGCAGTCGAAGTGGGAATTCCTGTGGAACAGTTATCAGAAGGAATGGGAATTTCAAAAATATGCTTCAGCCCTCAACGTGGGAATTGTTTGCAGTACAATGGAAACGAACATAATAATGCGTTCTTCCACGGGAACGTAATGACAATGAACAGTGAATTAGTACGTATTACCACTCCACGGGAAGCGCTCAGGCAACACAATATTATGTTTTACCATTTTCAAAAAGCATTCGAATCTACGTAATATAACGTTTTACCACAGCAAGTCGCTGAAGACAGGAAATTAGTTTTATGTTTTTCCGCGTTTGGCGATGCTCTAACATGGCATATTAATACGTTTTTTGAAATCAAAGTGTTAAAAGAGCTTGGATGTATTACATGCTTTAACACGAGCTCTTTCTTACCACCCTATTGCAATTCAGTTTTTATGGGAAACCAGCCTTGCCGTACAGAGTACAGAGCATCGGATTTTCCATTTCTCCACACAAGTTTAGCAGAAGCTTACGCAGCCTAGTAATTAATATAGATTTGGCTAAAAAGAGACAAAGAAAGTCTTTTTTCAGTGTCCACAGGACAACAGTGAAGACATAAGTTTTGGCAATCCTCCATAAAATATACGTTGTTCGTTTCCGCTTGTCATTGCTGGATAGCAAACATGACAAACTCAGTCAGTACTGTCCAATTAGAAGAAATGTAAACTTCCTGTCTTTGACTATTCTCACAAATCCACGAAAATCTTTTATTTCCACGCCGTACGATATTTTAGTACGATAAACCTACGCTTGGGTAAGGTAACATACAAAAGAATTGTCAGCGCCTTATAAACTAAATTGAATTAAAGACTAGTTAATGAACAATTAATAATCAAGTGAAAAATTACACTTTTAAAAGAAGCAAAAAATGTAAAATTAGAGTATTATTTTTTTTGTTTTTGGGTAATGCTTTTTGAAAAAACGTTGCTCGATTTTCATACTTTTTTCCCCTTTTCACTGATACAAATCAATAGTTCTCTTTATCATCATGAAATCCAAAGTTCTTGCAATCAGATGAATTTCTTTTAAAAAACTAATTCCCGTTACGCGGCACGAATTTGTCTAGTTACAAAACAGTCATTTTGCGATTTCTAATTTTTTGCGACGCCAATAATATTCAGGACTCAGGAATACATTTATTATTGCAAACACGTACGTGTATATTTCAACTTTTTGCTAGGATGGTGTTTCATTGTAAAACATTTGACAACATAACACAACTTCAAAGAAACATCAAGGTTCTTGGTATTATTGCAATATAATCCGTAAAATCCACCAAAAAGAGGGATTTATAAAAATGTCTCCCTATATCCAACATCAAAGGAACCTTTTTTCCTTTTATGTCACAAAAATAAACCTACACCCACATAATTTTCCTTTATGTCGCATAACATGGCACAGTGTTGTTCGAAATGAAATCTGTAGACTGATCCCTGATAAAAAAATCATTTCATTGCTCTTGATGCAATTTGAGTGGGCTGTATTATGTAACAGAGAAATATGAAATCCTTAGTTAAAGTTGAGACGGCGATTATGGATGCCATAATGCCATAAATCCCTATAAATGCTTTCTGATGTGATATGGATATACAATGTATATTATACATATACTATGAAATATGAATAAATTGGTAAATGATGCAGTGCTATGTATCCGTAAACGTCTACTAAACGTTCTAAAGTAACAAATATTACCAATTGTATGTATGTTTAGTACGTTTATTGCATTGTGTAATAAACAGCTAGGTATGTGCAGAATTTATTTTATAAGCAACCCAAGAGGACCAAGGTAGTTAACTTAGGAGGAAACTTTGAGTGCTTCTTTTTTTGTGCAACTTAGCAACAGCAATGTTCTTAACCTCTTGGTTCTGGAAAATTACATCAAAGTCTTGTTAGGCAGAGTAATTTTTGCAATACGTAGCAATTCTGAAGTAGCCCGATACAAATCAACATTAAGATATACAACTTGAGTAACGTTATGCTGCCCTGTCCAGAAAAATACGAACCAGGGTAGCAGCCCCAACGTTGGCAAAGAATATGAAGTGCTTTCTCTAATATTTCGTGGGCTTGCTATATGTGTTAGCCAAAGCTCCCACTTGTCCTACTACTCCCCGTAATACTTCCTTTATATGATCAACCTAATTTTTTAACAAAGCAAGAGAGCCAATGTTTTCACCAAGGGCTTACACGCTCAAAAAATAATACGCACAAAAACAGTATAAAAGTTAGATGTTGCATTCCACTATTGAGTTTTCTTCACTTTAATAAAATAAGTTCTTCAGTTTTGCGTATTGTCGATGACTGCTTATTGGCTATGTAGAAAACATGTCACGAAACTGATAAACTCTCCAATTTGATTTCATGGAAATGAAAACTTTTGTAAAGAATGAATTTGGAATTTTTCATGAAACAATGCGCGTTTTTTGAGTTTCGGCGCCACTCAGATTTTAGGAGCGTCAGACAACAAATTTATTATTACCAGGTTATGCGAACTTAGCAATTTTTACTGAATTGTAAAACTAGTAAGTGATTTAATCAGTATCGAAACTATTGTTAATGCTTTTAGAGGAAACGTTACCTGCAGTTAGTTGTAATTAAGATAGCCAAACATATTGTCATTATGATCAAAAAACCGATTGCAAGTATTGTAATCGTAATTTTCTTAGTAAAGCTAATACCTTACGCACCTATACAACTTTGTCCTAAACGTCAAAACGTACTTCCTAGCTTGTTCTGATTCAAAGCAGATATAGGAAATCTTCGCTTTCAGTGTCACTATAAATTCAGATGAAACTTTTGGCTGTTGCGATCCTTGTTCTGCTTTGGTAAGTCACACGTGGTTGATATCCGGTGTTTTTCAATAATAACTGACTTATTCGGTAGGAGCGAGAGAAAGGCTCGCGTTCAGTCAAACTAGTGGAAATGAAAACCTTCTGAGAAGATTTCCTGTGTTTGTTGCAAAGAAAGGTTTAGGATTTTTTGTGCTTCCACGTCGTGCAGATTTTTACTAGATCAAAACACATTTCTACTATCACTGGATACAGCGCCGCAAACATGTACATATGAGACGCACAATATAACGCAGTAGGGTAGAATTTGGCATTGCTGAAAAAACCAAAACTAGTTTCTTCATTTTTAAGAGCTCTATTCCACACACTAGCAGCTTACCGAATTCTACTCGCAGACTTTTTTTTGCTGCGGCGTTTTTTTCTTTTTTCGGGCGCTGTTTTTTCTGCTTAACGGAAAAAGTAGTAAGTGATTACACTACCACGCAGTTTATGCTTCAGTAGCAAGAAACTCGACGCGCCGACAACAAAGTTGCGCCTTGAACACGCTGTTTTCTGCTACAATCGAGCTTTTTCCGCTGCTTCCTATGTTTATATGTGGTCATGAATAATTTTAGATGTAATCACGCAGAAAACGCGTTTTAAAAAACTGCTAGCTTTTTTCGGTAAGCTGCTATCGGCGAGAAGCAAGTTCTGTGGAATGGAGCCTTAAAATATTATTCAATATTTAGAAAAAGCGATTTCTTTGGTTTATCAAATGCTGGAATACATCGAACTTATAAAATATTTTGGTGAATTCTGATACAAAAGCGTTCCTACATACACTAGGCAACCTACTTTTCTAAATTCACCTTCGTCTTCATCAAATTGGCAATTTTGCAAATATCAGAGTTTTCCCAGAAAAATTATTTCATCGCAGGAATACGCAAACCTTGTGATATCTGTTGAATTAAAACTATGATTTTCACAGTAAAACTATTCGTGCAAGACGTGCATGTGTCACAGTGTATAATACCTACATATAAAATTCGATTTAAAGAAATTGTCACCGGCCTGATCAATTTCCCACTTATATAGACTCTTTTTAAAATAGATATATTGTTATAAAAACAATGCGTGTAAATTTTGAGCTATGCTGGGGTTTCACGTGTCTAAAAATTCCACAAAATAGTATCAAGACAAAACTAACAATAAAGAAAAAAGCGCCTGCGCCTTGGCATTTGGCCTTTTTCAGTATACCGCAATGTGATCTGTAAAACCAGCAAATAAGTTAGGTTATTTTTGTACGTCAGCAGCATATGTATTGAAATTTAGGGAAAATTGAAAGCATACTAACTATTCTTTCCTTTTTTTCATGTTTAAAAACAAGACATGGACAGTACTGAATCATAAACGTATTAAGGTTGGTTGTTCCTTCAGTTTGGTTAGGGGATTAGTCGGAACAACCACCCTATTTTCAGAAGCGACTTACTCAGTCAAGTGCAAATTACCGGTTTTGGTAAACAGAAACGCAGAAAATGTTTTTTCAGTTATTTCACGCCACCCAAAACTATGAGAAGGTCAAAACATGTTACATTGTATTTAGATTATCTAAATAAATGGAGATATCCGTAATCGTCTGAAAATACACTAGTATTTGCAAAAAAACATGCTTAAAATTAATTTAAGATTTAGTGTTTTAAAGCACTAATATAAAACATCATGCACTGCATTTCTATTAGACTAGTAGCTACTTTACCTACAAAACACGAATTGTCAGTGTCGTCTAGTCCTACTACTCCTGCAAGCACACAAATTTTCCAGTAAAACTAATTCGCGCACAAGGTAACAACTGCTTTGCTAAATTTCAATAAAAACCGGCAACACTTTCCGTTTCCGTTGATTTTTTTGTTTCATCGTAAAAAGAAGGTTGCGAAGAAACAGAATACACTGCGCTCTCAATTTTGCTGACAAATGGTCTCTTTGTTGCTTTACCAGTAATCAATATAAATACATGTAATTCAGTCATCAAATATAACTTAATTACAGATATTAACTAAATCATGCTGGAGCAACTAAATTTCATAATCAATTATCTGGAAAAGTATAAAAGTGCTTAAATGCATGCAATATAGTTACATTACGTTCATATTATTAACTCAGCGTTGAGTCTAAATAATAGATACCATATTTCCGTCCGGTCTGTAAAGTTGTACTTCAGATATCCTCAGCAAAAGTATTATTGTACGGCGTGTATTTGCCACCAAAGCTCAAACCCAATACAAGTGCGTGAATTTCGTTTTCGGACATCTTACCAAAGGAGGTTTCTCATTCGCCATATAACCGTGGGCTTTTCTGGATGTTTATATCCAGTGATAGAACTTTACAAGCCGGATATACTGCAAAAAACCCCGTGCAAATTGGACAAACCGGGCCAAAGTTATGGGGGTTACAAAAAAATCCTTAACATGGGGGTAAATGGGGGACTGTGCATATTTCAAACCCAATTTTCACCTAAATGGCCCACGTTTACGGGTAAACCAAAACATTAATCCGATACTAGAGACTTTGGAGATGTTTTTAAAATCTTAAACTTGATGGTGTTATCTCGTATTTTTTAATAAATCGATTTTGAAAAACGTGAAAAAATGGTACTGCACATTGGTAAAATGCATCTTATCAGGTGGCACAAAGGAACAAACAACCCGGTTTCAATAAAATCTAACTACAGTCATTCGCGCAGGGCACAAGAGACTTCAATTGACATTCAGGCTGACACACGTTGCGAAGGAATGTAGTGAGATTTTATTGAAACCGGGTTGTTTGTTCCTTTGTGCCACCTGATAAGATGCATTTTACCAATGTGCAGTACCATTTTTTCACGTTTTTCAAAATCGATTTATTAAAAAATACGAGATAACACCATCGAGATTAAGATTTTAAAAACGTCTCCAAAGTCTCTAGTATCGGATTATTGTTTTGGTTTACCCGTAAACGTGGGCCATTTAGGTGAAAATTGGGTTTGAAATATGCACAGTCCCCCATTTACCCCCATGTTAAGGATTTTTTTGTAACCCCCATAACTTTGGCTCGGTTTGTCGAATTTGCACGGGGTTTTTTGCAGTATATCCGGCTTGTAAAGTTCTATCACTGGATATAAACATCCAGAAAAGCCCACGGTTATATGGCGAATGAGAAACCTCCTTTATGCTCCAACATTCACCTTAATAAAGACGCTTCCAATCAGTAGCTAAAGTTGGTCTGCCCCGGCCCGCGTGAGATATTTTTACACAATAAAACTTATTTTCATAAATATACTTTTTTAAACTAGCATATCAAACTTTAATTTAACTGCGTTATAGTAGTGTAGAATCGAAACAATAATTCTGTCAAGTTGTTTTACTTTTAAAACTTCCAGTGTAGCACCAAATAGTTTTTATTTGAAATTGTTCCTCAAATACTCGGAATAGAAACACTCCACATTTTCACAATGCAAATTAGAATATTTTGTAGGTATGATAATAAGCGTCAAACCCAATCGTAAAACAAATGCTTTAATTTATTTAGCGATCTTCATCAGTAACAAATTGTTATAGCATACAATTTGTTGAATCAGAAACTTTTGGTTCAGGCTTGCATAGGCCTAGGTTCTGGAGTTGATGTAATATATTTTTTCTAGTAAGACATTGCCAGAAAAATTTACGACAATAGCAACCTTAATGTCTATTGAACACAAAATCCAACATCCAATATAACGTTTTGCTATAGAGTTTATTTATTTTTATGTGAATATCCACTGTTTCTCCATTTACCTATTTGCATATTTTAGTTTGAAAGCAAATGTAAGTAAATGTAGCTTCAATCTGATATTTAAAATGATAACACTAGCATTTAGAGAGTCGACAAAAAGCATAGTGGCTAAAACCTGCCGATACAGTCTGTCAATTTTGTTTGCAACAATTCCGTTGTAGCCAGCATGATATAAAGATAAAGCAGTTTCTGGCAAAAAATCATTTGATCAGCAAGACGAAACCACAGATTTACGTGAACTTTTTACACATAAGCTAATTTTTGTAAATTATAATTGCGACGTGTCAAATTAATTAATTCGACGAATAAACGAAAAAACAAGGACACGAACAAAATAGTTATGTAAAACAAACTATGCCAGCGATCAAATGTTAATTCCGCTCAAGTACAAACTTTCATTGAGAGCCAGGTAATATGAAAACCTCAAAATTACAACTTATTGAACAAATTAAAAGTATAAACCCTTAAATTGGTTCCTACTAAACATGATATGAATATGAAAGTAAAAATCAGAAAGACACGCTATATCCTAAAAAGCTTCACGGCAGAGCTACCCATTAGCAGAAAGTTACTTTTATGTGCTTTCCTTTATGTAATTGTCAGACAAAATAGCTACAATATGGCCATTCACTTTAACGCTAGCATTTGTTCTATTTAAGTTCTCAAATGCACAGAAATGAGGATGGAAACTATAAATAGCGTAATCTTAGCTAAGAGATTTATCACACATCTGAGGTCTCCTAGTGTGAAAATCGAATTAGTTAAAAAAAACTACTCCACACTTTTCTTATTTACTAGAATAATAGTGTGCTGTGTAGTGTCATACCATAACGTGATCTTTAACTATTTGAAGCAGGTGAAATAGCTTTCAAAAAGAAGGCACAAAAATTAAAAAGGTCGTTTGATAGATATGATAGACAAGTATATCATAAATACTACAAGCCAAGTATTTTAAATCCTCTATTGCTTATACCTGTAATGCCAGTAATAAAAGTAATAAAATTAAATCATCCTAATTTTAATTATTATTCAAACGTTTCATTTTAACAACTGGCTTTATTTTTATTTTTTATCTTCCCCCGGCCCCATGCCTTAAAAACCTGCCCCGGCCCGCGTGAAAACCACGCTCAAAACACGCCTATTTTAGCCCCTGCTTCCAATTACTTGGCTTTTGACGTTTTTTCATTTTAACGTACTGTGATCTATGAAATTAAGAGACTAGGTGGTGTCTTGTAATAAATATATCCAGATATCAAATATCAAAAGATCTACCTTTCGATTTGTTCGAGGAAAAATACTCGCGCAAAGAAAATTCGCTTGTATATTAGATCACACAGCGCAATGTTCTCTGAAATGAACTTCGCTATATGAAGACCGATAACATCGCTTCATTTGGTCTTGATGTATGCCGATTTGGGCGTATTCTACAATTGGTAAACAGGAGACCCTAATAAACTTCGAGAATGATAGGAGTACATCGTACATATCAAGTAGTAGTTAATATGTAAATACCTCCTTGAAACAAAATTGAAATTGTAATACCACGGGTATACTATCCGAAGCTTTTGGCATGTTTTCAAGCTAGAGTAATTTATTACTGCAAGCAATATGGTCAAACCCAATTTTTTCATATTTAACGAAGAACAGTTACTTACTGTTACAGATCTAAGTCGGTGCTTACAGGATTCCATAGGTCTCAAGAGAAGTGCTTTACTTCAGAGTTGCTAATTGCTGCCCGAAAACTTGCTAGGGGTTAACGAAAACCAGCTTTTCCGCACAAAGCAACAGATCTTCACTTTCTCCACACAGTTTTAGAAGAGGCTCAAATAGCCTCGTAAAGCATTATAATGCAGAATACAGCTATGGGTACAAAATGGCACGGGAAATCTTTACTTCATTGACTACAGATAACCATTGAAACGTTGTACATTGCGTTCCTACTTTCGTAAATTATACGTTGTATATGTTGTTTATTTCCGCTTGTTGTCAATGCGGGCGAGCAAACATGACGATTTTCAGTATTGTCCAATTAGTGGAATTGAACATTTCCTGTCTTCTCTTTGACTATATTCACAAATCCGCGAATATTTTCCTTTTGTTTCACGCCGTACAATATTTTAGTTATATCAACTGAACTCATAAGTATGGTAAGATATCACAAACAAATAATTTTTACATAAAGAATTTAAATCTTCTTAAATATAAAATAGATTTTTTGAGCTAAATTGAATTAAATAGTAATTAATGAACAAACAAGAATACTTTGAATATTATATTTTTAAATAACGTAATAACGAAGCATTAGCGTATGTTTTGTTTCTGGTTAGTGCTTTCAGAAAATACGCTGCTACATTTTTATACTACTTTCTAATTTTTGGATTTGGAAACGCATGGTTATATATATCATCATCAAATCTAGAATTCTTATAATCACACAAAATATTTTTAGAAAAACTATTTTCTTTACGCGTCGCCAAACTGTCTAGTCAGTGGGTTTTTGTGACCTCTTCAGCGTACACCGTATTCATTACTAATATTTTTACCTTGTAAAACTATACAGCACGTTGTGTTGAGCTAGTGCAATTGTGTGAAAATACAATCAGATCATTAAACAGCGGATACTTTGTCTTTTCCACCTGTACAATAGCACACTTTTACCTGTATTGCAGCGTAAACATTTTCAACAACCCAACGTCCGCTAATGATCTGTGTGTCAGTCATCCCCTTAGAATTAGATATGCAATTGGATTTCTGAGCACAACAGATCTCTCAAATTGTATTGGCTTAGTTTTTAGAATACCAGTATTACCAGGAATGCCATTTATGAATAGGAAGTCCCTTTTGCGCTTCCAAATTTTTTGCGTCTCTGATAATGTTAAAGAATACATGTTTTCATACAAAAGGCTTACTGGTATATTTCAATTTTGATCTACCATGTTCTTTTGTCAAACCTGTGACAAAGTAACGCAGCTCCGAAGAAAACATCAAGCTTCTTTATATTGTTGTAATATGAACAGTAAAATCCACAAGTTGGATTCTAATAAAAATGTCTTCCGACATCCAGCATCAAAAGGTCTTTTCTCCCTTTTTGAGAAAAATATGCCCGCACAAATATAATTTTCCTGTATGTAACATGACGTGACACAGTGTTCTTTGAAGAGAAATCTATAAAGTGAAGCCTAATAAAAATCAATCCATTCCTTTTGATATAATCTGAGTGTGCTGTGTTATATATCTGGTAAATAGGAACTCTATATAAATGTTTTCAGAAGTAATATGAGTATATACTTCATATGGGTAAATAATACGGTGCTATTTATTCGCAGAAAAAGTAAATATATTATCCCCGACGTGTACAATTGAAATGTCATAATATGTCGAATTAACGTTCTAGAGTAACGAATATTTGCAACTCTGTATGCACATATGCATTTTTTAGCATATTTATTTATTGGTAATAAATAGTTTGGTATGTACAGACATTTCTTGTAACCAAAAATGATATAGGTAAGTAACTTAGGAGAAAGTGATGAGTGCCTCCTAATTTCTTGTGCAACTTAGCAACATCAAGGTTATCAACATTAGCTCTTCGTTCTGGAAAATTACTACAAAGTTTTGCTTAACCGAATCAAATACGCAATACGTAGGAATTCTCAAATGGCCTCAAACAAAACAACGGTCAGAAAAAACTCGAGTAACGTTGTGCTGCATTGTCCACAAAAATACGAACGAGGGTAAATGCCTCAACGTTGTTAAAGATTATGCAGTGCTTTCTCTCAAACTTTGGGGTTTTACTATATGGACGTACCGGAAAACCTTCTAATTTGAATTCATAGAAAAAATATTTGTAAAGAAAGTATTTGGAAATTTTCCTGAAACTATGCACGTTTTTGAGTTTCGGCGCCGTTTATATTTTATGAGAGTTAGATAGTATATTAATTATTAACAGGTAAAGGGTTCGTAGTAAAATTTACTGAATTGTAAAACTAGTAAATGAATAAATTAGAATGGAAACTATTGTTAATGCTTTTAGAGAAAACGTTACCTGTATTTATTTTGTATTAAAAACCCAAACTTCTTGTCACTATCGTGCAAAACCCGATTTTATTGCAAATATCGTAATCGTAATTTTCTTAGTAAAGCTAATTCCTTGAGCTCCTTAGCAACTTCGTTGTCAATGTCAACACGTCTTTGCTGCTTTAATCCGTTCCAAAAAACGAAGATTTTATTTTTCAGTGTCATAAAAAAATCAGTTAATACTTTGACTGTTGCGCTCCTTTCTCAGCTTTGTAAAACTACACGTAGTTGATATCCGGAGTTTTCCATGATAGTTGACTAGTTAGGTAAGACTGGGACAAAAACTCGAGTATTGTAAAATTTGTGGAAATGAAATTGTACCGTGTTTAGTGCAAAGAAAAGTTTCCGCGTCGTACAGATTTTTAACAAGATTAAAACAAATTAACACTGTGACAAGATACAACAACCCCACAATGATGTACATATAAATTATATAAATTTAGAACAAAAATAGGAATGGTTGAAAACAGTTTAAATCCTCGTTTTGTCCTATGACGCTTATTCTAACAGGTTGACGCTTTTATAAAATCCGTTACTATATTTAATAAGCAACCGACTTTTACAGCCTTGGCATATACAGAAAATCAAATCCATTGTCATCAACATCAAATCGAAAAGTTTGCAAATTCAGGACTTTTTTAGAAAATCTATTTTGAAAATTGTCCTTTCTACCCAGACACAAGTATATTTTGAGTTGTAGTGTAGAATAGTAGGAATGTATAATTGCTATTAAATAATAGCCTCTGTGTCATTTTATTGAAACTGGATAGGTAATTCAACCTAAGAAATCAGTAGATTTACGATTTAGCCATGCACGTGCAATTAGAGAGCTCATAATGAGTAGTATGAAAACCCATGAAAAGCTAATGCGTACACAATGTAGATACTCAATGCCAGCATAAGAAACTCATCGTCCTTTCATACGTCAGCAACATATCTAGTGGACTTAAGTGAAAATTGAAAGCAATTTTCCTTATTTCATGTGTAAATGCAAGTACTGAAGAATAAAGTTATGAGAGTAGGTTTGGTGAATGCCCATCACTTTTTGGGGTCATATCATTAAAACCTGCATTTTTTCCTTTCTATGTACAAGAGCATAGCATCACTCTAGTGCACCGTGGATGTTTTGAAATACTCATATCAATTGTGTGTAATTCTATTAGTTGTAGATACGCAACTGGATTATTGAGCACACTAGAATTACGATATTGCGGATGGTTACCTCATGTGTGCACGTGCTTTGGTTGTACTTTCAGAAAAGTTGGGATGAGAGTAAAAGCCCAATCGTTGGTAACGGGTATACAGAGCATTCTCCAAAAGGAATGGGTGTACCGTGCTGCAGCCTAAGCTTCATGTTTTCCTTCCAAATTTAATTTTTAATGAAAGCTAGCTATTCCGTACAAAACAACCGAACCCCATATTTTCAGTAGAGGCTTACAGTCTAGTACAAAATGCAGGTTTTGGTACATAAAAACGCAGATTTAAAAAAAAAGTTATTTCACGCCGCTCGAAGTTTTAGTAAGGTCGAAACAATGTGCATCTTTGCTAGATTATTATAAATGACTGGAGATGTCTGATCCGTTGAAAATACACTAGTACTCGTAAATAGGTGTTTCATATAAGTGCAAGATTTAGTGTTTTAAAACGCTAACAAAAATGTATCCCACATAGCATTTTTATTAGGCTGGTAGCTACTTTTCTAAATACCGTTACTCCTTCATATCTACCTTTCAGCTTTTCACAGAACAAAACACCAATTGCCAGTACGTGAAGTCCTACTTTTCTTGAAAGCAAAATTTCCAGTAAAACTAATTCCCTTCATATGAACATAACTTCCTTGCTAAGCATGATCAATTTTGATGCCTAATGTTCTCTGTGTGGTTTTACTAGAAACCGGTAGGTAAATCAATTTTGATAAGCAACTGAGTTATAACTTTTAAATTTATAATGCAGGAATAATTAAAATTCATAATCACTAATGTGGAAAAGTGTGAATATGCCTAAATTCATGCGATATAATTACTTCACGCCCATACTATTCACTCAGCAAGATTATCCCCAAAATCTGTTACATTGCAGTTGAGATTTCCTCAGTAAAAACATTAGTGTACGACGTGCATTTGACACAAAAGTTAGAACATAAAAAGTTTGATGCAAATACATTTATTGGCATCAGTGAAAACTGCTAAGAGATTAAACATAATTCCAAAAAATGAGTCTTCATTGTGGCGTAGTGTGATTCGTAAAGTTAAAAAGATGGTGGAATCTAGTTAAAATATCTACAGACACCAAACATCTGCTATTCCCAATGTGCCAGAAAAATCCTATTTACGCCCACATAAGCTACTTGCAGATTACATGACATGGCACCGTATTCTTTCAAATAAAATCCTAAGACTGAAGATTGATAAAAATCGCTCTAATGCTCTTTATGTAAGCCAAATCGGCTGCATCATAAAGCTGGTAAATATGGAACCGTAACAAATGCTTCGGAAAATGATACGAGTGTATTTTCTAAGCAAATTGGTAAATAATGTGGTGGTACCGATTATCTGATCGTAACATAATTGCAAATATAATCCTGTACCTTTACAGTCCGTAAATTATATTTCTGTGCAAAACATTTTACGTTAAATATCTTGAGAAAATTATGGCAAATTTTGCTTAATATGATGCGTTTTACAAGTTTCCCTAAGGAGAAAAAGTTCAGGAAATGCACATTAGCACGTTTGTTCCTAATTTTAGTAGGTATTAAATTAAAAGCTCTAACGATTACAAGAAATATGCAACTCAATCTTCTTTGTTGTTTTTTCCAATTCACTTTTTATAGGAAACCCGTTTTTCCTCAATGAACGAGAAATGTCCAAATGAGTTTCATACAGCAAGGGCTTGTATGTATGTAATTTGGGGAAAAAAACTACATAAGTAGTAGAATTCCAGCCGCTTAATCCCTAATGGAATTTTTGCAGACTCTCCCATATTCTTACACTGGTTACCAAACCTTTACTTTATGGCCTATTTGCTCTCCGCACGGCTCTGGCCGGATCTATTGATCTTTTGAGCCGACCAGTGCTTTTGATAAAATGCAAAAGACTGGCTGGAGTAGCTTGTCGAATACCTTCAGCATCAAGGGTTTGCCCCTCCAGCGCATCACATCGCATCACTACGAACCTATCACATTTTCCTAAGAAATGTAAGCTCGTTTCCTCTTCCATCCCGCAATTGGGACAGATGTTCGAGGGTTCCATCCCCAGCTTGTGGAGATGACCCTTTAATATCGCATGTCCAGTCATGATCTGGACAAACGATCTCAGTGCATCGCGCTCAAGGGAACTTACAAAAGCTCCCACAGATCGCGAAGGCAAGTTAATTAGCGTCTTAGTGACGCAGCAGTTATTCCTGTTCTTCCACAACTTAGAGTGCTGACTGTCACCCCAATCTCTAACAGCGCTCTTTACTGTGCTCATAGAAACTGGAATAGTCGGTTCCGGGCCTTCCACTGTTAACTCAGAGGCTTGCTTAGCCAACGCGTCCACAGCTTCATTCCCGGTAAACCCACTATGTGCAGGAATCCAAGCGAGAGTTACCTCGTGCAGCAGCGCCAGTTGGCGCAGCCGCTCAAAGCACTCTCCCACCAACGAAGTCATATACCACCAGCTCCTGAGAGCTTCTATGGCACTTCGACTGTCAGAGTAGATAAAAATCGTCCTCCTTCCTTCCAGGAGGAGACATAGTTTCCTCGCCAGGTTTGAAATGGCCAGGACTTCTGCTTGAAATACCGTAGCACTCCTACCCAGAGGTATGAGTTCATGCTCGGTATTTCCATCAATGGTGTACGTGAACGGCGCACCTGTACTTTCGCGGAACCTCGAGCCGTCTGTGTAGCACGTCACAGAGCTTGGTGAGTGTTCTGGCTCACCTCTCTTATCCCACGATTCTCTTGACGGAATGATCATTTTAAAGCCCCCTTCTACCAGTGGGCGACTATTCCGAAGATCACAAGGCCACTCTAGTAAAGGAATTTCCCTCCACACTCCCAGAGAAGCGCCGGAGTGAGTTAACCTTGAGAACGCACCTTGTGGCACTACACCTTTCCAGGTTGAGTTATGATGCAACCTGTGCATCGTTCTTACAGCCATAATTTTGGCATGTATATCCACCGGTTTTAAGTCAAGCATGCACTCCAACGCAGCCGTTGGCGTTGTACGCATGCATCCTGTGATTAATAGCATTGCCTGGCGTTGAATCCGGGCTAGCAACATCACATTTCTATTAGCTTTCATTGATGGGACCCACACAACTACTCCGTAGAATAGGGCTGGCCTAATGACCACTGTATAGATCCATTGTGTCACCCAGGGCTTTAGTCCCCAGGTTTTGGCAATAGCTCTCTTGCATTGTGCTAGAGCAACACGCATTTGTGTCGCCCGTTTTAGCAAATGAGTTCGCCAGTTTAACTTGCTGTCCAGATGGACACCCAAGTATCTTACACTTGATTTGAAGGGTATTGGTTGCCCGCCAAGAGTCAATTGTGGTCTGCATTCTAGCTTCTGTCGGTTTGTAAATATTACAGCTTCCGACTTGCTAGCGTTAACCGAAAGACCCACCCTGGTACACCATGAGTGTACGAGATTTAGGGCCCTTTGCATTATGCTTTGCACGGTGGCGAAGCATATACCTGCTTGGTGTAGTGCTATATCATCCGCAAAACCCTGGGATTGAGTTGATTTGGAATTTTCCTTAAGCTCACACAGGAGCTCGTCAACCACACAATCCCATAGAAGCGGTGAGAGCACTCCTCCTTGAGGACAACCGGCATCAACAACAATAGAGCTGCTGCTGCCGGATAACTCAGCTGTTGCTATGCGCATGCGCACCATGTTGTAAATCCATCGCACGTAAATTTGCGGGATTGACTTCCTTTCTAGGGCTTTCTTGACAACCTTAAAAGCAACCCTATTAAAGGCACCTTCAATGTCAAGGAAGACTCCAAGGGATATCTGTTTACTGTGCAAAGACTTCTCTATGCAGGTAACTATTTGGTGCAGAGCTGCCTCCGTAGACGCTCCCCGCAGGTACGCAAACTGGCCATTTTGTTTGAGCCCAGTTATAAGATCGTCATCCTTGATCTGCCAATCTACTAGCCTCTCCAGTCCTTTAAGAAAAAAGGATGTAAGCGAGATTGGTCGCCATGAGGATGGTTTTTGATAGCTGTCCTTGCCCGGCTTGGGCAGGAATACAACTTTTGTGGCCCGCCATGCTTTTGGAGTGTATCCGAACTCCAAGCAGGCCGTGTATATTGGCACAAAAATTTGCGCCAAGTGCTCACCTGCTCCGGTCAACAAAGCAGGAAATATTTCATCTGGACCTGGGGCCTTGTAGGGACCAAAGGAGGCCCACGCCGTCTTGATCTTATGAGCGGTAACAACTCCTTCAGCCACGTGAAGTCTTTCCGGATTGACTTCAACTCTACCTACGGCCTCACCTGCAGAGAAGTGCTTTGTAAGAAGCAGGCCCAGAGTGTCTTCAGCAGTTTTAGTAAAACTGCCATCATCTTTTTCAAGAGTGCCCAGCCGCGAAGTAGGGTCATTCTTGATTATTTTATAGAGGCGCGAAGCTTCCGGCATCGCTTCGACATCGTTGCAGAAGTCCCTCCAAGATTTGCGTTTGGCCGCTCTTACTGCATTAGTAAATGCATTCCGAACTGATCTGTAAAGTTCCCAGTCTTCGGCGGAATGAGGATTAAGAACTCTGCGGTGAAGCCTACGAACCTCACTTCGCAGTTCGTTTAGCTCCTCCGTCCACCAAGAATTAGTTTTGCTACCTGGTTTAACCCGTTTAACAGGGCAGGACGCATAGTAGCACGTCTTGATTGCAGAGGTTACCCTGTTCACCATTTTATCCAGGGAAGCCACACTAGTGATTTCGTCTGAGTTAATGGTCCTCAAAGCACTCTCTACCTTTTCCTTGTATGCAAGAAAATCAGTTTTCTTGCGGTTTCTGTAAAGAGCTTTGTCTGTATTAGCTCCTATTTTGAAGGTTATCATTTTATGATCGGAGAGAGCATCTTCCTCTTCTACTCTCCAATCGCTGATAACTGAGAGAGCATTTGAAGTGGCCAAAGTCACATCCAAAACTTCTCTTCGTGTTGCTGTTACAAATGTGGGCTTGTGGCCTTGGTTCATGACATGCAAATTTGAGGAGGTTATTAGGTCTGCCAGTTCTTCCCCCCTGTCGTTACAGTCCGTGCTTCCCCATAGCGAGTGGTGCGAGTTAACATCACCGCCCACTACAAGTCGTCGCTTCATGTTATCGCAGAGTTCCACCAATTTGCGAAACTCAGTCGGAGGGTGTGTATTGGTGTCATGAGGCATGTACACCGATGCCACTACCCATTCATCCTTGCCTAGCCTGACCGTGGCCACCGCCAAGTCTCTAGTGCAGAGTTCTGTCAGCGGCCACACAGTGAGATTCTTTGAGAGACGAAGTGCAGCCCTGGGTGGGCTACCCTCCTTCGAATCCATCACCACAGTACCCAAGCCGGACAGTCCACACAATCGGCAGTTTCGACTGTAGGGTTCTTGTAGCATGCATATATAGCCCTGCGTATGCATCTCCGAAACTACTTTGGAGAGATTCGCCGAAGCTGCAATTGCATGATGCATATTTAATTGAACACATTCAATCATTCGGATATATTCGTGCTGAGTCAATAGCTTTGTAAGCTAGTCCCATCACCGGTGCCCCTACCACATACCACCCTGCGTATGTTTTGCAATACGCAGTGCGATGTGATCGCAGGTTGGACTGGTGATCCCTACAGTCCAGGCAAGTCATCACTAGGACCGACCGGGTTCTTCCATTCTGAGAGTGAACGGTACTGGTATGTATTTCAATACCAGTAAGTACAAACCATAGAATGTAGTTTGTAGAGAATGTAGTAATGTAGCACCAGGAACTGCATAAGTGCACAATTGAAATGTACACTCGTTGACTTGTCCTGGTGCAGTTACTTTTGCACCTTGGCTTCGGGAGAAGGATATAAAACCCGACCCCCGTTGCCATGTGCCAACGTAACTCACCACACACCCTCTCCATCCTTCTACTCCTTCACCGCCGTCGTTGCAGCCGGAGCCTTCTTACCCTTGTGGGGAAGAGTGCTCTTTCGCAAAGCAGGAAGTCGACGCGTGCCGAGGTAGAGCCGAAACTCCACACTCTGCAACGCATCGACACTAATGTTCGGAATGCTGAAGTATACCCAGCATCCCGTAGTCACCCAAATACCCCCCCTCTGTTCCCTATTTACCTTTAGTTCTTCGACGAACCAAAGGTCTACACGAAACGAGGCTCCATTCTGGTAGTCCAGTTCCTGTAGTAACTCATCCTTACTTGGGAGCCTTTCACCTTCCTTTAAATTAATAAAGGTAAAATAGGTCTTCCTCCTGAACAAGTCAGGGAAGTCCTTTGGATCCCAAGCTTTCATCTTACCATTTGTCATTTGCAGCAAGGGCTTACACATTAATAATGTAGCTTTGGTTACAGCGGACTCAAAAAATCTTCTTTCTAGTGGCAGCACGTAATAGGTGAAAACGTTGGATGTTGCATTCTACATTAGTAAAACATACATTGTTAATATCCGGCTTATTGTGAACGACTGCATATTATATAGGAGGAGGCAAATATGACAAACCAGCACTGTCCAATAAACGAAACGGTTCTCTTAATAAACATTTCATGTTTTGTGTATTGTGATGAATTTAGAAATACATTTTGTTTCTACACCGTACAAATTTTTAGTAACATCAAACTAATTTTCAAGTAACTTTAGGTAAGATCCTGACGCAGAATTTTTACAAGATAATTTGAATTTTAAAGAAGTAGGCTATAAGAATTATTGAAAAATGGGAGTTACTAAAAGACACCCTAGCAAAAAGGCACCCTAGGGACACCCTAGAGACACCCTAGCACCATAGAGACACCCTAGCACCCTAGAGGCACCCTAGCAACCTAGAGACACCCTAGCACCCTAAAGACACCCTAGCAACCTAGAGACACCCTAGCACCCTAGAGACACCCTAGCAACCTAGAGACACCCTAGCACCCTAAAGACACCCTAGCAACCTAGAGACACCCTAGCACCCTAGAGACACCCTAGCACCCTATATGCGATAAAAGAATGCTCCAGTTCTGTTCGCAGCAGCAAAACCTACGCGGAAGAAAAAAAATATTTGTCGTCAGTGAATTAGGGTTTTATGTATATAGAATGGATAAAAAGTTGACAAAAATCAATTTCTTCAGTTGTGCCGTCCATTTGCTTGATCGAATAATGCATAATGTAGTTTATAATTTCCAAATGTTCCAAGATTTTAAATTCATTATTTTATAAACATTATAGAATGAAATAAATATTTACTCACTCTATTTTAGTTTTAATATACATATATAGTGCAAACTGTTAAGAAAAAGTTGAACTAAATGTTCTTGCTATGCATATTCTGAAGAAACCTGAGTTTTTATATACAATTCCATATTAAATGTTTTGTTTTATAAAAAAACACAAATGTTACAAAAAAGTCACTAGCAATTAATTGCAAGATTATTAGCTTCCTTGGGGTTATATTTTTAAACGTTACACTGGAAGAAAGGTCGTTTATCAAAAATAATTTTTATACACATTTAGTAGACCTCTCAACACATTTAGTTATATTTTCTTTAAAGTTTTCGAGTCGTCGGTGTTCATGACCATTGACCATTCCACTAAATAATGGTCATCCAAATTTTTTAAGGTTTTACTATTCATACGATTATATAATGAAAAACAGCAAAAGCTGAGCAATAACCAACATTATCTTTATCTTACTTTATTATTTAAAGAAATTAGTGGTAGGACTAATTTAACTACCCCATTTCACATGCACGTTTTAAAATTTATACTTTAAACACAATCACACTTACTTTGAGTTTTGACAAAGTGCTTTGTCAAACCCAACAAGCAATTTAAAATCGTTTCAAAGTCGATCAGTACACTTCAAAGGTACAAATCTAGATTATCTTCTAAGATCAAAACTGTTATATGCAATCAAGTTTTACATGCGTGCACCCTTTATGTAAATTTTTGACAATTCTGGCAACTAAAGTAACTATTCATGTTAACATGTCCCATAATGCTTTACAAAACATTAGATTGTACAATACATTAGGACCAAAGTAGTGATATCTTCAGAGCGTCCGTAAACTACTGTGGTATCCCCGGTAGTGCTAAATGTGTTTCTAGGGTGCTGAATGTGTTCCTAGGGTGCTAAATGTGTTTCTAGGATGCTAAATGTGTTTCTAGGATGCTAAATGTGTTCCTAGGGTGCTAAATGTGTTTCTAGGATGCTAAATGTGTTCCTAGGGTGCTAAATGTGTTTCTAGGTTGCTAAATGTGTTCCTAGGGTGCTAAATGTGTTCCTAGGGTGCTAAATGTGTTCCTAGGGTGCTAGGGTGTCTCTAGGGTGCTAGGGTGTCTCTAGGGTGCTAGGGTGTCTCTAGGGTGCTAGGGTGTCTCTAGGGTGCTAGGGTGTCTCTAGGGTGCTAGGGTGTCTCTAGGGTGCTAGGGTGTCTCTAGGGTGCTAGGGTGTCTCTAGGGTGCTAGGGTGTCTCTAGGGTGCTAGGGTGTCTCTAGGGTGCTAGGGTGTCTCTAGGGTGCTAGGGTGTCTCTAGGGTGCTAGGGTGTCTCTAGGGTGCTAGGGTGTCTCTAGGGTGCTAGGGTGTCTCTAGGGTGCTAGGGTGTCTCTAGGGTGCTAGGGTGTCTCTAGGGTGCTAGGGTGTCTCTAGGGTGCTAGGGTGTCTCTAGGGTGCTAGGGTGTCTCTAGGGTGCTAGGGTGTCTCTAGGGTGCTAGGGTGTCTCTAGGGTGCTAGGGTGTCTCTAGGGTGCTAGGGTGTCTCTAGGGTGCTAGGGTGTCTCTAGGGTGCTAGGGTGTCTCTAGGGTGCTAGGGTGTCTCTAGGGTGCTAGGGTGTCTCTAGGGTGCTAGGGTGTCTCTAGGGTGCTAGGGTGTCTCTAGGGTGCTAGGGTGTCTCTAGGGTGCTAGGGTGTCTCTAGGGTGCTAGGGTGTCTCTAGGGTGCTAGGGTGTCTCTAGGGTGCTAGGGTGTCTCTAGGGTGCTAGGGTGTCTCTAGGGTGCTAGGGTGTCTCTAGGGTGCTAGGGTGTCTCTAGGGTGCTAGGGTGTCTCTAGGGTGCTAGGGTGTCTCTAGGGTGCTAGGGTGTCTCTAGGGTGCTAGGGTGTCTCTAGGGTGCTAGGGTGTCTCTAGGGTGCTAGGGTGTCTCTAGGGTGCTAGGGTGTCTCTAGGGTGCTAGGGTGTCTCTAGGGTGCTAGGGTGTCTCTAGGGTGCTAGGGTGTCTCTAGGGTGCTAGGGTGTCTCTAGGGTGCTAGGGTGTCTCTAGGGTGCTAGGGTGTCTCTAGGGTGCTAGGGTGTCTCTAGGGTGCTAGGGTGTCTCTAGGGTGCTAGGGTGTCTCTAGGGTGCTAGGGTGTCTCTAGGGTGCTAGGGTGTCTCTAGGGTGCTAGGGTGTCTCTAGGGTGCTAGGGTGTCTCTAGGGTGCTAGGGTGTCTCTAGGGTGCTAGGGTGTCTCTAGGGTGCTAGGGTGTCTCTAGGGTGCTAGGGTGTCTCTAGGGTGCTAGGGTGTCTCTAGGGTGCTAGGGTGTCTCTAGGGTGCTAGGGTGTCTCTAGGGTGCTAGGGTGTCTCTAGGGTGCTAGGGTGTCTCTAGGGTGCTAGGGTGTCTCTAGGGTGCTAGGGTGTCTCTAGGGTGCTAGGGTGTCTCTAGGGTGCTAGGGTGTCTCTAGGGTGCTAGGGTGTCTCTAGGGTGCTAGGGTGTCTCTAGGGTGCTAGGGTGTCTCTAGGGTGCTAGGGTGTCTCTAGGGTGCTAGGGTGTCTCTAGGGTGCTAGGGTGTCTCTAGGGTGCTAGGGTGTCTCTAGGGTGCTAGGGTGTCTCTAGGGTGCTAGGGTGTCTCTAGGGTGCTAGGGTGTCTCTAGGGTGCTAGGGTGTCTCTAGGGTGCTAGGGTGTCTCTAGGGTGCTAGGGTGTCTCTAGGGTGCTAGGGTGTCTCTAGGGTGCTAGGGTGTCTCTAGGGTGCTAGGGTGTCTCTAGGGTGCTAGGGTGTCTCTAGGGTGCTAGGGTGTCTCTAGGGTGCTAGGGTGTCTCTAGGGTGCTAGGGTGTCTCTAGGGTGCTAGGGTGTCTCTAGGGTGCTAGGGTGTCTCTAGGGTGCTAGGGTGTCTCTAGGGTGCTAGGGTGTCTCTAGGGTGCTAGGGTGTCTCTAGGGTGCTAGGGTGTCTCTAGGGTGCTAGGGTGTCTCTAGGGTGCTAGGGTGTCTCTAGGGTGCTAGGGTGTCTCTAGGGTGCTAGGGTGTCTCTAGGGTGCTAGGGTGTCTCTAGGGTGCTAGGGTGTCTCTAGGGTGCTAGGGTGTCTCTAGGGTGCTAGGGTGTCTCTAGGGTGCTAGGGTGTCTCTAGGGTGCTAGGGTGTCTCTAGGGTGCTAGGGTGTCTCTAGGGTGCCTTTTTGCTAGGGTGTCTTTTAGTAACTCCCTTGAAAAATACTAAAAACGGATTTGCTCCAATTTGCACTTTCATTCTTTTGGAAGCTACTTTAAAGACGACGTTGCCAAGTTGGATATTTCTGCACCTTTGAATATTCAAATGACCATTTGTCAACATAATCAAAGTAGGATTTCACAAAAGCAGCATTTTTGTTAGCTAGGTGATAGCTGGGAACGTACTTTGTATACAATACTATTTTATTTCCTTTCCATAAACAGATGTAGAAAATTGTCTTTCTCTCAACGCCAATATTAAAATATTTGGTAATTCTGCTGCTGTATTCTTTCTTATGCTTTGTTAAGTTCCTCCTTGTTAATATATGCCTTTTCGTCATTGATAGTTGAGTTGTCATGTAGGAACCAGATGAAGTCGAGTACTTTCAAATTTGTTGAAAAGAAAATTATTTAATAAAGTTTCCAATTTTATAGCGAATCAAGGAATATTTTCTTTCTGACGTTAAGAATTTTTTTTAGCATTTATATGTTTCGACGTCACCCGATTTTTTCAATAATCAAAATTATTTTTGTTGTCACTAGATTGGTTAAAGGAGTCGAGTTGGAGTAGAATGAGGCGTTTTTGAAAACAACCAAAACTCATTTCTTCGATCAACATCTTTTAAAACTTTGGTTGCCTCTTTTACAGCAGGCGTTAAGTAAGTTAACTACGCAACCTATTTTTGCAGCTTTGGCATATTTAGAGAGCTGACCTACGGTCTGCACAGTAGCATATTTGTATGTGTAGTGTGACGTAGAATGTAGATATTTGTGAGCTTTTTACAGATCTTTGTGTCATTATATTGGAAATGGATAAGTTATTCAATCTATGAAAACAATAAAATTGTGACTTACTGATGAGTAAGTGATCCACGTGCAATCCAAATTCCATATCCAAAAGTGTGAAATCGTTTAATTTGCAATAATATCTATTGAATTATAAGGGAGATTTTACAGTTAATATATTAGTATACGCCGTGTATTGGTTACGAGGTGTAATATGTACATATACATTTAAATTCAATTTAGACATATTGTTACTAGCCCAACACAAAGTCCATCATAAATTAAAGTCACAGACTTCCAAAAAAATAAATTGACCAACTGCGCTGTTAAAATATCCGAAATTTAGACTAGCTTCATTACTAAACATTTCATTGTTACAACAAGCGTGCAAACTTAAATCTTGAGCTTTCGTCGGTTTTGATGTGCACCAAATCGCCAAAACAGAACGATAATAGATTGCCTGTGGCCTTTGTTCGTTTTCGCGCAATGCGTTCCGTAAAAGAATCAAAATACGTGGAGTTTTGTAAAAGTGCTTCCAAACATGAAGCATCAAATGTCCTATTCTTCAATTTCTGCCAGGAAAATAAGCCTACGCAAAATTTGGTTGTCTGCATATTACATTAATTGGCAGACTGGTCTTTGAAATCAAATCTACATACGAAAGACAGAAACAGGCTTGACCTATCAAAAAGGTTACAAGTTTAACTCTTCAATTTTTGTACAATTTATAGTCTCCTGGTGCCTACTGCGCCTTCAAATATCTGCGACGTAGAAAGAGACAAACTCTTAATTTAATAAATATTTTGTTACAAAAACAAGCGTGTAAATTTCAATTTTGAGCTATTTTGGGACTCATGTGTCTGAAAATTCGACACAAACAAAACAATTTCTAGGAAAACACCTTTGCGTTTGGCATTTTTCATTATAGCGCAATACGATCCGGAAAATTAACAAACAAGACGATTTTCTATAATGGTATACTTTCACATATAATTCAACAGATGTATTATTCCTTTCTGTGCCAGGAAAATAAACCTACAAAAACGAAGCTTAAGCTCTCATGAGCCAAACTGTTTGTTTTGACACTGCAAAGTTTTAAATAATCTTTAGCACATTGTGCAGTAAGTGCTTCCCCGGTAACCTTATAGTAAGATTTTTTCTTAAGTCGAACTACCACAACTACAATGGGTCATTTGAAATTATTTAGATACAGATTTATAATAATGTAAAAAGCATGGTTTTGAGAGTATTTCGTACTTTTAATGTAGTTTTGCTTCACATTAAAAATTATTACCACAATAACCTCTTGAAATGTTTTAAAAACTTGGAGTTTTGTTTATTTTTTGCATATATTTAAGGTGACGTTACCAAGCTTGTTTGAAGAAGACAACTGCAGTGCAACAAATATAGAAATACAGATATAGTCGCATGTACCACATTTTTTGTCATCTTGCTAATGTTTGAAGCCATATGCTGCAATTATAAAATATTATTCGTTTTACTATACAATGCAGATAGTAACAGGTTAATTAGAGTTTTTATAAAAATCCTCGATTAGTCTGTTTCCTATACAATACACAAATTCGCTATATTAGTAATGGAGCAGCAATAGACAAACAGACTTCCGTTTTTAATGAACGAACGTGTTTTGCAGAAAACACTGCAAATTTTTGTAACACAAACCCAAATCCCAGAAGGTTTCAGTTTCTCAATTTACCCTGAAAATAAAATGTTTTGAGAAATAACTTGAGCGACGGCGTTCAATATTGACACGTATTAAAAAGTGTAAAAGCACAGACGCTGGCAACTATATACATCGACTTGCCACAATAAGCGTGGGTGTACTATTCTTGATCTTGTGTTCCTTCTATCCTCTTTCCAATCCAATTTTCGTGGAGAATCAGCTTCTTCTTACAAAGCAACAACAATCTACACGATTTCCTGCAGGGGCTTACGCATCCAAGCGAGTAATGTAGCTTGGATTATAAAAACAGGAGGGAAATGTTCGTTTCAGTGTCAACTGGATAACAATGAAAACCTTCAATATTGCATTACTACTTTAGTAAAATATGGGTTGTTAATATCCGGTGGTTGTCAATGACTGCTTCTTAGCTAGCAAACAGGACAAACCCCAATACTTTAAAATTAGTGGAAACGGAAACCTTTTTGTGAAGATTTCCTGTCTTTGACTATTGTCATAAATATTTTGTTTCCATGCCGCTCAAATTTTTGTTTTAATAGAACCAACTGTACGTGATGTAAGATTCGGATGACACAACAAAAGACTTTCTCTCACGAGAACTATTAGAATAAAGAAAAACTAAGTGAATACTTCTATCTGGAAAATAAATTACTATGTACTATTTCATTGTCTATTTTTATATCTGGTACATGCTGTTATATACGTATTTTTTTACAAGATCGTAAACACGTTCAAAAAATTTCCTAGCAAAACTAATTCCTTTTGCACCTTACCAACTACTCTCTGGTGGGTTTCCGTGAAAGTTGAAAGCGTTGCCCTATTTTTTTCTTTTTTCTAATTTGTGAAAGCAAGGTATAGAAAGTAACACAGATGGATATTAATATCTACAGACATCAAATGATCTATTTTTCCTTTTGTGCCAAGAAAATAAGCCTACGCAAACATAGTTCCTCCTTATATACTACGACAAGCCACAATGTTGCTTGGAATGACATGCGTAGACCGGAGACGCAAAAACGTCGTTTCGTTGCATTTTATATAAGCTGACACAATTTGTAAGTTGTAAACCTTTATAAATGCTTTCAGAAACGATACGAGCATTACCTTTGTACAAACTGGTAATTAATATGGTCATGCCCAGTGTGGACGTGTGCCCATTACCCACGGGTTGGGTGACCCAGTAAAACCCGGGTTTTTGGGTACCCAGCCCACCTTGTTTTGAAAGTGGGTTTTGGGTAAAAGTGGGTTTTTTAAATTTTGTTTTTGAAAAAATACTATTTTTCTAAATTATTGACCATTTTGTTGCATATAATATCGAAATTTTTCAAAATATTTATAGTTTTTGCTTTCCCAAATCATTTATAACCTGATATTCTTGATGAGCTACTGTCTTTTGGGGCGCCAAATTCTTGGCGGGTGCAGATATTATTGCATGATATTGCAATACCCACCCATACCCAGAAATACCCACTTTTACCCAAAAACCCAGATAAACCCGGGTGGGTTGGGTTTTTGTCAAAAACCCGCGGGTTTCGTCCACTCTGGTCATGCCCCTTCGTAACAAAGTTGGTAATATAATCATGCGTCTATACAAATCAAAGGTTGGCGGTACACTTTTTCATACTGTAGAACTCAACGACATTCTTACTGATGACGGGTGAAATGAAAGATACTTTCACGATGTTCAGATAGTATTTGAAATATTTTGCTGAAGCCGTAATTTTTCTCATTGAAACAGGTATTCCAATAAGTATAATTCTTATGCGTTGACATTTCTGCTTTTGTAGGGCTTATAACAAGCAAAATGGCAATACCATAAAAGAATACAGTTATGAGTGCTTTGTAGCTAGACTTTTGTTAGCACCTTGAAGCGATAGAAAAGTTTCTTGTATTTGTACTTATTCGCGTAACTGCTTTTTGCCTTGGTGGCAAAAATGTCAGTATTTGGTGGTTCATTTAAAATCTGCATTTATACATTTGGTATAATCATTATCAGGTAATGCTACCTTGCTTGAAATATATTTCAGATGTATTAAGAAGCGCAATATATTGTTCAAATGGATAAGTTGAGTGAATGAATACAACTTGAGTAATACTAGCTCTTAAATACTAGGGAAATACAGCAAATTATTTGCTACGCAAAGAAAAATTATAATATTTGTTGATTCTTATTTGCCCCAAGGAGACTGCGTTTTGATAAAAAAACGCTGAGTCAGGTTTTCCGGTCCTAAGAAAAGAATACGAATGTGTCTACCAGCGTCAATGTAGGCAATGGATGCACAACACTTTCTCTTGCAAACCATGGGTGGTGCAAGCCAACTATGGTTGAACTTGAGCTCCTTTCTTTCCCCTTTCGTATTCAACTTTGACTGGAGAGCTCCAGATATATTTACGTATTTCAATAGGTGCTAGCACATTCAAATATTATAGCCTTGGTTACAGAAAGACGCTCTTCTTTCCAGTGACAACACAAAAACGGTAAAAAGAATGGATGTTGCTTTCAATCTTTTGTAAAACATACGTTCTTAATTTCCGGTTGTTTTTATTGACTACCTATTTGCTCAACAGCAAACATGACAAACTTCAGTACTGTCGTGTTAGTGAAAATGAAAATCTTTTGTGAAGATTTCCTGTCCTTGGCCATTGTCATAAATCCAGAAAAATCTTTTGTCTCCACGTCGATAAATATTTTAGGAAGGTCAAACCAACTAGTAAGGAGTGTAAGATAATACAGCGGCAGCAAATGTTTACAAGATAAACTAAATCTAAAAGTTAATATTTGAATAAATAAAAATAATTTAAATATTTACATTTTGAAAAAAACCCTAACATTGCTACTATCATATTCTTTGTCTTTATCTCCGGAAAATGTTTTTAGACAAAACGCTATATATCTTTTTCCGCTTTTTGCAGCAGTAAACACATTATTTCATCAGCAAATCCGGAGTTCTTGCAAGTAAACGACTTTTGCTATTCACCTAATTCCCTTTACACGTCACCAACTTGTCTAGTAGGTGAATGGTGAAACCGCATCACATATTCTTTCCCTTTTTTCCAAGTTGTTACGGTAATGTATAGAAGATAAAAGAGTCAAAATCTATACAGTACGATGTTTTGAGCGCGTACACCTACTTGCAGTCAGATCAATAAAATCTTTTGTCTTTTTTGTCTTTTGTCTTTTCTACCTATACAATAGCAGTTTCACTAAGAATGCAGCATAGAAACTTTCAATTACATTTGGTTATGATCACTGTGTCATTTTATTAGGAATAGATTCTTAATTGGATTATTGAGCGCTTGTGCTAACAACTTATGTTAACATTTTTGTAGAATTGGTTAGACTACTGAAACTATGTAAATTGCTGTATACAAAAAATCTGTTACAAGGCAATTGCCACTGGTTAATTGAAAATTTAATGGAAAGCGAACAGAATGCTTAAAAGTAAAATAAAATGCGTAGAAATTTGAAAGGTTTAGTCAATATTTATGCAGCTAGCATTTGAGATTTTTTTGCGACTCAGATACAGTTCAGTAAAAAATTATATCTAGCATACACAAACGTGTACAGGCATTTCAATTTTTAGCTGATATAGTCTTTCTTTGCAAAAATTCGACTAAATAACTCAGTCCACCAGAATTTGTAATTTTAGCCTTATTATATTACTATAATTCGATCCGAAATATCTAACAACAATGGCAATTTTAATAAAAGTATCTTCAAACATCAACAGATCTGCTTTCTTTTTTGTCAGAAAAATACGCCTACATAAACATAATTCTTCCGTATCTCATATGTAATGGGGCAGCTCTTTGAAATAAAATCTGAAGATGAATCAAAATTCTGTTATTTCTCCTCAAGTACTATACAACTGGTACATAAAAACCCTTATAAATTGGCAAGAAAATGCGGCGCTTTCTCCCAAAGTGTGTGGGTGTACTATATATCTCAGCTCAAGCTCCTTTTTGCCTTGTTATAAATTAATTGTCATGGAAAACCAGCTTTTCCCTACTGAGCAACAAATCCATTTACGTCTTTAATAGAAGATCACATATCAAAGTAAATACCTACTACAGCTTGGGTTGCGAAAAAGATACAGGTAATTTTCTTTTAAGTAGCAAAAACGTTAGATATTGCATTCCCAGACTGGTAAAATATACCTAGTTGATTTTCGCTTGTTGTCGGCGAATACTTATTATCTGAGAAGGAAAAAATGCCAAACTGCATTACCGTTCAACCGGGGAAAATGAAAGTCTTTCCTGTGATATCTTGTCCTTGAATATTTACATACGTACGGAAAATCCTTTGTTTCCACGCCCCGAATAATTTTGGTCCGACCAAACCAAGCAAATAGTAATAGAAGATGGACAAATCAAAAATACCTTTAGGGGATAAACTTGGTTTAAAACACAATATTTAAATAAATCAATGAAATAGTGATAACGTACATTTTTAAATAACCAAATAATACTGCTACGATGTATTACTTTTTTCTGCTCTTCACTGTAGCAACAACAGTTTTATCAGTATCATATTCTGAGTTTTAGTTATGTTCCTACTACAATATATTATCTTCACCCGTCAGCAGCACAGAAACTCCCTTTAAGATGCCAGTATACAATGCTTTGCAGTTTTTTAACTTGTTTTGCGACGCAAATAATTTTCAACAATATATGCTTCATTGGAAATACAAACAAGTACATTTCAACCCTAAGCTCTCATTGTGTTCCTTTGTGCCAGAACTCAACAAAGTAGTACAGCTTTCAAGAATGACCTTGGTAGCGTGATCCGTAAATTCTAATAGCAAGGTAAATTCGAAGGAAAATATCTTCAGATATCAAACATTAAACGAACTAGTATAGTCATCCTTTTAAACCAGAAGAATAAGCCTGCACAAACATATACCTTTTGTGTGTTACATGATCAGGCACATTTCTTTAAAATAAAATCTAAAGAATGACGTAAATCGTTTCATTGCTCTTCATGTTTGCCAATTTGGCCGTATTATTATGTAGCTGGAAAATAGAAAACCTTTCATATTTTAGTAAAATATATTTTGGTTAGATTTTCTTGTGAATGACTGTTTATTTGAATTAGGAAGACAAAAACATGACAAACTAGTAAACGGTTTAATTTATGCAAATGATTTTTTTGAATTTCGACGCCGATAATATTTTAGTAGCATTCAGCTTAAAACTAGATAATATCAGACTGGTGTGTAAACATGTTTCCGAGTTGCAAAGTCCCTGAATGAATAAATAGATACTGGACAGTGTTTGAAATAAAAACTAACAAAATACATACAATTTACAGCCGATCCGAGTCCGATTATAACAACGGGAACACCAAAAACTTGCCAAATTCCAGTTGCATTCATATTGCACTTTCCTACTCCCATGTGGCGTTTGGAGTACAATGCAATGCATCGATTTGGGCACCAGAAAAGAAAGTACAATACTCAAATCAAGAGTTGAATTCATTTCAACTCTCCAGAGTAAGGCAGTAGGAAAATACAAATGCAAAGTCTAAACTAGCAACTTGTAGAATGCAATTATAAATGTAAATTAGAATACAAATTCAACCGGTTTCCTATTTTTCGTTTGTAGTTTTCACATTCACACTTGAATTCACCAAAATGCAAAAATAAGCATTTCATATTGTACTTGTACCTGCAATCGGACGCTGAATGGGCCTTTAGATACTGGACTTCTGATAGGTTTGGAACCTGCTTTTAGAAACAATGTTATCAGTGTGCACTTGTTTGTGGATTTGGCAATACAGAAACCTAAACTCATTGTCGATGCCTTCAAATCCGCTTTTTGCAATTAGAGGAATTTTCTCAATAAACTTAGTTTTCTGGACACGTCTTGCAGATTTTAATAAAAGCTGAAAACGCATGTTGGATCCATTTTATTGTTATTCCAGCTGCACAAAAAAAGAAGTTTTGAGAGTTATGGACACCAAACCTTTTGCGATGAGTTTTACGTAATGTACTGGTTGTACTTAAGTTATTTGTGATAACTACGCCTAGTGTAAAGAAAGCTTGTCATCACTAATATGAAAACCTATAATTACGCATGTATTCATATAGTGTAATTACGCCAATTAAAAATAAAAGACATGAAATGTTGCAATCTGTTGTCTGTTAGTAAGGTTGTTGCAGTAAAACAATAGTGTACCACGTATACTTGTCGCAAAATTTATGAATTAAATTATAAAATAAGAGTCGATTTTAACCATTTGTCACTGAAACAGTTGATGACACATCCGTTGTTGATTTCAGCTTTTTTCTGCGATTGCTAGTTGTCTGGATAGCAAAAATACCAAACTCTATTACTGTGCAATCAATATCGTCATTATTGTCTTTAATCCGGAAAATGCTTTGATTCTACACCGTTAATATTTCAGTATGACCACTAAAGTAATAACTAATGCCAGATGTGTTATAGAAAGAGGCTTCACGTTCTACGTGGTAAACAAAACAATAATTAGCAAATAAAGCAAAAAAAACTACTAAAGATTTTTTACATATTTAATACAGTAAAAGTATGCACTTTTACAATATTCTCTTTCTATATATCCGGTACATGCTTTTAGACAAAACGTTGCTGCCTGTAATACTTTTTCCTGCCCTTTACTGGAGCAACAGCATTCTTATCATATATGAATTCCGGAATTTCAGCAATTTTGCTGGTAAAACTAAAATCCGTCACACGTCAGCAACACGTTTATTGGGTTTCAGCGAACGCTAAGAGCGCACCACGTATTTCTTTCTCTTTTCCATATAGTAAATGCAAGGCATAGAGGAAGAAAAACCTTTTCATGGCATTGTGATGAGCTACGTGGTATACCCCAATTTGCAATGAAATCAAAAAAAGCTGAGGTTTTGTCTTATCCATGGAACAGCGCATTTCATGTCGTTCTGTGTAATGCAGCGTGAGTATCTTCAATTAGGTGTGATAACGATTTTTGTGTCACTTTATTACTCTCAGTAATAGAAGTGCAGTTTGAATTTTGAGCACAACAGAACTATCAAATTTTCAAGGCAAAGTTAATAATAGTATTATTGTATTTTGGAATACAAGTGTATAACGCTATATCAGTCGCTTTCTAGTTTTAAAATGGTTTTTTCGACGCAAATAATTTTCATTAATTTATGTTTCCTTGAAAACACAAACGCGTATATTTCAAGCTTGAGCTTTAATGCCGTTCCTGCCGGCGGCGGGGTGGCGCAGTTTGCTAAACATGCACTCTGAACCAACCTCACCAGGCGTTCGATCCTCGCCGGTAAAGTAAGAATATGTTGCTTTTCTATATTTGAGACTTATTCTTGTAGTTGTGAATGAGAAATTTGCTCTCTCATTTGGGTTTGTGCTCTCTTTCTGATGATGCTATCTCCTTCTGAGATTTGAGCTTGTCGATGATTTTACATACTTGCAATTTCCATAATATTTCTCGTAAAAAGCAGCACTGTGTAAAAAGTAAATGGGAGAGCCTGCAAAATTCAGAATGATGGATACGCGGCTGGGTCCTCTATATATAGGGGGGATTCCTTCCCAAATTACTTACATACATAATGCCGTTCCTTTGTGCCGAAATTCGACAAAGTAGAACATCTTCCAAGAAATGATCTTGGTAATGTGATTCATAAATTCCATCAAGAAGGTGGATTCTGATATCAAATTATTAAAACTGAGATATATCCTTCAAAATCTTAAGAACTCGGTAATGGCTACAAAGTATTATTTACGTGGAGTTTTCCAAATGTAATGTAAATACTTTCATCGTACTATGTGGAACTTGATAGACCTGAAATGTTACATGGTGTTAGGGTAATAGCTACCGAGTAATTATGCAAAATATCATATGCGTAGCTTTCTTTGATAATGAGTTATGAAAAGTTGAAAATCAGGTATGAATATTTCATCGTTTTTCTAAAGGCGATTTTTCGTGTTTCATAACTTCAAATGGCAGTTTGCGGCAAAACAAATCAGAAAGATAAAAAAAATTATGCATTATATAATCCATAAGTCTAATAGAATCTGATGCCAGTGCATTATAATCTTTCCTTTTACGGAAGCTACGGGAAGCATTCAATTTCAAAGTCAATCCGACGTACTAATTTGTGTAAGGATACAGACAAATCGGGCCATATTTTTCGGAGCTGCAAGCCAATATTATCAAACAAAACACTTTAAAATGTTCAGCAATTAATTGGCTTTCTGACACACATTGTTATTGTTATTCCAAATGCTTTACTTAGTTTTAATAAAAACATCAAAAACGGTTACTTAAAAATCTGCAAAAAACCGGGTGCATGATATTGCACGTCAAATTTGTTTTCGCTTTGGTAAGTAGATACTTTCTTGGAATCAACTGAACATTGCCCTAAATACCTGAGATAACCACAAAACAAACGCGTTCCAAGTTTTGGCATTTTGACAATTCATGTGGAAAATACAGAGGTCAAAACAAATCATTGCTTAAGAAACCTGAAAATCTTATCAATTGTGTTAGAATCTATTGTTCCTGTATTATTAATATAACATCCACGATTTATAGTGGAATATATACATTAGTGCCTAGGGTATATGTGTGACCAATCAGACTTGCAGATCTCTTTGACATTTTTGAAACCTAGCTTCAGACATCTTTTTGCATTACTTTTGGAAAACTCCACGTAAATGGTTATGGCTTACTTGTTTAAAGTAAAAAGGAATTTCTGTCGAAGTAGAAGAGTTGTAAGAAATCGTCTAGAAAGAAAAACTTGAGTAACGTTGTATTTTTTTGGCTGGGGTGGTGTGTCGCAGCATTTTTTTCAATCTCCAATTCGTAATTAATTTGTGCTTATTGTCATTGACTGTTATCTAGCAAACTTGACAAAGTCCAGCACTGTGCAATGAGAGAAATTTAAAAAAATTTCTAAATAAATTTTTCTCATCTTTGACTATTGACATAAATTCTTTGGTTTCAACGCCGAACAAATGGTTAGTGCGGTGAAAGCAAATGGTAAGTAAAGGAAGATATTTAATACGTTGTTTACTCTCACGAGATAAGCTAAATTTAGAAATTAATATATAATTAAACAAACACAATGTACGTGTTTATATTTTAAAAGCAGCAAACGTTAAACGCTTTCAAAAGAAATGTTCCATTCTTTTTTCATAATTGCAATGTTTCACTAGTTTTGTAGCGTATAAATGGTCAATTATGCTGTCTAATGGTCTATATATCATTCTATTATTGCATAATGGATAGATAATTGAATCAAAGAAAAGATAGAATTATGACTTACTGATAAGTTATTTGTGATAACTTAGCCACGATAGTGCAATTAAGTTTGCATCATTAATTTAAAAACTTATGAAAATTTATGTAATGTAAATACATCATGGTAATATTATGTTTCCAACATCAGCTCCAAACAAAATACTGAATAATGGAATTTGGTAAACTTTAAATGAGATTTCCTCAATAAAACTAAAAGCGTAGCCTGGTATCTTATCGCAACATTATCAAATTCAACAATATATAGTTCATTTATAACAATTTGTTACTGACGCATTTGACAATTCATCAGAAATCAAGCCGATGTCTAGAAGATCAAATGGAACTGGTAAAAATGCTTTCGCATATAAAGCATAAAAAGACCACTTTTTTGTGCTAGAAAAGTAAGCAAACACGAACTTAATTCTCCGGTATATCACATGATATGGAACAATGTGCTTTGAAATAAAATAATCACACAGAACGCTAATAAAACTCGGTTCTTCGCTCCTTGTGCAAGCTCACTCGAGCGTATTATGTAACTGGTAAACAAGAAACCCTTAGAAATACTTTTGAAAATGATATGAGTATAGTTTTTAGTAGTTAGTATAGTTAGCAGAGTTTTTGACGTTTTGAAGTTTTATATGAACTTTCAGAACATAACTACGCAAGTGCGTTTGCGTTTATGCTATCTCGGTTATAAAGCCTTTGTGAACCTAAAATTCACATAGAAGTTGGATTCTACCAAAATATTTAGATACAACTTTTTAGTTATGCAAAATTTGAATTGGGTAATTCCTCAGCTTGGCGTACAGTTTGGCACGTTTTGGCTCGTGTGGTTTCTTAGTAAATATTGGCGCCAAAGGCGGGAAGGCCTTCTCATAAATCGTTTCAATTACATAAAGTCATGCTAATTTTTATGTCATTTTCTGGTGTTGTTACTTTGCTTCGTTTCAAAAAAAGCTGTGGTGCAGCAAATACAGATTTAAATAGTGTCTGAGGGCAGTTCTGACTGAGCTTGTATTTTTTGCGCTCTTGTCTTCAAAACAAAAGCTTTAACGTACTACGGCCACAAATAATGTCAACGCTATTTACCCTTTAGCAATTTAATTGCAATATGATTTGGTAGTTTGGTAACGAAATTTCCCAGAAGTTTCTGCGGGGTGACTCTGCAGGAGAGCCAGTAAGGCAACCATATTTAGTCGCGGGGAACCCTTTATTTTTATCTTGTTAGAGTTTGAAGCCACCTACAGCAGCTTTTAAATATTGTCCGATTAACAATATAATGCAGATCGGCTAGACGAATGCATGCTCAGTGGTACATATTATACCATTTAAATAGTCCCTTTTAAAAATCAGGGAAAATTTTTAACTTTTCAATTGTCAGTCTAGTACCAGGGGGTGAAATTTCGTTTTAATTTCAGTACTTCAAAATATCAAAAAAGTTCAAAAATCAGGTAAAATTTGCGGTTTTTATTTTTTCTTGCTTGCGTTTCTAAAACGCCAGACATGTCATTCACACCGTCTGAATCTACAAAAAATGTGCTATTTTCTGGCCAATTTGCAAAAAAATCCAATACGAGATTTTTGAGTTATCGAATTTCAAAAATTTCAACATTAAATTTTGCATAGCTATGTAATAACACATGCTACTTTTTTGCAATTGTGACTGAAAAATTTGCAATATTTTTCTGCATCGAATAAGTATTTTTGCATATTTTTTGGTCAATTAATTAAAAAAATCACTCCTGTGTTAATTTTTGAAAAAAAAATTAATTAGGTAAGGGGGGTGAAATTTCACCCCCATCTAGGGGGGTGAAATTTCACCCCCTGGTACTAGACTGATTGTCAATACCCATCTGAAAACTTTTCAAATGTTTACACATAGCTTATATGTTTTTTTGTGTTGTTTTCACCTCCTATCACAAAACGCTTCTATTTCTTGATAATCCTGTAGCTAAATAGATTTACTTTAATTGCTCTTCGTAGATATCTAGAAATAAGAACCAAATCTCTAAGCCCAATTACGTATTTTACAGAACCCATTATTCCTTGAAAAATACAATTTTATTTAATATTTTGTCTCATGGGTATAGTTTACTTACCAATTGTTAATTGCTGTCTGAAAACTTGCCAAGTATTTACGAATAGTCTGATTATTGGTTTCGTATTTTATTTTAATGGAAAACAACATACTTCTTTAAGAGCAACAGATCTTTTTAACATGTTTAGAAGCGGTTTACTCATCCAAGTAAAATATATAGGTTTAAAAAAAATACAAAGAAATTTTGTCTTTTTTGCGGCAACACAAAAGCTAGAACGTTGCATTTTGTCATAATATACCTTGTTGAATTCTGCTAGTAGCAAATGGATTCTTGTTAGCAAATCAGAAAACACGAAAAAGTCCAGCATTGTCCAATTAGTAAAAATGGCAGTATTTTATAAATATATGTCTTTGTCTTTTGTCATATGCCTAGAAAATAATTTTGTTTTCACGCCGTACAAATTTTTTGGTGCATCAAGCCAACTCGAAATCAACGTAAGATTATACTAGTCCTTCCTCGTTTTACGGGAGATTCTGAATAAAATATAAAATAAAATAAAGTAATTGTGAAAATTTACGTTTTGAAATCAGCGAAATAACCTACGTTTACCATTTTCCCTCTCTACATTTCTGGTAAATGCTTTGAGACAAATTGTTGCTACGCTGTTATGCTTATGTTTGCTACATTCTGAGACCAGCGCATTGTTATCATCATCAAATCCGGTGTTTTTGCAGCAAGAGGAATTTTCAATGAACACTTTATCACCTTCACCATCTTGTCGAGTCTTCACCATCAAATTATACAAGCAGCATATAGAAAGTAATGTAAGGTAACCTACACAATCAGAAGCGTACATACTTGTATTGTTTGTTTCACCAGCCTAGACGTTTTCAATCAGGGTTGCTAATAACTTGTGTGTCATTTGATTAGTAATAGATATTCAATTGGACCGTTGAGCCCAAGAGACTATCAAAATATCTTACAGTAAGGCATGTGTGTACAATTAACGCATATTCATTTTTAGTAATTAAACTAACAATGATTCAACTTAAAGTCTAAAGCACGTACAAATCCACAAACTATTACATTCACGTGATGTTATTTATAATATATACGAACAATGTAGATTCTAGTAAAATTTGTCTTCGATACAAAATAGAAAATATCTTGTTTTCCTTTTGAGCCAGAAATTTAAAGGTTTAAGTGACAAGTGTATTTTAAACAGTATTTAACTTTGTGCTTTTGGTGTGGAGTCTTTAAATATTTTCGACGCAGGTAAATTTCAGGCATAAATGGTTTATTGCAAATAATAACGAAAATATTTTAAAATTCTGAGTTCTCATGGTGAACCCTTCTGCACAAATTCAGCAAACAGACAAAGCTGGCACTGGCAACTTGAAAACAGTAAAAACGTTAGATCTTGCCTTAATAATTTGGTAAAATATACGTTATTAATTTCCTCTTGTAGTCAATGACTGCTTATTTTCTCAAACATACAAACCCCAATGTCCAATATTACAGATTATTTATCTTCAGCTAATGTTGTAAGTACGTTTATAACCACGCCGAACAAAATTTTGTTCACATCAAACCTACTAAATGGTAACGAAGATATCAAATTTTTCATGAATTTCTCTATGCACACGTATTACAATCACTAAGCAAATCACTAACAGGATAAACTGAATTTAAAAAAATATGAAATGAATAAATAAAAGTATTGCGAATATTTAAATTTCGAAAACAATGTAATAATCCTGTATTAATACATTATTTTTTCTGTACTTCTAGTGAAAACTTTAGGCATAACGCCTTTTCGCTGTTCATTGAAGAGAATCCATTGTTATAAACATTACCAAATCCAAAATTTTTCAAGTACCGAGATTTTCGTACAAAAATAAATTCCTTTACACATGTCACCTATTTGTCTACTTGGTTTCTGTGAAACCTGAATACATTATAGTAATATCCCCATATTATACTATCTTTTGTTTATATATATCCTTTCATTTCTTATGTTTGTAACTAAAGTAACGAAAAAGAACCGTAAGCACCACGTTGGGGCGAGCAAATCGGATCACTAATAGTTGAGATTTCGTCCTTCCTACCAGCGCACTAGTATAGTTTCAATTGCGTGTAGCGTAGGCATTTTCAACCAAGCTTGCTCATGATTTGTCAGTCATTTTAGTGGGTTTGGTGACTTAATTACTCCGGACAACTCATCCCCGGACTGACTTTATTTACCAATTCAGCAAAATTTAAGGGAATAAATTTTCCCAGTTCAAAAATTTCCTCAGATGCACGCATTTTCCTCGACAATTTTTCCATGTTAAAAAAAATATTTGCAATGGCAAAGGCAAAACGCATGTACGTTTATATACACAATCACCCATACTTGTGCTTAGTACTATGGAAGTTGTTATGCCAGCATTTATTTTAATATCTTAAGACTGCATTGTCAATCCTTTCTAGTATTTGCTTACTTTTTACATTCATCACGCCATATTGTTCTTGTCTCTTTTCCCCACTGCCAATATCAATAGGCTACTGGAATTTTATTATGGAGAACAAAAGTGTCGGGGGAAAACGTCCGGCTTGGAGGAAAGTTTGTCTTGGGAAAAATGCCCATCTTGATGAAAAGTGTGACAAGGGAAAATTGTTCGCAGGAAAAAGCATTCAGGGAAATTTGATCCAGGAAAAATTGTGCAGGGGCAAGTTGTCCAGGGGAAGGGGTCACCCACGAGGGGTTTGCTATGTGCTCCCGTTAAAGCTGCTTGTTCTTACTCTCTACTTCAATTTACACATTAAAGTGAATATTACAGCTTTGGCTGCGCAAAAAGACACAAAAGGCCAACTTTAGTTTTAGTAAACTTTCGTAAAATATGCCTTGGTAATTTGTTGCTTTTGTCCATGACTGCTTATTAGCTAGGAGGTAAATATGACAAACTGGTAAACAGTCTATCACCTGGAAATAAATATTTTCATGAAATTAGGATTTGGGCTTTGGTATGAAACTATAAAACGTTTTGTGTTTCGACGCCGTTCAGATTTTTGTAGTATCAACCAAAACCAAAACAAAACGTATCAAAAAACAAAACCAAACAAAGTAAAATAAGACAAGACGTTTATGATACGTACATATTGGGCTAATAGATTTACTGAATTTTAAAAGCGGTGAACAAACAATTGGATGAAGGGAAGATTGGGTGCAGGGTTGGTATCTGCTCTTAAAGAAGACGTTACATCAACGTATATTTTTTAGCGTTGACTATTTCGAAACCCAAACTTAAGTCTTCAATACTATCAAACCGGATTTTTTGCAAGTAAAGAACTATTCTAGTAAAACTAATTCTATACACACGCCAGCAGCTTGTTATGTGGATTTCACCATAGCTAAATCCCTATACATTCCAGTTATACAGAAGACAAGGTTGAATAAGGTATGGACACGAAACGCATTGCGCTATGTTATGGCGAGAGCGTACAACTGTTTGTAATCTGATGAATACAGGCTCAGATTTTGTCCTTTCTACCCACACGAAAGCCCAGTTGTACCATTAATGTAGCGCAGGCTTGAACAATTATGTTTTGTGCCATTCAAGTTTTAATAAATAATGGATCTGTAACTCAATCAAACGATTCAAAGGAATAACACTACATGATAACAAAGCCATTTTTGTGCAAAGTTCTTAATTGCTATGCTAAGTCGTATGAATATTTTATGGAATTATTCATATAGTGTAAATATATATTCCAAGCATTAGAAACCAAAAGCCGATTCTAAATAAACGGGGAAAACGTTAGTGCAATCAGCTGAATCGTAAGTAAGATTTTCACAGTAAAACTATTATTGTAAGACTTGAATTTGTCACAAGATGCTAGGACTCAACAAATAAATTTAATTTCAACAACTCGCTACGTAGCACAGTAAATAATTTATCCAAAATGAGGCTAATTTTTTAAAAATCCATTAAACCTGGTGCTGCGCCAGTGATACGAAACATTTTGCTTATATTCATTTACTTCTTCGATTTGTTAAAATGTTTGTTTACACGCCGTACACAATTTTAGTAAGATCGTTCCAGGTAGTAAGAATGTAAGATGTGAGTGTGACCAATGGATTGGCTTACTTTTGAGATAAAATCTGAAAAATATAAAAAGTAAAATATACAAGGTTGTGAACACTTTCGTTTTAAGAACCGCTTAATAATGTAATATTACCATTTTCTCATTCTATATAAGTATCTGGTAAAGCTTTTATTTGAAAAAACATTGCTACGTATTTACAGTTCTTTTTGCTCTTTAATTTCATAATTTCAGACCCGCTTTTCCATCACACAACTTTCTGTCTGAAGAGAAAGTTTAACCTTGTAATTATAAATTGCTTTCTGAAAACATTTCAAGTGTTTTCAAATACCTTGTCTGGTTTTTGTATTGTTTTCTCTTTGCTGTAACAAAACGGTTCCTTTTCTTTATAATCCTCCAATTGCTAAATGGATTTACTTTTATAGTAGTTCGAAAAATCTCTACGAATGCTAAAAAACTCCCTACGCCCAATACCTTATTTCGCAGAACCCATTGTATCTTGAAATGGTAAACAAGTTGTCTTAATTGCATTGTTTACTTTTGCTAATTGCTGTCTGAAAACTTATCAAGTGTTTACGAGTAGTTAGTATTAAACAATTTACCTTTTAAATTTTTTTTTGGTAGTAAGTGACTGCTTGTTAGCTAGCTAGGAAACACGAGAAGTTCCAGTTGTGAGCAATTAGTGGAATTGAGAAACTTTTGTAAGTATGTCTTATTTTTGGCTTTTTTCATAAGTCTAGAAAAAAATTTTGCCTGCACGCCGTACAAAGTTTTGGTAACGTCAAAGTAATTATTAATCTACGGAAGATCATTATAGCCACTGGATCTCTCACGAGATAAGCTTAATTAAATTTACAAATAATAATAATGTGGAAATTTACATTTTGAAAACGGCAAAATAATGCATTATCACAATATTTTTTTGCATTTTTGGTAAACGCTTTTAAACACTACGTCACCATGCTGTAATACTCTAAAGCAACCGCATTGTTGCCTTCATTAACCTCAGAGTTTTTTTTGAAAAAGTGCATTATTAAAAGCAAAACCTTTTCACCTTCTCACATCACCATCTTGTCTGGTGGAATTGTGTGAATGCTGAAGTTAAACAGGCACCCATTCTTCAGTTCATTTGTTATAGATATGCTATTCAATTATTAAACCCAAGGGAGTATCAAACTATTTAATAGTCAGGCATGTGTGTAAAAATAATATATTTTCATTTTCACACTTCCAATATTTTAACTTGGAATCGGAAGCACGTAAAAATCCACAGACCATAACGTTTATGTATTGCAATTTATTATAACTATCACAATTAGAATTCTAATAAAATCTGTCTTCGGACATCAAATAACAAAAAATCGGTTTATTCTTCTTTTGTCGGAAAAAGTAAGCCTAAACAAACGGAGTGCGTTAATATCCAATAAAGCCTGTAATAATATTTTACTGGTGTGGTCAATGCTGATGACAAACGTTCTTATCCAGTACACAACTTCGTATAATTCTCTGAGAAGTTTTTAAATTTTTTTCGAAAACAGCGAAAACGTTAGCTATTGCAATCCTACCTTGGTAAAACTTACGGTGCAAACCTCTGCTTGTTTTCAGTAACTGCTTATTGCTAGGTGGCAAACATGACACAATGCGGTGCAGTGTAATAAGTGGAAATGGAAATCCTTTGCAAAGATTTCCTGCCTTTGTTTTTGTCATAAGTCAAAAAAATGTTTTGTTTCCATACCGTGCATATTTTTAGTAACACCAAACAAAATAATGAGAAATGCAAGATAGGACGAGCTATAGTACGGTCACGGGATGAACAGAATCAAAAAGCTCCTTTAAAAAATAAATTAACATTGTTGAACATTTACGGTTTTCAAATAGCAAGTATCCGTAATATTACCACATTTGCTTTCTTTATTATAATTCAATGCTTGTAGACAAAATGTTGTTACGTTTTCATACTTTCTTTTGCCCTTATATCAAGCAAACGCATTGTAATTTTCTTGAAATCCAGAGTTTTTGCAACTACAGGAATTTTCATGAAAAGCTAATTCCCTTCATGTGCCAACAAATTGTCAAGGTGTTTTCAGTGAAATCTAGAAATTTTAGTTTACGGGAATTAGTAAAAAGAATGAATTTTCTCAGTTTTAGTAACTCTCAGTTTTGGGAAAAATACTGCTAATTTTTGCTAGTAAGACTAAACCTGTTGGTACGTTTAAATTCTGAAGGGGCCCCAAACAAAAAACGTTGTGAGAGAAAATTTGATTAACGTCGTTATACTCTGACAAAAAAAGTAGAAATGAAGGGAAGAGCCCCATCGTTGGAAAAGGAAGATGCAGCGCTTTCTCCTGAAACTTGGGTTTACTATATGCTGCAGCTCGAGCTCTTTTTTCTCCTCTTCTATCTCATGTTTCATGGAAACCAGTCTCTCTTTACAGAACAACGGATCTCTACACTGTTTTCAGCAAAGAGTTATACAGCCAAATATATAATCCCGTTCTTGTAAGGAAGGTAGAATACTTGAAAAACTGGTGAAGTGTCAATTAATTCAAATGTTTAGATTTTAGCAGAACCAAACTAAATATGGAGTATTTTAAGATCCAGTATTTTGGTAAATTTTACTTAACTGTAAAAGCTGTAAATGAATAACCAAATGTTGTCTGAAAGTTTGCTCAAGAAGATTATTAAAATGCAATTTTTCATTCTAGATTTCTTATATGTTTGGTAGCTGCGTTTATAGAAGATGTTGTAATGGCGCACATGTTTTTAGCTATCACTAAGCCATGATAGTGCAGTTAAAGTTTTGAAATAGCTTACGAATATGTACATGTGCATATAATGTAAATTGATAACACGAATAATAGAAACCCAACGTCAACTCTACTTATTAAACCGAACAAACAAATCTAATGAATTCATAATGAAGTTTCCGCAGTAAAACCATTAGTGCACGACGTCTGGATCTCGCAAAATCTTAGAACTCAAAATATAAAATTCATTTCCATCAAAATGTTGCCGGCACTGTTAATAATTCATCAGAAGTCAAACCAAATTTCCAGAAAATCAAATACCCTGGCACTGCTCAGGTGGTACAAAATTTGTTTTATTTATATTTCTTGATTATTTATCTCCATGTGGTTATAAAAATTATCATTTTGAAGTTTTTTTTGCAAACACACGAACACACGAAAGTTTTATTGAATTTTCGGGAAGTTTATTTTCTGCTAACTCCGTAATAAAGTTTGTTTTTAACATATATAAACTTTTAAATTTGATGTTTTATAACTATTCAGATACAATTTTTAGATCTACAAAATCTAAGTTTTGCAGAGTAACTTTGGATGAGAGTCAGTAAGGGCAGCATACCTGTTTTATACACTATGTTATTGTCATCTTGTTAAAGTTCGAAGTCATCTGCTGCAACTTTTTAATTTGTTGGTTTCAAATGAACATACAGATGCATATGGTCCCTCACATAATATTATATTTTAACGGTTGAGTACATATTAAAAAGTCAGACATTTTCCTTGTCCCAAGCGAAAAAATTTAACCTCACAACTGCAAATTTTTCAAATGTTCACAAATAGTTGTGTTTTTTCGTGTTTGTATCACTTATTTTGTGAAATAAATAGGCATAAAGAATATTTCTGCTTCATGTCAATGACTGCTTTTAGTAAGATACAAAACATGAAAAACTGAACTGGCTACTTAATGCAAATGAAAATTTCTGAAGCTTTGAAGCCATTCAAGTTTTTGTATCATCAAACTAAACACTAGATATTGCAAGATTGTTGATTCGTAGAACAATCTACTGAATTGTAAAAACGGTAAATGAATTGATAGATGCAGTGTAAAGTTGGCGCCTGAAAATTTTAAAAAATGCAATTTTTTATTTTAAATTTCTTGTACGTACGTGTAAATGTGTAATAGCTGTTTAAAATACAAAATTATCGCGCCCCTCATGTTCGGAATTGTAGCAATTTACAAATAGAAATTTGTCTTTATCATCAAATCCGATTTTGTTCACAAATTTTTTTTATAGTAAAACTTATCTCCTACACATGTCAACAACTTGTCTAGTTGAGCATTTCCGTGAAAGCTGAAAACGCATGATGTTATCTATTTTATAGTTATTCCCGTTATACAGAACATGTACGGTACGGATACGAAACATATTGCACTAGGTTTATGCTGAGTGTGTACTACGGTTTGTAATCACGTAATCACGTGTCAATTAAGAGCTGAGATTTTTTCCTTTCTACGAACACAGTAGTATATGTTCACACTTACAAGGAGTACCTCTTTGGTGATCCGCGTGAACAGGAATGAAATTCATCTTTTCCGGTAGATTTGGGTGCGTAGAATACAATGGTGCATGTTAAATTCCCGAATAGGCATCTGCAGGGTCGCTGCCAGCGTTGGACGCCGCCCGCCGTAAGCGTAAATGCAGTACTAAACTGTACAGCAACGAGCACCTGGAAGCGCCAGCTGCACTCCTTTTCTTCACTTTTTTCATGCTTCCCACTGCTGCAGCAATAGCTCCTCCTAAGCGCGCTCTTTCTCTCTCTTGCACAAGCTGGGAAAAGAAAAGGGGAGAAGCAAAACGCGTGCGCTCAGGCGCTCGTTGCTGTACAGTTTAGTACTGCATTTACGCTTACGGCGGGCGGCGTCCAACGCTGGCAGCGACCCTGCAGATGTCCTTTCGGGAATTTAACATGCACCATTGTATTCTACGCACCCAAATCTACCAGAAATGATGAATTTCATTCCTGTTCACGCGGATCACCATAGAGGTACTCCTTGTTAGTGTAGAGTATGCGTATTCAATTCCTTTTCCTATTGTCTGGGAGTCATTCTAATATTACAAAATGCACGCGTAATTAAGTCAAACAAAACAATAAAATTATGAATTAACTTTAAGTTAGTAGTGATGACTGAGTCATGCTAGTGCAATTAGCAGGTTGTCCTCTCCAATGTAAAAAGCTATGAATATGAACAGATTCACATCATGCTAATTGAAGGTACGCAACGTCAATTGCAAATAGAAAACATATCATGGAACAATCTGTTGAGTTTTAAGTGATTCAACAACAGTAAAACTTACATTGTATGGCGTGTATTTGTCGCAAAATTTGACAATCCAGCAATAATATATCAGCCAATTTTAACAATTCGTTACTGACACAGGTTTCCAGAATATCAAATTTGCCAGTGAATCAAAGAAAAGCTGGAACTTTGCCAGTGAATCAAAGCATATTTCGCCTACGTTTATTTATTTGTTTCTTCAATTTGCCTACAGGAATTGTCTATTCAAAATGTGTACATGTACAAAGAAAACGATGTTGCGCTTCGTAGGTTTTCAACACAATTACTAGTTTTGGGTCAACATTTGCGCAAATCCAAGTTTTCTTGATCGTACAGAGTTGGCAAAGATATGCTACACTTTTACCCAAGGGGTATGGGTGTACTATATATTTGGTCTCAAGACTTGAGCCACAAGTTATCGCTCTTCCCTGCTGATAATTCAACTTTCATGGAAATCTGCTTTCCCTTACTGAGGAACAGATATACTTACGTTTTCTATAGGAGCCTGCACATAAACGTAAATATTACAGCTCTGGATTCAAAAATGACACAGAAAATCTTCTTTCCAGTGACAACAACGTTAGATACTGCACTTCTAGTTTGGTACAATATAGGTGATTTATTTCCGCGTGTTGTCGGTAAGTCCCTATTCTCTGACTAGCAAAAGTGCCAAATCTATTACTGAGCCATCAGAGAAAATGACACTCTTTCGTAAAAATTTCCTTTCATTTGCTATTTTTATAATTTAGGAATAATGTTTTGTTTCCACACCGGTAATATTATTAGGACGACGAAACCATAGAGTAAGTAATGCAAGATTATACAACAAATCAACAGGTTCACGTTAAAAACCGAATAAAAGAGTAACAAGTAAATAAATCAATAAAACTATGGTGTGTACAACGGCATAAAAGAAAGATTTGCCCTAACATACTAAAACTTCTCAATTACCGCCAATAAAAGAACCTCATCTGATTAACGTTATTTGGGGCAAAAGGAAACAGTTTTCTGTGTGCTTTGTTACAAAGCCTTTGTGTGATTCGGAATCTCATATACGTTTGGGCAGATCTTTCTTTTATGCCACAGTACTTGGAATTTCAAACTATAAAATTATACACTTTTACTATACTCCCTGTCTGTATATCTGGTGCATGCTTTTAGGCAAAATGTTGCTACGTTGTATAACTTTTTCTTCTATTTACTGTAGTGGCAGCATTCCTATCATCATCAAATTCGGAGTTTCAGCAACTTTCCTTCTGAACCTACTTACCCTCACACGTCACGAACGTGTCTACTGGATTTGTGTGAGCGCTGTTAAGTAGCAAATATAAGCGTGTATATACGAACATGTAAAAGGTAACACAGCTTGTAAGAAATGATATTGGAAGTGTGATACAAAATTCCACCTGCAAGGCCAGTTCTAATAAAAATATCTTCAGAAATCAAAAATCAAAAGACCAAACCTTCCTTTTGTACCAAAAGACCAGTAACCTTACACAAATATAATTTTTTATATCCTACATAATCCGGCACATTTCTTTGAAATACAAACCTGAAGAATAACATAAATCGTTCTAGTACTGTTTATGTAAGCCGAATTGGCTGTTTGATATGGGCGAAAAATAGGAAACCCTATACTTGTTTAAGGAGTAGCCGTAGTAGCATGAAAACAGTCAAAACGGTATATACGCTGCATTCTAACTTTAGTAGCATATATTTTAGGTTTTCTTATTAATGACGCTTTATTTCTATTAGCTAGATGAAAACATGACAAACCAGTGAATTATTCAATTTATGCAAATGAAATGTTTTGTGTTTCGGCGCCGTTCGGAGTTTAGCAGAAACAAACTTACTACTTGATAATTTAAGATTGATCACTCGAAGTACATTTTTCAGAATTAATAGGATCGATTGATGTAAAATTGGATATTGGCCATAGTTTGAAATATAAACTACCAGAAATGCATTTTTTATTCTGAATTTTTTTAAAGTTTGGAATCTGTCTTTCTAGCAGACGTTATTGGGCGCACATGTTTATAGGTTTGGTAGTTCAGATCATTTAAAAATAAGATTTTGTTCTATTCACCCACATCACAGAATTGCTTTACGGATAGGCATGTTCAACTACGTCATCTAATGGTCTCTGTGTCATTCTTACAATAAACAATGTATAGATACTTGAATCAAAGAAAACCATGGAAATATGACTTACGAATAAGTAATTTGCGATGACTATACCTACGACTATACTAGTGTAATTAAAGCTCGTCATTACTGAAAAGAACACCTATGAAAATGAATGAAAGTACGTAATCTATTGAATTGTAAGTGAGGTTGTCGCAGACAAACCAATAGTGTACGACGTACATTTGTCGCAAAATTTTGGAATCCAACCATAATGAATAAGCCAATTCTGGCAAATTGTTACTAACACAATTGATAACTCATTAGAAATAAAACTTACCAGAAAATAAATAAAGCTGGAGCTTTGCCAGTGGTTCAAAACATACTTTGCAAACATTTATTTTATTTCTTCTACTTTCCTGTAGAAATTGTCAATTCAAAATTAGTACATATACAAGAGTACGATGTTGCGCGTAGTAGGTTTTCACAAAATTAACAATATCAGAGTCACAATTCGCACAATACAAGTTTTCTTGGATTATAGGGCAAACGTTGACAAGGATATACTACGCTTTCTCCCACAAAAGTGTGGGTGTACTATATGTTTCAACTCAAGTTTTTTCTTTCTCAAGTTATAATTCAATTTTCATGTCAAACCAGATTTCTTTTACAAAGCAATAGATCTCCTTACGTTTTTACTAGGCCTACACATCAACGTGAATATTACTGCTCGGGATACGAAATTTACAAATTAAATCTTAAGTGGCAAAAACGTTAGATTCTGAATTCCTGGTTTGGCAAAATACACGCTGCTGATTTCCGCTTGTTGTGGGTGACTGCTTATTAACTGGGTAGCAAAAATGCCGAACTCCATTACCATCCAGGTAGATCATTCGTAAAGGTTTCGTCTCTGTTTCTACTGTCATAATTCCGAAAATATGCTGTGTTTCTACGCCATTAATATTTTTAGTATGACTAAACCAATATTAAATATTATTAGATTAAAAAGGAAAAGAAAGTGTTTACGGGATAAACTCAGTTAAAAAATAATAAATAAATAAATAAATAAAATTATATTGAATACGTACTTTTTTCAACAGTGAAATAATGCACTTTTCAGCGGCTCAAACATTTTCAATTATTGATAGTGGCTTTTGTGTCCATATAATGGTAGTAGAAATGCAATTGGAACATTGAGCACACCAGAATTATCAAATTATAAAGGTTTTGTCAATTAGAATGCAAACTATTTTTAAATATACCAGTATACACCGCTGTATCATTCACGTTCTAGTTTTCAATATTTTTGCAACGGAGATAATTTTCAACAATACGTGTTTTGCTGCAAATACATACGTGCATTATTCAAGTGTTAACTATCATTGTGTTCTTTTGTCCCAGAATTTACCAAATTAGCACAGCGTACAAGAAATAATCGTAGAGGATTCCATCATGGTGGATTCTAATAAAATATCTCGTCAAGCATCAGAAGATCTATTCTTCCTATTGTACCAGAAGAAAAAGCCTACACGAACATTATTTTCCTGTATATTACATGTCATGCCATGACAGAGTTAACCTGGAAATGAAATTTGAGGACTGATAAAAATGGGGTCATGATTCCTTATGTAAACTGCGTGAGAACTGAAAACGTTAAGATTTTGCATTCATTCTTTCATTTGACTTTATTACAGTTAAATATACGTTGTTGGTTTTAGCGTATTGTGAAAGACTGCTTATTATTAGTTGCGTATAAAGCACGACAAGCTGAAAAACTTTGCAAATACAGTAAAAATAAAAACTTTTGTAAAATTTTGAGGAATCGGGAAACTATAAGCGTTGTTAAGTTTTGGCGCCGTTCAGATTTTAGCAGCTTTAAACCAAACATTAGTTAACGTAAGGTCATAGCATGGAGAAGCATTACCTGAATTGTAAAACCGTAAAATGTATACATGAGTTTAAGAACCATCAGAAATGCTTTTAGAGGAGATTTTACCATAGCGCATATTCTTTTACTTCTTGCTGTTCTGAATAACTAATTTGATGGCATTATCATCAAATCCGATTTTCTTGCAAGTCAAGGAATTTTTCTTGTAAAGCTAATTCTATACAAACATCGACAATTTATCCAGCGGGTTTCAGTGCCAGCTGATAATGCTTGCCATATCTATTTCATATTTGTTCCTGTTGTAAGATGGCAACAATTCATCATCAAACCATCAGCAGAGTGTTACACAGCAATTTATAATGCAGGATTTGTAAAGGAAAAGACACAGAAAATCTTTTCAGTGGTAACAGGAAAACAGTAAAAACATTACATCTTGCATTCCTACTTTAGTAAATCCTTCCTAGGTAATTTTTCCTTGTTGTGAATGACAACTTACTAGCTAACTAGACAAAATAACAAACTGGTGATCTATTTCATTTATGAAACGATTTTTTTGTGTTTTGACGCCATTCAGATTTTAGTATCATCAAACGAAATCCTAAGTAATATTAGATACTTAGCTGGCAAAAAATTGTACCTAGTTGTATAAACGGTCAATGAATTAATAGATAGTGAGCAAGTTCGGCGCATAAAAGAAATTAATTTTTTATACGTAGAAATGAAATAGGAAAATTTCAACGAGTGTACAAATAAGATTTATTACAATCTAACCCAACGTTTCGACTTAATCGTAAGTCCTCATCAGGGGAATTTTAGAAAAGTGAAATCAAAAATACGAGAAAACGTAACAATACCTAAATTTTTTATATAAATGATAAATAATTATCCATTAGGTTGTATTCTTGTCTTGGTGATTTTATCCTATAACTTGTAAACTTGGTCCAGTACTTCCGAGTAACAGACAGGAAGTTTTGTGCTAGGTATTTCGTGTTTCCTGTTCATCAAGTTTCTCCCTTCCCGAATCGCTTTTTGTATATAAACACTCTCTTTAATGTATCGTTGGTATGGTCGTTCCTCGTTGTCCAGTATTTCCACATTATCCCAAAGGATTTGATGATTTCCATGTGGGTCGTTCCATACGTGTTCGGAGATTGCGGATTTTTCCGTGTCAGCGTTTTTTGTATGAGATTTGTGTTCTTTCATGCGTCTTTCAAAATCATTGGTCTGTCCAATGTACTCGTCGTTGCAAGTGCATTTGATCAAGTAGACTCCACATTTTTTACAAATGTTCTTGTCCTTGTGTGTTGTGATAAGGTCTGACATGCGTTGGAAAGGTACGTATCCAATAGGATTGCCCATTTTCTTTGTAATAATTCTTGCTGTTGACTCAGTTAGATCTTCAACATAGGGGAGAATGGAACGGGGGTTTGCCTGTGAATCTGGAGGAGTATCTGGTTTTCTGGTTTCAAACTTGGTGACTAAACGTTTGATTTGCTTTCTTAGCCAATATCTTGGGTATCCATTCCGGATGACTAAAACATTTTCAATGTGTTTAAGTTCTCCAGGAAGGTATTCTGGACTGCATATTTGAAGGGCTCTATAAACTAGGGTACTGACAACAGTAATTTTATGAGCTATAGGGTGGACGGAGTCCCAGTCCAAATACTTATCGGTATGTGTGGGTTTCCGGTAAACATTGAACTTGAGTATTCCAGTTTCTTCTCTGATGATCAGTACATGTAGGAACGGTAGCGTACCATCTTGTTCTAATTCAAAAGTAAATTGGACATTCTTATGGAATGAGTTCAGTTGTTGAAGTACTTTGGTTATTTGTCGAGATCTTGTTACGGCACAAATGTCATCAACGTAGCGCTTATAAAGTTTGATGTTATGATTGTTTACAATGATCTTGCTTTCTAATTTTTCCATAAAGATGTCAGCCATAATAGTTGACAAGGAATTTCCCATTGCCACGCCGTCGAGTTGTTCATAAGTCAATCCCTGGCATTTGAAGTAGGTACAAGTAAGGCAAATTCGTATTCCCTCTACAATGTCGTCCACCGAAATTTTCAGAATTTATTGTACGATTGGTAGCTGTTTTTAAAGCACACGTTATTACTGCGTTATTACTGTATCTTTGCTAATTCAGAAAACTAAAATCATTAATATTATTATCAAATCCGATTTTTTGCAAATAAATGAATTTTTTGTCATACAAATTCCCAACACTTGTGAGCAAATTGCCTAGTGGATTCCAGTAAAAGCTGAAAACGCATCCCCTATCAATGCTGCATGTGATTCTGTAGCACAAAAGACAAGATTTAGGGAGTTATGAACACGTAACGTAACGTTTGTAATCAGATCATTAAAAGCTGAAATTTTGCCTTATATATCCACACTGTGGCATAAGCAAAGACAGTAGCTAAACAAGGTTGAGTCCGGCCCGCGTGACCTAAAAATGCTCTTTAAATGCCCAAATGTAGTTCCCAATATCTATCAATATAAATACAGCAAATATAAAATGATTGCTGGAAAATGTGGTTGATATTATTATATAATAATTATAATATTATTACATACAGAGAGTGATGGTAAAGGACGGAAGCTAATGGTGATTTTTTGCCATTTGCGATTAATTGGATTTTTTTCCTAGCCTTTTGTGCAAAATCAGAGGCGTTTTATAAAGAAATTTAATAAAAAATTGCGACTAATCGCGACTTTACAATATGCTTTTTATGGTAAATCTAACATTTAAACTTGCCTCTCTTGAAACCTAGAGACTTAATTACACAACAATAGCACACTAATTGGTTTGGTCATATGCTTCCTTTTGCCGAACTTTCATATTTCTCAGCTTTTTGTGGTCTCTATTTGTAGGACTTTCAATAAATTATAGGGACAATTTATGACTAGTAAAAATCGCAATTTTCGATTTGTCAAAGGTTTAAATCACTAATGGAGTTTCAATCACAATTTTCTTTACAAGTAAATTCAATCCAATGTCCCAATAATTAAACTAAAGAAATAATCACTTGGTTCTTTTCTACTGTATTTTACTGTCTCTGGTGGTCAGAGAAATACATGTGTATAGACAATTGACAAGCCTGCTTACCTTTTAATGACAATTAGGTAATTTATGCCAATCTTTTATACAAAAACAATTATACACAAAAAATCCCAGCAAGTTAAGCCAACCCGTTCAACACTCAACACTCTTATTTTTGCTTTTAGTTAGTTCTTTAAATGTGTTTCATTGCAAAAAAACACAGAAAAACCCCGAGAAAGAATACTAGAAAATTTAAATTTTTGAAGATAGGAAAAATTCAGTGATGCTTTAAATGCAATTAATGCTAAGTATTGTGGTCTCTTTAAACCAATTAAAATACTACTAAGATCCGGCTTGCATGCATGACTACGCTATAAAAAGCCATATTGATTGATTACAGAAATATGATAAGAATAAAACACTGTGCACCTATGTCTTTTGTTGACTGAAACAACTCAGGTTTATTTAAAGCCAAAATAGAAAATTGAATTCAAAGTTGATTTCTAGATGGAAGGAGATTGTCGTTACCCCGAATGTTATTATGTAAGTTTCAGAGACTTAGTCTCTTCTACGTTATAAGTCTTAGATAAAAGTAATGAAGTGTAGTTTTTCTTCAGAGCAAATGTACCTATTTTAATATGAATCTAAGCTATAACTAGCATTCGTCAAACAATCAAAGTTTGCAGCGTAGTTTGGTAATAGTTTGGCCGTTAAACCGATGAAAGGAACGTTTTACGTCCAACTCTAAATTACTAGAGTTTGAAAGACTTATGTTCCTTTATTTTATGCAAGTAAATAAATATACATTACAGAATCTCAAGTTTACAGAGAATACTTGTTTAGCTATTGAAAAAGAACCCAGTGCTAATTTGTTTCTAGAATTAAATGTTTTAAATCAAACGTTTGCTTTTGCAATATCGTTGACTGCGTGTTTGCTTTTCTGTAGAATTCATTTTAATTTTTTAACCACGCAGGTAAATTAAAGACTAGAAAAATGTCAGGAGTATAGGATACAACAGGAGAGCAAAGGTTTAACAGCGAATATCCACTAATGGTTTATCATGAGTGCTTATATTCGCTTGGCAACTTCCTCCTGTATGATTTGAAGTTTTATTGATCGTTACTAGACCGGATTGTTGCAGGTTGTTAATTGCCATTGCTAGTTTAGAACGTTACATTCTAAAATAGAAATATGCAAGGCAAGATGCTTCACGAACACTATAAATTCCTAAGAATACTAATTTCTTTAGAAAACATCGTCACCCCAACTACTACTTATTTCACGGACATTTGGGGAATTTGTTGTCCGCTAACTAAGTTATCAAACTTAGCGGAGTTTATTATTACATTACGGGACAAAAACTTGGATATCATATAAATTTTTGCAAATACTTTTTTAACCTTGAAAATTCAGACGATAAGCATTCATAAAGAAATCAATAAAATACTTGGTGATAGGCATGCTGTATTCAGAACGTAAGTTTATGCATTTTAAAATCGTTCTGTTGATGCAGAATAGATGAATTTTGTAACATAGAAAATTTTCTCGATTTCAAGTCCGGCCCTTTGGTGGTCCGGCCCGCGTGACCATCACGCACCAGCACACGCGTCAGTTAGCCCCTGAGCAAAGAACATGCAATAGCATTCCTAATGTAACGTAGGTATGTTCAGCTACGTTTGGTAATGATCTGTGTGTCATTCTATTACTCCGTAATGGATAGGTAAATAAATCAAAGAAAACAGTAAAATTGTAGATGTCAATTCAAATATTACAAATATTACAAATACGAAAACCGATGAATATACTTATATTTTTGTAATGTAAATACAATACGATAATATTAGGAACCCAACGTGAGTTAAAAAAGAAAACATGAAACAAACAAATCTTTGGGGAAATAGATGACGAAGGAGTTTACTTGGGCAGATGTCTTGGGTAGTTGAATAAGTCTGGTATTAATTTGTAAGTTGCTTCTTTTGTTTGTTTCAGGTCCTGCTCTGAAGGATGAGTAGTACCTTTCTGGGGCAGATTGCCTGGTCTCTTGGGTAGGTAAATGCCTGGGGGGTTTACTTGGGAAGATCTCTTGGGTAGATAGCCGTCTTGGGCAGATAGCTCGGTCTCTTGGGTAGATTGCCGTCTTGGGTAGATTGCCGTCTTGGGTAGATTGCCGTCTTGGGTAGATTGCCGTCTTGGGTAGATTGCCGCCTTGGGTAGATTGCCGTCTTAGGCAGATAGCAGACTGGTTAGTTAAATTGGGTAGATGGCAGACTTAGGGATTGCTTGGGCAGATAGTGTACTGCGGAGATGACTTACAGATACATGACCTGACAGTTACTTTGGACAGAAGGCGGACTAGGGGGTTCTTTTGGGTAGATATCCGACTGGGGAGTTCTTTTGGGTAGATAGCCAACTGGGGAGTTCTCTTGGGTAGAAAGCAGACTGGGGAGTTCTCTTGCGTAGATACTCCAGATTGCTTGAGCTGAATGGTGAAATAATTTGAGCAGTTCGTTTAGTAAGGATATTGGTTGGGCAAAAGCGGGTAGCAAGATAGAGATAGGGAGATTGCTTTGGCAGATAGTTGACTGGGGTGATTCCTTGGGCAGCTACGTAACCGAGGAGTTACCTTGGGTATGTGGATGTCTGGTAAGATAACTGGGTTACAAAAATGACAACGGAGTTTATTTGGGCAGATAAATGACTGGGAAGTCTTCTTGGGCAGTTGCCTTGGGTAAATAGCTCAATCTCTTGGTCAGGTGCCTTGGGAAGTTGGATAAGTCTGGTAGTTAACTTGAAGTTGTTTGATTTTTGCTTCAGGTCTGAAGGACGACTAACACTTCTCCTGGGCAGATAGACGACTGGGGAGTTTACTTGGGCAGTTATCTTGGATAAATAGCTCAATGTCCTGGGCAGGTGCCTTGGGTAGTTGGATAAGTCTGGTAGTTAACTTGAAGTTGTTTGATTTTTGTTTCAGGCCTAAAAGACGACTGACACCTCCCCTGGGTAAAAGAATGACTGGGTAGATTACTTGGGCAGGTGTCTTGGGTAGAAAGCTCAATCTCTTGGGCTTGTGCCTTGGGTAGTTGGATGAGTCTGGTAGTTAACTTGAAGTTGTTTGATTTTTGTTTCAGGTCTGAAGGACGACTAACACTTCTCTTGGGCAGATAGATGACTGGGGAGTTTACTTGGGCAGGTGCCTTGGGTAGTTGGATAAGTCTGGTAGTTTACTTGAAGTTGTTTAATTTTTGTTTCAGGTCTGAAGGACGACTGACACCTCGCTTGGGTTGATAGATGACGGCAACTTTCTGGGGCAGTTGTCTTGGGTAGAAGGGTGACTTTGTACTTTCCTTGGGCAGGTGTCTTGGGTATATAGATGACCTTCTCTCGACTACGTATTTCAGGTCTACCGGAGGCAGATGTGTTGTTCACTGCGCCAGCAATTTTTCGGTGAAACCGGAGGTTTCATTTGCTTGGACAAGGGGAAATGTACTTGTCTTAGTGAGTAGGGGAAGCGCCCAGTAATGGGACACAGTACCTGAAAGCCTGGCTAGAGAAATTGTTGGTGTGGTGGGCATATCTATCTGCCAATTTGAGTCAAATGCCAACCCTTCATTAATAGGCTACGGCCTAGGGGTGATGGACGGTGATGCTTGATCGTTAAGCTGAGTCCAGTAACCGTTTCTTTTGTTGGGTTGGCAGCTGGCTTCGTCGCCCAAAATGTACTTTGTCTGGGGCTTTGAGTCCGGAAGTACGGGCAAGCATACCGGAGCATACATTTATCACCGTATTTAAATATTGTCGCTGCATACTTCTCTTGGGCATATCGTTCTTTTTCAAGTATTCTGGAACATGCCGCTTTCATAGCATTAAATTGATGTCGCTGCATTAAATTGATGTCGCTGCATTAAATTGATGTCGCTGCATTAAATTGATGTCGCTGCAATAAATTGATGTCACTGCATATTATTCTCTTGGGTAGATAAAATACTTTGTAGATTACTTGGGCAGGTGTCTTGGGTAGATAGCTCGATCCCTTGGGCAGGTGTCTTGGGCATATTGTTGTTTTTCAAGTATTCTTGGGCAAACTGATTTCATAGCATTAAACCGATGTCGCTGCATTAAATTGATGTCGCTGCATATTATTCTCTCAGACAGATTATTGTTTTTGGCAGGTTGTTGTCTTGGGCAGATGGTTGTCTCGGGCAGATTGTTTTCTTGGGCATATTGTTGTCTCGTGCAGATTGTTTTCTTGGGAAGATAAATGACTGGGTAGCTTACTTTGGCAGGTGTCTTGGGCAGATAGCCTGGTGTTTTGGCCAGATTGTTGTCTTGGTGAGGTAGGTGGCCTCTTGGGCAGATAGCCAGGTCTCATGGGCAGATAGGCTGGTCTCTTGGGCAGATTGTTGTCTTGGGCAGATAGCCTCGTCTCTTTGGCAGATTCTTAATTGTCATACCGGTAAACATATTTGCGTTACTTTTTATTCCTTTAATCTGTCTTGAAAGAAAACATTATTTTAATTTGTTGCGGTATTGCATAAAATGGCTTTATTTTACCTTAGGGTCTTTTGGCTTAGCATACACATCTGGTTCCTAAGTAGTTGTGCATATGTTCATGGGGTGCTTGAGGATTACGTCCGGTTGAGAGCCACGTGCACCCTGGTTAAGTTGTATTTAATGGCAACGAGCTAAAAATCCTCAGCATTTTAACATAGAATCAAAACCGCTTTGAAAATCTGATTAAATATTGTTTTTAAGAAATGACAGGCTGGCCCTCCAATTTAATTTTTGTTCATTTAGTTGTTCAATAGTTATTTGGTGACAATGCGGTCGCGCGCATGTGCCGAAAAGTCACTAGTGTCCTCGCCAGTATTTTGCATTGTACTGGTTCCCAAAACACCGAGCAACATTGAAGACGCGCCAATGTTGTGCGGGTGTGCTAAATGGTTTTTGTTTAGCTTCTTTTCTTAAACAATAGCCTAAATGCCAAACGACTGGAACGGGATCTAGTGGTTTGTTAGGCTTTAGTATTCCTAGTTTTGCAAACCATGAATTGGTAAGCTGAGTTTTTTTCGGCGCCAAAATGGAGAACGCTGGACAGTCTTCCTCGCGGCCAGGGGGAGTGCAGTGACGTTGTCACTAAATTTTTTATTTCATATGCTTTCGTTAATGTTAAATGCGATTTCTTTTGTGAGACTAATTAAAGTCAATATTCTAAAGTCGATATGTTTTTGCGGTATTTTTAACCATTTTTGTTAGTGCTTTTCAGTGCTCTGTAGCAATTTTTTGTACGTAGTTGTTTTATAAATATTTTGTATCCTTTTTAAGTAAATTTTTGGTCATACTTCATCGAATAGAAAATGGCGGGCGATAACGAAACTGAAGAACAGAGAAAAAATCGCGCTGCAGTTAAAAAGGGCTTAAGAACTAGAAAAGCGTACCATATTCTTACAATTGGTGAAACCTATCTTTCTACGTCCTCCGAAGATGAGGACATGCCAACCCAACCTCGAACATCTGACGGTCAAGTTGTTAGACCATTGCCACTGCCACAAGCCGTAAGACCATTGTCACAAGCTGTTAGGCCATTGCCACAAACTGTTAGACCATTGCCACGAATTGATAGAGCATTACCACAACCTGGCAGACCATCACAGATGTGCATTAGGAATATTTCCATATCTGACGTAGTCAAAGCTTTAACTTGGAGCCAGAGCATCAAAAACGATTTTGTGATAGACCCCTTGTTTAAAGATATTTTTTCTTTTGAGAAAGTTGTACACTACTTTGTAGAATGGCTCAGTTTTCACAGAACTCGCTTTATAAGAGTTAAAGATTTTTTCGAAGAAAGGCCGGCAAAAAATGGCACATTGGACGGCACCAAAGCTACTCGTCTTTTTGTAGCTGGTTTTTGGGACAAGTATTCTGTTAAGAAGAAAATGGTGCAACTAAAGTTTCCCGGGCAGATTACTGATGCCAGAAAGACGAGATTTAAAGCTGAGCAAAAACAACTGTTGGAAATGGCCACGACCATACACGAATTTAGAAAAAGGTGTGACTATTATCGGAATTACAAACATCCTAAAGTAATTAATAGAATCTTTCAAAAGAAAAAGCTTATACCTCTTCTTTCGTCATTGATTGTTTCCACATATATAAACGTCCATGTACGTGACACTCAAAACATTCCATGGGCATATATGGAGCGTATTATTGGTTCAAAATACGTGAACTTAGCTAAAGTGAACCCGTTTAGAAATGTCTTAAATAATAACGAGACTGGAGTTGAAGATGTTACTCGTCCAGTGTTTCAGATAAGAGAGAGCGCTACCGCATCTTCCACAATTCATTCTAGCACTAGCAATGGGTTACTGCAACGCAATACGAAGCATACGAGAGTGTCAGATGGGAAAACTAATTCAGAAAGGAGGCATAGTAAAAGTGGCAGTAAGTCTACAAGTACACATCATAAAACAGACAATTCTTCTAGCAGAAACCAAAAGGCGATATTTACATCAGGTTTGCATTCAAATTCAAAAGCGAGAAAGAGGAAACTCAGCAAACTTTTCATGAACCTTTTTGGAAGCGATAGTGATATTGAGGAATATCTATAGGTTTTGAGGTCATCTTTGAATTATAGGCAGCAATGTCAATGAGAATCTTGAGGCACATACAGATTTGTAGATTTTTTACAAGCCAACTCGTCAGTAACCCAGCAAATTTGGCAAAAGGTTATTTTCATGCTTACAATATTTAATTTAGTAAGGTTTACATGGATGTACATACCAAAAATACAGTTATTAAATTTATTAGTTAGGAGCTCCAATTTATAGTTTTATGCAGGATTTTACTTTGCATATAATTTCATATTCAATTTCGCTACCAAGTTATTAAATTATTTGGTAAATTGGTTTCGTTGTTAGGTTTATATAGTTAGATTTGTTCGTATTAATTTGAGCAAGATGTTTTACGCTCACTGTAAGTTGTTCATTTAAAAGGGTTTCTTAGCTAGTTTGATTAGGTTAGGTAGGATGGGGTGTCAGAAAGACTACGTCCGGCTTTATAGCCACGTGCACCCTGGGTAGTTGCTTTTTACTGACGTGAACCCACGGCTGTAAATTGCAATGAGCTAAAGGTCTTTCGTTGTTAATAATGCATTGCAAAATCTGTGATCTTCCGCACAACTAATTAAATTATACCTAGGTAGAGCATCCAATTTCAATATTTTCATCAAATATCAAATATTTAATATCAAAACTAATAAATATTAGTAGCAATTTCAATATTTCTAGTTTCACAAAACAATTTAACTATTGCACCAAGATTTCTCGGATAAGTTAAACCACTTTGGTCATTCAAAATCCATAAGAAACTTAATTATTAATACTTTACCCATATTTTAAGAAAACAGTGACCTACAATTACTTCTAAAGTCGTTGCAATAAAACATACTTGCTAAAGTTCATGCTCCGAATAACACTGTAGAGGCTTAATTAACCCAATAACATTAATTAAGTAATGAAATCAGGGAAGTGTTAACTAATTTTCAATAAATTTTGGGATTTTATTATAAAAAGTTCTAAAATTTTGCACAAAGAGTTGCATTATTCAAATTCAATTTTATCAAAGTTGGTATATCTGAACGCATAATGGAACTAGAAGCTGTATTACCTTTCTGACCGTTTCTAGTTTGAATCCATGCTCGTTTTAGTTTTATTTATGGAGCATCTGCGCAACTTGTGGGTCGACTGTGAGAAAGTTTGCAAAATGGTTAAGACACTTGGGAAAAAGATCGTTGGCTCTCCATGCTCTTGCTCAAAATGTGTCAAAAACAATACAAACGTTGCATCTTAACTGCCACTTTTGTACTAATCGGAACCCCAACCCCGTATGTGTCGTGCACATATAAACACCAGCTTGATGCCTATCCACCAGCTCTACTACACAGTCACTTTCTCCCACTTACTGTTCCCTGTTTGGCATCATGTGTTTAATCTAGTCCAAATTATTGTAGTAGGCAATGGGTTTCCAGTACCGCGTCACTGCGAAGCGGTTGACTCTCGTTTTGATAAGAAGAATTGACTGTTTACTTAGAATATTTTAGGATACTAGAAATGAATTTCATACAACTTTAAAATATTTCCCAGAATCTTTTTGAGATTTTCAGTACCTGCTATTTTTTAACACTTCTGCAGTATGTTATTGAACTTCCGGCGTCAAAGTGTTCAAGTTACACACATACTTACTCACTTCGTCCAGTGGCGTATATCCAGAAACGTAATTTGGTAGGTGCACAGCAAAATTTTTCGCCTCCCAAACCCGCAATTTTGCAAACTTTTTCTAAATTTCCGTTTGACTTTAAGAATTTTTAGATACTCAAGCGCGTTACTGAGTGTATTTGGACTCATAATATCGTGTTTGTTGCTTTAATTACCACAAATATTCAACTTTTTGTTTTAAAAAGTGGTTTTTCTTGTCAAAATATGCAAAAATTTTCTTTATTTCCGAATTTTGGTAGGTGCAATGGCACCTGGTGCACCCCCCTGGATACGCCCTTGTCATGTATACCACTACCCTTTTGTCCCTTTTAAAGTTGTACCTGTAGGTACGTCGTGAAATTTCTAAACCTTGTAAATAATGCAATATAACGTATTTACAGATGGCAAATATTTAGTGACCAAACTAATAAATGTCATTTCTAAATAAACATGAAAGGCTTATATTCTGCGCCGTTTCTCCCAACTTATGTCGGTTAGCTAACTACGCCAGTATGTAACTTGTTGCGGTTAATTACGACGTTATGGTTCCTGCGTCAATACGGATGCCAATTCTATATTTAGTTTCCTTTCATTGAAATGACAATAAATTCACAGATTTATAGGTATGCAAATAAAAAATCCAGTTGCTGCTTGACGGTTTCCTCTTATTTAAATAGGTGGAGAATGGAATTCCGTTAAGTTGTGCTGAAGAATATTAAATGCTATATTTTTAATCTATTAGCAGCTTTGAATCTATTAGGTTTTAATTAATTTTCAAAATCAAACTCTCAAACTGATTCATTAATATTTGTATTTAGGGCGGACAACATGCAATCTTAACGCAATTTCTTTAGTTTACTACTTAATTTTATGTTAATCACGGCAACCGGTAAGGAAGTTGAACGATCTGCTGACTTGACAAATATTTATCTATCAAAGTATGTTTAATGGGTAGTGAATATAAGCTAATTTATTTATGCATATAAAATTATTTCTCAATTGTAAAGTTTATAAAAAGATGACAAGCAGTTATTGCATAAATTATTTATTTACAAATCCCATGACGAACGTGTCTTGTTTTTTTCTCCTGTGAAAACAAAAACACGCTGTAGTTCTAATATATTATATTATATCATCTAACGGAAAAAAAACATTGAATCCACAGAACGTTTCATCGAAATATGCTAAAAAAATTACATTCAAGTGATGATAACAGTCAAAAACTGGCTTAGTTACAGCAAAGTACAAATTCGAATAACGGATCTAAGTTTAAACTTATTTCACAATTTTCGCATAAAAACTTTAAAGGCGTTTAAGTCATACAATTTTCATTAAACCTAAGCTTTAATTACGTCCTGTTTTTTCCGGAATGCATCCTAGCTTGTTCCACTTATATTTAGGATAGCTCTGGAGTCATTTTAAGCAAACAAAAACCATATTTCTCTAAATAAAGTATTTTGTGAAAATGTGCAATTTGTGTGTCGATTATTTTAAAAATTCTGAAAATCAAACTATACAGTATTTAGATTTGCAATTTTCATGCATCATGTTTGAGTTTAGTATAAATTATTTCAGCTAAATCTTACACTTAAACCTTCACTTGTGTACTAATCGGAGCCCCAATCCCATTCTTAGGCGTGCAATTAAATACCCACTTGACGTCTGTCACAAGGCCAATTACTAATTTCATATTCATTTTTTCCCACCAACTGCTTCTTATTTGGCATCATGCTATCAAATCTAGTCCAGAGTATGCTTTAGTCCCCAATATCACTGTTTTTCCTTTGACAACTGTAACTGACTGGGTTTAATTTGTATAATTGGTGCATCTACTTATTAGAATTGAATTTTTAATAAATTTAAAAATAAATAGTTGCATAAAAACATATGAAGATCTGTTTTATAATGTTTACTATGTATAACACTTCCAACGTGAATATTTTGTATATTGTTTTTCAAATGACAGAGGTATCTTTAAAATCTATTTTACGTTACTTAACAATTCTAAAGTATGCTTTTGCTCTTCCGGCGTAAAAGCGCTGCACTGCATAAAATAATACAAACCAATTACAACCAAACACACCAACATCTCCAAAAAGTCAATGCAACATTGATTCTGCAAAAAACAACCCAACATTTTCTTACTATGCAAAAGCCGGAGCGTAGCAAATCACACCATTTTTCCTCGTTGCGGTTCTTGCACTATATCTTACTTTCTTTGCGGTTCTTGCACTATATCTTACTTTCTTTGCGGCATTATGCACTCCGTTCCAATTTTTTATACACGTTTATGCATGCGCTCTACAGTAGTTTCTCTTTCTGTGTATATACATTTTAGCGAATTTTCAAAAATCAAAACATTAGAGTTCTAACATTACTTCTTTACCATAATTTTTCAACATCTTTCAAATAAATAAATTATTTTCCAGCAAGTGCATCTTTGAATCATATAGGGTATACTCTACACCTATAATACCCTATTGACGTTCAATTTTGACATTCTGCAAAAAAAACTATTTGATTCTCCCTAAATATCCGATTCCAAAAATTAATATTAGAATGTCCTAATTAACGTGACTGTTTTTACTGTCGTAAAAGAAGTTACTTTTCCCATATATTTTTTTGCACGATTGTATTGCTTCCCATCAAAAATTAAAGCAGATACCTTAAAACCTTGACATTTGTCACAAATTGTAATTCTCTCAATTTTTAAACTGTGGAATATATTGAGTTCAGTAAAACTTGTAACATTTCCAAAAATCCTGCAAATTAAATGTTCTACTGACTAATATAACTTTACAACCTTTTTGACACCATTCCCTTCCATTTTTCTCTTTAAAAAGATTTCTCATCACTCTCCCAATCAAAGCCGGATTATAGGAGGGGTGGCAATATTTATAAGCTTGTTATTTATAAGCTAGCAGATAATGTCAGTATGGAATTCTAATTAATTGCTTATTTGGTTTCGAACAATATGCGATAGTTGTGAAACGTGTGATTTTTACGCCATATAGTTACAGGTTTACCCCTCTATGCACACGTTGAGCGTATAGATATTTCAAATCCCGTCCAATACCAGCATAAATTGTCTTATCGGAATTGTCCAATCCATAAATTATAGCTTATAGCATATTCCATAAATTTGTGTACCAATCTCTTCAGTTTAGTTGCTTGCAGCCTAAAAGACATGTTATTTTTTTGCAAAAAGCAGCATAATTAAAATGCCTTCGGAAATTCTGCTGCAAGTGATGGTGATGAAGACCTGATTTGTTTTATTGATAATGTGTAAAATTGTAATGAGCATTTACGAGGGTTCAAAATCAAAACCAAGGCTGAATTTTGTCTTTAAATGCCACGCTGTTCAAGTGGTAACTTGAAAAATTTGGCAGCATTTGGAATTGCCAGTTCTAAATCAATATCAACCGGGTGTTTTATAAAGCTGATAACTGAAAAGTTACAAGTATTTATTTAACCAGTTGCAAACAAATTGATGTGCCTTGAATTTTTTGGTAGGGAAAATGGCCCCCATAACATAAATGAACTATATACGCTCCTAATGGAGGCACCAGCCCCACCACCAGCCCGCAGAACCTCCCCAACTCGCTTTGGGATGAGCCCTACCGCCGCCGGCGAGGATGCCACTCTTTTCTGACCAGGCTTATCCCCGCTTTCTTCCACAAGATGAGTCCTTGAAGAACTCAAATCCCGTGTCCTCCTCCTTCGATTCCTCCTATTGTTCTTTTTAACTCTAACAGGCTCACTAAAAGGCGGTTCGGGGAACATGGAGCCTCTCCTCACTTTTCCATCCTCCCGCTCACCCTCTCCACCTCTAGGAGCCCTCAAAGGAATCGGAGGCAATGATTCCAGAGGTCCAGGTAACGAAATTGGTGGTGGTGGCATCTTCACCTTATCCGCCTCCTCCCCACCAATCACCTCATCCGTCTCCTGATCCCCCAAAATCATCGCCTCATCAACTTCATTGTGAACATCATCTTCCCCAGGGGAGAGCAGAGCCTCATCCCCCAGATCCCCTCGTTGATTGTTTTGCTCCATGTCCACCTATATAAAAGAAGGTAAACATAGAGCATATGATCTGTATCCCGTCCATGCATTACTTACCTATCCATTCCTTCTGGGGAAGACGGGTTTTGAAATGCCTTACCTTAAGATAAAGTGCACAATTTGTGACCTCCGGAATTTGGGGAACACTCTCCGTGTCCTTAACCGTAGTCCCGAGCAAATGGCACTTCACTTGATACGCAAACTTTTATTTAACTGTCTTGACAAAAAAAAGCACCGCAGAGCACGCACACAGAACCGTCCGTATGGTTTGGTCTTCAGCACAAGATCTTTGCCACGTAATCTTTGCGTCAAATTCCAGTTGCGTCTGTAAATATTTCGGGATACGGACCCCATTTATATTGACAGTTATCACACGGACATTTGTCTTAGCCAATTTTTTATACCGGACAGTTATCTCATTTGGACAGTTATCTTATTATTGCAATTTTTTCCATTTTGAGCGTTTTTATGAATGAGGACAGTTATCTCAAGACAAAAATTTATATTCCCCAAATTGATGATTCTAAGTACATTTCTTCATTGATTAAGGTTTTCCCAAAACAGTTAAAGTTGTTTATGCGGTTCTGATAATATTACAAACTGTTTCTTTGCATTTTTTTGATTGTTCACTAATATTGACCATACTTTTGGTGATAGGGCAACTAATATGGAGATGCTAGGTACCAAAAGGTCCATATAGGTCCACGGAGATTTAGAAAAAGTACTTGTGCGCTTGGCAGCCAGCACAGTATAATGAAACCCGCTATTCTCATTGAAACTTGGTTTCTATATGAGGACGTTTAGAATTTCTTTTGACGTATTACTTCTCAGTCATCTCTTATCTCAGGTCTACTATTTCTAAGAGGCTGAATATCTGGACTTGAAAAGACCTGTCATAAAAATTTGCTAATAATGTGATTTTTAAATATCGTATTTTTTCTAAAGCTCTTACTGCTATGGAACATTTCTATGTACTTGAGTTGCACATATTGATGATACAGACTTATGAAGTTCGCACTAAACGTATAAAGTTAGTCTAACCTGACCCTCCAATTCAGAATTCCTGACGCTCAGAATTCAGAAGTTTTAAATATGCATATTTTTTCTAAAAGCTCACATTTGAGTAAACGGCATACCAAAATAACCCTTTTAAAATGAGAATATCAATCTAGGCACAAAGTTTCAAATAATAAAAAATAGTGCCCAAATAATTGGTCGTAAATATCGTAGGTACTTTTTTGATGATCTGCAACATTTATATTTTCAAATGAGTTAAGAAAGACTACTATATACTATGCACCGACCACAGCTGAGTTTTATCACGAAAACAAGATCACGAGATGCTACTACAGAACCAATCATTGTACAGCCCCCCATGCAGCTAAGATTGTTCCATGCTCATCATCGTCAATTATATTTGTGATAACGATACCAGCTCAATTAAGTAAGTAGTCTTGATAGACAGGATTGGACATAGTAAGTAGAATACATAAATATAAAAAAGTTGATGAAAGAAAGAGGAAGTTTTACTGTATCTAACACGTAGGACGCACGCAGAATTATTACAAGCGCAGAAAAAATAGAATATAAATTTTTGTCTTGAGATAACTGTCCTTATTCATAAAAACGCTCAAAATGGAAAAAATTGCAATAATAAGATAACTGTCCAAATGAGATAACTGAGTATAAAAAATTGGCTAAGACAAATGTCCGTGTGATAACTGTCAATATAAATGGGGTCCTAGACCCAAATATTTCGAGGGACGCATATAAAGCTTTAAAGAAGATTTTTTTAGAAGTTTTCCCTAATGTAACCTGATGCTTTTCTTCACACAGTAAAAGCCGTAAACATTAATGGCATTATATTTCTTGACAAAGTTGTTCAAGAAGCTGTGCAATGCATTACAAAAAAAATCACCTTAAGATAAAATAACTCAACGACTGAAGGTAATCTACTGTGAGCTTTAATGGTACGGAATTACATGCTACAAATATTTTCAACTTTAATTTAAGTTCATGCGCTTGAAGCAGTTTTTTTAATTTAAGAAGCTTACGTACATGTATTCACAGGGTGGAATGTTTGATGCTTGTACATATTAGTTGCTGACAATATTGAACGTGCAGATGAAGAAGTAGGAGAAATTGGTAGCAATTATGCACACACAACACCCATATACCGTTTGTTTTGATGTAATGGTCGCATTATAAATTGTTTTTATCCGTCAAAACTTATCGTTAGAATACACTAGTGCAAGTTATTGCTAGTCCAGAGTAGTATAAACTAGATAGGATTTTCTCGGCTTTTCTTGATAAATCTATCTGAAGTTGAAAATAGTAGGAGTTCTTGTATATAACAACAGTTTTTCCACTAACAAGAAAGCATGAGATGGTCAGAGCTTGTTGAGAAATAGAAATGATTTTTTTTTACATAATGTGCCTTTTTGACGACGGATAGTTTGACTTTCAGGTTAAATGCTTAGAAATAGCAAAAGATAGTGAATACAAAAATGATTACGTTTTAGAACAAAATAAATTGCCTCCTGAAATGTACAACTTTGATTACTTTACAAAAGTTGAACTTAACTTTTCGGTTTGAAATATGACGGGGGAGAAGGAGGGGAAAGACACGTGTGCGTTCTTTACTCTGCTGAGATGTAAAGACATTTTCCAATTGCAAACATATCACCTTGGGCATAAACTAATATACGGAACTGGAATCTGGCCTAACACTACAACCATGTTGAGCTTTCAAGAAATAAAACTTACCTATATAAAATCATTCATGACGGTTTACTTTTTATTGTTTTCGTTTGTGTAAACTTGAAAGAAAGTCTTCAGTTTTTACCATGCAGTTTTGTTTTTGCGCTTGAGGTTTTTTTAAATATTAACTTTATAGGTTACACAAATACTCGTTTGGCAAAGTTTTCGATTCTTTAAACATTTCTAAAATTATACTGGGCGTGATAGTTCAGCCTGCTATTTTAGGCTTTTAAATTGTAAGAATTCCTATGGCGGCATCTGAAGCATAATGAAACGCAAGAATCTTTCAGAGTATCAATTTCTAGTGCCCAACGTGTTATTTCGTAGACATTGTCCACTATCCACTGCCCACCTGTCCAATGGACAGCAGTATCCAACTTTCCATGTCTAGCGAGCTAGTGGACGGAAAAAATGAACAATGTCTACTATCCACTTTCCACCTATCCACTGTCCAGCGTAATAACCAGCACGATTTCAATAAAATATTAGCTGAAGGCAGCTTGAAGTGTGCAAATGTGATGCATTGTTGATTTAGAGAATGAAGTGGGAAACATTGCAACATATCTTAGAAGATGAAAGCATTATCAATATGCGCCGTATCATATTTAGCTTATAACTAGTGTACCAAACTCATTTGTGTACCTGTATGTTTAGAGGATCATTGCGTTAATGCGTGAACAGTGTTCCAAACTGCCGAGAATTAAATAAAAAGTATTCAGCTGAAAGCGGAAGCAAACTGGAGGTAAAAACCTACTATTCTATTTGCTATTTGCAGATGCTAAAGTTCATATGTGAGGTAAAAATATTGGTTAAGTTGAAGGCCGGGTAATGTTTGCATTAATTTTTGTGTTTGTGCAGGTAGCCGTAATGCATTATAATGTTGTTGTATACGCGTTTAAGGCAGCAAGAAATATTTAAATGTAATATTATATATATAAATGAAGTCCATATATTACAAACCTAACTTCACTTTTCTCTCTTCCATTTCTTTCTAAAAACCTACTAAACCAGTTCTATTCAGATCACTCCAAAAATGTTTCAATTATTCTTTAAAACATGAATCTAAAAAAACTAATTGGAAATATTTTCGGGAAAGGCTTTTGAGTTTCCAATAAAAAAAAGTTTATCCACATACTTTCTGTTCACTTTTAACCAAACAAAATGAAAATTTGAACTTTAGGAACATGACAACAACACAAACAAAACGGGAATTATCAAACCAGCCACACAAGGTAACCTTTTAGGTTTTTATTGCTACAAGTTTGACGTATGAACTTGCATGGCGTTCAGCGGATGTAAAAACCGAAGAAGAGATAATTAAAATATTTCTTCCCCTTCTCCTCCTTCACTTTTTAATTCTTCTCCCAAAGAAATCATTACACAAATTGCGTATATGTCCTATTTAGGCTCAAGTCTTGTTTTATTGCAATTCTTGTACATTGAAATTAAAGAATTATACAGACTGTTTTACGCACTCATGTAAAGCATTTTCGGTTCCCTGTCGAACCTAAGAGTTTTTCTAAAATACCGACCTTTCATAAGAAATCTTACTTCATGACAATAAGAAGTATTGCACGATAAGGTTTCCCTGTGAGTTGGATGTGCTTTGCGGTTCGTCCTAACTTGGTGTAGTCCTCGCACGAGTTGTTGCCAAAAACGGAGTGCTGGAGTTAACGAAATGTTTAGAAGTGGCGGGAACCACGTTGTTGCATTAGGTGCCGTTGCCGTGCGTATCCAGAGACATGGTGTCGCGAAATCATTTTACTTTCTAAAATCATGAACAAATGAACACAAATTCTCTTGCGAAACTAAATAGTGAAAGGAAATGTATCTAAATTTACAAAATTTCCACAATTTGAGAAGAGGAACATTTGTGGCGTTCAAGTGATTCAATATTTTTATCAAACTTGGTGGATCCGAGTGCACAAAAAAGCTAAACTAGGTTTTTGTCCTTCGCTAGAATAAACCCAAGCCCGTTCAACTTCTATTTCTGGAGAGTCTGGAATTGTTTTTAAAAGCCAAACCAATTTTATATAAAACAAAATATATTGTTTAGAATTTTCAATTTGTCTGCCGGTTGTTTAGGATTTTGTGATTTGCCGAGAAGGCTTCTAGCTTCCAGTGATGTTAAAGGAGTTGCATAGGCGGACAAAATATGGCACGATTGGGTTTTTCTGTGAGTTGGATGTGTCCTGCCGTAAGGCCAGGCTTACAATAATCCTCACATGATTAGTTGCCAAAGTCGGAGTGTTGCACTTGCAAATAAATTGGGAGTAGTGGGAACCACGTTGCTCCATTATGCTACGGCCATCGGTATCCAGAAGAATCATGGTGTCGCAAAACCATTTCAATTGCTGAAATCGTATACAAATGACAAATAAGCAATATATCCGTACATTCAAAATGATTTTGACAAAATCTTAGTAGATATCCAAAGAGGATGTTTCCTATCGTGTATCTAGGTCTTACTAATTTCTGCAATTTGACAAAATACACATTAGCGGCGTTTAAGTAATCTAAATTTTTACCAAAGTTGGTTGATCTGTATTCACAATCCAAGCTAACATAGCTGCTTGTCCTTTGCCAGTAGGAATCCAAGCTCACTCTTTTTCTATTTATGGAAGATATGGAAACGTTTTAAAAACCAAAATAAATTTATCAAAAGAATATCTTATTGATAATGTGCAACTTATACGTCAGGTGTTGAAAGTTTGGTTAAATGTCACAACAAGCACTGCATAGTACTGCATAATGAAGTACCCTTGATATATATACATATATTATATTTTAAAAATAATTGAATTGTAACTAAGGTTGCACCTTAACTTCCACTTGGGTACTAACCGAAGCCCCAACCCCGCTATTAGCTGCTCATAGATACACACTCGCCTGATGTCTGTCAGCCTGCTCGATTGCATACTCGCTTTCTCCAAGCGGCTGTTCCCCATTTGGCATCATGTAACTTAATCTAATCCAGATTATGCCAGGTATTGGATTTCCGGTACCGTGGCACTGTAAAGCAATTAATTTAAATATAGATAATAGTACGTGACTGGGTTCACTACGAAATATTTCCAACTGAAGCCTTTGAAAGATTTCCATCTGTTTAAACTTACTTAGCCCTTCTACTGTGTGGTTTTGCTCTAACGGCGTGGAAGTGCTACACTGGCACACAAATTCCCCTACATCCTGTGGTCTCACCCGTTTTATTTCTAGATCATAACCTTTCATAATCCTGATTCGTTTGTCCATGGTTTTTGCACTTTCAAGGAACTGGAGGTAAACACAAATGCACCGCGTTTTCCCAGCAGCACGTATGGTTCTAATGGCATTACATTTACTCTGATTTATTTACCTTTTTTATTAAAACTCATAAGATTTTATAGACATACCCAAACACTCCACTTGACAAGAAAGACGCACAGAGTCGAATACCACAACGCATAGATTCTCAGGTTTTCATTTAAACTGGGTAAGATCCTTTTTAGAAATTGGTATGTTATCGCCCTCTTCACCACAAACTGCAACAACAATATTATTTTGAATTGATGTAAAAACATCATGCATTCTACGTTTCCCGGTTTTTGGAAAATATGCGCAAAATAAACTGTCCTTTGCAATCTGCTGTTGTTTTTGTGGCTTCATAAATAGTGTTTTCCTATTTATAAATTATAATAAATTTTATATGGAAGCATATGGCGCTTCTAAATGGTTTATTACTGCAACTGACCCACTTATTTAATGACTGAAATATATTGTAACGTTAATGTGGTTTACATTGTAGCAATGTAGCAGGGAAGAAATATATCAAAAGTATTTTTTGCAAGGAAATAAGAAAAAAAACAAACGGTGTTGAAAACGATTTCTGTTGTTGTTTTAAAGTGTAGTGGATTTTGGTAGTTTTGTACTAGTTTGGTTGTGAAAAGTGCACCACCGGATTTTGACTGCTTAGCAATGGTTGTAGGTTGGTTAGTTTGTTGAGACTATTCAGATAATTGTTTTTGTTTGGAAGTCATATACTACGGACTGTCAATGTTTTTATTTTAGGAATTTGTGCTGATTTTAAAATGTAGCAATTTTACGCCAAATGGTTATAATTTTTGACCAAAATTAAAATGCACAAACTTATAGATTATCTGAACTCAGAGTTTGCACAGTGATTGTTTTGCAATGTATTATTAAGTATCCATCTGAAAGTTCTAAAAAACAACCCTAACGTATTTTGAGCCTTTTGGAATCGAAAATCAAGCTTCAAGTACCTTCAAAGCAAACTTACTATACGATGTAAAGCACCACAATACAAATGACAAGGAAAACTCTCCCGCTCCACGCTAACCTCAACAAAGCAATTTCTTTTACCACTTGCGTTATGTTGCTTTCTTTATTGTAAATGGAACACGCGTCCAGTTATTTTAATGCCAAAACACGGCCAGTCTTTTTCGCCAGGATAGTAGCAATTGCCAGTTGAAGACAAATATGTGGATGTAAACAAAGTGAAAAATGGAGTTTGAAAAGTGTATAATGTTGCAGTAGTGGGGATTATATATGTTACGAAATACGTTTGAAAAACACTAGAATTCAGGATAAAAGATTCTCAAAGTGACGGCTGTGCTGACCTGATTTATTTTGGGAATGCGAATGGCTGAACTTGCAATGGAGTTTTATAAGTGTAAGACATCTAAACTAAGGTTGGCGTCTGTTTGTTATTGCAAAACAGTAAAATGTAGGTAATTAATTAAGTTGGCAGCGTTTTTATTGTGACTCTGTGAAGTAATAGTAGCAAATTATCCTCATTTTGAAAACAAAAAGCTTAAAAATTGCATGCACGTTAATACTAATGCATAATAATTAAAAGCATAAATTTAAATCAAATTTCGACTAGATTTCTGCAAATATATTTTTAAAAATTATGCTCTAACCTGATCGGAAATTTCGTACAATCCAAAACGCGATTATTACCACAAACAGATTTCCTTGATATCCGAACATATTTTTAGCTCAATATGTTATCATCTAAGTTTAAAATTAAAATCCTAATTAACCCCACCATAAATTACAGTATTGGCTAGTTCGATTTCCTCAAGAACAAAGAAGTTGCTTCACTGTTTCAATGGTTTAGACACAAAATTCACAAAGCTCATTTTCAAAACAAATACGTAAATCATCGTTAAATACATAAATATTATGCATGAGAACTTTAAAATTTCAACTTTGCGTAAAAAATAACTCACTACTGCGAAACTTTCATTCCACTTAGCGTTTTCACAAAACAAAATTCAAATTGGATCTACATCAGATCATTCAACGTTCTTAATTTATTTGTGCAATTATATTTGTAATAATAAAACCTATCACAAATGCAAAATTTTGAAAACTGTATTGTGTTTTTTTATAAAAACCTAAAACAAACAGTTTTCGTCGAACACACGTCCAACTCTCACATAATGTAATGTGAGCGCATACGTATGTACGGTAAAAAGAATCCTGTTAACAGTGGAAACCTTACCTGATCTGAATATTCTAAATCTTCATGTACATGATTTCAAAGTGCCCATAGCACTCCGGCAAGGCTTCCTTAAACTCTAAACTTTGCAATGCATTGTTACAAGCTCAATAGTGTTGCACATAGCCTAAACCTAACATAACATAAATAACAGTAATTGGACACTACTGTGATGTTTTTTATATTCTGGAAAGTAACGAAAAAACAATATCAATGTTTTACATTTTCACATATGAAATATAACTTCCATTTTAGATAGATACAACAAAAGACTTTACTACAAATTTTGCTATTGCAGGTTCCAATTCTAATATTGCAAACAAGTGCTGTTGAATTTTGAATTTTAATTTCAGTTTATTTTGAACAAAACTAATTTGGAATAGAGTTTATAGAATGGAATATACAACTTCATAATGACAAATCAACAGGTTTATAAAAATAGTTTACTAGAACGTTTCTCCAAAAAAAGAGAACAAATGTTACACCGGACTTTTCAATAAAAACTCCATCAGTACACACGTCCAACTGCCACAAACGCCAAAGCAAAACTGAAGTTCCAGCAACGCCCACAGTTTCCCATTCTGTTCAGACATGCACTTGGCAACGCACACCACGTTTTCTACTTGCAGTTTGTGCACTGTACTGCATTTTTACAGGGCTTTATGCTTTGGCTTATAGTTTTCGTTCCAGTTTTCACCAAAGGAAAAAAACAATGAATTCCTTAAGTTTACAACCTAAACCTTTACTATATGTGAATTCCCAATCGCTAAATTTCTAAGGGGATGAGAACCTATAATCTCAAGAATTAGTTTGCAATAAACACGTGCCTTCCATTACGAATGCACCTACAAAATACCTGATCAAATGTGTTCATAAAAACCACCTTAAAATAAAACCCCATTTCTTTAAATTTTTACAATGTGTCAAAAAGTTTCACATTTACTTTAGAAATAAACTAAAACGTCTAGTGAAAAATCTCTGCAAATAAACTTATTCGCTCTCAAAAACTCTTTTGTTGACTTTCGTTACTGCACAAGTTTCTAGGCATTATTATCTCCTTCAAGTTTTATTCACTGAAGGTATCATTCACTTTCTTGATCATTCCAGCTTAGCTCTGTTTAAAATACCATTATTTATCACACATAAAAAGTAGTGGTTTGCTTCGTCGCTACTAAAACAAACAAAACCAATGCTACAATTATTGCCAGAAATGTCATCTATTTCTCGGAGCATGAATGTTGTGCTATATAGTGCCATATACGCTAATACGCTATCCCCCATTCCATGTGTAACCGCCCAACTTGCCATCAATATTACCTTGAATGGGTTCATTGTCCCATTGTGTGCAGTTACATGCTGTGGTAGTGAAAAATCGATAGAATTTTCACATTTTTTTCGTAGAATTTGCTGATGATGAAAACAAAAAGAGTTCTTTCTCTTGTTTTAAAAACGTTTTAACAGGAAAGTGAAGCATGAGATGGTGAGCGCTTGTTTAAAAAAAGAAATAACTTTTTACCTGTACATTATTGACAACGGATGGTTACACTTTCAAAATAGACGCATAGTCCTTCAGCAAAAGATATTTCAAAATCACATTTGCTGCATTTTAAAGCATCCTAAACTGTCCCCATAAATGTACAACTGTACAAATGTTCAAATTTGTTTTCTACAGATTATGTTTGAAAATGTTAGCATTTTGTCGTTTCCAATTTGTTTACGAGAGTTCAAATGACAAATATTTGTCCCATTTAAACATAAAAACAATCCGATGAAGTTCTTAAAGCTGTCATTGAATCAGATTGAGTCCGCTTAAATAGTTATTCAGCCGTATTATTTTCAGCTTTTTGGTCTGTCTTTACCTTATTGCAAACACACCAAGAAGTCGTAAAGTCACGCGAAAACGTTACTTTACCTTATGTTCTTCAAACCCATTTTGTTCAGACCGCGTATCAACAAACAAGCCTGTAGAGAGTAAAGATGTTCCTTGTTTTTTCTTTCGAATTGCCCAGCCCTCCGTAAATAAGATATGCTTCTAGAACTGGAACCGTTTTCTTTTCTGGTTTGAAAAGGAAAGGAACGTGTGTATTCTCTGGTTTGCTGGACTGTTTAGACATTAACAAAATGCTAACATTTTACCCTTGGCATAAACCGATATATGGAGTTGGAATGCAACATGACATTGTGAATAAGCTCCGCTTTGAATAAAGAGCTTACACGACAACATTCCTGGCAGTTTATTTCATAATATTTTCGTTTGAGTAAACTTGAAAATAAAGTTGGCTTTTTGACAATGCATTTCTTGAACATTCCCGTTTCAACTTTCACATCTACCCATTCGCAATATTCTCGGTTTTCACTTTTTGAAATTAATCTGGGCGTGCTAGTTCACCGTATTAATTTAACCTTTCAAATTTTTAGAACTCCCACGGGTGTTTCTGAAATATAATAAAACTCAGGGAAATTACATGTCCTTACCACTTCTATGATGTGTTTATCAGAGTACATCCCAAACACTCGTAAACAACACAACACGCTAGTATTTACGCCCATTTAGTAAGTTACGGCTCCTCAGGGAAATGGCTCTTAAAGAAGACGTAATTTTGAATTGCAGTAGTAACAACAAAACAAATATATTTTGAGATATGAGTATGTAGACATTCCGTGTGGTTTAGAAAAAAGAAAGTTATGAGAAGGTGTATGCATGTGGTCTAGGTCTTGGTTTTGGCTGGTAAGTAAACAGTGCCAGTTTCCAAGCGCTGCAGAATATAAATAATATCATCCGTAGTTGAGTTTGGTCTACTCGTGAAGAAAATGGAAAAAATTCATAGTTTTAAGACTAAGGTAGAATTTATTTCCTATTTTTTGGATTGGATTGAAGTCATAGTAGAATGGGATGCTTTTCTTCTTGAAATGTTCATGGCATTGCAAATACATTTGCGGGCTTGTATACGTTAATTTTTTAAAAATTATTTTATTTACTTTTACGCCTTGTTTCTGTTCCAGTTTATGTAAGGCTTGTTTATTTATAGGATCTGTTGAACCTACCAATTTGAAAATGAGAATTTTGCAAGGATATCAATTTCATTACTTTCGTCACACATCTTAGTAGACTGTATTGCCAAACCAAAGACCAAAAAACTAAAGTTACTATGCTACTTTTTCATTTGTGTTTAAAATTGTGTTTCAAATTTCAATAACGCTATGTATAATATGGCTCAAATATAAAAACTATTTCCATATTTAGTTGCAACTAAATACAGGTTAGTTTAGTTAGAAAAGAGCATACGAATGCGTTTCATTTGTCAGATAAACTTTTAAAAGTTAATACTTTATTATTAGTTTTGTTGTTACACTATTGTTCTCAAGCAATAACTAGCAATCACGATTCACGATGTTTTATGCAAAAGTTGAAAGCCGCATATGTTGTGTGCTTTTACCAGGCTTTATATAATATCTAGCAGATGTGTTATGTCAGCCATAATGTGTGATCTGTGGGTGATGGTCTAAGACATATTATATCGGATATATCATCGAGTTTTTAGAAAAGCGATTTTATTCAGTACTGCTTTACTTTTGTCAAACCTATCTTTAGAGGAAACGTCTTTTTAGCCTACCAGTAGTTTTTTCCGAACATGGAAATTCTTTTAAATAGGTCGGCGACGCAATCTCGGGAAACCCGAGTTTTTATTAAATCCGGAGTTTCTAAAAACCCAAAATTTCAAAAAATCCCGAGTTTGACCTTTAAAATCCTGAGTTTGCCCTAAAATACAAAGGGTGATTACTCTTATTTTAGACAGTACAAACTAAAGGTTTTTAAAATTAAGTTTTCTCCGATGAATTGTTTTTCTATGCTCTACTTGATCTCCGTTCGATGCTCTAATAGCTCGACATCTTCTTTTGCAAGCGCTCATGGCTTCTGAGGTCATTTCCGGGGAAACTTTCGACCATTCCTGCTGCATGACTTTCCATAGACCGTCCAACGTGGTGGAACGTCTGGGAAAAAAGCTTCTGTTTTAAGAAGCCAAATCCAAAAGAGTCCATTGGGGAAGCATCCGGAGACTTAATGGGAATATCTTCTTTCCTTATGATGGTTATTCCCAGTCTGGAACGTAAATCTTCGTACAGGCGTCTGCAGTTCTTCTTCGGGTTATCACGGTGGGTGGGTTTCAGAGCGTGAAGTATCCTCTTCCTGCTAACTTGCTTCTGCAAATTTTCTTTAATGACTTGGCGTAAAGTTCCTTGAGACACTTGACAACGTTTTGCCATTTCTGTTTGGGGCGGGGGATTTTCCTTGGATGTCAAACCGTCAACCTTAGCAATCAAGGCTTTTGTCCGAGCTTTGTATGGCTGTTTTCTGGGAGGTCTGGGGACACCTGCTGCTTTGGCTTCTCTTCTTTTTCCACTTCCGTTAATTATGTTGAAGATCGTTGCATCTGCTAGAGTCATTTCCGAGGCCCCTTGCGTGTTTCAAAATGTCCTTTGGGGTCACTGCAGTGCTGGAAAGTGCCTGGACGGTTGTTTGACACTCGGCAGTGATTTTCTTTGGCATTTTAAAGCTTATCAAGCAGCTAAAGCACTGAATAGAAAGCAAAAACCCTGATTTACTACATATGCAAAGCTCACACCTTAAATAATCACAATATATTAATTAAATCAATTTAACTATTGTCTAAAATAGGAGTAATCACCCTCAGTAATCTCGAGTTTGCCCTAAAAAACCCGAGTTTGCCCTAAACAAACCCGAGTTTTCCCTAAAAAATCTCGAGTTTAACCTAAATATCCCGAGTTTTGAAAAAAAATCCTCCATTCCGAGGGGTACCTGAAACTAAAAAAATCCCGAGTTTCTGTTTCTAAAAAATGACTCGGGATCTGGCCAAAAAATCCCGGCGACGCCGCCGCCGAGTCGGAATATAATTTCCACGTCCGCTTTTTTCATATTGCATAAAACATACACAAAACGTGTTTGATACAACAACTAAATATATAGTTTGTTTGGCACATGTTCCACAATATTCAAAATCGTATAAGCTTGTTATCATTAGTAACACACCGGGGCATCTTCGGTCTTACTTTACAAGATTTCCGGGCAAAGCGGTACAAACGCAGATGGTTCTTTTTCCACTTTCACTTTTGAACATTCTTCCAAAATCGGAATACACGCTTGGTAATGTTCGTATATCTGGTAGGAAAAAGCGAAAACGGTGGGATGATGAAATCAGAAAAACGTGCGTTTGAGTACACTTTGGTTTAAAAATATTGTCCTTCTGATATCACACCGTGTTTGGGAGCTTCATGTCATGAAATTTTCCATCCACTGCTATTATGTGTGTGTATTTAATCGTTTGACTCTTGTGAACTTTCATACGTCTGTACGTTTGCAGCTGTAAACTGGAAACCATGAACTCCATGTTGCGTACACGTGCAATTTAAGCTTGAATCTTCCTTTATTGCAATTCTTGCGCATTGTAATTACACAATCTTATAGTTATCTTTTACATTATAAAACACTTTCGACTACTATTTATCTCTAATCCGTTTGCAATTGTACAAAAAAATTCAAACATTTTAAATTTCGAATTCCTTTCAAACTCGAAGCTTTTTAGAGTACACCCTTTTCTAAATGAACTAATTTTCTCATTGATACAAAAATGTATTTACAAAGTGGACGTTTTGGCTGACTGTCAAGTTCATATTTCAAGGTTGACTAGTAATCCAGAAAACATGGTAAAATACAAAATTTCAAAAAAACTGACGGAAAATAGAAAATGTAGGATGGAAATATCAAAGAGGAAATGTGACGGATGCCACCAGCATGTCTCGTACTTCGAAGTCTGCAAAAATGTATGGAAAATACGGCATGAGGTGGAATAGTTAGCATATAAACCAATGTTGGACTTTTAACTCACCTGAAACAACGTTCTCTTGTGGCGATGCCTAAAATGGATATTTATCTGAAATATTTTAGATGAAAAATACCTTGAGCGCATATTCGTGGAAAAATATTTGAAAGTGATAAATACTCTTTTTACCTGTATTACTTGTATTAAACTGAAATTAAGCAGAGGGCTGTCCCCATCCATATTTGTTTCTTGCAGTGACCCTGGCCTCACAAATAACGCCCAGCTTCAGATTTTTATTCCGATAGAATTTCCCTTTTATCACCGATTTAGCTGGAGTAGTGTTTTTTGTGCTGTTGCATTTCTTTCCTGATAACTACTCGTTTCTCCGGGAGCTGCAGGAAGCACCACGTCTAGCCAGTATTTTCATGCGTATTATTTATGTGCTGTCTTATGTAGTTCAGACGATACTCGCCAATCACCCATGCTCAACACATCTATGCAATAATATAGTATGCAATTTAAATAAAAAGTTTTTTTAGGTGTTTAAGCCATTCAATTTTCTTAACCAGAGTTGGTGGGTCTGAGTGCACAGTAATACACAATTTTTGAATTGACGTAAAAACCTATTGCAATTGCTATACCATGTGCTTTACTTTTCCCCTCGTTTTCAGAAACACCTACAAAATAAACTGATCCCTGCAGTTGTGTTTGTTGCTGCAGATTCACTGTCTTGCTGTAATTTTACAGTATTTATTTTCATACTCTGAGACTACAGGACATACGTAGCATTTTTTCAACAAGGACAGCATTTCATATTTCACTCATTCACTATCTTCAATAAATGTTATATAGAAAACATATTATGGAATTCTAAATGCGTTTTTTGAGCAACTGGCCCATTTCTTTAGAGCAGAAATGAAAATGTTTGCTGCTACACACCACTTGCACTGTTTACTTTGTAATGATGTAGCAGATAGAAAATAAATCAAAAGTTTTTTTTTGCATTTAAATAGAAACGAAAGATGTCAAGAACGATTTCTGTTGCTTTTGTTATGTGTAGTGGGTAGCGGATTCTGCCTGTTTGGCAAGATTTTTGTTTTCAAAAGTGCAGTAGTGCTAAAGAATATTTGACAGCAGTATTTGTAGCTATATTATAGGTAATAGTTTTTCTTTAGATGTTTATAGAAGAGTATATATCGCAAATAGTTACTCAAAGGTAATTAAATTTGCTGACTTTCGTTATGTTTACGATAAAGCATGAGAATTCTAACAGTTCAAGAGGTTAAAATGATACGGTGAACTATCACGCTTGGCAAGTCGGTGGTTTTGTAGATAAAAAGTTAGTATTCAACAAGAGCTTAAGCGCGACACCCAAAATTGCACTGTTCAAACAGCAATTTTTCTTTTCAATTTTACTCAAAAGAAAACGCTAAGAACTGTCTCGAATGGTATTTTTAAACCTGTCTTATTGAGAGCTTGGCTTATTTACATTGTTATGTTATATTCTGATTCCGTAGCATATGCCTGAGGTAAAATGTTTGCATTCTGTAAATGTCTAAACATATAAGCAGAACATTCAGCACATGTGATTTTCACGTACTTATCCCACCCGAAAATGAAACATTTCCAGTTCAAGAATATGTATCTTATTTACGGTAGGCTGAGCATTTTGAAAGGAAACAAGGAAGTTCTTAACTTTCCCCGAGGTTGTTTGTTGGAACCTATTTGAGCAAATTATGTTCAAGGGCATTAGGTAAGGTAAACTACGGTTTCCGCCAAGATTTGTGGCTTTACAGAAATCTTGTTTTTGAGTTAAATATTTACTGTTATTGAAGCCGTCATATGTTTTCATCATTACTGATGCCATACTTGGTTTAGAGGGCTATGACTTGGCATGGACCCTTTCCTTAAGACCTGCCATCCGCACGTAGTTAAGGTTTGAAAATTTGAGAAGGTTGATTTTTGGGTGGTCCCTATCGCAAATAGTTACTCTTTACCGCTTTTATGGCGCTGTTACCAAAGTACATCCCACACCCTCGTAAACAACACAACACGCTTATATTTACGCCTATTTGGTGAATTATGACTCTCAAGAGGAAAATGGCTGTAGAAGAGAAAGAAGTTATTATTGTGAAATGCAGTAGTAACAATAAAAAAATATGGCTTGGATATGAGCACAAAGTGAAATGTGTGTTGTTTGATACAAAGAAAGTTTGAATAAGTAACATGTGTGTGGTCTCGGTCTTTTGGTTTAGTAGATAAACAAAGAGTTTCCAAGCGCAGCAGGATGTAAATAATATCATCTGTTTTTTGAGTTTCACTGTTTTGTAAAGAAAATGAAAACATATTGCTTCAAATTATGGCTGATTTCGTTTCAATTTGGTTCAGCTCATGGCACCTTTAAAGTACATGCGTGCTTTTCTTCCTAAAATATTTATATCGATGTAAACATATTAGGCGGGTTTATTTATTTTAGACATTTTAAATACGATAATTTTTACGCCATTTTTTTCAACGATTTTGTAACAATTTTTAACATAAATTTAATGATTAGTAAGTTTTATAGTCACAAATTAGATGTCAAGGAATAGACTAGCCTTACTGGTATTTACATGAGAATGTTGAAAGCCGCGTACGTTTTCTTTTCACCAAATTGTTTGAAAAAGCTAACAGATCAGATCCAGTATTTCTTGAAATTGTTACCTGTGCATACTTCTGTAACATATTGTATGTCCGAAGTCGCAACGAGTTTATAAATACAAATTATTATTTTTATATAAGACCTGTTTACTTGCGTCATAGTTGTCTTCAGAAGAAACTGATTTCCAGTTAACCAGTACTCTTTTCCGGGTTGCTTATGTATATGCACGTTACGCAGTTCTTGTTTCGGTTCATAATGAGGCAAACAAAACGTGTTTGATAAAATAACCACTATTTTTGTCTGCCGCATCTTCCATTTTATGACATTCTGGACGCTACTAGCTCGTTATCATTATTATTGTCCCGGGGCATCTTTTTTATCCCTTTACACGTTTTCGGTGCAAAATGGTAGAAAGGCAGTAAAGATCAACACGTCTTCTTCCACTTTTATTGTTGAACACTCGCTTTAAAGAAAGTTGAAAACCGACTACCAGAGATACCTAATGCAAACAAGATGCTCTCAGAACCCGTTGGTTCAATTATTCAGCCTTGTGTAAATAATAAACGCTCTATGATATTCAAACCATGTACTCCGATAAAAGCTTGAAAAATGTGTAGGCACGTGCACATCACCAAAATAGGCGTTAAATACCCATTTATACGAAACCTTACGTGTTTGCATTACATTTTGCTGAACGAAGATTGTTTTAACACTAACAAACGTTTCTAGCGTACTACCGGTGCGATTTAAATTGCCATGTGCCTCAGGCCGCATGTTGAGCCGAAACTATGATGTTTTATCGATTCAGAAAATAAATTGGAAAATATTGCAACATTTCACTGGAAAAAAACGAGCGCCCCTGGAAAAAACTTTTTCTTCCCGGTATCCAGGTGTATTCAAAAATTTTCCCTGTGAACACAATTTAAAATTTCCCGCTAGACATATAATGTCATGACACGTTCCCACGAGCTGATTATAAAACAGGCAGAGTAGACTTATTACATTTTGGCAGAATTTTGGACGCACTTTATAGAAAAATTTTGTGTAGTGAAACGATTTTGCAAAACAATGAAAAGAAATTGTTAAATAGTGCAACAGCTTTGTAAAATAGTAAACATAAATTAATTATTAAAATTGCAAAGTTTTCAAAAAGGATGAAAAATGTGCTTTGAAGAGAAATGGAAAATTCTGGTTTTAAAACGAGAACATTTGAAATTTTTATACTAAATCATTTATTTTAAATCATGGACATTAACGACAAGGCAACGGGGAAAATTTTGTTTGAAAATCTCATAAGACTGGATAAGTATTCTAATAAAACGGATCAATCATGCATAAAACTCGAAAAGGTTTTTATGAAGCTGGGAAAACTGTATTAAACCCGAACATTTTTGTGTGAACATGGGAAATTTTCGTATGAAAATCGAAACATTTTTGTGTGAACTTGGGAAATTTTCGTATGAAAATCGGAAAATTTTCAATGAAACATGGATTTTAATAAATTAAATCTGGATTTTTCCGAAACTAGGAATAAATTTGGGAAAATTTTGTATACGTCTGGGAAGAGTGTTGTATAAATCTGAGATTTTTTATGAAACTCGGAAATTTTTGTTTAAAAACTGGTAAAACTGTTTTTGTGCAAAGTTAGGGAAATACTTGTACCAAACAGAAAGTTTTGCTCAAAAGCGAGAACATTCCAGTGCCAATTTTAAATCGTAAAACTATTAATTTAGTTATTCAAAGATATCTTACAAAATCGGGAAACCTTATGAAGTGTCGGGAAATTTTTGAACATTTCCTTCCTAATTTGTTATGTTACTTCAGATTCCAGTTTCCCTGCCGTTTCCTTCCATTCTTTTTCTTCCCAATTCTCTTCCTTACCTTTTCTTTCATCCCTTTGCTTTTCCTTCGCTTTCCTTTTCCTTCCCTATCCTTTTCCTCCCTTTTCCTTCCCTTCCTTTTCCTTCGGCTCGAAATTTCCCGGTATCCTAGATACCAGGGTACCGAGTTTTTCCCAGCGGCGAAAACGAGGTTTACCATTAATGTTATACATCATATTTACCTTATATCCAGTTACAGAACACGTGCCAAAATTGCAAAAGTGAAACATTGAAGATAGAAATGTCTGAAATATCCCTGACTCAATGTGTGCTCACCAAAATAAATTTTAAGCATTGAACTGAAAAAGAAAGCGAACAAGATAAAAGCAAATATTTGCTGGTGCTTAGGTTCTTATGTCACGTAGCTAATCTACTGTAAATTGAAGGGAACTTAAGACGTGCTAAAAGTCTCTTCAGTTTGACTTTGTGTCCGTGAGCTTCATATAATATTCAAATACGCTAAGAAGCTTACATCTATAAGTACTTCCGCAGCTATTTGATGTGTGCATATATATTATAAAATGGTAAGTGCAGATGGAACGTGGATAGCAATTATGAGTACAAGACACAATAAAAACCGTTTGGTTTGATGTAACGACCATATTCCTTACCGTGTGTATGCATCAAAGCGTATTTGTGATTTCGTCCTGTGCTTTGTACTGTGTCAGATACATTCCATGACTGTGGAAATATGCGACCCTAATAAAACTGACATGAAAGTCAGTTGTCTACTGTACATCTTCCCGTTTCTGTTTAAAATTGCGAAACGTAGTAGCAAATGGAAAATATGGTGTATATAATGCTGAGCAATTTTAAATGAAAACTATTTCTATAGAAGTGCAACGTTGCACTGTTCTATTTTTTTATTTTTTGTTTTGAAAACACATCAATCTAGTATATTGAAATCAGTCAAAACTGTTTTAATTACTTTTGTGTTACATATTACTTTCCTTTCAAACCTTACTGATCTAAAAAACGATTGAAAAAATTTCCGGGAAAAGATGACACTGCACAAAAAGTTTATCCGAAATTTTCCATTTCACTGTTATTAACACAAAACAAAATGCTGAACTCATAACTTCAAAAATGTAGAATTAATAAAGCACCCATACCTGCTAAACAATATATCCAATATTTATCAAGTTAAAGGCACTGTTCCACTAAAATAAATATTTTGTTTACTTTTCTCCTGTTTCACTTTCCCAACATTTCCAAGAGTAACAAATTCCAAAATTCAAGTGCATGCACAATTTCAAAACTCACTCGATTACTATTCTAAATCAAATGCCATTGTACAAATCAAATTTGCACGTATTTAAAACTACCGTATTACCTTTTCAACTAGTTCTAGAATATGGCCTTTTCTAAGAAACTTATTTTTCAAATTTATACAAAAATATTTTTAGTTGTAAAAATATTGGAAATGTATTAGTGCAGTGGACTTCAGTCTGACTGTCAAGTTTCTTTTTAAATCTTGACTAATAAGCAATAAAAATATTTTTTAAAAACTGACAAAGGTGAAAATGTAGGATAGAAACAGCAAAGATGAAGTCAACTTATGGGATGTCGCCCGCTTGTTTCGCACTTTCGGTTCTGCAAAAATGTTGCAAGATGCATAATATTTGCAAAACTATATAATTTCTAGGTATACTACCTCAATGAGCACCTCCTGTGACGGTGCTTCAAACGGATATTCATCTAAAAATTAAAATGAATATGAGCGCACTCGTCAAAGCAAAATCTTTGCAAGCCATAAACACTCCGTTTTTAGGCGTCATCCATTATTGACATCACTTTTAGGGATCGGTGGGTCACTCGGGTCAAGATGTTAAGTGCCCTATCCTCTAATGTTAAAGAATAGTGAAAAGGGTCAGTGGGTCACTCGAAAAATCGGTTTTTTAAAGTGACGTCAATAGTGGACAACGCATTACCTGTATTTTTGGTATTAAACTGAAATAAATCAGAATGCTATCCTCATCCATATTTTTTAGACCCTGGTCTCATAAAGAACTCCCGGCTCCAGATTTTTAATCCTATAGGATTTTATCACCGAGTTCGCCGAAGTAGTGTTTCTTCGTACTATTGCGTTTATATCCTGTTAACTACTCGTATCATCGGTAGCCGCAAGAAGCACAACGTCTAACCACGGCCCAGCATTTTCATGCGTATTATTTATGTGCTTACTTCTGTAGCTCAGACAATACTCGTCAATTGCCGAGAAAGCTTCTAATGACTAAGTGATATTGAAAGAGTTACATAAGCGGCCTACGGGATCGCTTCGAAACATAGCACGATTGGGCTTCCCTGTGAATTGGATTTGCCTGGCAGTACGGCCAAGTTTGTTGTAGCCTTCACACGAAAAGTTTTCAAGGTCGGAGTGTTGCACTTTGCGAGTTTTGAAGGAGTAACAAAAACCACGTTGTTCCATTAACAATCAATAAATCCGTGTCCAGAATCATGGTATCGGGTAACCATTTTATTTTCTTAGATGAAAAACAAAGGAAACACAATTAACAATACAATTGAGTAATTATTTCAGTTTCGCCAATCACTAAATCTAAGGTATCAAACAATCAATATACCTAAGTAGCATCAAATTCGGTATATACGCAACAACAACGTTAAAACGTTTAGGTCAATAAATTCTCTTACCAAAGTTGGTGGATCTGAGTGCACAATAGAAGCTGGAATAGCGTCTTGTTCTTCGCCAGCATGAAATCAAGTTCGTTCACTTCTGTTTCAGGAGGATCTGAAATCGTTTTGTACCAAATTAAAAATTTCCCAATTTGTTGTGTAATTTGTTTAGCAGACCAAAACTTCAGACTCCAGTGCAAGTTTCATTTTAAAATAAATTGAATTGATATATTTACACTGAACTTTAACTTCCATAGTTGTGAACTGGAACCCCCAACACCGGTATTTGCCGTGTACACATACGCTCCCGCTTGACGTCTATCCATTCTTTCAATCAAATACTCGCTTTCTCCGAACCGACAGTTCTCCATTTGGCAACCATGCTATTCAATCTAGTCCAAATTATACTAGGCACAGGATTGCTCGTGCCGTGACAATCTAGAGTCACTTTTTCTCCATTTGATAGCAGGAAGTGACTTGGCTTATTTCGGACGGTTAAAGGAACTAAATAATTTGTTTGTAGAACTTTATAAAAAAATCACGTAACTATGATGCACATTTTTCGGATCTGTTGGATTTTACTTAACACTTCTAAAATATGTTTGCTCCTCCGGCGTGAAAGTACGACACACATACACCTTGGCATACTGTGGTCGTACCCTTTTGATTTCTAGGTCATACCAATTCAGAGTTTTTGTGGCTGAAAGGAGACACTGTTTTGTTGTAATTCCTTGTCTAGAACCTAGCCAATTTTTTTGCAACAGGAGCAGCAGCAACATCCAATATCTAACGTATTCACTATGTTCAATAAATTGTATATAGGAAACATACGGCGCTTTGGAATTCTTTAGTAGTGCAACTGACCCATTTATTTCTGGCGTAAATGTTTGCAACAATATTGCTGTTTACATTGTAGCCTTGAAGCAGCAAAGAAATAACTCAAATGTTTTTTGTAAACACATAAAAACAAAAGTTTTGCCATTTTGGACCTATTTTTGACGTCAAAACTGAAGTAGTGCTAAACACTGTTTGGCAGTAGAATTTGTTGCGACTTTTGTTTGGATAATTGTTGTTCTTTGGAAGTATTACGTTACATATTGCAGAGCAAAATGTTGGCTGTTTTTGCGATGGAGTTGTATGTTGTAACTGTGAGACGAAGTGACTATACGCCAAAAATTATACATTATTTTTAGTTTTCTTCCAAAATACTTTAAATATTGTTGCTGCAATTTTTTTGTTTGAAAATCGATCTTACAATTGGAAAATGGGTCGTATTCCATACAGTCTTAAATCAGAAAAAAAGTATGTTTGGCTTCATGCAGTCTCAAAGTAAATTTACTTTTTATGAAAAGCACCACAACAAAAATGTCAAGGGAAATTTTCCAGCTCCAAGCTAACCTCAACAAAGCAATTTCCTTTACAGTTGGTATGTTGTTGCCTTTCTTTTCTGAAACTGTAACACACATCTAGTTCTTCTTATGCCAAAACACGTCCACTCTATGTGTCAGGAGAGTAACAAACGCCAGTTAAAAATAAATGTGTGGATGTGGAAGGAGTGAAAAATAGACTTGGCAAAGTGTCTTATGATGCAGTATTAGGGATAGCGTATGTTACGGAGTGTCTAAATTGGGACCAGAGTTCATGGAGAAATTGTCTGGGTCTGGGAGTGATGGTTGCGGTGACCTGATTTATATTTGGAATGCGTAAAATTGCATTGGGAATTTTCTAGGGTAGCGAATCTAAACTGAGGTTGGACCCTGTTTGTTAGTGCAAAATGTTTTGGCAGCTGTATAAATTGGCAACTTTTTTAGTGTGCCTTTTAAAATTACAGTAGGAATTATTCTAATTAATGCAATTTACAAAATATCTCTTTAAAAAAATTAGGAAAAATTAATTTGCCAAAAAACCGCAATTTTTTGGAAATATTTTGAAATACTTATACGCACTGTAAAGGCTACATGTCGCTGACTATTATAATGATTTGTTACTGTACAAAGTTTTCTCTGTACTATTTGCAGTTTCATTCTCCTCCAACAAGCAACAAAGATTTCCATTCACGTTCACGTTCCCTATCAATTCAGCTTAGATCTGAATAGGTTGATTATTATACATAAAAAATAATGGTGCGTTTCTTCTTCTTGAACTTCAACAATCCAGTCCTAGTAATAATACCAGAAATGTCATTTACGTCCAGGAATACCAAGCTTGAGCTACATAGTGCTGATACGCTATCTTCATTGTGTAACGGTCTAACTTACTATCAGTATTATCTTGAACGGGTTCTTTGTCCCATTGTGTGCAGTTACAAGCTAGTCAAGAGCGGTAGTGGAAAATCGATAGGATTGTCTCGACTTTTCTTCCTTGAGTTTGCTGAAGTTGAAAACAGCAAGAGTTCCTGTATGTTTTTCCAACTTGTCAACTGGAAAGGAAACGTGTGATGGCAGGAGCATGTTCTGAAATAGACATAAAATTTCTTATATCCAGCGTTTTGACCACGGATGGTTTCATTTTCAAAAAAATGTAATAGAATTTCAGCAAAAATTTTTTTAAAAAAATTGGGCTACTTTTTGAAACAAAGTAGAATGGCTCCTCTAATGTACTATTTTACAAATGTTCAATTTTGCTTTCCTTTGATACCAATTATGTACGAAAAATTATAAAATGTGTTTAAAAGAGTTCAAATATCTCAAAAGTCTGTTCCATTTAAATCTATATACAATCCGATCACGTTCCTATACAATTCAATATGACGGTTTCAATCCGTGCAAATCGTAATTGTGTAACAAACAAAAACAATATTGTATTTAGTTCTCATGTCGGTCATAAAACACTTTGCATATATTTTAGGGAAGGAGTAAACCCACGGGGAAACGGTAGTTTACCGTTTACCTAATGTCCTTCACGGCTGCTTGGTTCAATATCTAGTTTGAACAAACAAGGCAAGAGAAGGTTGAAAAATTCAAAATGCTTATTGTACAGTAAATAGAATCTTGTTTCTTGAACTTGAACCGTTTTCTTTTCTGGTTTGAAAAGGAAGAAATAGGCACGTATGCTTTTTCTATTCTGCTTGTACGTTTAGGCATTCACCAAATGCAAACATTTCACTTAAGGCATAAACTTGCGTACAAATTTGGAATGTGGATAATAATACAAACATGCTGAGCTTTCAATAAAACAAGCTTACATGACAACATTCTTGTCAGTTTGTTTCTTACTGTTTTTGTCTGAGAAAACTTTAAAAGAAAAAAATGCTCTACCCTTTTTGCAAAATTTTCGTTTTTTCAGCACTTCTGTAACTAGTCTGGGCGTGATAGTTCAACGTATTAATTTCACCTTTTAAATTATTAGAAAACCCATGGCTGCATGATGATGCGAAGAAAGTTTTTACCGCTTTTATGACGCTTTTATTAGAGTACATTCCACAAACCCGAGTAAATAAAACAACAGGCAGGTACTTACGCCCACTTGATGAATTATGAGTCCTAAGGCGGAAGTGGTTCTAAAAAAAGAAGTCGTTATTGTAAAGAGCAGTACTGGCAATAAAACAAGTGGAGTTTGGGATGTCAGTCTGGAGACCTTACGGGCTATTTAAAAAAGAGAAAGTTAAGTTCCACCAAATTTAACTTCACGCCTTGTTTGATTTTAAGTAATAGTGTTTTGTAAGGATCTGTTGAACCTATCAGTTTAAAAATTGATCATTTTACAAGGTTATCAATTGCGTTTGTAACACTCATAGGTACATTATATTGCCAGTTTTATCATCAAAACGAGGCAAAGTTACTCTGCTATTATTTCATTACTACTTAAAATTTAGTTATTTCAAATTTCAATTTTATTATGGCTATGTTTAATATAATAGATGAAAAACAAAAATTATTTTCTTGCTGCATTAACAACAGAGCATTAGTACGGCGTTATTATTGTCAAATTAACTTTTAGTATTTATTTTTAATATTAATTATATTGTCGCAATATTGTCAAGCAATAACTAGCAATTACAGTGTTCTATGAAAAAGTTGAAAGCCACTGAATACTTGTTCTTCTCGCCAAATTAAATATAATAACTTGCAGATCGTATATGCTTTTCGACTGCATGATTCCTAAATAATCAAATATTGTAAAGGGTAAGAAAAAACCGTTATTTTATTCAGAATTGCTTTAATTGCGTCCTAGCTATCTACAGAAGAAGCTGATCTTCAGCCGGCCAGTACCCTTTTCCATATTGTATTTTTGCACGTTGCGCACACTTTATTTTTCGCTTATAAAGAAGCAAACAAACACTAACCATTCTGTCTTGCAAATTTTCCACTTTACGCCATTCAGGATGCTACAAGCTCGTTATCATTAGTATCGTCCCTGGGCAATTTTGGTCTCACTTTACAAGCTTTCCGTGCGAAACTGTACAAAAGCAGCAAAAATCGATACGTGCTATTCCATGTTTACTTTTGAACCTAATATCATTATGTTTTATAATAAAGACATTTGAAAGTGGAAGATGAAATTACAAAGACGTAAATATGAGTACATTTTCATTTGTAAACAATAGTTTTATTATTGCATGGCTTACTTTGAACATATAGTGTGAGGCGCGCAACCGTCACGTCATTAAAATTATTATGTCAATATGCTGAAGTCTTGTGAAATTCCATACGGTTTTATTTTCACGGCCGTGAACAAAAACTGAAAACGTGTTCTAAACTTTGAATACGAATGCAGCCTATCGTTTTCTGAGATATCTGGAGAAACTTGAAATCGCGCTGAGATACTTAATGCAAACTAGAAACTTTCAGAACTCCTTTAACATTCATCCGTTACTTCAATTATTTATTCAGCTTAATGTAAATAATAAATGAGTCTTAAAATTCAAACCATGTAGTTAGGTAAAAGTTTGGAATATGAGAAGGCACGTGCACACCACCAAAAAAGGTGATAAATGCCCGTTTATACGCAAACTTACCTGTTCGAATTACTATTACACATCTAACGATGTTTCACGCTACAAATAATTCCAGCATACTATCAATCAGCACGACTTAAATAAATATCGTGCTGCTGGCAACATGCAGAGCAGAAGGGGTGATGTTTTATCGATTTGTAAGATGAAATGCAAAATATTCCAACATTTCACTGGAGAAGAAAACGTAGTTTACTACAAATGCGTTATGTATTTAGTTTTTAAATTATAACTTGCTTCACGAACTTGTGCCAAAGTTTACAAAATTGAAAGATAAGAATATGTAGAAGATCACTGGTTTAATGTGTACTCACCTGTTTAAACTGCTTAGGAATAAATTGTAAGCACTGAACTGAAAGAGAAAGGCAACTGGGTAAAACCAAATATTTGTAGATGCTAATATTCATATATTGTGTAAAACGAATGCATGACTTGAATGTTTAATAATGTTTCCATTAATACCATTTCTGCGTTGTTGTAAATGTTTTTAAAAATGGTGAGAAAATTGCAACACGAAGCGAATTCTTTGGAAATTTTCCCGTAATGGAGCTTGATGTTTTTCTTGAGGAAATTAAAACCGTAACGGTTTTGGCATTAGATTGCTGGACAAAACAGTCAAGAAGCTAAACACTGCATTGAAATAAAATTCACTTTACTTTAACATGAAGATGACATTTTGACTGAAAGTAATGTACTGTGAGCTTAAATGGTACAGAATTATGTGCCAAAACTATTTTAACTTAAATTTAAGTTTTTTTGGTTTGACATATTTAAATACTTCAAGAAGCTTACACGTATGTAAATGGTTATATTTGAAGTTCCTAGATATTAATTTTTATAGAACGTGCAGATGGAGAAGTAGACGAAATAGGTAACAATTATGCATGTATAAAACAAGAACTGCTTGTGTTGATGTAACGACCGCATTCCTAAATACCTCATCCAAACCTAATACGCATAAACTTTCATGTCAAATACGCGATACGACATTGCATATATTTGACCTAGTAAAAACTGGAACGAAATTGGCTTGTTACAATGTTTAGATATGAAAGAAATTTTCAATTTCTGTTTCAAATTGCAAAAACTCGTTTTTAAAGGATAGTATGATGTTGGTACCGTTGCGCAAATTTAAATGAAAGTAGTTGTTACTGTTCTTCATTTCCCTATTTTACATTCGTTCCTTTTTTTAAAGAAACCCTTACGGCAGTTTTATTGTGAGATCATTCTCAGAAGGTTTGAATTACTTTAAAATTACTTTCTTCAAAACCGGGAATTAAAGAAACAATTGGAAATACTTCCTAACCAGTGTCAAATTTCCTTATAGAAATAAGTTTATCCAAGTATTTATTTATTGCATTTTTTCTAAACAAAACAAAAAGTTTATGTCTTTGAACGAAGCACCTACCTGGGGATTTTAAAGCTGCCATGCAAGGTAGCTTCTCTGAGTTTTAATGCTCCAGGTTTGATGAACTTGTATGCCGTATAGCTGAAGTAAAAGCTGAATAGAAAGAAACAGAAGTACATCTTACCTTTCTCTGGTTTTACTTCTATAATTTTCTCCTGTGGAAATAACTACATAAGTCGCGTATACGAGCGATTTAAGCTCAAGTCTTGTGTTATTGCAATTATTGTACATTGTAATTACTCAATCCTACAGTTATTATTTTAGATTCTAAAACTTACTCAACTACCATCTCTAATTCGAATGCATTTGTACAAAAAAATTACAAATAATTTAAACTTTTATTTCCTTTTGAACACGAAGCCATTTAGAGTACAGCTTTTTCTATAATAAGTATCTTTCTTATTTATTCAAAAATATTTTTCCTTGTAGAAAAAATCAGAATGTACAAATATTAACAAAGTGGATGTCTAATCATACTGCCAAGTTAATATTTCAAGGTTTACTAGTATTCTATGAAAACATAGTAAATTTCAAAAGAGGTGAAATTTTTGCACATGAACAAATGTTAGGCTTATGATCTACCTGAGAGATCGTCCTCATATGGCGATGGTTCAAATAGATATTGATCTGGAAATTATCAAATAAAAAATAACTTCAGCGCATCTTCGTGGAAAAATATTTCTAACGTATAAATACTCCTTTCACCTGTATTTCTCGTATTGAACTGAAATAAATCAGAGGGCTGTCGTCATCCATATTTATTTCTCGCCGTGACCCAAGCCTCATAAATAACTCTCGGCTCCAGGTTTTTAATTCAATAGGCTTTCCAATTTATCACCGAACAAGCCGAAGTGGTATTTTTAGCAATACCACATTTCTTTCCTGGTAGCTACTTGTTTCTCCTTGTGGTAGCACCTTGTCCAGCTAAAGCCAGCATTTTCCTTTATTCGTATTATTATTTTGCTTTCATCTGTAGTTTTTGTCCTTTGCCAGTAAGCATTCAAGCAAGTTCCAGTCCTATTTTTGGGGAGATTGGAACGTTTTAGCGCCGTAGAAAATTTCAAAAGAAGAAAAGTTTTGTTTAATATATGTGCAATTTGCACGTCGCTAGTGTAAAACTGTAAAACACGTTAACACTACAATTTTAATAGATTGCGCACACTTTGACTTGTAATGTTAATTTTGTACAATATTCAACGAAAATAGTACTTACATTGCACCTTAACTTCCATTTGTGTACCGGAGTCCAAACCCACACATACACATTAGCGGTACACACATAAATACCTGCTTGATATCTGTCAGCCTGCTCCATCGCATACTCACTTTTTTCAACCGACTGTTCCCCATTTGGCTTTCCTGGAAATTCCAGATACACTCTACGAGGTGTTAAAATTAAAAATTTTAAAAGCTATTAATATAACATAATAATGCAGAATATTTTGCAAGACCTACACTACCTTGAAATAAAATAACTGGATTGACACACAATGCATTAAAGGATTTGTATTTTGTTTAGTATCTAAGTCTTATAGTACACCAGTAAAAGTTCGGATTTTTCTTGAACTCAAACTTCTAAAAAATTCTGCTAATTTACAACTAAATTGGAACTGCTAAATATATGAAAAATCCCAGGTTGATTTGAATAGTTTAGAAGTTTGAACATAATGTATTGCTTTACTTTTACAATAAAATGAAAATTTGTGGGAAAAAAATTTCTTCATAAAAGTCAATTTATTACTTTCCGGAGAATATGTCTACAAAAACTTCGGATGACGTAGACGAATAAAATTAGGCCAAATGGTAAATAATCTGTTAGCTACCTAACACTTATACCGTGTGTTTTTTGCTCTTCAACCTACCACTGCTTGTTGTTGCTGAGATTTTGCGTCCACTACAGACAGACAGACAAACATAATGATCGCATTAACTACCTCAGCTATGCTTTCAGTAGTTAGTTAGTAGTAAGAAGTATGAGAAATTTCTTCAGAATGTGAATACGCACGCAAATACGCTACATCATTGACGCTATAACCAAATTAAAATTGAGCAAAAGTTAATCCAACAAAAAAGTTTTTATGATTCTCTCAAGATTAAGATTTCTATGAGCATAAAACATTTGATTATATTTGCGGTGGTGACATGACAATATTCTTCCTAGACCCCACGTCACAGTATCAAGTATTTAACCTTGAGTATTTAATAAACTATCTCGTTATCTTTAACGGAAACGCTTTGACAATCCCGACAACAATATTGCTAGCCTGTTAACGACCAATTGTGTTATGAACACCATAAACCTCATTAAAAGCTTAGCAATCACAGTTTCACAGATCCCCGAGCAAAGCGTCTCAGCAAAATTTCCAAACACCAAAAACAATGCTAACCTTCCTTATCCTATCACTTCTCCTAAACCTAGCTACCACCCAAAACGAAGATGAAGGCTACACACTACCCGAAAACATCACAACGTTTTGTCATGAAATAATCGAGCCCAGACTTGGTAAGCAACACTAAACATAATTTAAAAGCAACTAAACTAAAGCCTCAAACACATAAACAGCCCGTTCCGGAACACGCTCAACTTTCTGGCCTGGGGGTGTAGTCCCTTACACAACAGAGAATTTACGGGAAGGAGATCACGTCCAATTGCAAAAATCAATAGACGAGTTTAACCGTTACACTTGTGTGCGGTTTGTACCGCGTACTAGCGAGGCTATCTACTTGAAAGTTCAGATGAACAATGACGCCAACTGGGATGCCTGTGGCGGAGCTCCAGTGAGCTCTATTCATAATTATGCTTATCTTTAGCTTATACATAATCTTTTGTAAATTCCCAAATAATAGGTATGCCACAATCCAAACGAACCAACGTACATTAGTATCTCAACTAAGTGCTCAAACCTGGCCACGTTCACTCATGAATTGGGCCATGCTCTTTGCCTCCGACACGAGCACAATCGACCTGACCGTGAGAAGTTCCTAGACTTTTCAGCTTGTCCTGTTAGTAACGAGAGACAGGAAGTTCAGGATTTCGACGTTACTAATTATAATCTTTATGATTATAAGTCACAGATGCACTATGAGTGCGGGGATTCAAACAAGGTTAATTTTTTACGTACTGGTTAACAAGTTTAATTCAGATTAACAACAGATTCTGATCTATTTTCATTTTAGTGCGTTACTGGGATTCCTAGGTACCCGGTTGGATTTTGTGGGGGAAGAGGTCTCAGTGTTGTTGATTCTGATAGGCTTAACTACTTTTACAACTGCAAAGGTTTGTTCAAATCCGTAAAATGCTCTTGGTTTTTAAAATTGAATCGAATAAATATTACACACACAGGTTGTTACGCCCACCGGTGGTTCAACGCCGAATCCCTAACAGACCAAGAATCCTCATCACTTATGAATTTTGCTTCAGAGTCAGATACAGAGCCAGTTTACTTGTGCCGTGCGTTTACTAATGATGGAACAATCGCACCCGGAAACTACTACTCAGACAAACGAACTTGTTTAGTGGGTACTTACAAAGGCAAAGAAGTTTCTGTGGATCATGTACAGGTTTTTGGAATACCTGGGTTTAGTAACTTGGGGGGCAGTGGGTACTCGCTACTGGATCCAAATGACACTAGCCTTAGGTTATCTTACGTTAGAATTGGAAGGGCTTCTACCTATCAAACTTTCTACGCTGGTGTAGCGTTGCTTGATTTAGATGGGAAGAAACGGACCGTTTTTGGAGTTGTTCAAAAGGGATTTGAAAGTCTTCCCGATTTTCCAAGTGATTCCGGGATTGTGTCTAGTAATATTGATGGTTATAAGTTGCTTGGGTTCATGCAGTGAGACCATAGAGTTAGTTCGTTATCTCATTAGATGGTCACTATTAAAATAATTATTTTGCTGGTTAGGATTTGATTTCAGAAAAAATAAATCTAAAAACCACCGAAACCTTCATCTTTTTATGCCTGTTTTTTGTGATTATGTCACCAAGAATTTTAAATGCTAGTTGGCGTGGGTAATTCGGCGATTTCATTCATCTCGCTTTTGTTCTTCTGGGGTAAAACAGCGGTTACAAAAGATGCCAATGCTGCAAACAGTGGAAATCTTAAATGATCTGAAATTTTATAAATTTGAATTTTAAGTGCCGGCAGCACTGCGGAAAGATTTTCCTGAACAAAATAATGCATTGTAACTTGCTCAATAGTATAGTACAAAGTCATGGATAAGGAGCTTACGCGCGGATAATATATATCTTTTTTCCAAGTTTTCAAAAACACATAAATACCCAAAATAAAGCATAAAATGGATTGTTTTCATCTCTTTATTATTATGTATTACTTCACATTTGTATCTCTTATTCCGGCAAAAAATTATGAAGTTGGTGCAACTTGTCAATATCACTCATAGAAGTTTGAGTAAGTTGACTGCCTCATATATTTTTCTTTTATAAGTATTTATCAAAATAGGTAATAGATTCGAAATAAACTGTTACTGCTTGCAATATCAAGCATAAAAATAAGAAGTAAAAACCATAATATCAATGAACAAATCGGAATTACCTTTTAACATTAAACTTTTGCCAGCTGACTCTGATTTTTGGTCTACCAGAGATTAAATTTAATAGTAAGCAAATCAATATACAAGAAAGTTTTTGGAAAATGTGCTTTATTCAAGAAAAACTTAACAATTTCATTTTTTTAACTTTTCACATATGAAACACAAACACTATATTGAATAGAAACGACAATAAACTTCGTTACAAATTACACAATTGCAGTTTGGAATTCTAATATTTCAAGTTACTACTATTTTTTAAATTCCATTGATGTTTTAACAAAACTAAATTGGAATACTTGAATACCGAATTTATGATGATAAATCAACAGTTACCAAATAGGTTTACTGTTACTCTAATAGAACACTTCTATAATACAATGAAAAAATGGTGCACCAGAATTTAAAAAAAACTTGAACAGTACACACATCGAATTCATACAAAGGCCAAAACAAACTGAACTCCAGCAAAACCCACAATTTCCCCTCATGTTTAGGCATGCACCCGGCACATCACACCACGTTTTCTGCTTTCTCTTCGTGCACTATAACGCATTTTGCACAGCTTCTTGCTTTTTATAGTCTTAATCCAGTTTTCACCCACGCAAAAACCAAAAGTTTTAGTCGTTTACTATTTAACCCTTTAAATTACAGAAACCTCCGAATGTGGCAATCTAATGATTTAGCAAATGGGCGTCTATCAATGTTGATGTGCCTTGAGAAATGGCAAAAAAGATACTTTGTATCTAATAATTTGTCAATTGCTACGTTTCTAAAAATATGATAAGTCATAACCTTAATAATTATTTTTCTAAAACATAAGTGCATTGCTTTAGGAATGCATCAACAAAATATTTCGGCAAAAGTCTCTAAGAAAATTAATTTAGAACAAACCACAATTCCGACTATTTTTGCAACCTGTCTCGTTTAAAATGTTTACAAATAAATTTGCACGCTCCCAAAAGCACTTTTTCTTACTAATATATTGTTACGTTTATCCCCGTCCAGTTCCTTGCACCAAATATCTTTTTTATTTCCTCGATCAATCCCGCTTAGCTTTGCTTAAGATAGCTTACTTATCATATATAACAATAAATATAAAGTAATGCTCCGTTTCGTTGCTACTTACACATGCCAGTCCTACTATTATTAACAGTAATGTCCTTTACTTCTTGGAACACGAGTTTTGAGCTATCTGATGTCATAGAGGATATCTTCATTGTGTAACGGTCCAACTTGCTATCATTATTATCTTCAATGGGTTCTATCTCCAATTGTGTGCAGTTACATGCGAGTCAAGAGCGGTAGTGGAAAATCGATGGGATTTTCTCGACTTTTCTTCCTGCAGTTTGTCGAAGCTGAAAACAGCGAGAGTTCCTTTTTGTAGCAACAATATTTCCACTGGAAAGAAAATATGAGACCATGAGAACTTGTTCAAAAATTGAATTGGATATGAGCCATGAATGAAAACTATTACATGTACCATTGGTGGCCAAGTGATGTTTCACTTTTTTAGAAACAAGCCAAATATTGGAGCAAAAAATGGTTACATCTTTAAAGGAAATAAGGACACCGGCTACGTTTTTTATTCTTACAAATTATTATCATATATTTATCATACATGTACACTAGAGATCAGTTGACACGAAAATCTGTCATATTTCATTTTTCACCAAATCACAAACAAATTTTCATGAAGATTTCAATCCGTGTAAATATGTAACAAACAAAATAATATTGTTTTCTGTTTTCACATCAGTCATAAAGCTCTGGAAACATATTCCTGGAAAGTCGTAAACTCACGCAAAAACTGTAGTTTACCTAACCTTCTTCACAACCATTTCGTTCAAAACAGTTTTCAACAAGTACGCCAGGAGAATGTTAAGATATTCCTAGTTTTTCTTTCAAATTGCTCAGCCTTCCATGAATAAAATATGCTTCCTTGTACTGGAACCGTTTTCTTTTCTGGTTTGAAAGATAAAGAAAGGCACGTTTGTTTTTCCTGGTCTGGTTGTATGTTTAGACATTTACAAAATGCAAACATTTCACCTTAAGCATGGCCTTTGGTACGGAATAGGAATGTGGCATTACAACGCAAACATTGCTGAGCTTTCAATAAGAAATCTTCCAAGAAAAGATTCGTGACAGTTTACTTCTTACTGTTCTCGTTTGACTGAACTTGAAAGCTTTCCTGTTTACACAATGCAGTTTTTGATATTTTTTGTGAACATTTCTGGAATAACTTTGGGCGTGATCAACATGTTTATTTAGCCCTTGAAACTATTCAGAGATTTTTATGCTGTATTTGATACATAGAGAAACGTACAGAAATAGTAACAATAAAAAATGTATAGCTTGGTAGTATGGACTTGGAGTCATTAATGTGCTGTTTGAAAAGATACGGTTAATCATACAAGCTTGAACGAGTTTAAAGCCGCGTATGTTTCATTTGTCGAAATTTTGGCGTTACTTATATAGCAGATAATACTACATTTGCATCCGTTTGTGTAATCAAGTAAAACCATTCTAAAGCAAAGACTACGTTAAATAATGTGAAATATTTGTAGTAATGAATGGTTTGGAAATTGCTTCACGTCATAAGTATCGTCTGCAGAAACTAACATTCATAAAAAGAGTATTCGCTTACGTGTGTCGGATTCCGTACTCGCCTCACGAAATTTTTTACTCTATTTAGAGATTTTCTGTGCGAAAAAGTACAAAAGCAGCCAACAATTGATAGATTTTTCCAATTTTTCTTTTAGACATTCGTTTTTTCAGTATATACTTCTAACATGCAGCTTTTCGCAATGGCTAACGGAATCACAAGGACATGTTGCTGAATACATTTTCGTATAAAAAGACAGGGAGATTTTCAAAACTTATTGCAATATTTACCTAAAGGGTTCCTCCTAATGACTGCACCCAAATTTTTTGCTACGATATTCAGTGGGTAACTATTCATATGTACTTATGGTTAACATTTTCTGATTCTCCATGTTTTTCTGAATACATGTGTGTATTTTGACAAATATATCATGAAAACAAGCGACACAATTGATATGAAAATAAAGTTTGTTACGACCAAGAAAATTCCCGCACCGAAAATTCGACAAATTTTTTTTTGAAAATTTTTGATAAATTCTTTGAGTTAGAGTAAATATACAAGTATTTGGTAGTAAATGCAAGGCCGGATTGTGGTCGTCAAAAATCATTAAGAATTGTATATGAAGTACATAATAGCTTTACCATTAGCAGCTTGAACTTTTTTGATACACTTGTCGAGCAAAGTTAAAACAAAGCACTTCTATTTCTCAATTCCTTTATGTTAAACGTCAACTTGATACCACGTTTAATTGCACAGTTTATGGGCTTTCAAACAAGTATTCAAGCATACGATTTGCATGTTCCATAGTGGAACAAGAATACATACACTTTAGTACACTTGCAACACATTAAAAAAAATGCTTGTAACTAAAATCTTCAAATTGTAACAAATTTTTTAATCCACATAACTTTTGTTATAGTTTGTCAATTCGTGCAATCAGTATGTCGTTTTGATGCATTGATTTTGAGGATACTTTAGAGGGTTAAGATTTAGTAAACTGTTTCTTTGTATAAAAGCTGTGCAAACTTAAATGTATAGTAGACTTTTTAAAACAGGAAAAATGTCATTTTGATTCAGGATTTTCAATTGGTTTCAAATATACCACAACATAGTTTTGCAGTCACTTTACGCACGGTTTATGTAGACAAAAGCTTGCTCTACAAGCACGTTATAGGACCCACCCACCAACTGCTTATCGAGCCTTCCAAAGTAAGTAGCGAATTTGGGTGCAGTCATTTGGAGGAACCCTTTACATGCATAGGAATACAAACGAAACGTTTACGGCATTAAAATTATCTCAATGTGCTTTTAATCGTTTAAAATTTCGTACGACTGCACTGTCACGTTCTAGAAACGAGAAACACGTCCTGAGGTAGGATTGCATGCAAAAGAACAAACATTGTCTGGGAAACATTTGGAGAAATTTGAAACCGCAGAGACATACATAACGCAAACAAGAAACTCTAAAAACCAGGTACTTCAGTTATTCAGCTTACAAAGATTCAAATTAGTGTAGAAATATTTCAATTACTTATTTTGGAACTAAGTTATCAAAGCAAAACAAACGCTTAACGTTTTAAGGGAAACACAAATGCAAAAGTAGAATTGCAAAACCATGCACACAAACTAACCCATTAGGTATCCCATGCTTCAAGTTTGGTATTGACGCCGCCTGCGGAAGTACAAGCTGAATAAATATAAAATAAAAAAAATCTAAATTTTATTTGGCTTCACTTTCCGAATCCACCCACCAATGAAAAAAATCCACATGTTTTGTAGTCTTGCAATTTAAGCTCAATCAAATTACAGATAGATCTGTATGTTTGATTGCAATCCTTTTACATTGTAATTACACATGATTATACAGTTATTCTTTTACATCCAAATTAAATTATGAATTCATGCTTGCTCCACTGCTATTTCTGGGGGATCTGAAAGCATTTAGAACAAAACGATTAACAAAGAAAATATTTTTTTAAATATCCGATTTAGACGTCGATAGTGTATAAATTGGTGAAATGTCCTAATAATATGTAAATAGATTTTGAAATTCTTTTCACAGCATGCAATTTTAATTTTGTACCAAAATTAACGAGAAGACTACTTACTCCCCTCCAAATTTCCATAGTCACAACCGTCGCCGTGCAATTGTACGGCCTGCGACTGCGCGGTCTACATGTCTCAGGTTGCTCCGCCTAAGCTACTGTGCAAGTTGCCCGGCGCGCTCTTACTAGGGATATGATGAGAATAGTACATTGCACTTTAACTTCCACTTGTGTGCTAACTGGTGCCCCCACCCCGATATTAGCCGTGCACACATACACATCCGCTTGATGTCTGCATCCTGTGGTTTTACAAAATACAACCGTTGTATCCTTTTTATTTCTAGGTCATACCCATTCACAATGTTGATTCGTTTGTCCATCGTTATTTTCATGAACCCCGCAATAAGCACAGTGCATTTCCACAGCAGCACGTATGGTCCTAGTGACATTACAATTTCTTTGATTTATTTACAACTTTTATTAAACTAACCTCCCATCAGATTTTATAGACTAACCTCAACGATTCACTTGACATGAAAGACGCACAGACTCGCCTACAACAACACGTGGATTCTCCGGCTTGGAAACAAATTGGGGAAATGCCACTGTCGAAGATGCCATGTCATCGTTCTCCTCTCCGCAAATTTCAAAAACAATATATCTTTGAATTGACATAAACACTGTTGCAAATTCCAGTAATTTTTCCAGCAAATTTTTGCTGACGACAGTAGCCTACTTAATTCTAAGCATATGAAAGATTTAGAATCTCTTAAGACTGAAATTGAATATGATTTGAGACGCATTAGTGAATGGCTCGATAACAATAAGGTTAAACTTAACATTGACAAAGCCCAACTGATTATATTTGGTAAAAAGGAAAATCTATTAAAATGTGAAAACCTGAGTATACGTATTGGTAATACCAACATTGAGCGTGTTAAGTGTGTAAAAATGCTTGGAGTACTTTTAGATGAGACAATGTCATTTACCGATCACTGTAAATTAATTGTTAAAAAATGCTATAGCAACATGTCTAGACTCTACCCTCTAAAACATACATTGTCAAGTACAAACAAAACAATCCTTGTCAATGCTTACATTAATAGTATCTTACGGTATGCTATTGTTGTATGGTATCCTAGATTAAATAAAACCCAATGTAAAACGTTAGACTGTATTATTAAGAATTCTGCTAAATTTATATATAATAAGCGTAAATACGACAACATTAGTGATGAAATATGTTCTGATTTACAGTGGCTCTATACTAAATACATGTACCAGTACGAAACATTGCTTGTAACGTATAAAGTAAATTTCTGTTTAACTAGTGGTTACTTTCATAACTACCTTGACTTCTCCTTTTTAGAGACTCAATCAACTTGCTTTAAATCTTATAAATGTCCAATTATCAAACCACGTACTCCATGGGGGTATGCTACTTTTAGTTATAAGGCAGTCATTCTGTGGCTACAACAACCTGATACACTTACGAAAGAATCAATTGAACATTTATCTTTATTTAAACGTAATCTGTATGCATATTTACTTGAACTTCAATGCAAAGAATATCTTAACAATAATGAATTATCTGATTAAGCAATTTACATTTGTATTAACATTTATTCTCAACTTATTGACATATTGTCTTTATATAATCTGTATTTACTAAAATTCCTTGTCTTGTTGTAATTTACCTCTCATGAGGAAAACTGGACAATAAAACCCAACTTATTATTATTATTATTATTCCACTCCATGTGCTGTACTTTTCCCCGTTTTGGGAAACATATGCACAATAAATTGTCCCCTGCAGTTGTTTTTGTGGCGGCAGAGACCCTGTTTTCGTGTAGTTTATACGTATCTCATTTCCTTTTCTAAGACTTATTCACTACAGCAAAAACAACAATATATCTAACGTTTTGACTATGTAAAATAAAGTTTCTATAGAAAACATACGGCGCCTCGAATCTACATGGTTCATTTAGGTAACTAACCCATTTCTTAATGACTGAAATGTTCACAATGTAGCAACCAGGAAATAAATCAAAAGTTTTTGTAAAGAAATAAAAAACAAAAATTGTTGGGAACGATTACTGTTTTGGTCGATTTGGCAATATTTGCAATTTGGGTACTTTTCTAAAGCTGAGGTGATTGTTGCTTTTCTTTGAAAGTGTTACACCCTGTATGGAATTTTACTGGTATTTTGAGAATGTTCAATACAATTTCAGGGGAAAATGTTTACGTCCAAGCCAGAAAATGCGGAAAATTGAAAATGAAATGAAATGTTAATGGATTTCTTGCAATTATAAATGCATTTGTAATTTTTGGAACTAAGAATTGATCTGGAACTGGAATCCAACGTACCGTAAGCTTTCTGGAATAAAAAACTTGGTTAGGTAACCTCAAAGCAAATTTACTATTTGATGTAAAGCACTACCATAAAAATGTCAAAGAAACGCTTTTGCTCTACTTTAGCCTCAACAAAGCAATATCTTTTACAGTTATGGTGTCTTGTTGCCTTTCTTTTCTGAAACTGTAACAACGCACATGCAGGCATTTTATTGCCAAAACTCGTCCACGGTTTTGTGTCTGAAAAGTAACAAACGTCAGTTGAAAACAAATGTGTGGATGTGGAACAAGTGAAAAATGTACTTGGCACAGTGTCTTTTGATGCAAAAATGGGGATGGCATATGTTACGCGGTAAGTTTTAAAGTGACTAGAGTTCATGGGGAACTGCTTGGGTCTGCAAATCCAACAAAGGCCAAAACAAAACTGAAACTCCAGCAAAGCCCACAATTTCCCATTCTGCTCAGACATGCACTCGGCAATTCACACCACGTTTTCTGATTGCTGCTGGTGTACAATAGTGCATTTTTGCACAGCTTCATGCTTCTCCTTATAGTTTTGTTCTAGTTTTTACCCACAAAAATACCAATCGACTTATCAAATTACTAAAATCCTTATAATCTGTCAATTTATAAGTTTCTAAAGACGAAAAGTTGTAATCTCAAGATTTATTTTGTAACAAACTAGTGCATCCTGTTACAATTACATCTATAGGATATTGCGTTAAAATTAGTTTAGAAGAAAGCAACAATGCTTACAATTTTTGCAATGTTTCTAGTAAAAAATCTGTGCAAATAAACTTGCACGCTCTCCAAAACACTTTGGCTGACTAATATAATGTTAGCATTATCCCTTTCCAAATCCCAGCACCAAAGATCTCATTCACTTTCTCCATCAATCCAGCTTAGCTCTGCTTAAAATAGCATACTTATCGCATAAAAGTAATGGTCCGTTTCCTTGTTACTTCAGAAACCAATGCTACTCTTATTAGCAGGAATGTCATTTATTTCTTGGAACATGAAGTTTGAGCTATATAGTGTCATCTTCATAGAGTAACTGTCCAACTTTCTATCATTATTATCTTGAATGGTTTCTTTGTTCCATTGTGTGCAGTTAGATGCTAGTCGAGAGAGTAGTGGAAAATCGATAGGATTTTCTCGACTTTTCTTCCAGAAGTTGAAAACAGCAAGAGTTCCTCTGTGTTTGGACAACTTTTCCACTGGAAAGAAAACACCAGATGGTAAAAGCTTGTTCAGAAATAGAAATGAGCTTTATTAAAAGGCATATAATTTTTCATCTGCAAAAAATCTTTGGTTTGCTGCATTTTTTAGGCAATCCTTCGCAAATGGAAAATAATTGTAGAATTTCCGGAAATGAATGATTTTTTGAAGTAAAGGCATGATTTAGTGTAAATGTAGGAAAATTTGGCTTTTACTTCACTTTTATTTTTTACTTTTCCTCGGACATTCCGATAAATGCACGCTGTTTTTATTACATATTACTTGTAGAAAGGGTATTTTGTCACAGGGTTAGGCAAAGTCAGTCAGCGTGTCCTAGAATCAGAAGCTAACTGCCGAGATCTTCAACTAGTAATTAGGACTTACTATTAGTGTTTGAGTGTATGATGCTCATAGCAGAAAGACAGTGGCGTATCCAAAAACGTACTTTGATAGGTGCACAGCAAAATTTTCGCCGCGCAAACCCGCGTTTTTGCGACCATTTTCTAAATTTCCTTTAGAATTTGAAACATTTTTAGATACCCAATAGTGTAATTGGGTGTATTTAGACTCAAATTACCGTGTTTATTGCTTTAATTGCCACAAATATTGAACTTTTCTTTTTAAAAAGTGGGTTTTCTTGGCAAAATATGCAATATTTTTCTTAATTCCCGAAATTTAGTAGGTGCAATTGCACCCGATGCACCCCCCTGGATACGCCCTTGCAGAAAGAGTAAAGTGGATAGAAACACCCGCTTCTGAAAAAGACCTTTCGCACGATTTGCGAGTACAGCGAATAAAAACTTTGCAAACAGAATATTATTAAGGGCATAGTAGGGCACTGCAATGCCGAGTTGACAAAAAATATCTTTCTACACCTTTTTAGGAACTGTTCACAGGGCATCACGACGGGATCGACGACTTCCAGTCAACATTTTAGTGACATTCAAGTCAAAACAATTAGATGAATTAAAGTAAGGCATTTGGTAAATTATTTCAAAAGCACCAACGAAATCTAATAGAAATACAAGCCAACATGGATTGGAGGCTTAATTGTATGAGCCAAGGACAAAACTACCAAAAGACTGAATAATGTGACATTATAAAAACCAGCATTATTCTGTGACAAGATACACTTTTCTACAAGTAAGTATGTAAACATGTAGGAAACTCGCTTTTATGCACACTATATTAGGCGTAAGCAAATGAAAAATTTCATATATTTACACTAAATCATGCCTTTACTTCAAAAAATCATTCATTTCCGGAAATTCTACAATTATTTTCCATTTGCGAAGGATTGCCTAAAAAATGCAGCAAAACAAAGATTTTTTGCAGACAAATAAAATATTGCCTTATTAAAATAATGTTCCTTTTTGTGACGCATGGATTCATTTTCAAAATGGATGCTTAGTATTTCAGCAAAAGATGTGTCTATGAAAATATCGGCCACAGTTTAAAACAAAATAAATTGTCTCCTTATATGTAAAAAGTTTAAAACGTTCAAGTTGGTATTGAACTGATTATGATCATGTTGAACATATTTTCAAATGTCTTTCCTAGTGATCAAATGACACAAAGATTTGTCCCATTTCAACCGAAATACAAACCGATTAAATTCCATTAGCAATCAATATGACCGTGTCAAATTGCGTAAATATGAAACAAACAAAAACGATACTGTTTTAAGTTTTCAAATTTGTTCTATAGCTCAGCCAACGCAAATAGTTCAGGGAAGTTCTATATCCACGCGGAAACGGTAGTTTATCTAGTGTCCTTCAAACTAATTTCGTTCTCAACGTGTTTCAACACACAACCCAAGAGAAAATGAAGAAATTCCTTGTTTTCGTTTCAAAATGCTTAGCCTACCGTAAACCAAATATGTTTCCGTGAACTGGAACTGTTTTCTTTTTTCTGGTTTTAAAAGTAGAGGAAAAGCACGTGTGCTTTATCTGCTGTGCTTGTATGCTTAGACATTTTCAAAATTTCACCCTAGGCATAAACGTATAAACGGAACTTGAATGTGGTATAGCAATACAAACATACTATCCTTTTAATTAAGCAGGCTTACATAAACGCATTCACGACAGTTTACTTTTTACTGTATTCGTATGACAAAATTTGAGAAGCAAGTTTTGTGTTTGAACAATGCAGTTTGGGGTGTCATGCATTAGCTTTTCTTGAATAATAACGTCTCAGGTTACACGAAACCCTATTGCAAAATTTTCTATGAGCATTTCTGAAATTAACCTGAGCGTGATAGTTCAGCGTAGAACTTCAACCATTGAAATTCTTAGAGATTTCCATGTTGTGAAGAAACGCAGAGAAATTACTTGGCTTTACGGCTGTTATCAAAGCACATCCCAGACATTCGTAAACAAGGCAACATAGCAATATTTACGCCCATTTGGTGAATTACGACTCCTAAGGGAAAATGATTCATGAAACGGTCGTACTTTTGAGGTGGAGTAGTAGCAATTAAACAAATATAGTTTGGCAATACGAGTCTGGAGACATTGTGTGCTGTTTATAAAGGAGAAAGTTATAAGAAGGTGTGTTTGATTTTGGTCTTTGTTTTGATTTTTAAATAAACAAATAACCATTTTCAAGCACAGCAGGTTATAAATTGTATACGAATTTTGACTTTTTTTTGAAAAAATGGGAAAAATCATTGTTAAAACATTAAGATAAGGCTGATATTTATTTATTTTTGGTTTGGTTGAAATCATGCTAGAGGATGATGTATTGCATCCTGAAATGTTCAGAAAATGGCAAATACACTTAAAGAGCTTATATATGTTTAGAATTATTTCAATTACACTTTCAGTTTCACGTTTTGTTTTATTTTAAATAATACTTGTAAGTTTTGTTAGGATCTGTTAGGCCTGTCAATAGACCATGAGACTTTTTGATGGGTATCAATTGCGTTCATCACATTTAAAAATACACTTAAGCGCCAATCCAATGACCAAAAGAGGCAAAGTCAAAATGTTAATATATCCTTTTTAGTTTATAATAGGTTTTTAAATTTAATTTTCGATATTTCTATAGCAATATGAATACACATGTATGGCTGATGGCTGGCTCATGGCTCGTCAATGGATCAAACACAAAACTTATTTCCAAACTTTATTGCAACCAAGTACACGTATTCAGAACATTAGTATGTTTTTATGTCTGCCAACCACACTTTACAAAGTTAATTTTAGTATCACACATTAGTTAAGTATTTAAGTCCTCAGAGAACTATCATTGTCAATTGTCAAGCAATAAATAGCAACTATGGTGTTTATGAAAAAGTTGAAAGCCGCAAATGTTGTTTTTTTTACCATACTAAATATAATTGCTAACAGATTACACTTTCATTTCAAATGGGCCTAATTGTGAAACTATACTTATGTCAGATAAATACTGCAACGGGTTGGAACAAACAAAGGCGTGATTTGATTAAGTATTGCTTTGTCATGGTTATTTTCAGACAAAAATTGATTTCCAGCCTACCAGTACTCGTACCAGTATTGCTTTTGTATTGTAAATAAATTGCCCGATACATATAATTTATTGTTAGCTCATAAAAAGCAAACAGAGCGCGTTTGTTATAATAACCATTAATTTGTTTGGCACATCTTCCACTTTACAACACTCAGGATGCTACAAGCTCGTTATCATTAGTATTGTCCCGGGGCATCTTTGCTCTCACCTTACACGTTTTCTGTGCAAAGTGGTACATAACCAGCCAAATCGATGGGTCTTTTTCCACTTTCACTTCCAAACATTCTTTGAATATCATAATACACTTCTTGCTAATGTACGTATAGCTGGTAGCAAAAAGCGGAAACGGTGGATTGATGAAATCACAAGGACGTGCGTTTGAGTACGTTTTTATTTTAAAATACTGATCTTCTAAATTTAACGCAGTGTTTACCAGCTTCCTATCACGAAATTTATTATGCACTGTTATCATGTCACTTAACCGTTTTACCATTGTGAACTTTCATACGTCTGTACTTTAACAGCGGTAAATTGAAAACATGTTCTGAACTCTATATGCAAATGAGCAAAAGCTTTTCCTGAAGCATCTGGAGAAAGTTGAAACCGCACAGAGACGCATTACTATGCAAACATGAAACTTGTTACTTCATATAATAAGCTTAATGTAAATAATAAATGCATCTTGATATTCAAACGATGTAGCTGGATAAAAGCAGAGAAAAATAAAAACACGTGTGCATAGTGCCTTTACATTTACAGTAATTTCCAGAGATACAACCAGCACGATTAAATGATGTGTTGGCGGCAGGCAGCTTGCAGAGCGGAAATTGTGGTGTTTTATCGATTTCAACGACGAAATGGGAAATATTGCAACATATCTCGGACGAAGGAAACGTGGTTAATGTGCTATATCTTTTTTAGATTATAACAAGGTTCAAAACAGGTGCCAACGTTTACCAAGTGAAAACTACAAATGTCTATAAGATCGCATCTTTGATGTGTGCTCAGTATTCCAAACTGCTGAGAAATTAAAAAAACATTGAACAGGAAGAGGATGCTAATTTTGCAATTACAGGTTTGAATACTTGTAGTGTCATTAGCTACTGTTGAAGGTTAATTCCAGTTATGTTTAAAAAAAATTGATTGGAAAGGAATTTATAGAATAGATGAAGAAGTTTATGATGATAAATCAACAGGTTTGTCAAATTAGTTTCGTATCTTAGAACAATTCCCAAATACAATGAGACAAAACGTTATACCAGACATTTTCAAAACAAAACACTGACAGTGCACACATCCAACTCCCACAAAGGCCGAAACAAAACTGAAACCACATCAAAGCCCACAATTGCCATCTCTGTTCAGACATGCACCCGGCAACTCACACCACGTTTTCAGGTTGCTGCTGGTGCACAATAGTGCATTTTTGCACAGCTTCATGTTTTTTCTCATAGTTTTCTTCGAGTTGTTACCCATAAAAATACCAATTGACTTATCAAATTACTAATAATCTCATAATTTGTCAATTGATAGGTTTCTAGAAAAAAGAAAAGTTGTAATCTCAAAACTTAATAAGAAGGAAGTGCATCCTGTTACAATTATATCTATAGGATATTTCGTTAAAATTCCCTAAAAATTTTTTGCAATGCTTACAATTTTTGCAATGTGTCTAGTAAGAAATCTCTGCAAATAACTTGCACTCTCTCCAAAACACAATGGCTGACTAATATAATGTTACCATTATCCCCTTCCAGTTCTCTGCATAAAAGAGCTTATTCCCTTTCTCGATCAATCCAGCTTAGCTCAGGTTCAAAATAGCATACTTATCATACATAAAAAGTAATGGTCCGTTTCCTTGTTACTTCAGCAAACCAATGCTACTATTATTAGCAGAGATATCATTTATTTTTTGGGACATGAAGTTTGAGCTATATTGTGTCATACACGCTTTTTTGAAAATTTTTATTATGCAACGGTCCAACTTTTTACCATTATTACCTTGAATGGGTTCTTTGTTCCATTGTGTGCAGTTGGATGCTAGTCAAGAGAGTATTGGAAAATCGATAGGATTTTCTCGACGTTTCTTCCAGAAGTTGAAAACAGCAAGAGTTTCTGTGTATTTGGACAACTTTTCCACTGGAAAGAAAACATGAGATAGTAAAAGCTTGTTCAGAAATAGAAATGAGCTTTATTAACATAATGTTCCTTTATGACGACGCATGGTCTCACTTTCAAAATAGATTCGTAGTATTTCAGCAAAAGATGTGTTAATGATAACTTATCATTGATAAGATCGTCGACAGTTTAAAACAAAACATATTGCCTCCTTATATGTTCAAATTTAAAAATGTTCAATTTGGTATCCAACTGATTATGATCACGTTGAAAATATTTTTAAATGTCTTTACTAGAGTTCAAATGACACAAAGATTTGTCCCATTTAAACCGAAATAAAAACTGATCAAGTTCTAATACCATTCAATATGACGGTGGCAATCTGCGTAAATATAAAACAAACAAAGACAGTACTTTTTAAGTTTTCAGATCTGTTCTATAGCTCAACAAAAATAGTTCAGGGAAGTCGTATGCCCACGTGGAAACACAGTTTCGTTCTAAACATGTTTCAACAAATCAGTCTGGAGAAAGTTGAGAAATTCCTTTCAAATTGCTCAGCCTACCGTAAACAAAATATGTTTCCGTGAACTGGAACTGTCTTCTTTTCTGGTTTAAAAGGAGGGGAAAAGCACATGTGCTTTCTCTATTCTGCTTGTATGCTTAGTCATTTACAAAATGCAAACATTTCACCTTAGGAATAAACTTATATGCGGAACTGGAATGTGGCATAACAATACAAGCATGCTGAGCTTTCAATAAAGCAGGCTTACATAAACGGATTCACGATAGTTTACTTCTTCTGTTTTTGTGTGACTTAACTTGAGAAGAAAGTTTACTGTTTGAACAATGCAGTTTTGGGTGTCGCGCATTAGCTTGAATATGAACTTCTCAGCTTATATAAATACCCTTTTGAAGAATTTGCTTTTCTTTGAGCATTTCTGAAATTAATCTGGGCGCGGGCGTGATAATTCAACGTGGAAATTTAACCTTTGAATTTCTTACAGATTTCCATACTGTGCAGATACGCAGAGAAATTACTTGTCTTTACCGCTGTTATGACGCTTTATTCTCACAGCACATCTCACACACTCGTAAACAACACAACACGCTAATATTTACGCCCATTTGGTGAATTACGACTCCTAACGGAAAATGGCTCTTCAAGAAGTCATAATTTTGAAGTGCAGTAGTAACAATAAAACGAATATAGGTATTTTGGAATATGAGTCTGGTGGCTAAGATGTGTGTGTCTAAGATGTATAGATGTGTGTGGTCTTGGTGTTTGTTTTGGCTGGTAAGTAAACATATAACGGTTTCCAAGCGCAGCAGGATATAAATAATATTGTCCCTATTTGAGTTTTGACTGTTTTGGAAGAAAATGGGGAAATCACATAACGGTTTCAAAACAATAACCACGGAACCTAGTTGGAGGAATCCAGTGATTCCTATTTGTTAACAATCTGGTGCTTTATGATGAGATGATGAGAATCTGATGATTTATTGAGATGCTTTTCATTGTAAAATAACTATGTTTACATTTTATTTATTCTTAAGGGTATTTTTTAAAAATTGTACTTCAGTAATGCGATGTGTATTATGATGGCTCACACACAAAAATGTTTTCATATTGCATAGCAGTCAAATACACGTACTCAGAACAGAGCACGTTATCATTGTCGAATAAACTTTTTATATTAATTTTTAATGTTAGACATATTGTCACAAAATTGTTGTCAAGCAATGACCAAAGAAGATAGTATTCTATGTAAAAGTTGAAAGCCGCATATGTTGTCTTTTTACCATATCGATTGTAAAATAAATTAACAGATTAATTTATTTTAAGTCTTTATTGCGTTTAAGTCTGGGTTACCTGAGTATGATTGTAAAAGAAGTACCATGTCAGGCAATGTAGAAAAAACCGAAATAGTGATTTTCATCAGTATTGTTAACCTTTTCGCATGGCAATTAAGCACGACTATTTAGTGATTTAAATATCATTAAAATTACCCTGTTCTCAAAGCCTACATGGCAATTAAAATGGGGATGCAAAGCAGTCAAAGTGGGAATTCTTTTGAAGCAGGTATCAGTTGGAATGGGAATTTCAAAAATATGCTTCAACCCTTGACGTGGGGATTGTGTGTAATACTAGGGAAACGAACGTAATATTGCGTTATCCCACCGGCACTCAACGGCATGCGAGAACGGAGAAATCCGTTTCACCGCTCAGCTGATCGAATTGGGGCTACGGATAAACTCGTTTTTCCGCTCGCAAAACGTTTCTGGCCAAGCGTAATAATACGTTTTACCACTCAGCCAATCAGATTGCGAGAACGGAATTTTCCGTTTTCCCGCGTAAGCAAACGTACTTGATGAACGCATTATTACGTCTTCCCAAACGTAAACATTAAACTTGCGTCATTGTTATTTTGAGAAGAAACCAACCACTTACCTATATTCCAGCCTACCAGTACGCTTGTCTATATTGTATCTATGCACGTTACGCACACTTTATTTCTAGCTCATAAAGAAGCAAACAAAACGTGTTTGATACAATTACCATTAATTGTGTCTGGCATACCTTTTACCTTTGGACATTCAGAATGCTACAAGCTCGTTATCATTACTATCGTCCCGGGGAATCTTTGGTCTCACTTTATAAGTTTTCCGTGCAAAACGGTTCAAAAGCAACAAGAAATCAATAGAGCTTTTTCACTAAATCCGGAACTAGAAGATGAGTACACAAGGACGTGCATTTGACAATATTTTCATTTAAAAACACTGTTATATTAATGCATGGTTCACCGTTGGAGATATAGATTAAAACGCGCAACCTTTACGTCATTAAAATTATCATGACAAAATGTTCCAAGTCAAATGGAATTTCATACGGTTGTACTTTCACGGCTGTTAACAAAAACTGGAATCGTGTTCCAGACTTTGAATGAAAACGAGAAACATCTGGAGAAAGTTGAAGTCGCACTGAGATACCTAATGCAAACAAAAAACTCTGAGAATTCCGTTGAGATTCACCCGTGACTTCAATTATTCAGCTCAGTGTAAATAATAAATGCACCTTGAAATTCAAACCACGTAGTTTGATAAAAGCGTAGCAAATGAAACGGCACGTGCACATCACCAGAATAGGTGATAAGTACCAATTTATACCGTATAATATATACGTAAATTTACGTGTTTGAATTACTTTACACAGCAACCGATGTTTTTACATTACGAATACTTCCAGCGTACAACCTGCACGATTTAAATAAATATCGTGTTGCCGGCAGGTTGCAGCGCTGAAACGGTGATGTTATATCGATTTAGTAGATGAAGTAGAAGTGGGAAATATTGCGACATTTCACTGGAGAAGAAAATGTGGTTGACCATTATTGCGCTATGTTTAAGCTCATAAACAGTTTCAGAACTTATGCGAAAGTTTTCAAAATGAAAGATAGATTTAAATAATGATAGAATAATAATAGAATGAAACATGAAGGCAGCAGTTAACTATCGAAGGCTTGAGAAATAAATTGTATGTTTGGCAATCGTGGCATTCATGATCTCCGCTACCCCTTATTTTTAAAGATAGAATTACTCGAGGGAAAACTATTTTAATTTGTGCTCACCATTATAAACTGCTTAGGAATAAATTGTAAGCATTGAAGTGTACGAGGAAGCAAAATGAAGATAAAAACAAATATTTGCAGATGTAAAAATTCATATGGCACGTAATACTAATAGATGACTTGACTGCTTAAAACCAGATATGTGTGCATTAATTCCTTTCTTGCGTCCCGGAAGATATTTCTAAGGACTGTAAGAAAACTTTATAATGAAGCGGGTTCCTTAGAAATTTTCTCTAATGTAACATTATGCTGAGCCAAAAGTAATAAATGCCGTAATGTTTATGGTAATAGATTCCTTGGCAGAACCAACAAGAAGCTTTATAGTGCATCAACATAAAATTTATCTAAAGATAACGTTTATGTCATGACGGAAGGTAATCTACTGTGAGCATGCAAAGAGAACAGTACGTGCCAGAACATTTTTAGCTTAGCTTTACATTTATAAACACTTTAAGAAACCAAGAGAAGTGTGAAGGGGGAATTTTTTCCGATCGTTGCCCGGAGGAATTGTGTCCTGTTCCCACATATATGACCTATTTAAAACTGGCATCAAGTGTATTGCTGAAATTTTATATCTGAGAAGAGTCTGGCTTGCTTATGTTTGAAATTACGAAATTCCTAAATGTAACAAGGCATGGTGTATTTACTCTTGTGCATTCTTTAATAGAATCGTTTAAAACACAGCTATGATTTTTCTACTTATTTTCTATTTGAAAAACACTTTTAATTAAGGTTTATTGAAAAACTGTTTCAAAACTTTTTCAAATACTTTGGTAATTACGTTTCTTTAAAACCGAAATTACCTATACAATTGATTGATAATATTTACCGAAAAAGTTTCAAATACGAAAAAATGTGTTTATAAGTATTGCGCCATTGCGCTCAACAGAAGTAAAAGTGGAAAACTTCTTACCTTTCTGCAGTTTTGCAATCCCAAAGTTCCCACAAAGTTATATATACCAAATATCACGGTTTTCTGCAATGTATGCTCAAGCGATGTTTTATTGCAATTCGTTGTACGTTGAAATTACACAATAATATAGTTATTGAATACATTCTAAATATATACTCTACCTACTTTTATAATTTTATCGTATTTCTACAAAACAAATTTACACGTAATTTAATTTCGATTTCATTTCGTTCTAGAACCTAAAAAGTTTTTTCTAAGCTTGACTTTTTATACAAAAATAGTTGTCGTCTCAAACCATTGTACAAAAATTGGGATTGTATTGACACATTTGACGTTTTGCCTGACTGTCAATTTTCTATTTTTAGGTTGACTAGTTGTCGATGAAAATGTGGTAGGATGTTATATGTGTAAAGAATGTAAAAAGAAAATATATTCGGGATGGCAATAAAAGTGATGAAAGCGACGTGGGGGATGTCACTCACTTGTTTCCTACTTCGGGTTCTGCAATAAATTATGTAACAAAATTCAAAGATGCGGAATTTTCACAAAAGAATTTTTTTTAGATAATCAATAATTTACCCGAAAGAACTTCCTCGATTGGCTAAGTTTCTAAAGCATATTTATCAATTATCAAAATATAAATATAAATGAACTTTCTCAGCGCATCTCTCGTGGAAAAATATTTTCAAGCTATAATTACTACCTTTACTTGTATTTCTGGTATTAAACTGAAATAAATCAGAGGGCTGTCCCCATCCATATTTATTTCTTGCAGTGACCCTGGCCTCATAAATAACTCCCGGCTCCAGATTTTTAATCCGATAGGATTTCCAATTTATCACGGAACTCGTCGGAGTAGCATTTCCTTGTGCTACCGCATTTCTTTCCTGATAGCTACTCGTTTCTCCCGGAGCCGCAGGAAGCACTACGTCCAGCCACGGTCCAGCATTTTCATGCGTATTATTTATGTGCTTTCTTCTGTAGCTCAGAAGATAGTAGTCAATTGCCGAGAAAGCTTCTAATGTCCAAGTGATATTAAAAGAAGCACGCATTCGGCCAACAGGATCACTTCGAAATATGGCACAATTTGGCTTGCCTGTGAGTTGGATGTGCCTAGCAGTACGGCCCAGTTTATTATAGCCTTCACACGAATAGTTACCAAAGTCGGAATGTTGTACTTTGCGAATTATTAAAGAGTAGCGAGAACCACGTTGCTCCATTAGGCGACGACCGTCAGTGTCCAGAATCATGGTGTCACGAAACCATTTCATTTTCGGCATCTAAAAAAGTTGTAGTTAAAGTAGAACATGAAAACAATACTACCAGGTTTGAAACACTATCTATACTTCATTACTTATTCAAATTTTATAATAAAATTCTGATCGGCGTTAAAATCATTCGACCTTTTTACCAAAGTTGGTGCAATCTGAGTGCACAATACAAGCCAAAATGGTTTCCTGTCCTTCTCCAGTATGAATCCAAGCTCGTTCCACTTCTATTTATGGAGGATCTGAAACCGTTCAGCACAAGAAGATTCACAAAGAAAATATTTTGTTTTAAACATGTCCAAGTTGCACGTGGATAGTGTAAAAATTGGTGAAATGTTCTACTAATGTGCAAATAGATTCTGAAACTCCTTTATGCATGCGATTTTAGTTTTGTACCAATACTACCAATAAAACTACTTGCGTTGCACGACACACATATTCCCCTGCATCCTTAATTTCCAGGTCATAACCATTCACAATATTGATTCGTTTATCCATCGTTATTTTCTTGGAGCCGGCAGTAAGCACAGATGCGCCCCGTTTCCACAGCAGCACGTATGGTTCTAGTGACATTGCATTTTATTTGATTTATTTAACTCTTTTTATTAAAACTCACAAGATTTTATAGATTAAACTAAACGATCCACTTGACAAGGAAGACAAACCAAATCTCCAACAACAACACGAAGATTCTCCGGTTTGAAAATAAATTAGGGAGGTGCTACTGTTGAAATTGCCATTTCATGGTCCTCCTCTCCACACACTGCAATAACAATATATTTTTGAACTGATGCAAGAACAACCAGCAGCACCAGCACTTGTTTTTGTGGCAAAGTAGAAACTGTTTTGTTGTAATTTTATACATATTCGATTTCCTTCTCCAGAGCTCATTTCTCCGCTGACCCAACAACAACATTCATAATGTATTCACTATATGTGATAAATTTAATATAGAAAACATATGACACTTCCAATCTAAATGCATTATTAGATCTACTGACCCATTTATTTATGGCCAAAATGTTTGCAGCTACACAGCCCTTGTGTTGCTTAAATTGTTGCGCAGTAAAAGAAATAAATCAAAGTTTTTTTGTAAGGAAACAAAAAACAAAAGTTGGAAACGATTTCTGCTGTTGCTGTTATATATTTGTAGTCGGTAGTCAACTTTGTCTGTTTGAAAGGGTTTTTGTTACAAAAAAACTGCAGTAGTGGTAAAGAATGTTGGCAGTATAATTTGTTGCGACTTTGTAAATAACAGTTTTTCTTTAGAAATATTACGTCATATATGGATCTTGAACACCATATTTTCTTTTATGGGAGTAGTTTGTTCTAATTGCAAAATGACTTTACGCAAGTATTCCATTTTGCTAAAAACATTCACGCATTCGGGAAATGGATAGTTACAAAACAAAAGCGTATCTGCAATATTTTGCTCTAACAAGAACAGGAAATCCATTGATTGTTTCAAAGTTGTGCATTCTGCTTATTTGCAAAACTATGTGCAAATTTTAAAGCGTGACTACCTAACGGATTCCAAATATACTTGACTCAAGAAGAGCAAGCAACCCCAAAGAAAATTTACCATTTCATGTAGAGCACCACAATAAAAATGTCAAGGGAAAGTCTAGCTCTATCCTAACCTCAAAAAAGCAATTTCTTTTACAGTTGGCGTTTTGTAGCCTTTCTTTTTCGGTAAGTGTAACATACATTCAGCCATTTTATTGCCAAAACACGTCCACTCTGTTGTGTCTGGAGAGTAACAAACGCCAGTTGAAAACAAATGTGTGGATGTGGAAGAAGTGAAAAATAGACTTGGCAAAGTGTCGTATGATGCAGTAGTGGGGATAGCATATGTAACGGAATACGTTTGAAAGTGACTAGAGTTCATGGGAAAATTGCTTTGGTCTGCGAGTGATGGTTGTGGTGACCTGATTTATTTTGGGAATGGGTAAAATTGCAATGGGAATTTATATGGGTAGAAAATCTAAACTGAGACTGGAGCATTTGCAGAACTGCAAATGTTAATATTAGTCGGAATCAGTTGGCAGGTTTTGAATGCGTTACTTTTGAAATAACAGTTTACAATGCACCCGGCAAATCACACCACGAAACCTGCTTACCGCTCATGCACTATACTGCGCTTTCACACAGCTTCATGCTCCGTGGTCCGTACATCCTATGATTTTTAATCTTACGTATTCGGAAATTCCATCAAATCTAAAGAACCAACAGCACTCCGGCAATGGTCTATTATATCCAAACATTGCAATGCATTTTTAGCGGCTCAATATTTTTGTACAACGCTCGCATTCGCATTTTAACGATCTTAGCAATTTTGAGCCTTACTTTCCATTCAAGAAAATAAAAAGCTGCTACAGTTCAACTTTTCACTTCACGTGATAGAACTCCCATTTTAATGTAAGTGACAAAACATGTCTTGATGCGTTTTAAAAGAGAAAGTTCCGAATTTTTGTGTGGTTCTGGAAGGAATATATTCATGTGTTTTTTAAAAACCAATTTGTAATAAAACTTAATTTAGACAACTTTTCCAATTATATAAGTACACCACGCTGCATTAAAATGTCCGAACCCATACACACACATCCGCCTCTCGCAAAACCCAAACTAACACTGAAACTTCAGCGCATCCCATAATTTTTGTGCTCTTGCCAAAATCCGGCATAAAGGAAGATATCTTGATGCTGTTCTTTGCACTATATCGTATTTCCTATGCAGCTTGATGCACTCCAATCCAGTTTTTACCCATAGAGAAAGTAGCATCAACACGCTTTCCTGTAAACACAAAAACTGACGCTGTTTGAGCCAGGGACAACATCAAACGTATGTATAAGTCTTTACCTTATTTACGTAGGTTGTAAGCGTCAATGTACACGCATTGCAATCTTCTCTCTTTTTCTTTTGTTCAATACCTCAGACTTTGCTGATTTCTTCTTGGCAGCACAATGCCAGCCATAATCAACACAACATAATCCACGGACTTATCTACTACTGAACCTGGCGATTTACAAAATCCCTGGTTTATTTTAAATTTGGAGGTTATATGTTTGTAATCTTTGTGAGAAATTCCACAGGATATCTAATCAAAATTTTTGACAAAAATTTATTACTTTACATGAAAACTAAAACTTTTGACAATATATGAAAAGTATAATGTACTGACTTAGTAATATTGCATTAAATTGCCCGGCTAAGTCTCTGCAGATATACCTATAGGCTTCTGAAGATTTTGTCTGAACATAATAATATTACGCTTTCATTTCCCTGCACCAAAGATTTCACTCACTTTCTCGATCAATCCAGCTTAGCTCTGCATAGAATAGCTGAATAGAATATCATAAAAAGTAATGGTCCGTCCCGTCATCTTCTTCACCAACCCAGCCCTACTATTATTAACACAAAATGCCATTATTTCTTGGAACACAAAGTTTGAGCTACATAGATAGACGCTACATATATTGAGATACACACTATCTTCATTCTAACGGTCCAACTCGCTATCATTATTATCTTGAATGGGTTCTTTGTTCTATTGTGTGCAGTTACATGCAAGTTGAGAGAACGGTGGAAAATCGATAGGATTTTCTCGACTTTTCCTCTTGGAGTAGGCCGAGGTTGAAAACAGCAAAAGTATCCGTCGGTAGCTACTACTTTTCCACTGGAAAAAAAACATGGCATGAGACTTTGTTTAGAAATTGAAATTTTTACTGTGCATTTTTGACGACTGATAGGATTACTTTCAAAATGTTTGCTTCCTAGGTATATAAACAAAATGTTAAATTTAACTTTGGAATGATTACGATTATGTTGAAAAAATTTTCAAATGTGTTTAACAGAGTTCAAATGGCACAAAAATCTGTCCCATTTAACAATGAGTACAATCCAATCAAGTTCTCATACCAATCATCATGACGGTTTCAATCCGTGTCGATATGTAAAAATTAAAAACAATATTGTTTTCAGTTTTCACATCCGTCCTTTGCCTCATTGCAAATATTTCATGAAAGTAGTAAACCCACTCGTGAACGGTATTTTACTTAACATTCTTCCCAACAGTGTCATTCAAAACGTGTTTTAACAAACAAGCCTGGAGAAAGTTGAGAAATTCCTTGTTTCCTTTCAAATTGCTCAGTCTACGGTAAACAAAATATGTTTTTCTTGAACTGGAAGCGTTCTCGTTTCTGGTGGGAAATGCGAACATAAGGCACGTGTGTTGTCTAATCTGCAGGTGTTTAGGCGTTTTCAAAATGAATACATTTCACGTTAGGCGTAAACTTATATACGGCATTGAAATATAGCATAGCAATACAAACATGCTGAGCTTTCAGTAAAGAAGGCTTACATGACAATATTCTTGGCAGTTTACTTCTTAATGTTTTCGTTTGACTAAACTTGAAAAGAAAGTTTTGTGTCTGAACAATGCAGTTTTTGGTGTCGAACTTTAGCTTTTCTTGAATAATAACTTCTCAGCTTACTCAAATATCCCTATTGCAAAATTTTCTTGAAACTGTTCGTTTCTTTGAGCATTTCTGAAATTAATCTAGGCATAACAGTTCAGCAAGTTAACTTAATCTTTGAAATTGTTAGAACTCTTATGGCGGCATCTGAAGCGTGATAAAACGCAGAGGATCCTTACCGCTTTTATGACTCTTTCATCAGACAACATCCCACACAATCGTAAACAACAAAACACGGTAATATTTACGCCCATTTTGTGAATTACGACTCCTTAGGGAAAATTGCTCTTAAAGAAGTCGTAGTTTTGAAGTGCAGCACTAACAATAAAACAAATAAAGTTTGGGTAAAAGTCTAGAAACAGTATAGGCTGCGTCAAATGTAAAAATTTATGAGAAGGTGGAGGTGAAATCTAAGGCTTGTTTTGCTCGTGCTTTGGAAAGTTTTGTTTAGTAAGTCAACAAATATCAGTTTCCAAGCTCAGCAGGATAGTATGATATAAATAATATCGAATGTATTTGAATTTTGACTGCTTTGTGAAGAAAATGGGAGAAGAAGTCATATCGTTCCAATATTGTTGTCAAGCAATAACAGACGATTATGGTTTTCTATGAAGAATTTGAAAGCCACACATGTTGCAATTTTACCAAAATAAATATATCGACCAACAGATAAACTCTACTATTCAAACTGTGTGATTTGTCCAGATATGATAAATAAATAATATCTAAGATACCGCAACGGATTAGAATAAAGGAAGGAGATGGTACACTTTTTTTAGCTAAAAACAAAACGTGTTGATACAATAACCATTAATTTTGTCTCGCACGTGTTCCAAGCTTCGACATAATGGTTCCTACAAGCTCGTTATCATTATATTTTTTTCGGGGCATCTTTGACCTCACTTTAAAAAAATTGTCGTGCAAAGCGGTACAAAAGCATCGAAAATCGATAGGTCATTAGCCCTTTCTCATGGGCATTTTCATTTCTCATAATCTCAACATGTTCTTAAGTAGTGAAGCGCAATCTTTGCATCATTATAATTTATATGTGAGTATGCTTAAGTCAAGTGGAATTGCATATGGTTGTACAATCACGGCAGTGAACAAAAAGTGAAAATGTTTTCTAAATTTTAAATGAAAATGAAATCTATCTTTCAATAAAACATCTGGAGAAAGTTGAAACCGAGCAGAGATACCTAATGCAAACAAGAAACTGTAAGATTCAGTAGCTTAAATTATTCAGCTTAGTGCAAATATTAAATGCACCTTGAAATTCAAACCATGTAGTTAGATAAAGGCTTAGAAAATGAGAAGACACGTGCATACATCCACAATAGGTGATAAGTACCCGTTTGTATCAAGACTTCCGTGTTTGAATTACCATTCCTCAGCAAACGATGTTTTTGCAGTTACAAATACTTCCAGCGTACTACCAGCACGATTTAAATAAACATCGTACTGCTGGGGGCTTGCGGAGAGGAAACAGTGATGTTGTATCGATTAAGAAGATGAGGTAGGCAATATTGCGACATTTCACTCGTAAGGAAAACGTGGTTTACCACAAATGCGCTATGTAGTTTTTAAATTATTACTTGTTTCACGAACTTGTGCCAAAGTTTACAAAATTGAAAGATAAGAATGTGTAGAAGATCACTGGCTCAATATGTATTCACCCTTCTAAACTCAGTTTAGTAAACTGCCTAGGAATAAATTGTAAGCATTGCACTGAAGAAGAAAGGGAACAGGATATAAACAAATATTTGAATATATTAAGGTTCGTATGCGGTGTAAAACGAATGGCTGATTTGAATGGTTAGTAATGTTTGCATTAACTTTATTCCTGCTTCCCTGAAAATGTTTCTAAGGAATAGAAAATTTTAAATGAAGCGAATTCTTTAGAAATTTCTCGGAATGTAACTTGGTGCTTTTCTTCAGGTAATTAAAATCCTTATAAACATTTATGACATCAAATTCTCTGACAAAACCCAAACAAGAAACCTTACTATATGACATATGTAAATACCTTAAGAAGCTTACATGAAAATAGTTTGGGGGATATTTGCGTAATATGAAACGTGCTCAAGGAAGTCGGATAGCAATTATGCATGCAAAGCTCAAGAATTTAAGAATCGTTTGTTTTGATGTAACGATCGCGTTCATGATTGCTTCCCTCCATCAAAATCTTATGTTCTCCTGTTTGCTCCTGTAAAATACATTAAATCACAGTAAAAATATGACCTAGTTTAAACTGGAAATACACTTAATATGTTGAATGTTCAGATCTGAGAGAAATTTTTTTGTATCTGTTTAAAATAGCTAAAATTGTTAAGTAAGGGAATGTAAGGTGTATTTACTATAGTGGAACTTTAAATGAAAACCAGTTGTTACGCAACCAAAAATCACCTTACTGAACTAGTTTTATTGAAATCACTCAAAATATGTTTCTATTAGTTTGCTATTACTTTTGTCAAAACTGGAATCAGAGCACACAATTGAAAATATTTACAGAAAAAGTTTCCAGGTTCCTTGTAGCGAAAGGTTTACTTGCAATTTTTGTATTTGACTTTTATTTGAGCAAAACAAGAAGTTCAGCTTTAAAACAAATTACAAAACTTTTTCTTGCTTCTTGTTCTTCACCAGTACGAATCCAAGCTCACTCCACTTCTAATTCGGGATGATCTAGAGCGTTTAGCATAAAAAATTTCAAAAGGAAAACTTTTGTTTTACAAATGTCAGTAAAAATTTTCAATTTGCACGTCCATAGTGAAAAAATTGGCAATGTGTCCTACTAGGATGTGAATAGATTTGGAAACAACTTTCCATGCATGCGATTTTAATTTTGTACCAAAATTAACGAGAAGACTATTTACATTGTACTTGAACAACCACTTGTGTGACACACAAACAATATGTGCTAACCGGAGCCCCCACCCCATTCAAAATGCTGATTCGTTTGTCCATCGTTATTTTAATAGAGCCGGCGGTAAACACAGATGCGCCGCGTTTCCACAGCAGCACCTACGGTCCTAGTGCATTACATTGCTTTTGATTTATTTACAACTTTTATTAAACTAACCTCCCATAAGATTTTATAGACTAACCTAACCAGTTCACTTGACATGGAAGACGCATAGAATTGCCTACAACAACACGTAGATTCGCCGGCTTGAATACAAATTGGGGAGGTGCCACTGTAGAAATTGCCATGTCATCGTTCTCCTCGCCACAAACTGAAATAACAATATATTTTTGAATTGATATAAAAACTGATGCGGATTCTACACCATACGCTCTACTTTTACCCGTATTGGGAAACATGTTGACAATAAATTGTCCCTGCAGTTGTTTTTGTGGGAAAAAAGACACTGTTTTCTTGTATTGTATACATATCCCATTTCATGTTCCTGAGCTTATTTCACAATAGAGCCAACAACAATATACAAAACGTGTTCATTATACGTAATGTAATGTTACACTTCGGTACACTGAAATTTCCAAAATAGATACGCAACGTACTGTAAGCATTTTCTGGAATAAAAGACTTGCTTCAAGTAACCTCAAAGAAAATTTACTATTTTATGTAAAGCACTTCAATAAAAATAAAAGCAATATTCTTTACAATTAGTGTCTTGCGACCTTTTTTGTAACTGTTATACACATACAGCCGTTTTGTTGCCAAAACACTTCCAGTCCTTTGTGTCAGGTGAATTCCAAACGCCATTTGAAAATATATGTGTAGGTGGGGAATATAGAAAGCTGTGTGGATTATGAAGGGATAGAAAAATTGACTTGGCAAAGTATCTTGTGATGCAGTAGTGGAAATAAAATATGCCGCAGAGTGTCTAAAAACGGACTACAGTTCGGGGGAAATTGATTTGGTCTGCAAGTGATGGCTTAGGTGACCTGATTTGTTTGGGGATGGGTAAAATTGCAAAAAATTTACTATGGCAAAAACCTAAACTATGGTTGAAGCCTGTTTCCTTTGTAATGTAATTGTGAGTAGTCGCCATAATAAGTTGGCAGATTTTAAAATGTACAACTTTTGAATTACAGGACTAATTTTTCCTAATTTTAAAAATAAAAAGCTGAAAAGTGAAAACTTGACTGATTATTTCAAATTTTCACACACTGAATTCATAAATTTAATTTTTAAACAAATGATAAAAACTCTGCTTAACATTTTGCACGAGAAACTTTTAATTTCAACTTCGCTCCAGAGAAACTCGTTACTTCTAAACTTTCATTCCATTTAGCTTTTTCACAAAACAAAATTGAAATTAAACCTACATTAGATAATTTCCAGTCAAATTTTTTGTACATATATGTTTTCCTTAGAAAAATTCTTTACTAAAATCATTAATGCAAAATGTGAAAACAGTATACCTTATATTTTCCCAAAACCTACAACTAACACATGTCCACCTCTCACAAAAAGTCTAGGTTTTTTAAATCGGTTACTGAATTGCTGAAACTTCCGGTAAATAGAGAAAATCTTACCTGACCTGAAATTTTAGCAAATCGAATTCAAAGTGCCTAGACCACTGCGGCATGGTTTTTCTGAACTTTGACAATTCCAATGCATTGTTACAATTCCAAAAAATTTACTCAAAAGAAATCACTGTATTTGAACATTATTGCAAAGTGTGTTATTTTCAGGAATACAACTAAACAAACAATTTCATTATTTCCCATTTTCACTTTTAAAATACAAACACCATTTTGAACAGGAACGACAACAAATATATTACAAATTTTGCAAGTTCAGTTTTGAATTTTAATATTGCAATAAACTACAGTTGAATTCTAATTACAGTTATATTTTGATAAACCCAAGTTAGAATAAAATTTATAGAATAAAATACTTTGGTAATGACAAATCAACAGGTTTACTGTACTTGAACGTTTACCCATTGCCATGAGAGAAAAAGTTACCCAAACTTTTTCCACAAAAAAACTCCTGCAGAACACACATCCAAATCCCACCAAGGCCGAAACAAAACTGAAACTCCAGCAAAGCCACAATTTTCCATTCTGTTCAGACATTCAACCTGCAACTCAGACCACATGTTCAGTTTACTGTTCCTGCACTATGTGCTGTTTCAAATTTTGCGGAGCTTCATGTTTTTCCTTATAGCTTTGTTCCAGAGTTCATACAAGGAAAAGGCCAATAGGTTTTTATATTTTTAGAAAATTATTTTTTTAACTGAAATTTTGAAATGTGTAATACATTAACTTTATTATTAAATTATGTATCTGACAAAAACTTTTGCAAGCAAGTAAATTTATACACACTTTAGAAGCTGCTCCGCTGATTAACATACAGATTTGGTACTGCACAATGTCTTTTCAGTGCTATTTCCAGTTCCATTCTTCTCCACCAAAATATCTCTTCCAGCTTAGCACGGCTTAAAATAGCTTACTTATCATATATAAAAAATAATAGTCCTTGCAACTCCAGCAAACCAATCCTTCCATTATTAGCAGAAATGTCATTTACTTCTGGGAACACGAAGATTGAGCTATATAGCGCTATCTTCATTGTGTAACGATCCAACTTGTTATCATTATTATCTTGAATGGGTTCTTCGTTCCCATCGTGTGCAGTTACATGCTAGACAAGAACGGTAGTGGAAAATCGATAGGATTTTCTCGACTTTTCGTCCTGCAGTTTGCTGAATATGAAGACATTATGAGTATCCGCGTGTTTCAGCAACTTTTCCACTGGAAAGAAAACATTAAATCGTGAGAGCTTGTTCAGAAATGGAAATAAAATATTTTTACTTGTTACATTTTGACGATGCATGCTTTTATTTTCAAAATAGAAGCTTAGTATTTGGACACAAGATAAGTCTAAGTTGAACTCAGTTACGATTTAAAACAAAATGAGTTGCCTCCTTAAATGTACCATTTTACAAATGATCAATTTTGCTTTCTACTGATTATCTCTTTGTTAAAAATATTATCAAATATGTTTACTAGGGTTCAAATGACACAAACATCTGTCCCATTTAAACCTAAAAACAATCCGGTACTTATGCCAATATACATGACGGTGTCAATCTGTGCAAATATGTATTAAGCGAAAACGATATTGTTATCAGTTTTTGCGTCTCTGCTATACTTCATTACAATGTTTCAGGGAAGTCGTAAGCCGACGCGGAAATGGAAGTTTATTTAATGTCCTTCACAACAATTTTGTTCAAAACGTGTTACAACAAACAAGCTTCGAGAAAGTTAAGATATTCCTTGTTTTCCTTTCACAATGCTCAGCCTACCGTAAATAAAATATGCTTCCTTGAACTGGAATCGTTTTCTTTTCTGGTTTGGAAGGGATAGACACGTGTGCTTTCTCGGCTTTTCTGGAATGGTTAGACATTTACAAAGTGCAAACATACCGTATTGGAATGTAGCATAGCAATGTTAATACACTAAATCTTTCAATAAGCTGGCTTACATGACAACATTCTTGACAGTTGACTTCTTACTGTTTTTGTTTGACTTCGCTTGAAAAGAAAGTTTGCTGTTTGAACAATGCAGTTTTGAGTGTCTTACTTAACTTTTCTTCTATATTAACTTCTCAACTTACACAAACACCCTTTTGCAAATTCCTCTTTTCTTTGAACATTTCTGAAATTAATCTGGGCGTGATAGTTCATCGTGGTAATTTAACCTCTGAAATTGTTAGAAGTCCTAAAGCTGCATCTGAAATATTATAAAACGCGGAATGTCTTTACTGCTTTTATGACGTTTTTATCAGAGTATATCCCACAACCTCGCAAACAACACAACACGATAATATTTACGCCTTTTTTGTGAGTTATGACTCTTAAGGGAGAGTGGCTTTTGAAGAAGGAGTAATCCTGAAGTGCAATAGTAGCAATGAAACAAATGTAGTTTGGAATATGGGCATGTTAGATATAAGCTGTTTTAAAAGGAGAAAGTTATGAGAAGGCTTGTATGTGGTTTTGTTCTTTGTTTTGGCTGGTAAGTAACAACTAACGGTTTCCAAGCGCAGCAGGATATAAGGAATATCATCTGTTTTTGAGCTTTGACTGATTTGTGAATAAAATGGAAAAATTACATCGTATAAACAATATGATAACATGAGGCTGATTTTCATTTCCTTTTGGTCTGATTGAAGTCATGCCAAAAGGAGATGCTTTTCTTTTAATTGTAAAATGTTAATGGAATTGAAAATTCTCGCTTTTGTATTTAAAATAAATACTTGTTTCTTACCATCTTTTAAAATTATCAATTGAAAAATGACAATTTTACAAGAAGATTAATTGCCAATTGCTTTATAAGTACAATATAGCGCCAGTCATTGACCAAAACGAGGCAAAGTTACCGTGCTATTATTTCAATTTAACTTAAAATAGTTATTTTAAATTTCAATATTGCTATGTATTATATGATGGCTCAAACACAAAAATTATTTCCATGTTGCGTTGCAGCCAAATATACGTAGTCAGTACAAGAGATTGTCATGGCGTTATGTTGGTGAAATAAACCTTTTAATTTTAACTTTTAATGTTTGTCATATCATAATATATTGTCACAACATTGTTTTCAAGCAATTACTAGCAATAATAATTAATAATAATTTTATTCATCAAACCTGTTTCAATTAAGAAACTCGTTACGTTTGACATCAAGTTACAACAAGTCAATTCAAAGATAAGCAAACTAGCAATGGTGATGTTCTATGAAAAAGCTGGAAGCCGTACTTGTTGTCTTTCAAACAAATTGAAAACTATGACTAACAAAATGTACTTTTAGGATTGAGCTACTTGTGCATGATTGTGAAGCAATTATTATGTCATACATTGCAACGTGTATGAAAAACCATGTAATGATTTTATTCAGTTTCACTTTTCTTTTGTCATAGTTATTTTCAGAGGAAACTGATTTCCATTCTACCAGTTTGCTTCTCCGTATTTTAAATATGCACACCTAAGTTTAGCTCATAAAGAAGCAAATAAAACGCATTTGATACGATAACCATTAATTTTGTCTGGAACATCTTCCTCTTTAAAACATTCAGGATGCTACAAGCTCGTTATCATTACTATCGTCCCGGGGCATCTTTGGGCTCTCTTCACAAGTTTCCCGTGCAAAAGGATACAAAAGCAGCAACAATCAATACGTTTTCTACTCTTACTTTTGAACACTCTCGTAATCTCAAAACATACATAGAAGTCAAAGGTGAAGTCAGTGAGTGCGTTTGAAAACACTGGTACTTTATTGCATGATTTACTTTTGAACATATAATTTAAAACGTGCAACTTTTACGTCATTAAAGTTATCATGTCAATGTGCTCAAGTCAGGTAGAATAGCATACGATTGTACTTTCACGGCTGTAAGCAAAAAGGAAAAACGTGTTCTAAATTTGAATGAAAATGAAGTCTATGTTTCTGTAAAACAACTGCGAAAAGTTTCTCCACGCTGAGACTGAGCTGAGCTGAGACGCTGATACTGAAACGCAGAGAAATTACTTGGCTTTACGGCTGTATAGACGCTGTTACCAAAGCACATCTCACACACTCGTAAACAACACAACACGCTAATATTTACGCCCATTTGGTGAATTACGACCCCTAACGGAAAATGGCTCTTCAAGAAGTCATAATTTTGAAGTGCAGTAGTAACAATAAAACTAATATAGTTTGGGATATGAGTCTTGTGGCATTGTATGCTTAAAAAAGAGAACGTTATAAGAGGGTGTGTGTGGTCGTGGTCTTTGTTTTGGGTGGTAAGTAAACAAATAACGGTTTTCAAGCGCAGCAGGATATAAATATTATTGTCCCTATTTGCGTTTTGACTGTTTTGGAAGAAAATAGGAAAATCACATAACAGTTTCAAAATAATAACTGTGAAACCTGCTTGGAGGAATCCATAGTGATTCTTTCTTTGATTTGTTTGTTGATATTTTTTAAAATTCTATTTCCATCAATTATATTCCAGCCTACCTGTACGCTTTTCCATATTGTATATATGCACGTTACGCACACGTTAGTTTTAACTCAGAAACAAGCAAACAAAACGTGTTTGATACTATAACCATTAATTTTGTCTTGCACGTTTTCCATTTAACGACATTCAATTCAGGATGCTACAAGCTCGTTATCATTATTATATTCCCGGGGCATCTTTGGTCTCACTATCCAAGTTTTCCGTGCAAAATGGTACAATAGTAGCTGCAAAAAATGAATAGGTCGTTTTCCACTTCTACTGATGAACACTCTCATAATCTCACCATGTTTTGGAATATGGCACATTCGGAAGAGGAAAATGAAATCACAAAAACGTGTATTTGAAAATATTTTCATTTAAAAACACTATTATATTAATGCATGGTTCGCCGTTGCACAGATAGTGGATAACGCGCAACCTGCACGTCAATAAAATTATCATGTCAAAATGCTCAGAACCAAATGGAATTTCATACGGTTGTACTTTCACGGGTGTAAACAAAAACTGGAATCGTGTTCCAGACTTTGAATGAAAACAAAGTCCTTGTTTCTCTAAAACATCTGGAGAAAGTTGAAGCCGCACTGATATACCAAATGCAGCAAGAAACTCTGAGAATTCCATTCACAATCATGCGATACGTCAATTATGCAGCTTAATGTAAATAATAAATGCGTCTTGAAATTCAAACCATGTCGCTTTCTAAAAGCACAGGAAATAATATGGCACGTGCTTACCACCAAAATAGGTGATAAATATCCGTTTATACGCGAATTTAAGTGTTTGAAATGGTTTTACTCAGCGTATTACGTTTTTACGTTACGAAAACTTTCAGAATACTAGCAGTACGATTTAAATAAATATCATGTTGCCGACAGCTTCCAGAGCGGAAACGGTGATGTTTTATTGATTTGGAAAATGAAGTAGTAAATATTGCAACATTTCACTGTAGACGAAAACGTGGTTTACCATAAATGCTTTCTGTAGATTTTAGCTCATTACTAGTCTCAAAGCTCGTGCCAACGTTTACGAAATGAAAGATAGAAATGTCTAGAAGATCACCGGTTTAATGTGTGCTCACCATTCTAAACTGCTTAGGAATTAATTGTAAGCACTGAACTGAAAGAGAAAGCCAACTGGATAAAAACAAATATTTGCAGATGCTGAAGTTCATGTGTCATGTCTAATATCTAATGACTAGTTTGAATGTTTAGTAATGTTTGCATTAATTCCATTCTCGCGTCGTTGAAAATATTTTTAAATACTGTGAAAAAATGTTAAAATGAAAGAAGTTCTTTTAAAAATTTACCTGGTGTAACTTGGTGGATTACTTGAATATTTTGTTATTACAGATTATATAATCACAAAAAATGAATCTAAAAAATATTTGCAGGAAAATTTTCTTTCCAGGAAAATCACAGTTTTGACAATTTCTGAAATGCATAGTGTGCACTGACTTTTGCATTAGCGTATATATTGTCTAGTCATGTTCCGTTTCTTTGCTACCTCAAAAATCTCGTCCAACTATTATAAACGCAAAATGCCATTTAGTTCTGGGAATACAAAGTTTGAGCTATATGGTAGCTTATACGCTATTATCACTGTGAAACGGTCCAACTTGATATCATTCTTATTTTGAATGGGTTCTTTGTTCCCATTGTGTGCAGTTACATGCTAGATGATAGAGTAGTACAAAATCGATAGGATTTTCTCGACTATTCTTTGCCAGAGTTGAAGACAACAAGACTGTTTGTTGCGGCAACTTTTCCACTGAAAAGAATATCATGCATGATGGGAACTTGTACAAAAATAGATTTACATATTTGCCGTAAATAAAAATTTTTATATCTAGCTTAAGTTAGCCCAGATGGTTTTGCTTTCATAATACCTTCATACACAAAATTGTTTAAATTCTGAAATTAATCCTAATGTTGTTCTTAATTTTTGGCTGATTTCGGCTGCATACACGTATAGAAATTTACACATGTAAGTTAGCTGCCGCGATGCCATCCAAATGACGCAAAAACCTTTCATATTTCAACTGAATTTTTCCATAAAGTATCTTATGACAACTTCCATAACTGTATATATTAAACCAACAGAACAATCTTCTTTTACATCTGTCCCTAAACTCATTGCAAAAATTCCTATAAAGTCGTCAATCTACGCGGAAACGGTAGTTTACTATACCTAATATCCTTGGGAACTATTTTCCTCCAAACAAGTCCTGTAGAAAGTTGAAAAGTTCTCCGTTTCCTTTCAAAATGCTCAGCCAACCGTAAACAATACAATTTCTTGAACTGGAAGCGTTTTCATCCGGCTGGGAAAATCAAGGGAAAGGCACGTGTGCTCATTGTTCTGCTTGTGCTTCTACATTTACAAAATGCAAATATTTCTCCTCAGGCAAACACGGAATCGAATTTTAACGCAACAATAAAAATATGTCCAGCTTTCAATAAGAAAGCTTAGAAGACAACATTCTAGACAGTTTATTCTTAACGATTTCGTTTGACTAAACTTGAAAAGAAAGTTTGTTGTTTGAATAGTACAGTTTTTGGTGTCGCGCTTTAGCTCTTGTTGAATCAGTTTAGACTCTTGAACTGTTAGAACTCACTTGCTGTGTCTGAAACGTAAACAAATCTGCAAAAATTTTCTGGCTTTATCGTTTTTATAACGGTTTTATCAGAGTACATCCCACACACCTGTAAAGAACACAACATAGCAATATTTACGCCCATTTGTTGAATTATTACTCCAAAGGAAAAATGGCTCTCGAAAAAGAAGTGGATATTCTGAGGTGCAGTAGCAATAACAAAACATTTATAGATTGTAAACAGTGTCGACGTGTGCCCATTACCCAAGGGTTGGGTGACCCAGTTAAACCCGGGTTTTCGAGTACCCAGCCCACCCTGTTTTGAGGGTGGGTTTTGGGTAAAAGTGGGTTTTAAAAATAACTATTGAAAAAATACAATTTTCGTAATTACGTGATCTTTTTGCTTTATATAATATCGAAATTTTCCAAAATATTCATAGTTTTTGCTTGTAGGAATCATTTATTACGTGATTTCCTTGCTGAGCTACTGTCTTTTGGGGCACCAAATTCTTGGCGGGTACAGAATTTAGTGCATGATATTGCTGTACCCACCCATACCCAGATATAACCACTTTTACCCAAAAGCCCAGATAAACCTGGGTGGGTTGGAATTTTTGTGAAAAACCCGCGGGTTTCGTCCACTCTGATTGTAAATGACCAAAACGTTCAGATATCCGTTGTTTAAAAAAGAGAAGGTTATAAGAAGTTGCGTTTGTGTGGTATTGGTCTTTGGTTTGGTAGGTAAACAAATGTGGGCTTTCAAGCCACAATGTTAATAATACTTTTGTCTTACTTTAGTTGTCATGGGCTAGCAAGAAGCTAGCGTTATCCGTTGTTGAGAAAGTTGAAAGCCAAACATGTTCTCATTTCGCCAAATCGTATATAATAATCAGCAGATCAAATTTGTTAAATTGTGCTACCAGCGCATAATTATACAACAATTTTATGCTAGATAACGCAACGGATTTGTAAAAGCAAAGAATTCACTTTATTCGATACCGCTTTACTTGTGTCATGGTTTTCTTCAAAAGAAACTGATTTCCAGCCATCCAGTGCTCCTTTGTGCATTGCATTTGTGCACATTTTACTTTTATCTCATCAAAAAACGAACAGAACGTGTTTGATACAATAACTAATAACTTTACTTTGCACATATTCACGTTACGACAACCAAAATGCTACAAGCTCGTTGTCATTATTATGGTTCCTGGGTATCTGTTGTATCATGATAAAATCGATTGGTCGTTTTCCACTTTTACTTTTGTAAATGGTACACATTTACAAATGGAAGATGAAATCCCAAGGACGTGCATTTGAGTACATTATCCTTTGAAAACACGGATTTTTTATTATGGTTCTCATGTGGGCATTAAGATTAAAGCATAAAACGTTTACGTCATTACAATTATCATGTTGATATGCTTCAAGCCTTGTGAAACTTCATACGGTGTACTTTCACGGCTGTGAACAAAAACTGAAAACGTGTTCTAAGGTTTGCATGCAAACAAAGTCTATCTTTTTCTAAAACATCTGGAGAAAGTTGAAACCGCTCAGAGATACTTCTTGCAAACAAGAAACTGAGAGATTCCATTGCTTCAATTATTCAGCTTAGTGTAAATAATAAATGCAAACTTGAAATTCAAACCATGTAGTTAGATAAAGGCTTAGAAAATGAGAAGACACGTGCACACCACCAAAATAGGTGAGAAATACCAGTTTATACGCAAAGTTACGTGTTAGAATTACTTTGAACTCGTACTTCCAGCACGATTTAAATAAATATCGTGCTGCAGGCAGCTTACAGACAGAAATGGTGATGTTTTATCAAATTTGAAAACGAAGTGGAAAATATTGCAACATTTCACTGGAGACGAAAACGTGGTTTACAATTAACGCGCTATGTAGTTTTTAGCTCATAACTTGTTTCACGAACTCGTGCCAAAGTTTATACCTTGAAAGATGAATATGTCTAGAAGATCACTGGTTCAATGTGTGCTCACCATTCTAAACTGCTTAGGAACAAATTGTAAGCATTGAACTGAAAGAGAAAGCGAAGTGGATAAAAGCAAACATTTGCAGATGCTATAGGTCATATGCTGTGTAAAACTAAATAATGGCTTACATGAATGCTTAGTAATGTTTCCATTACTTATATTCCTGCGTCGTTAAAAATATTAACAAATGAAGCAAATTCTTTGGAAATTTCCCATAATGTAACTTGATGCTTTACTTCAGGTAATAAAAACCCTAAACGTGAATGGCATCAGATTCTATGACAAAAGTCAACAAGAATCCTTCCACTGCATGTTTATTGGAATATACCGACAACACCATTAAAAAAGGTATTCTACTGTAAACTTGATAGGAAGGAAGTACATGCCAAAAATATTTTTAGTTTGTGTTTAAGAACATTTGCTTGCCATATTTAAGTACTTTAAGAAGCTTAAATGAAAATAGTTACCAGGATATTTGCGTGGCATGGGACGTGCTCAAGAAAGTTGAATAGCAATTACGCCCACAAAACACGAGCACCGTTTGTTTTTATGTAACAATCACATGCTTTATTGCTTCTCTCCATCAAAATCTTATGCTCTCATGTTTTCTCCTGTCAGGTACACTGAATGACTGTGCAAATACGTGACCTAGTTTAAGCTGGAGAAAAATTCAATTTTCTGAATGTTTAGATTTGAGAGATATTTTCTTATTTCTGTTTGAAATTGCAAAAACTTGTAAACAAAGAAGAGTATCGTGGGAGAACTTTTGCGCAAGTTTATATGAAACCAAGTTTTTACGAACCCCACAATTACTTACTTCACATTCATTTCTTTTTGAAGGAACAAATGAAACAGGTTTTATTGAGATCACTCCAAAAATGCTTCAATTATTTTGCTATTACTTTGTACTACAAAGCTGGGATATAAACAAACAATTGAAAATATTTTTGGAAAACGTTTAGAAGTTCATAATAGAAAAAGTTTACCCAAAAGGTTTTGTTTCACATTTATCTAGGCAAAACAAAAGTTTCCTTTTTAAACAAGGCACAAGACAAGCCAAACTGGGATTGAGAAAACTCTTATACAAGCTAACATTTAAGTTTTCATACCTAGGTATATCCAAGTTTGATATGTCTGGTAGTTAGCGAAAGTAAAAGGTTAATAAATGAAAACATAAAACGTCTTATCTTTCTTTAGCTTCTATTCTTAAAATTTCACCAACGAAAAAAAGTCGGCGTTTTTGTGCAATCTAGGCTCGAGTCTTGTTTTATTGCAATTTTCTTCGTTGTAATTACACACTGTTAGAGATACATCTATTCATCTTACTACCAAGTAACCTGTGAACATTTGTACAAAACACTATGCAATTTAATTTAGATTTTTGCTGAAACTAAAAGGTTTTATTGAATACGGCGATGTTCTTAAGAATAATATTTTCATGTACTTGGAAGAAACGGTTGTAGAGGACATTTTTGATAACAAATTTTATTTTAGTCAAGCTTTCAATCATATACTATGATCATCATCAGGACATACTTTTCATATTTATACAAAACAGTTCGTTTTAAATCTTTAAATGTACAAAAAAAACTGGAGCATGTTACAGTTTTCAGAATTTTATTATAATATTTATGTCGAAGCAACAACCATTTTTACTTAAAGTGGTCCGTTGGAAAAGAAAGACAACACACCAAAACGCAGTACCAAGTTTTTCAAACGCGAATTTCATACAAGTTAACTTTAGCAACAGCAACAACAGCAACTTTATAAATTGTTTTATAAAAATATGTGTCCAAATAAATTTTCGAGATTGTAGAGAGGTAGGTAGTTACTTCAAGCAGAACTGACAATCTTCCAGGATATATTTCATGCATTTTTTGGAAACGATGAGCATAACAATTTAATAGGTAATGCAAAATGAAAAACATCTAGTCTGCCTATTGTTTTGTGGAGATAGGCAACGCAAATAATGTTTTGGGCAGATGGCCATTCTTGCTGCAGCAAAATGCGTAAACTGGAAAGTTATTCACCATTTATAAATTTTATAAATATAAATCATCGGTTCAAAGCAGCACTTTCGAAAATGTATTCCTGGAAGGAGAAAAGAAGAACGATCAGTGCGGGCTTTTTTCATGCAGCAGCCTAGGGAAAAAATTGTATTGCTTTGAAGCCCATTTTAAGTTTGTACTCATAAACCGGAATTTCATGTAAAAGTAGATATGACAGATTCCAATTTTCCAAGCATCATCATATTGTCAAAACATAGCAAAGTGGTTTGCTAATTTTAAAACGATAAATTTCTGCTTTTTTTCAAAATATATATATTACGCCAACGTTCAGCCTTATTTGCGCATGGTTGACGCACACACTTAATTTGCAGTTTATGTAACATACCGTAATAAACTACGTCATACCACAATTTTATGAATGGCCAATTAACAACTTAGATAATTAAATAGGTGGTTATGTCACTTATGTGAATGAACATTAGGCATTCTCCGCTTTGTATGTGTTACATAACATGCTTAATGAAGTATTATGTAGTGAGCGAGTCATCAGACTTATGTAAGTTTTTATTGTCCCTTCTTACGTAAATTTAATTGCTTGATTAATAATCATGTATGCCTTATATGCATGTATAATCGTTAATGTAACATCATTGGGTGTGGTAACTGCTTACACGTGAACCCAATAAAATTTAATGTTTCCGCTTTGGTTACATAATCAACCTAAGACAGATCATTTAGCTAGCTTATAAAAGGACGCTACACTCTCAATCAAATTATTATTCGCTTGATCTTCTTCAACACTTCAAGTTTTCCCAAGACCATCTACCATGGCCACCTACAAATTTTCTGGCTTTATGGCCATCTTCGCCACCGCTACCTATCTTCTGGCTGTCTTGGCTACCTTTATTCAAGCAGCAGATCTAAAGGCAGGATCACCGGTAACGTTTGAAAAGCTGGACGATAATAGTAAGTTTTCAAAAACAAATTTATTCCAAAAAGAAAACATTTCTAAATTTTTAATTTCATTTTTTTACAGGACGACCTGCTCGTCAATACGGAATGGGGATGGGAATGGGAATGCCACGTAAAACAAATAGTTTTTTTTCAAATTTGAACAAAATTATTTGCAATTGATTTTAATTCGATTTTGGCATTTGGCAATTTCAGGAATGACCGTTGATGAGGCTTGCGACCTGCTTTGCCCCGATGATGACTATGGTGATTACAGTCTCTGGAGGGCTCCTGGACCTACCAAAGGACGATTTGTTCCCATTCGAGGATAAAAATCAAATTTTGTTTGGTTGTTAATATTTCCTGTGTATTTTGTATATATTTTACAAATATTGGTTCTTGTACAATGCTGAAATAAAAAGTTTAAAAAAATATCTTTGTAATGCTAGCGGAATCTGTTATAAATTAAAGCACCCAACATCCAACTAGAATTTTCATGCGACGTCGCAATAGCGCATTTTCTTTGAGCACAACGCCGTTTTCGTTTTTTCAAACAGTCTTTTCATTTAACTATTTAGTAGATCGATAGCCACCACACCTTCCATTTCAAGACGAAAACGCTCAGGAATTAAAATATCCTGGCGTATTCAATTAGAGCAAGAGAATTTTTAGAAAATACGCGGAATTCAAAATAGTTGGTATTATGTACCTGAAAATCATTTTCATGAGCAATAGCCATTAAAAAGCTAATTACCTTTTTATTATATTTCTCCTCTGGCATTGATTACACATGCATTGCATCACACAACCTTCAAAACTACATTATTCAGCTTTTATTATCCTGCACACAATACCAACTAATGTAAAACGTGAATTAGTAATAAATTCCTTTCTTTCATCAACCTATCCAAAACTAGAACTTTTTAATCATTTTCCCGGAAAAAGGACGTCCAGCAGAGAAGAAGAGAGAACAAGCCGATATGCTATATATTTTACAAAGTTCCTTTTTGAAGAAGTAATAAGATTTACACCCCCAACTGAGATTTTATCTTGAAGCTATAAAGTGTAATGAATACAAAAGAGCTGTGGAGAAATGAGATGATGATGAATGCTGGGTAGTTTGTTAAAGCTGGATGGTTTCTGTTGTGCTTATGAAAGAAAATGATGATATGGAAAAAGATGAGTCACAAGAAAAGCTGGATTGCATTAATAATCAGTAAAGAAATGTTATTAAATTCTTGCGTAATTGCTAAAATTGTGGTATTGTTCATGGAAAATGTTTCAACATATTGTAAGGGTTATGTGCCGTTCAAAAATTTCTGAATTAAAAAAATATTAAAAGATGTGAACAGGTGATCCAGGCTGGACGTCCTTAGTTATGCATCACAATCAGTATAACGTTTTTACTTAAGATAGGCACGTTTTTTGCGTGACACATATTCGCACCTGTCAGATTCCCATTCTATTTAAAAACTGCTTGCGTAACGACTGTTCTATTTTTCTTGAATTTTTTGAGGTTCAAACAGAACCCAATTTTCAGAAGCTTCTCTATACTACGTGCATTTACACTTGTTTTCATATTTACGTGCAAATATGTTCTCCCCACTTAAATGTCAATTTGTCTGCCAAAATATATCAAAATACCACCAAATTTGACCTGGATTTCTTTTGATCTATTATTGATTTGTTTTGGTAAAAATTTTCTTTTCTGCGCTTCTTTGTGTTTGTGCCCATTATTTCAAACAGTTAGGGAATTTTCGTCTATCTGCTGTTGCACGCACACAGATTCTTGCCTTTTCTTTTCAGTCGATTCTAGGGAACGCATAGTGTGCTTACTGCTTATTGTGTAAGATAGATATAGTTGAAGAAGTAGAAGTAGAAGTGTGTTGTTGGAGTGGCTGGAGAAATGCGAGTTGAGAGGGGGAACTAGGCAAGTGCTTCAGTGCGGAACTGAGAGCAGTGTTAAAGCAAACTTGGTAGCGAGCAGAGCTCCGGGTCCAGAACAAAAGCCGTGATATTTCAGCAGGCGAATTTTGTGGATTATTGTTTATCGGTGAGAAAAACGATTTTAAATTGTTTTTTCGTGCGAGTGTGTTGTTGGTATGAAAATCATAGTTACGCAAAATATTGGTATTAAAGCTAAAAAACAGTGGCAGAAAATCATCTAAAATTTTACAAAAATCAAAGGAACAAAATACATATTTTCAAAAACCGTGAAAATTGTGCAGTTTTGCATTTCTATCCAAGTGGAACACAATTATATCAATTTGGACAAATTTTGATTACAAGTAAGATTTTAGCATTTTTCCAATATCTGTATTAAAGGATACAAACATCAATATTTTCATTACCTATATACAACCTCCGTCATCAATCAAACTCTGACTCAAGTCAATAATTTGCATCTTCAAAAATACCACTACATTTCAACGTAGGTGGTCATTTAGCCAAAAATAAGTGGCAGTTTGAAGTTGAAATGGTTTCACTTTCAGTTGATAATATTCCTCCTGTGCGTGGTTTAATGGCCAGTGTGCTGTAAAAAATCAATGTTTGCATGTCAAGCAATTTGTTTTTAGGGTTCAGCCGCGTGCTTTCTATTTTCTTGGAATTTTTCTCTTTGAAAATACCAAAACGTTTTGCATTTTTACAATGTGCTGAAATATAACCCGTAAGTGCATCACGGAATAAATAAAAGGCATAAAAACTCCTCAGACGTCACAACGTTTCTCAAGCTGACCAGTACCTATCTCTACCCATTTTCCTATCAAGATTTATTACTCTATTTTACCAAGTTAAAGTACTTCTCCATTTCTCCAAGTTATTCCTCTTTCAGCACAAAAAAACTTTTTCAAAGCACTTGTAACAAAAAATAAATCACCTGTGTGTATACTCCCACTACTTAATATTTTGATATTACCAAAAGAAACCTGACCAGAATGCACATTGCACTATTGTTCCAAGCAATTTGGCTTAACTTTTTCTTACAAAGTCCATGTTTTATTTACATGCTGTCATTAGTATTCCGGGGAGAAGTTACCGTTTTTTTCTAAAGAGAAAAGACTTACCGGTATTTATCGTTTGGTGAATTAATGAACAGGGAAGAATAGGGGAAGAAAGTAATGTAGTAAATCTTGTCGTAATGCTTCGCGATTGGTAATGAACAGAATGATAATGGGCACGAGTTGTTGAGAAGTAAGTGGTGCTTGGTATAATAACCAGAGATGTTTATACTAGCTTCCGTAATTTGTTGGGACTTTCATTTAGTTTTATATTGTAACTGTTGATTACATAAAGGTAACTTTGGTATTAAGATACTTAACTTTAGTATCATATATATTTCATGTTTTGATGGTACCAAACCAAATTCACCGGAATTATTTGGTGAATACATTTGGTGGAAAAGGATATTTAATTTTGTGCTTTTATTTCGTTTTTTTAACTGTTTAGTCTTATTCGCAATAATACAAATTAATTGATTGATGTTTAAGTATTTTTCAAAATACTTTAAAACAATCCTTTACTTTTGTATGAAACGGGTTCATTTTTAGCAGTAGAATTAGAATTAATAGAGCAACCAAGCTTGTCCGCAGAATATCTATGGTACATGACAACAAGCACTTTAACATAATTGGTTTTTGTGGTGTTGAACTTGTACAAAATAGCATGTAGCAAAATTATAAGCACTGACGTAGTGTTTGCTTTCCTGCCGTTTTTACATGTTGCCTGTGTCTTTTTTGTGTAAATATCAGCTCAAGCTGTGTTGTTCTCTCCGAAAATATATGGTCTGTTGATGCTGGATTTGTTTTCAATGTTTTCAGTTAATCTATTTTTGTTGAAAATTGAAATAATTATCGTATCGTCTTCAGATTACTACACAATTTACAAAACCTTATATCTTTATTGAAAAATAAGTCAAATAAAACTTTTATATCCAGTAAAAAGTTTCCGTTTTTTAAAAATTAATGCCTAAACTAGAAAGCGCAGCAATTAAAATATTTTAATTCGACCACAACTTATTGTAAAATCCTGTGGGAAAACATTAGCATTTTAAAATAACTGATTTTACACGCCGGTCAATTCCTTTTCTAAAATTATAAATGCTTTTATCCTGACTCACTAAAAATTCCCATTAAATTACTAAGTCACCAACAGACACACTTTTTAACATGATACCCATAACCAAAACTTTTTAATCATTTTTTCTTCTTCTGGAAACCGGACGTCAAGCTGTGTTTACTGATACAAAGTTCTCTGGTCATAATATAATATGCGGTTTGGTGTGGGATTGCGCTCCCGCTGTGCGCTATTCTTTTCAAAGCTGTGTAAAATGTAATGCATACACAAAGAAGAGATGATGAGACCGGGACACAAAAAAATGAGATTTTATGTGTTGGGCTGGAATTTCATTTTTTATTTGAGTTCGTTGAATACTTTGAGTCATGAGTAGAGCTTGTGAAAATATGTTTTTACATATTCTGCCCGATTGCTTGGATTGATCTGAGACTTAGTATCGATCCGAATCACAACTGGAGGAGTCTTTTTTTAAAAACTTATAATTGCATATTTGGCATATTTTGGGATTTTAGCGCATAGGCGCATATGTAGCGACATATTTTGCAATTTTTCAAAATTCAGCAAATTTTTACCGGTTTTTATGTTTTTCTCTAGGCAAAATACTAATTTATTACAATTTAGCTGCATAAAACATCTAATATTGACATATTTTCCAATTTTGTGTCACTATCGCGTCATATAAATTTTTAAAATTCCCTTCGCGTGCGTTTTAAAATATCGAGAGAGATGTGCCGGAACCAAAATTGTTCGTAAATTCAAGCTTACATATCGATTGTGTTACTTAAAATCCGCTAATACAGACATTTTACTGTTTAAAGTATAAAAAATTGAACTTCCAAATGCGACGAGGTTCAGTTTTTCAAAAAAATTCCCAAAAGTACCATTTGAAAAATTTTTAGGTGCATATTTAACCGCATATTTAGCCATTTTTAACGGCATAGATGCATACATATTTTGAGGGTTTTAAGCGCATATTTTCACAAGCTCTAGTCATGAGTTTAATTTAAAAGATGAGTAATCTAAAATATGTATAAAAAATCCAATTCAATATTTAACCACCTAACATATACGTAACATGTTGCCATTCTAGGATTTTCTCTGAAAAAACATAAAAAAAATTGTGCGTGCCTGACATTCACACGTCACTTTGCCATTTGTTCCATTTTCCCTGAGAAACTCAGAACATGCCAAATATTACTTCACTCTAGTCTCCACTTATCTCAATGGACAGAAAACTTCAACTTCAAGTCCAGTATCCACTTCACTCTGCCACAACTTGACTTTTTCACTTGTCATTCTATCCATTCTGTATAGTTAAATGTCAATTTGTCTGACAAAATGTTAGCTACAGAGAAAAAAAACCAATTGAACCCAATCACTCGTTTGTTTGGGGGTATTGATTTTCTGTTACAAGAGTTACAAGCTGGTAGACAAATTTTTTTCGTGTTCGTCAATCGTGCGTTGTGCAAAGTGGAATGGGGAAAGAAGGGAAAATGTGAAGGAAAGTGAAGTACATGCCATTCAAGTAGAAATAGTTTGGTTTGGTTGTATGAGCGCATAAAAGTTGTTGCTTGCTTGCTATATAGTACTTAGATAGCTCAAATATGAATTTTGAAGATTTACAGAAAAAGTGAAATTATTTGAAATTTAAATGCCTGCAAGTAGATTTTGACTTGTTTTTATTTTGAATTTACGATAATTTAGTTAAAAATTTGGAAACCGCCAGATCTGGATGAAACATGAACTGCGTAAAATTCGAAAATAAAACTTGACGTTGACGTGAAACTTTTGCCAAAATCGGTTTTAAAAATTTTCCAAATTTAATTCCATAATCAGCAAACTTTCAAGCTTTATCACTAAACAAGCACTTTGTTCAAATTCAGCAGGAATTTTGTTTCTAAATTACACAAAGCCATAAACCTCCTGGTTTACCATTAACATCAATCGAACTGCTTTACAACCTAAAAAACTGCTTATCCGATACCATCACCAACAACAACCAACCAACCTTACCCGAAAATCTAATTTTAAGCTTACTTTGCCAGTTCGTTATCTCAATTGTTCCGTGCTAAACTAGATAGAGGAACAAAGGCTTTATTAGCATACAACTGTATCCCGCAGCTTTTCCGATTTCCAATTTTCAACTTCAAAGCTTTTTCAGTTTGACACTAAGCCATTCTAATTTTTCACTAGCTTTTGCTTAAAGGCAAAACATCAAAAGAAAAAAAAATCTGGTAAATTTACAAGTCAACCTTAGAAAATCAGCAAAACGAGAAAACACAGCACAGTACAAAGTATATTGGAGTAGGTAAAGTGGGTAAATTTTTCCCTGTGGAATTACCACGCCGCACACCAGCCTAAAAATTGCAAAACTGAAAGTTCGTGAACTGGAAAAATTATTCCCTGGAGTGAGATAGGGCCATTGTGTAGCGCACGGTGATTTAGACTACTTATCAACAAGGAAATTTGCGCTTGAGAAAATCCAGTAAAATGTTGAGCCAAGTTTTTACAAAAGTAGATAACAGACTAGACTATAGGTATAGGTATATCAGGCTGACATTATGTTGCCAAGCAGAAAATATCTCAGCTTTGTTCAAAAAGCTGTGAAAGTAGAAAGCAGTATGCCTACATAAAAACAAGCTAATACATATGTATGCGTTTGCAGGGTATTCGGTTGAAACAGTTTTGGTTTTTTTGTGCTTGCAGGAAAAAAAGAAGTTGATGTTGCTGCTTTCTCCGTTTTTCTGTGTCTCCATGGGTGAAAATAGAAGGGAGTGCATCAAGCTGCGAAGAAAATACGATACGAAGTGCTGGAACAAGGGAGCAGGAAACGGTGTGTGATTTGCTGGGTGCAAGTTTGGAAAGATAAGAAAGTTGGAAAAGAGAAAGAGTTGGGGAGTTAGTTTTGGTTTGGCTTTTGTGGAAGGTGGATGTGTGTCTGTGTTGGTGTCTTTGTTACACGAAATATTTTTCGAGTGCGTTTGTGATATTCTTAGTACGGAAAATAAAATCGCACAATCACCCTTTTGGGTACGATTATCTAATGGTTACCTTATTACAAATTTGTTTTGTGCAAACGCTTAGTGACGTTCAAATTTAGCAGCAGTGAATATTTTTGAAACAAAGTTAAAATTTTAAGTTTTTCATGTGAATTGTTTAACATTGTTTTTTATTTGAATTTAAAATGACATTTGTGAATTCAGTGTTTTCAAAATTCATATTGTAAAACAAGTGAAATTGTTTGTTTTTGAGAAGAAAGGAAATTTGCCAATCATGTTTGTATAGTGTGGTTAAGTGGGAAGTTATTTGTGAGCTTAAGTGATAACATATTGAGCTACAAACATGTTTAGATTGAAAGGAAAACTGGTTAGAGTAGTGCTCGCTTTTTGGATTTTATGGAATTTCAGATCAGGTAAGAGTTTCATTTATGATTTGTCTACTAGTACGCAGATATAGAATAAAGTAAAAATAATGAATTACAGTTTTGAAAGTTTTGTTTGAAATTATGTTTCGAATTTGTACTTTTAAATATTGACATACAATCAACCTTTCAGCTTTTCAGTTCAAAAATTCGGAAATACTCTGAGCTCGTTACCTAAAAGTGCCACATTCAAAACGCTGCCAACTTATTTCGGCTACTATTATCATTTGCAATTTTGCAAAGGCTCCAACCTCAGTTTCGATTTTCTACTCGTATAAATACCCACTACAATTTTACCCATTCCCCAAAAATAAATCAGGTCACCACAACCATCACTCGCAGACCCAAGCAATTTCCCCCTGAACTCTAGTCACTTTTAAACCTACTCCGTAACACATGCTATCCCCACTACTGCATCATAAGACACTTTGCCAAGTCTATTTTTCATTTGTTCCACATCCACACATTCATTTTCAACTGGCGTTTGTTACTCTCCAGACACAAAAGACTGGACGTGTTTTGGCAATAAAATGGCTGAATGTGTGTTACACTTACCGAAAAAGAATGGCAACAAGACACCAACTGTAAAAGAAATTGCTTTGTTGAGGTTAGGGTAAAGCTGGAGAGTTTCCCTTGACATTTTTATTGTGGTGCTTTACATAAAATAGTAAATTTTCTTTGAGGTTGCTTGTGTTTCTTGAGTCAAGAATATCCAAATCGAAGTCAACATAAGAAAGTTGCAGACGCGCTATTGTTTTCGATTTATCCATATGCCGAATGCAGATTTTTAGCAAAACTGAAAATTTGCCTTAAAATCATTTTGCAATTAGAACAAACTACTCCCATGACACAAAGTACTTCAAAATCCATGTATGACGTAATACTTCTAAAGAAAAACAATTATCCACAAAGTCGCAACAAATTATACTGCCAAACATTCTTTAGCACTACTGAAGTTCTTCTTGTAACAAAAATACTTTCAAACAGGCAAAGTTGCCTACCAACTACATATACAGAACAGAAATAGCAGAAATCGTTTCCAGCTTTTGTTTTTTTATTTTCCTACAAAAAACTTTGATTTATTTCTTTTACTGCGCTACAACGTAAACAACACAAATGCTGTGTAGCTGCAAACAATTTTGGCTATAAATAAATGGGTCAGTAGCTCTAATAATGCATTTGGATTGGAAGCGCCATATGTTTTCTATAAACTTTATCACATATAGTGAATGCGTTAGGTATGTTGTTGTGGCAAAAACTGGCTCTGCAGAAGGAAACGGGATATGTATAAATTACAACAACAAAACAGTGTCTCCTTTGCCACAAAAACAACTGCAGGGGACAATTTATTTTGCACATATTTCCCAAAACCGAGGAAAAGTAGAACGCATGGTGTGTTTTTAGATCAATTCAAAAATATATTGTTATTGCAGTTTGTGGCGAGGAGGACGATGACATGGCAATTTCAACCGTGGCACCTCCCCAATTTATTTCCAAGCCTGAGAATCTACGTGTTGTAGTAGGAGATTCTGTGCGTCTTCCTTGTCAAGTGGATCGTTTAGGTTAGTCTATAAAAGCTTATGACAGGCTAGTTTTAATAAAAAAAGTGTAAATAAATCAAATTAAATGTAATGTCACTAGGACCATACGTGCTGCTGTGGAAACGCGGCGCATCTGTGCTTACTGCCGGCTCCATGAAAATAACGATGGATAAACGAATCAATATTGTGAATGGATATGACCTGGAAATTAAAAGGGTACGACCACAGGATGCAGGGGAGTATGTGTGTCAATTGAGCACTTTTACGCCAGAAGAGCAAAAGCACACACTAGAAGTTTTAGGTAAAAGGAAAATTTTTTCCCCAAAAAAATCTCTTTTTCTAAAATTGTTTAATTTTTAAAATATTTAGTGCCCCCAACCGTCCACAGCGAGCCAAGCCACTTATTACTATCCAAAGGTGAAAGTGTTACGTTACAATGTCAGGGTACGGGAAACCCAGCGCCAAGTATAATTTGGACTAGACTAAATAGCATGATGCCAAATGGGGAACAATCAGTGGGAGAAAGCGAGTATGTAATTGAACAGGCAGATAGACACCAAGCGGGTGTTTATGTGTGTACGGCTAATAATGGAGTTGGGGCTCCAGTTAGCACACAAGTGGAAGTAAAAGTGCAATGTAAGCAATTTTCCAAAATATTTTGCTTATTTTCAGCCTGAAAGTTCATAACTAGTATGTCTTTTGCCAAATTAAAAAAACGATTTATTTTTTTGTAAAAAAATGATTTCAGATCCTCCCGAAATCGAAGTGGAACGAGCTTGGATTCATACTGGGGAAGGACAGGAAGCCATTTTAGCTTGTATTGTGCACTCAGATCCACCAACTTTGGTAAAAACGTCGAATGATTTTAACGCCGATAATAATTTTATTGACAAATTCTAATAACTAATGAAGTATAGATAAATTTTAAAACAGTTTATATTGTTTTTATGTTCCACAAAATCTATTGCAGAAAGTGAAATGGTTTCGTGACACCATGATTCTGGACACTGACGGTCGTCGCCTGATGGAGCAACGTGGTTCTCGCTACTCTTTAATAATTCGCAAAGTACAACACTCCGACTTTGGAAACTATTCGTGTGAAGGCTACAATAAACTGGGCCGTACTGCTAGGCACATCCAACTCACAGGGAAACCCAATCGTGCCATATTTCGAAGTGATCCTGTTGGCCGAATGCGTGCTTCTTTTAATATTACTTGGACATTAGAAGCTTTCTCAGCAATTGACGAGTATCGTCTGAGCTACAGAAGAAAGCATATAAATAATACGCATGAAAATGCTGGGCCGTGGCTAGACGTTGTGCTTCCTGCGGCTCCAGGAGAAACGAGTAGCTACCAGGAAAGAAATGCGGTAGCGTTGAGAAATGCTACTCCAGCTAGTTCGGTGATAAATTGGAAATCCTATCGGATTAAGAATCTGGAGCCGGGAGTTATTTATGAGGCCAGGGTCACGGCAAGAAATAAATATGGATGGGGACAGCCCTCTGATTTATTTCAGTTTAATACCCGAAATACAGGTAAATTTGGAGTATTTATGGTATTCATTTCATCTGAAGATTGTACTCAGTTTCATTTTATTTGATTATTTTAAGATCAATATCCATTTGCACCCTCACCGCAAGAGGACATTCTTTCAGGTAAAAAGTTTTTCAGATTACAGTTTTTTTCAGAAAAGAATTATGCCAGATTTATTTTAGTTTTATTAGCAAACATTTGCATCTTCTATTTATTTTAAAATATTTGCAGAACCCGAAGTACGGGACATGCGTGTGACATCCCTCACGTCGCTTTCATCACTTTTATTGCCATCCCGCATATATTTTCTTTTGACATTCTTTACACATTTAACATCCTACCACATTTTCATCGACTACTAGTCAACCTAATAATAGAAAATTGACAGTCAGGCTAAACGTCCAATTTGTTAATACATTCCCAATTTTTATACAATTGTTTAAAACATATTTTTGTATAAATAATCTAGTTTCCTTAAAAACTTTTTCGATTCTAGTACGAAATGAAATCGAAATTTAAAATATGTGTGGAGTTGTTTTGTACAAATGCGGTGAAATTATAGAAGTTAGTGTATAGTGTATATTTAGAATGTAAATAAGTAACTGTAATATTGTGTAACTACCATGTACAAGAATTGCAATAAAACATGTGTCGAGCTTAAATTGCAAAAAAAAACTTGATATTTTATGTATGAGTTTTGTTTGCTGGAATACTGCAGAAAGGTAAGAAATTATTGAAATTTTACGTCTCCAAAGCGCTATACATATTTACATACCGAACTTTATGAACTCGCGTTTACGAAATTCCAGTTTTGCGTTTTGTATATCTTCTTGTTAATTTTGTCAAAGAATCTACTGCCATAAAAATTACGGCATTCATTGCCTGGGGTATCACGTTACTGCACAAAAAATTTCTCAAGATTTTTTTTTTCAATTTAAATTTCCCTACATTCTATAGAAATATTTTCAGCGACGCAAGACCGGAATTAATACAAACATTACTAAGCAGTCAAGCCATATAAACCTTAACGTCTGCAAATATATGTTTTATATCCACTTTGCTTTCTCTTCATTTCTCAGCTGTTTGGAATAGTAAGCACACATTAAAGCTGGCATCTTCTAGATACAGAGAATCCGAATTACTAATTGTAATTGTAATTAATTACATTTTCAATTACAATTACAGTAATTGAGTAATTGTAATTGAATTACATTTTTCAAAATGAAGTAATTGAGTAATTGTAATTGAATTACTTTTTTTAAACGATGTAATTGAGTAATTGTAATTGAATTACTATTACTGAAATGTATTTGAACATTATGGATATCATAATCTTGAATGAGAAATATATTGTGATTTTGAGACAAGCAAGCAACGTGACGATATAGCTGGGGATGCCGTTTCTTGACCTGATCTTACCAAATGCAGTTTCTGTGCTTGCCTTTCATTTTACAAAAGTACTTTGTTATTTGTGAATTGATAAATAATCGCTAATTGCTTCTGTTTGATCAACTGAAATTGAAGCTCTGTAGTTTCTACATAACTCGGAGACTCAAGATATGATATTCCTTGAAAGTCATCTAGCTGTGCAATGATGTTTGTTAAGTATAACATATTTAAATTCCTTATCTACTCATTTGTGATTGATCTGGTCTGATTTTGAGACTTCAAAGAGCGAGGCTGCAAATGATCTCTTTGAATGGTTAGCTACTCTTAAGTTAAGTAAGGATCACTATGAATTTAGATTTAAAATGTCTTAAAGAATCTCGGAACTTGTAATTGAAAAGTAATTGAGTAATTGTAATTGAATTACTTTTTTGTACCCAATGTAATTGGTAATTTGTAATTCAATTACTTTTTCAAAAAGCAAAGTAATTGTAATTTGTAATTGAATTACTTTCCAATTTTATGTGTAATTTGTAATTTGTATTTCAATTACAAATTGAAAGTAATTCGGATTCTCTGTCTAGATATTTATAGTTTCACCTTATACAGTTTGGTACGTGTTTTAAAATTTGCCATTATATGTTAATACAACGTAGAGAATTAATAGTAACCAGGTTTTTTCCACGAAGAAATGTTACCGTATATCCCACTCTATCTTCTAAATTGATAAAACATCACAGTTTCCGCTTTGCAAGTTGCCGGCAGCAAAATATTTATTTAAATCGTTGGAAGTATTTCTAATGTAAAGCATCGTTTGCTAAGTAAGTATGCGTATAAACTGGTATTTATCACCTGCTTTGGTGGTGTGCACGTGCCTTCTCATTTCAAGTCTTTATCTAACTACACGGTTTGAATTTCAAAGTGCATATATTATTTAAGTCAAGCTGAATAATTGAAGTAGCTGAGTCTTCCTGTTTCATGCTTGCATTATGTATCTCAGCGTGGTTTCAACTTTCTCCAGATGTTCTACAGAAACATAGACTTCATTTGCGTTCAAAGTTTAGAACACGTTTTCAGGTTTTGTTCACAGCCGTGAAAGTACAAAAGTATGAAACTCTACCAGCCTTAAGCATATTTACACAATAATTTCAATGACGTTAAGGTTTCGGGTTTTACAATAGATCTCCGAAGGTAAACGATGTTTTAAAAAACCAGTGTTTTCAAATGAAAACGCATTCAAAGACACCTTCGTGTTATTTCATCTTTTACTTCAGAATGCATACTATTACAATACCTTGAGATTATGGGAACGTCTGATGTGAACTTGGAAAAGGATCTATCGATTTCGGGCCGATTTTGTACCGCTCTGCAAGGAAAACGGGTAAAGTGGGACCAAAGTGTCCCGGGACATACTTACTTTCAATGCTCTGAGCATTTCATAAAGTCAAGCATCTTTTTCTAGCAAGACTTAAACCTAAACAAAATGATCTGTAAATCAGACTTATTATAAAGATTAAAAAATGTGAGTTCCCATTTTTTTTCACAAAAATGTCATAACTCAAATGCAGACGAAATTATTTATATCCTGCTGCGCTTGAAACTGTTATTTGCTTACTTACCAGCCAAAACAAAGACCAAGACCGCGCATATAATTTTATAACTTTCTCCTTTTTAAACAGCACATAATGTCTCCAGACTCGTATCCCAACTATATTTGTTTTATTGTTACTACTACACTTCACAAGTACAACCTTTTCATGAACCATTTTCCCTTAGGAGTCGTAATTCATTAAATGGGCGTAAATATTACTATGTTGCGTTGTCTACGAGTGTGTGAGATGTGCTGTCATAACAGCGTCTATGCAGCCGTAAAACCAAATAAAATCTCTGTGTTTTGTCACAACATGGAAATCTCTAAGAGTTTCAAAGGTTAACTTCCTTCGCTGAACTATCACGCCGAGATTAATTTCAGAAATGCTCAAAGAAAAGAGGAATTTGTAAATGGATGTTTGTGTAAGCTGAGAAGTTAATATTCAAGAAAAGCTAAAGTGAGACACACAAAACTGCATTGTTCAAACAGCAAACTATCTTTTCAAGTTTACCCAAACGAAAACAGTAAGAACTAAACTGTCGGGAATGTTGTCATGTAAGCTTTCTTATTGAAAGCTTTAGCTTATTTACATTGCCATGCTACATTCCAATACCGTATGTTTGCACTTTGCAAATGTCTAAACTTACAAGCAGAGCCAAGAAAGCACACGTGTCTTTCCCTTTCCTTCCAAAAGAGAAAAGAAAACGATTCCAGTTCAAGAAAGTATATTTTATTTACGGTAGGCTGAGCATTGTGAAAGGAAAACAAGGAATATCTTAACTTTCTCGAATCTTGTTTGTTGAAACACGTTTTGAGCAAAACTGTTGTGAAGGACATTTGATAAACTTCCATTTCCGCGTGGGCATACAATTTCTCTGAAATATTTGCAATGAACTATAGCACAGATACGACAACTGAAAACAATATCGTTTTCACTTGTTACATTATTATACAGATTGTCACCGTCATATAGAATGGTGTAAGAACCTGATTGTTTTTAGATTTAAATGTGACAGATTTTTGTGTCATTTGAACTCTAGTAAACCTATTTGATAATATTTTTACAAAACAGATAATCAGTCGAAAGCAAAATTAAACATTTAGTAAAATGTAAATTTAAGGAGACACCTCACTTTGTTTTAAAACGTAACCAAATTTTCCCAAAACATATCTTGTGCTGAAATACTAAGCTTCTATTTTGAAAATAAAAGCATGCGTCGTCAAAATGTAACAACTAAAAATATTTTATTTCTATTTCTGAACAAGCTCTCACGATTTGATGTTTTCTTTCCAGTGGAAAGTTGTTGAAACACAGGAACTCTTGATGTTTTCAACTGCAGCAAGAAAAGTCGAGAAAATCCTATCGATTTTATACTACTCTCGACTAGCTTGTAACTACGCACAATGGGAACAAAGAACCCATTCAAGATAATAACGATAGCAAGTTGGACCGTTACACAATGAAGATAGCGATATATAGCTCAAACTTCGTGTTCCCAGAAATAAATGACATTTCTGCTAATAATAGTAGGATTGGTGTGCTGGAGTCGCAAAGAAATGGACCATTACTTTTTATATATGATAAGTATGCTATTTTAAGCCGCGCTAAGCTGAGGAGAAATCTTTGGTGGGGAAAGATGGAACTGGAAATAGTACCGAGAAGATATTGTGCAGTAACAAAGCTGTATGTTATTCAGTAGAATGGCTTTTAGAATGCATATAAGTTTATTTGCTTGTTGTAGTTTTGTGGGGCATATAATATAAAAATAAAGCCAATGCATCACACATTTTAAAAATTGTTGTTTAAAAAATAATTGTCTTAGACTTAAAAGTGAGGTATTTTGAAGATTTTATCGCGATATTAGGCCGCACATTTAAAATTGTAGAATTTCTCGTTTATTTTGAAGTACACAAACTTTTTAAATGGAAAATAGAATTTTTTTCGCCGATACTCCACAGAATTTTTTTTCTGAAATTATACTTTGATAGATACACGGGTGCCAAATCAGTAGATTTGCACATGTCGTTAAAAGTTTCCATAATTAAATATAGGATTTTAACAGTAAATGAACAAATCTATCGGCCTTTTCATTGTTTGAAATCTGCAACAAAGCAATAAGCAAAAACACAAAGCTGTGAAAAAATGCAGCATAGTGCAGGTAAAGCAAATGGAAAACGTGGTGTTTTGTTGCCGGCGTGCTTGCCTGAACAGGATGGGAAATTGTGGCCTTTGCTAGAGCTTTAGTTTTGTTTTGCCCTTTGTGGAAATTGGATGTGTGTACTGCTGGAGTATTTTATATAAAAAGTCAGGTGTTTTAAAGCTTTCTCCCTTGCATTGGGGAAACGTTCTAGAATAGCAAACCTGCTGATTTGCCATTATATTCTGTTCTGTGAATTCTAAAATTTCTTTAAAAGATAATAATTGTACAATAAAGTTACCAAATGTAATGTAGATTTAACTGTAACTGTGTTTTGTGAAAACGATAAATGGAAAGAAAATTTAGAAGTAATGGGTTTCTCTGAAACAAGGTTAAAATATTACGCTGTAAACTTGCGAGGTCGACAAAATCAAAAACAGACTAGATAATTCAGTTTAAAATTAATATTAGCAGTTAAGTTTACAAAGATTGACGTACATGCAACTTTTCAGCTTTCTATTTCTACAACTCGCACATATTGCTACAGTTATATCAAAAGTGTTACTTTCATAAATCTGCCAACTTATCCGGCTACTATTAGCATTTTGCAATAACAAACAAACCCTAACTTCAGTTTTGATTTTTTACCCTTACAAACACCATTGGTGTTACACCAATTGCAAATTCACCCATTCCACAAAAATAAATCAGGTCACCACAACCAATTTTAGCTGACCCAAGCAATTTTTCCATGCACTCCGGTCCTTTTTGGGTACTCTGTCGCGTATGTGATCACCACTACTGCATCATAAGACATTTGTCAAGTCTATTTTTCACTTCTTCCACATCCACACATTTGTTTTCAACTGGCGTTTGTTACTCTCCAGACACAAAAGACTGGACGTGTTTGGGTAATTAAATGGCTGGTGAATGTGTGTTACACTTTCAAAATAAGAAAGGAAAGAAGACACAACTGTAAAAGAAATTGCTATGTTGAGGTTAGGGTAAAGCTACGAAGTTTTCCTTGATATTTTTATTGTGGTGTATACATGAAATACTATATTTTTATTGAGATTGCTTGAAGGTAGTTTTTTTGTCTCAGAATGTCAAGAATACGTTAATTAGGTAATTTAAAACTTCTATCTCGATTTTTAGTTATGCAAATCGCAAAGCCGGTATATAAATAATATAAATAACGAGGGCCGGTGAACCGGTTTGTAAAAACCCACCCGTTAATTGAACAGTCAGGCATTTTGTGTAGCTAATACGGTATGAAATATTGCGTGTGAGTATTGTAGGATTTGGCCTTTCGTGTGACCTATGCAGGGTTGAGCATTGCGCGTAGCTTACATGATGTTGAGTATTATTGCGCTTAGATGATATCGGGTAAAGGACTAAGTGTAACTAACATAAGCTTGAGCATTGAGTGTAGTTAACATGTGCTTGAGCATTGCGTGTAGCTAACATAAGCTTGAGCATTGCGTGTAATTAACATGTGCTTGAGCATTGCGTGTAGCTAAAATGTGCTTGAGCATTGCGTGTAGCCAACATGTGCTTGAGCACTGGGTGTAGCTAACATAAGCTTGTGAATTGCGTGTAGCCAACATGTGCTTGAGCACTGCGTGTAGCTAACATAAGCTTGAGCATTGCGTGTAGCCAACATGTGCTTGAGCACTGCGTGTAGCTAAAATGTGCTTGAGCATTGCGTGTATTTAACATGTGCTTGAGCACTGCGTGTAGCTAGCATAAGCTTGAGCATTGCGTGTAGCTGATATAGAGTCAAACATTACGTGTAGCTAGCATAACCTTGAGCATTGCGTGTAGCTGATATAGAGTCAAACATTGCGTGTAGCTAATATGGGATCGAGCCATCGAGCATCGCGCCAAGCTATTTAATTATTTAATATTATAAAATTTAATATGGGGTTAAACATTGACAAATTTAGTGTGGGGTTAACCACCGACAGTTGTTATACAGGATTAAGTTTTATGTAGGATTAATGATGGAGTTTTTTTATGGGGTTAAGCATGGAATTTTTGTGAGGGGTTAAGCATGGAGTTTTTGTGAGGGGTTAAGCATGAAGGAGCTATTAATTGGAATCAAGCTTGGGCATTTATGGAGTTAAGCATTGCGTGTTGCTAATATCAAGCTAAGGGTTGCGTGTAGATAATATGGAAATAATTAACATGAGGTTAAGCATGGAGAAATTTAACATGGGCCTAAGCATGGAGAAATTTAACATGGGGTTAAGCATGGAGAAATTTAACATGGGGTTAAGCATGGAGACATTTAACAGGGGGTTAAGCATTGACTCGGGATATTTTGTCCATTTTCCCTGAAATTCCGAGAGGAAATTATAATATAGGACGAGGGGAGGTAGCCCGGTTTGCTTAAAATCGCCCGCTAATTTAACAGTTACGCATTGCGTGCAGCCAATATGGGATTAAACATTCCTTGTAGGAAGTATGGGATTAAACCCTGCATTTTGGGAATATGGGATCAAGCATTGCGTGTAGCTAATATGGAGTTAAGCATTGCGTGTAGTTAATATGGAGTTAGGCATTGCGTGTAGCTTATTTGGAGTTAAGCATTGTTTGTAGCTAACCTGGAGATGGAGGTAAGCCTTGCGTGTAGCTAGTTTGGAGTTAAGCATTGCGTGTAGGTAGTTTGGAGTTAAGCATTGCGTGTAGCTTATTTGGAGTCAAGCATTGTGTGTAGCAAACATGGAGGTAAGCTTTCCGTGTAGCTAATGTGGAGGTAAGCATTGCATGTAGCTAATATGGAGGTAAGCATGGCGTGTAGTTAGGCATTGCGTGTAGCTAGTTTGGAGTTAAGCATTGCGTGTAGCTTATTTGGAGTCAAACATTGTGTGTAGCAAACATGGAGGTAAGCTTTCCGTGTAGCTAATATGGAGGTAAGCATTGCGTGTAGCTAATATGGAGGTAAGCAATGCGTGTAGCTTATTTGGAGTTAAGCATTTTGTGTAGCTAACATGGAGGTAAGCTTTGCGTGTAGCTAATATGGTGGTAAGCATAGCGTGTAGCTAATATGGAGCTAATGATTGCGTGTAGTTAGGCATTGCGTGTAGCGAATATGGGATCAAGCATTGCGTATAGTTAATATGGAGTTAGGCATGGTGTGTAGCTAATATGGAGGTAAGCATTGCGTGTAGCTAATATGAAGGTAATGATTGCATGTAGTTAGGCATTGCGTGTAGCTAATATGGAGTTAAGCATTGCGTGTAGCTAATATTAAGTTAAGCATTGCGTGCAGGTAATATGGAATTAGGCATTTAGCGTGACGCTTTAAATATTTTGCTCCAGATCGAGCATGAACAAATGTCATATGGAATTAATCCTAGACAGATTTAATACGGAGTTAAGATTCAGGGAAGTTGCATTGTGTTAGGCATAAAGGGAATTTGTGTGGGGTTAAGCATGGAGGAAACTAACATGGGGTTAAGCATGGAGGAAATTAACATGAGGTTAAGCATGGACAAATTTTACATGGGGTTAAGCATGGACAAATTTTATATGGGGTTAAGCATGGACAAATTCACATGGGGTTAGACATGGGGAGTTTTTGTATGGGGTTAAGCATGGGGAGTTTTTGTATGGGATTAAGCATGGGGAGTTTTTGTATGGGGTTAAGCATGCGGAGTTTTTGTATGGGGTTAAGCATGGACATAGTTTACATGGGGTTAAGCATGGACAAATTCACATGGGGTTAGACATGGGGAGTTTTTGTATGGGGTTAAGCATGGGGAGTTTTTGTATGGGGTTAAGCATGCGGAGTTTTTGTATGGGGTTAAGCATGCGGAGTTTTTGTATGGGGTTAAGCATGCGGAGTTTTTGTATGGGGTTAAGCATGGGGAGTTTTTGTATGGGGTTAAGCATGGGGAGTTTTTGTATGGGGTTAAGCATGCGGAGTTTTTGTATGGGGTTAAGCATGCGGAGTTTTTGTATGGGGTTAAGCATGTAAACCCGGGACATTTTGTCCATTTTCCCCGAAATACCGAGAGGAAATTATAATAGAGGATTATAAATAATCTATAGAAATGACATTGGTATCAATTTAAAAATATTTGGCGTTATATTACTACATTTCACAATTAGCCCAAAATCCTCCAAAACGCATGCAGCAAGCACTGGCATTCTATAATGACGTAAGACTTCCAAAGAAAAACAATTATGTGCAAAGACACAACAAACTACCCAACTTACAAACATTGCCACGCAGTCTAATTTGGTGGTGCACTTTCAAAACAGAAGTAGCTCAAAACTAGCTAAAACTACTTCGCTTTATACCAACAAGACAAGAAATGTGTTCCCAACAACTTTTGTTTTTTATTTCCATGCAAAAAAACTTTTGATTTATTTTCTCGCTGTTACATCGCTACATTTTAAACATTTCAGCCATAACGAAATGGGTCAGTCGCCTAAATAAAGCATTAAGATTGGAAGCGCAATATGTTTTCTATATAAAATTTATCACACATAGTGCACACATTAGATATATTTTTGTTGGGTCTGCAGCAAAATGAGCTCTGGAATAGGAAATGAGATATGTATAAATTACAAGAAAACTGTGTCTCTGCAACCGCAAAAACAACTGCAAGGGAGAATTTATTGTGCACATGTTTCCCAAAATGGGGAAAAGTGGAGCGTATGGTGTAGAATTTGCAACAGTTTTTTGCATGAATTCAAAAATATATTCTTATTGCAGTTTGTGGCGAGAAGGACGATGACATGGCAATTTTTACCGTGGAACCTCCCCAATTTGTTTCCAAGCCTGAGAATATACGTGTTGTTGTTGGAGATTCCGTGCGTCTTCCCTGTCAAGTGGATGGTTTAGATTAGTATATAAAATCTTATGGGAGGTTAGTTTAATAAAAGTTGAAAATAAATCAAAGAAAATATAATGTCACTAGGACCATACGTGCTGCTGTGGAAATGGGACGCATCTGTGCTTACTGCTGGTTCCATGAAAATAACGATGAGCAAACGAATCAATATTGTGAACGGGTATGAGCAGGAGATTAAAAGGGTACGACCGCAGGATGCAGGAGAGTATGTGTGTCAATTGAGTACTTTTACGCCAGAAGAGCAAAAACACACGTTAGAAGTGTGGGGTACAATAAAAGGATATACCCAAATTTTTTTCTGCCATGCCTGAATGTATTCATTTTGTGAGAGCTGATTAAAATACATCATTTGACATTTTGCAATTGCACCATTACATTACATTGCATTTCATATTTTTTTAGAAAAGTTTTCAAAAATTTGAAGAAAAATTTTTTAGCAAACGAATTTGAGCATATTGCCAGATGACCAACCATAATTTAATTTATAGTTTATTATTTATCAGTTTTTGAGCAAACTGCTGTGCACTTCTGGTTTCAATTAGTCAAACACTTTTTTCAAGTATGTGATTATCTCTGCCAATGCAATTCTACCCAGTCCCACTTTAAAAAGAATTTTGTAACTTTATTTTCATGACCATAAGCCCCAGAAATATGTCTAATGTCTAGTATAAACAGAAAAGGTTACAGATACTTGCTCATTCCACCTAACCCGAGAGACAAACTTTTTTCATGTTTTCACAAATTCTTAAAATTTCGTTAAAAAATCATTTATTATTAACCCTTATTAAAAAGTGCAATACAAGATGTAAGCAGTAATCAGAATATGAATCCATTCGGATATGGGCAGGAAAACAATGTACCTATTTGGGTACCATAGGTATTAATGGTATTTGTAAAAAATACTATTCTCCAAAAATAGAAGTGGAACGAGCTTGAATTCATACCGACGAGGGACAAGAAGCTATTTTGGCTTGCATTGTGCATTCAGATCCACCAAATTTGGCAAGAAAGAACTTTAACGCCAAACGTGATTGACCTAAACGCCTTTAAAAAAATAGCTGTCATATTGGCGACTCTATTGAAACTTAGATTAAATTTAAACTTATAATTCTTTGTTGCTGCGCTAATCTTTTAACTAAGTATTTGTTGTTGATGGTTTTAGAAAGCAAAATGATTCCGTGACACTGAATCTGGACACCAATGGCCGCCGCCTAATGGAGCAACGTGGTTCTCGCTACTCTTTAATAATTCGCAAAGTGCAACACTCCGACTTTGGAAACTACTCGTGTGAAGGCTATAATAAACTGGGCCGTACTGCTAGGCACGTCCAACTCACAGGGAAACCCAATCGTGCCATATTTCGAAGCGATCCTGTTGGTCGAATGCGTGCTTCCTTTAATATCACTTGGACATTAGAAGCTTTCTCCGCAATTGACGAGTATCGTCTGAGCTACAGAAGAAAGCATATAAATAATACGCATGAAAATGCTGGGCCGTGGTTAGACGTGGTGCTTCCTGCGGCTCCGGGAGAAACGAGTAGCTATCAGGAAAGAAATGCGGTAGCGCTGAGAAATGCTACTCCGGCTAGTTCGGTGATAAATTGGAAATCCTGTCGGATTAAAAATGTGGAGCCGGGAGTTATTTATGAGGCCAGGGTCACGGCAAGAAATAAATATGGATGGGTACAGCCCTCTGATTTATTTCAGTTTAATACCAGAAATACAGGTAAAAAGAGTACTTATAGCTTACAAATATTTTTCCATAAGAAATGCCCTGAAAAAGTTCACTTATTTTTTTTAGATCAATATCCATTCGAAACTTCGCCACAGGAGGACGTTCTTTCAGGTAAAGCATTTATTATCTTAAAATATTGTTTTGCAAAAGTTCCGCATCTTTGAATTTTTTGCATAATTTATTGCAGAACCCGAAGTACGGGACATGAGGGTGACATCTCTCACGTCACTTTCATCAATTTTATCACCATCCTGCATATATCTTCTTTTGACTTTTACTTTACATTTATTATTATATCAAACTTTCATCGATTTCTAGTCATCCTAAAAATAAAAAAGTTGAAAAGTCAGTCTAAACGTCCAATTGAACTCCACTTTGTTATAATAAATTCCCAGTTTTTTGTACAGTGTCTTGAAACAAGAATTATTTTTGTATAAATTTTAGGGTAAGATTTTAAAGAACACGAAAGCTTTCCAACCATTGTGTTTTGTTTGAAAGAAAATCGAAATTGAATATTAGCTTGATGTTTTGTACAAATATTTTAGAACTAGTTGGTAGGAGAAAAAAAGTTTTAGAGTGTACGTATAAAACAACCTGTATTATTGTGTATTTACAATGTACAATATGTAATTGCAATAAAACATAACTCGAGCTTAAAGTGCACAAAATCAAAAGTTGTAGAATTGTTTCTTCAGGAGAGCAATAAAAAGTGAAGTCAGGGAAAGGTAAGAAATAATTCTTTTTTGAACTATTCGGCAATTTCAAACTGAAGCAAAAATTGAAATTCTATTTCGCATCTAAATATTTAGCAAGCAAATTGAATTCCAAGTTTTAATAGGTCCCATTTTTGCAATGTCATATTTCGTATTTGACTAGAGAAAGCACGTAGATATTAAGTTTTGATGGATGGAAATATTTAAGATTGCGGTCGTTACATTAGACACAAATGGTTCTTGTGTTGTGTATGCATATCTGCTACCCATTTCTTCTGCTTCTCCATCTGCACCTCCATCTGTCCCATATTACCTAATATCTACAAACATCACATTTTCATTCGTGTATACACATGAAAGCTTCTTAAAAATTTTAATGTCAGAAATACATGAACTTAACGTCAATCAACAAATATTTTTGGCACATAGTTTCATATCCATTACTGTCACAGTAGATTACTTTCTGTCGCAATATTATCGTTAAATTACAGTAAGTTTTTTGGTGATGCACCGTAAAGCTTCTTGCTGGTTTTTGTTCAGAAACCTTTTGCCATAAACAGTTACGGTTTTTATTGCCTCAAAAAAACGATAAGTGACGTTATGAAAATTTTTTCAAGAACTACTTGAAAATATTTTTGCAGTTTGAATTTTATTAAAGGACATCACGGCGACATACTAAAACTCAGAATTAATCCAAACACTACTATTTATTCAACTTATCCGTTAGTTCAAGTGACATATGAAACCTGGCATCTGCAAATGTTCAATTTTAGCTCCACTTCGCTTTCTCTTTCAGTTCAATGCATTTTCATTACTTTCCACCAGTTCTAAATAATAAGCACACACTAAACCAGTGATCTTCTAGACATTTCTCTCTTTCCATTTGTAAACCTTGGCACGAGTTCTGAAAGTAGTTTTGAGCTAAAAACCACATAGCGCATTTGCGGCAAATCACTTTTTCTTCTCCAATGAAATGTTACTACATTTCCCACTTCATCATTTAAATCGATACAACGTCACAGTTGCCGCTCTGTAAGCAGGCATTTGAAGGTGCATTTATTATTTACACTAAGCTGAATAATTAAAGTCACGTAATCTCTCAGTTTCTTGTATGCAATAAATATCTCTGCACGGTTTCAACTTTCTGCAGATGTTTGAGAAAGATACACTTTACTTTCATTCAAAGTTTAAAACAGGTTTTCAGTTTTTGTTTACAGCCGTGAAAGTACGTTCATACAAAACTCCTTTTCACTTAAGCATATTGACATAATTTCAATGATATAAAGGTTGCGCGCTTCACATTAGTCCAAGAGTAAACCGTGCAATGAAGTTTAGGCTTTTCAAATGGCAATGTACTCGTATTCATTTCCTTGTATGTATTTCCACTTCTGAATGAATACTATTGCGACACATTGGGGTTATGAGACTGTAAAGGTGAAGGTGGAAAAAGGCCCATCGATTTTCTGCTGCTTTTGTGCCACATTCAATGGAAAACTTGTAAAGTGAGCCCAAAGAATCATCGGGAGGATAGTTATGATAACGACCTTGTAGCATCCTGAATGTTGTAAATTAGAAGATGTTCCAGACAAAATTAATGGTTATTGTATCAAAGGCGTTTTGTTTGCTTTTTATAAGAAAAAATTGGGTGCATGAAATGTGCATATTTATAATGAGGAAAAGAGTACTCGTAGGATGAAAATCACTTTCCTCTGCAGGTAACTATGATTGGCGCTATTGTGCACTTATAAACGTGACGAAGGCAATTCACAATTTATCTTCTTATAAAATTTTCATTTTTATTGATAGGTTTAACAGATTATTTTTTAAAAAATTAGTTTTTAAACACCAGGACATGAGTTTTCAATACTATGAATATTTTAAGAAGAAATCATCTCCTTCTGGTATGACTTCAACCTTACCAAAAGAAAAGGAAAGTCAGCCTTTCTTTAATGTTTAAACCATGCAATTTTCTAATTTTCTTGACAGAGCAGTCAAAATTCAAATACAGATGATATTAATTATATCCTGCTGCGCTTGGAAACTGTTATTTGTTTACTTACCAGCCAAACATAGACGGAGACTACACACACACACACCTTCTCATAACTTTCTCCTTTAAACACAGCTTAAATCTAACTTCATGCTCATATTCCAAACTACATTTGTTTCATTGCTACTATTGCACTTCAAGATTACGACTTCTTCAAGAGCCATTTTCCCTTAGGAGTCGTAATTCACTACATGGGCGTAAATAATATTGTGTTGTGCTGTTTACGAGGTTGTGGGATGTACTCTGAAAAAAGCGGTAAAGACTCTCCGCGTTTCATAGTATTTCAGATGCAGCTTTGTATGCATAATATTTGTTTGCTTTTCATGTCCTAAAAATAAAGTGTGTTTTTGCATACATACAATACGGAAAAGAGTACTACCATTCCAAAAGCCGGTTTTTTCTGCAAATGACTATAAAGTAAGTAATACAATACTTCATAAAATCGTTCGCTTTTGTTTTTTATCCTGTTGCAATTATTTACGTAGTAATTGTTTCAAAATCATGCAAATGTAACCCAAATTGAAAGTATGTGTGATCTGCTAGTTACTATATTTATTTTGATAAGAAGACAACATATACGGCGTTCGCCTTTATCATAAAAGAGCATACTTGCATAATAGTTAGTTATTGCCTAATAACAATATTCTGACAATATGTCTAATTTAAAAAGTTCATACTAAAAAGTTTATTTATTGACAAACGTAACGCGATATTATTGCTCTGCTGTGACTACATGTACTTGGCTCAAATGCAATATGGAAATAATTTATATGTCCTATAAATATAATGACTACAACTACGACATAGTTTTTGTAATTGAGCCATCATATTATTCATACCAGGATTCAAATTGAAATTTAAAAAACCTATTTTAGGTAGGAATATAATAATAGTATTCTATCTCTTCCTCCTATTTGGTATTCTAAAAGTTCCAACATATACAAGCCCACCAAGTTTATTTGAAATGCTCTTAACATTTCATGATGAAAAGCATGACTTCAACCAAATCAAAATGAAATGAAAATCACTCTTATCTTAATGTTTGAACTATGTGATTTCCCCATTTTGTTCACTAGTCAGTCACAACTCAAATACAGATGATATTACTTATATCATGCTGCGCTTGGAAACCCATTTGTTTACCTACCAGCCAAAACAAAAATCAAGACCACACGCACAAACCTTACCATAACTTTCTCCTTTATAAGCGGAACATCGGTAATATTTCCAGACTCATATCCGAAACTATATTCGTATTATTGTTACTACGGTACTTCAAAATTATGATTTCTTCAAAAGCCATTTTCCCTTAGGAGTCGTAATTCAATAAATGGGCGTAAATATTATTGTGTTGTGTTGTTTACGAGGTTGTGGGATGTACCTTGATAAAAGCGTCATTAAAGCGGCAAAAAACCTTCACAGGTGTCATATTATTTCTGATGCAGCTATAGAACTTCCAACAATTTCAGAGGTTAAATTACTACGCTGAACTATAACGCCCAGATTAATTTAAGCAGCCAATTCATTTTGTTTTAAAGCGTAACCACATTTTCCTAAAACAGATCTTGTGCTGAAAAACTAAGCTTATATTCTGAAAGTAAAATCATCCGTCGTCGAAAAGGTACATGTAAAAATATTTTATTTCTATTTCTGAACAAGCTCTTACGACTTGATATTTTCTTTCCACTGGAAAATTGTTGAAACACGCATAAACTCTTGCTGTCTTCATCCACAGCAAACTGCCGGACGAAAAGTCGAGAAAATCCTATCGATTTTCCACTAACCCTCTTGACTAGCATGTAACTGAACACAATGGGAACAAAGAACCCATTCAAGATCATAACGATAGCAAGTTGGACCGTTACGCAATGAAGATAGCGTGTATGGCAGTATATAGCTCAAACTTGTGTTCCCAGAAATAAATGACATTTCTGCTAATAATAGTAGGATTGGTGTGCTGGAGTCGCAAAGAAATGGACCATTACTTTTTATATATGATAAGTATGCTATTTTAAGCCGCGCTAAGCTGAGGAGAAATCTTTGGTGTGGAAAGATGGAACTGGAAATACTACCGAGATGACATTGTGCAGTAACAAATCTTTATGTTATTCAGTAGAACAGCTTGTAGAGTGCGTATAAGTTTATGTGGTTGCATAATTTAATTTAATAAGACAATGTATTATAAGTTTTGTCAGATATATAATTTAATAAGAAAGTCAATGTATTATACATTTCAAAAATTGCAGTTTCCTAGAATTTATTTTCTAGAAATTTAAAAATCTATTGGCCTTTTTCTTGTGTGAACACTGGAACAAAACTTTAAGGAAAAGCATGAAGCTGTGCAAAAATGCAGAATAGTGCAGAAACAGCAAACGGAGAACGTGGTGTTTGTTGCCGGATGCAGGTCTGAAGGATGGGAAATTGTGGCCTTTGCTAGAGTTTCAGTTTTGCTTTGGCCTTTGTGGGAATTGGATGTGTGTACTGCTGGAGGTTTTTTGGAAAAAGTCTGGTGTATAGATTTTTCTCATTGCAATTGCGGAAACGTTCTATTACAGTAAACCTATTGATGTGTTTTGAAAAAAAATTGAATTATATTCAATAAAGGCAATCAATTAACCAACCCCTACAGAAACTGACTTTTCCCTTATCACGAATTAGTTTGCCGGGAAAGCTAGATTTTTTAGGGGAAAAGTCAAACAGCAGACTTTTCCCTTAAGGTCACTGAAATTTCCCTGAACAAAACTTAGAAATTTTTTGACACACCGATAGAAGTCGCGTTGTACATTTCTGAATTATTTGATGATATGCATTTACATTCTGAGTCTTCTTAATTTTTAAACAAATCATACATATAATTTTTCATACGAATGAAATGTATTTTCTACACGTGTCATATCGCATTTCTGTGGGTCGTGGGTCTGCAATTATCTGTATCTCCACAATCTCCAGTTATTAGGTGCGAAGTGTTATATCGAATGCTACTTAGGATTTTAGCCTCCTATTTGTGTACAAATGAATCACTTTTAAGTCAGGACAAAGTGGTAAGGCCACACCACAAAAGGCACAACGTGCAAATAGCCAGTCAAATACAAAGTCAATTTTGTAAAATCTAAAAATGAAGCATTAAACAGTGACTTCTTATTTTTTCTTATTCAAGTGCACTTGTATAAAACTTATCTTTGTAACTCTCGTATGAGGTAACTCTAAGCTTAAACAGCTTTCTAATAAAGTTTTCAAATGAAGTCATAGTTCACTTGGGCGAAAGGTCTGGACGTGGTGGTCCCAGAAAACCCAGGTAGTTCTTTTGAAGTGAAAATTGTATTGCCTATTTGAATTTGAATCGTTGAAGCACATTAGCTATGTGCTGAAATATTTGCTACTTTTGGATATCACGCATTTTGACCAGTGTGCTATGTAGTGCTCGATGAAAATCCAAAAAATATATAATATCCAATGAGGAAAAAATATCCAGTATTTACAAGATAAAAAATCAAATATAACTGGCATGCGTATAAGAATTTACGCACTAAAAGCACCTTACTAAAAAGACGCACAATGTACATCAACCGATTCTTGAATGCACCGCACTCGTTGCATACACAAAAACAACTTTTATTTGCGTGCCAAAATTTTTCTAAGTTTTTTCGGAGAAATTTCAGTCATCTTAAGGGAAAAGTCTGCTGTTTGACTTTTCCCCTAAAAAATCTAGCTTTCCCGGCAAACTAATTCTTGATAAGGGAAAACTCAGTATCTGTAGGAGCCCACTAATATTTTTCCTTCAATAAATTCTACTTCAACTTGGATTTCTCATAATATAACTGGAATTAAGATTCAACTGTAGTTCATTGCAATATTAAAATTCAAAACAGCAGTTGCAAAATTGAAATGAATTTGTTGTCGTTTCTATTTAAAATGGTGTATGTATTTCAAAAGGGAAAACCGGAAAAAATGAAACTTTTTCTTGAGTTGTTTTCTTGACTAGAACACACTTTGAAATAATGTTCGAATACAATGATTTATTTTGTGCAAAGTTGTTGAGCTTGTAAGAATTTGTTGCAAAGGTTGGGAAGAGTAGATGTGTTTTTGTTGTAGGGTTGGGGAAAAAAATTGGTACACAGTTTTCATATTTTGCATTCATGATTTTAGTAAAAAAATTCTTTAAAAGAAAACAATTGTAAATTAAAGTTTGGCCTAACAATTATCTAATGTAGATATAATTTTAGTTTTGTTTTATAAAAACGCTAAATGGAATCAAAGTTTACAAGTAAGGAGTGTCTCAGGAACGCAGTTGATATTAAAAAAATTTGCAAGCAAAACGTTAAGCAGAGTTTTTATCATTTGAGATCAAGTAAAAGTTTCATATAATAATTTTGAAATACTACGGGGAAAACTTGCAAGGTCAACAAAATCAATAACAGATTGGAAAGTTACGTTTACAAAGATTGGCTTACTAGTTAGATGCAACTTTTCAGTTTTCTGTTTCTACAATTCATACATATTACACTGTTTTATCAAAAGCGTTACGTTCAAAAAGCTGCCAACTTATCACGGCTACTATTAGAGTTTTGCAATAACAAACAGACTCAAACCTCATTTTTGATTTTGTACGCTTATAAGTTCCCATTCCACAAAAATAAATCAGGTCACCACAACCATCTCTCGCAGACCCAAGCAATTTCCCCATGAACTCTGGTCCCTTTTCAGACACTCCGTAGCATATGGTATCCCCACAGTGGAGACCCCACTACTGCATCATAAGACACTTTGCCAAGTTTCTTTTTCACTTCTTCCATATCCACACTATTATTTTCAACTGGCGTTTGCTGCTCTTCTGACAAAAAAGACTGGACGTGTTTTGGCAATACAATAGAATAGAATAGAATAGAATATCTCTTTATTGAAACGTGTCCGCCAATGTCACAGTACCAAGTACCATGTTTTTCAATCAGTGACACAATCATATAATATAACAATCTGTCGTCAACTAACAATCAATTAATTAAAATAATATTTCTTCACTACTTCTGTTTTTACATACAAATTTTTTCATATAATCCTTAGAACAATTCATACCCAACACAAAATCTCTAGGTAGACTATTCCAAATCCTAATCGAATTATACGAAACAGAATTCTTAAATGTTTCTGAATTAATTTTTGGTAAAGTTTTAGTTTTAAAAGGTTCAAACAATTTATCCACATTTGCAGATTTTTTACATATTTCAAGTTCTTGCATTAGTATATTCTTAAGTAAAACATAGTTCCTTCGTTCTATAACAGTCATAAATTCACATTTTTCAAGTATATCCTTGTTAATACATACATTTATTCTTCTATACTTTCCCTTTCTTTTTTTATTTCTTACTAGACTAGGAAATAGATATTGCAGCAGAAAGCAGTTGACTTTTGACTGAATTAATTCTAGTTTCTTATCACATTGAACAGCCCAAATGTCTATTCCATATTCAATTACTGAATGGACATACGCATTTACCATAGCTTTCATCGTGTGAAAATTGAAATATTTCCTGTTTCCTGATAAATATTTTAATCTTTGTGAAACTTTCTTCGACACAACATCAAAATGTTTATTAAAAGTCATCGTTGGTTCAAACCATAACCCTAAATACTTAAACTCATATGCCCTCTGAATTTCATGATTATCAATTTTTATCTTTGGGACAGTTTCTAAATTTATACTTTTATCATGACTTTTATGAAAAACCATAAACTCTGTCTTCTCATAATTCATGTTAACTTTGTTTTCGTCACACCATTCCTTAACTTTGTTTAATTCACCTTTCAAGTAGTCTATTGTTTTTATTATATCTGTACCACCTGCGTAAATGACCAAGTCATCTGCATACAGTTGATAAGAACAGGTCAATTTTTTTCCTATGTCATTTATAAACATACTGAAGCAAAGTGGCCCTAACGCTGACCCCTGAGAAATTCCTCTGGGCAAACTGTAATACTTAGAGTGTCCATTTATTTTAAATACTCTTGATTGCAAATTTTCATGTAATATCCTTACATACCACGGCTCAAGCTGAAAATCATTCATCAATTTGTCAACAAAAATATCATGAGATACTGAGTCGAACGCTTTTTTTAGGTCGATGAAGAATGCAACGACTTTTCCTTTAGGTTTATCAAGTTCACTGTATATGTAATTAGTGAATTGCGTAAGTGCTGTATTACATGACATTTTTTTCCTATATGCATGTTGCTGACTACATAACATGGCTTCTACTCTTGTGCTTAATCTGTTAAACATTAGTCTCTCAAATATTTTGCAGTAAATATTGAGAATTGAAATAGGCCTATAGTTTTTAGCATCATTTCTTGGTCCTTTCCCTTTATATAGTGGAACGACTCTAGCAGACTTAAATGTTTGTGGTATAAAAGCATTTTGTATTATAAAATTAAAAAACCCAACTAATAAAAAGCTAAAATCTAAACTGCATCTTTTAAAAATACCTATAGACGGACAACTTATATCATTTGGTTGTTTGTTTTTTTGAGTCATAATACATTCTGTAATTTCATTCACATTGACAGCAGGATTGATATCTTTAATATCTGAGTTTTCATAATTAAACTTTTCTGTGTATTTAGCTATTCGTTCTTCCATCTCCTTTTTGTTTGCTATCGTTTCAGGTTCAACTACAAAGTTTATTGCTAGCGCATCACAAATTTCTCCCTGCTCAATAATGTTCTCCTTATCTACTAACAAAGAACAAATTTTACTGGAGGATTGTTTTCTGAAACCAGTTATTTCGTCAATCGCATCCCACATGGTGGTCGAGTCTTTATTTTTATCTAGCTTTGAGATGAAATATTCTCGTTTCTTTTTGTGCATTTCATAATTGGTCTTATTACGAACATATCTATAAATTTTCCAATCCTCACTACTCTGACTTTTTACTGCTCGTTTATGCGCATTGTTTCTTTGTTTAATTAGCTGAGCCATTTCACTATCTAGCCATGGTGAAGGCTTACCCTTCACAATGCGTTTCTTAACAGGAGCATGCTTATCAAATACATTCATAATGTTGTTATTGATAGTTTGATAATAATTATCTACTTCGTTGTACCAAACAGATATATTATTTACCTCAGCTTTGCATGCATTACTCATATCGATATCAAACTGTTCCCAATTTACCTTTTTAAAAGACCTTCTATAAATAATTCTAGGTTCATGACTTTGTTTTTTTCGTCGCAAAACAACATAACAGAAAGAGTGGTCACTCCCTGCAAATGGGAAACAGTTAACATCACTTACTTTTGCAGTATTTGTAACATATATATGATCTAGTAGTCTGTCATTACGTGTCGGCGTTTTCATGATTTGAAACCTAATGGCTAAACGTGTGTTACAGTTACAAAAAAAGAAAGGCAACAAGGCACCAGTTGTAAAGAAAATTGCTGTGTTGAGGTTAGGGTAGAGCTGGAGAGTTTCCCTTGACATTTGCATTACAGTGGTTTACATAAAATAGTAAATTTTCTTTGAGGTTACTTGAAGCCGATTGTTTATTCCAAAATGCTTACATTACGTTGGGTTCCAGTTTCAGATCAATTATTAGCACCAAATATTGCATAGGCATTTGAAATTGTATTTAATTAAAAGTATTCGATTTTTCACACTTGCACGTTAAAATCTTTCTCCCAAGGTTGCACTGTCTATTTTCAAAATAAACAAACAAGGAAATGTCCATATATATACCAAACACTTCTAACAAATAAGAATTGTCTACCAGGTCTTAACAAACTACTCATATTACAAATACTGCCAAATCGACCAAAACAGTATTGCACTTTTGACAACAGAACTAGCTCAAAACTGGCAAAATCAACTACAAGTTACAATTTACAACAACAACAGAAATCGTTCGCAACAACTTTTGTTTTTTACTTTCCCACAAAAACCTTTGATTTATTTTTTGCTGCTATATCGCAACATTGTAAACATTTCAGCCATAAAGAAATGGGTCAGTTGCCTAAATTATGCATTTGGATTGGAAACACCATATGTTTTCTATATAAAATTTATCACACGTAGTGAACACGTTAGATATATTGTTGTTGTCTGGAAAAAGAAATGGGATGTGTATAAATTACAAGAAAACAGTGTCTATGCGGCCACAAAATGAACTGCAGAGGACAATGTATTTTGCACATGTTTCCCAAAATGTGGAAAAGTAGGGCGTATGGTATAGAAGTTGCAACAGTTTTTTGCATCAATTCAAAAATATATTGTTAATGCAGTTTGTGGCGAGGAGAAATAGGAGACGATGACATGGCAATTTTAACAGTGGCACTTCCCCAATTTATTTCCAAGCCTGAGAATCTACGCGTTGTTGTAGGGGACTCGGTGCGAGTTCCTTGTCATGTGGATTGTTTAGGCTAGTCTACAAAAACTTATGGAAAGTTAGTTTTAATAAAAGTTGAAAGTACATCAAAGAAATTGTAATGTCACTAGGACCATACATGCTGCTGTGCTTACTGCGGCTCCATGAAAATAACGATGGTTAAACGAATCAATATTGTAAAAGGGTACGACCACAGGATGCAGGGGAGTGTGTCAGTTGAGCACTTTTACACCGGAAGAGCAAAAACACACCGATTCAACCAAATTTTTTCTTGGCTTTTCAGAAACCTGAAATTTATCCCTGTGACGTTAGAATGGTCTCAAGTTTGGACAAGTGACTACATTGCATTCTCTAAAAGGCACTACGTAATGATGTGTTGAGAAACTTTGCATAAATCTGAAAAATTATGACAAATTTTAAACTTTAGCATACAATCAGCTGAACAGACATTACCATTCTTGTATTTTATTTTTTGCAACCAAATTTTGAAGGTTTTGGAGTTAGTACAGAAGAGAATATCGTGCACTTTCGTTTTCAAATTGACAACTACGTCCTTTTGCAAATAACATTCTTCCCAATGCCAATTTAAAGAAGCATTGTATCCACAAAAATAATCCCAAACTTGTAAAAAAATTATTTTCAAATTTAAACCCGGAAGTGCACAGAAGCCGATATTCTGCACAAAAAACCTTGCACTTATCTCAACATCTGGTAAGTTTGTTTGAAAAAATACAAGGACGTTTTGGTTGTGTAACTGTTCATTATTAGCTAAGTTAGCTAAGGCTTAACATTTTTTGTGCCTTTTATAAAAACTTTCACAAAAATCTGTACAAAATACTGAATGAATGAAAGATGCGATGTAATCAAATGACAGATATTTCTTGCATTCAGAAATGGTTCTTTCAATCTGGTTGAAAAATTAAATTTGAAATTTGTAGTGCCCCCAACCGTCCGAAGGAAACCCAGCCACCTACTCTTATCAAAAGGAGAAACAGTAACGCTAGAATGTCACGGCACTGGAAATCCAGTACCGAGTATAACTTGGAGTAGGTAAAATAGCATGATGTCAAACGGGGAACAATCAGTGGGAGAAAGCGAGTATGTAATTGAGCAGGCTGACCGATGTCAAGCAAGTATTTATGTGCGCACTGCAAATAACGGGGTGGAGGCTTCGGTTAGTATACAAGTGGAAGTTATGATGCAATGTAAATAATCCCAAAGGATTAAAATCGATTAGATAGGATTTTATAATCTGTTTACATATAAATAGGACATTTCACAAATTTTTACACTATCGACGTCCAAATTACACATTTTTAAAACAAAATAATGACACAATAAAAATTATCTTCCTGAAATACCGTCTATCATCATTTAAAAAAATATTTTCCCCTACAAAAAATTGCATGGTTCTTCCTGCAGCTCCCGGAGCAACGAGTAGCTATCAGGAAAGAAATGCGGTAGCGCTGAGAAATGCTACTCCAGCTAGTTCAGTGATAAATTGGAAATCCTATCGGATTAAAAATCTGGAGCCGGGAGTTATTTATGAGGCCAGGGTCACGGCAATAAATAAATATGGATGGGGACCGCCCTCCGATTTATTTCAGTTTAATAAGAGAAATACAGATAAAGATGGAGTATATATATATATATCTTACAAACATTTTCTAATGGGAATAGCGCATTTAAATTCATTTTTCTCTGGTTATTTTTAGATCAATATCCTTTTGAGGCATCACCATAGGTGGACGTTCTTTCAGGTAAAAAATATATTATTAGAAAGTTGACAAGATATTTTACAAAGAGACCTTTAAGTTGTCAAGTGTTCGATCACTACAGTAAAGTCTTCAGGTCAACCTTAATATATAGCATAAAAGTAATAGAAATAGATAAGATTGACTTTTGCAGTTTTGAAACTATGACGCATGTTGTAATTTTTCCTTTCACTTTTGCAGAACCCGAGGTACGAGAAAAGTGTGTAAGATCCCTGACGTCAACGTAGACTTAGAGAATACATTTTCAGAATGTAAAGAATAACTGTAATATTGTTTAATTACAATGTACCAGAATTGCAATAAAACAAGACTTGAGCTTAAATTGCAATATAAAACACAACTTGTGGAATTGTTTCTTCAGGAGGATAATATAAAGGGAAGGCAGAGAAAGGTAAGCGATACTTCGGTTTTTGGAATTTTTGGCTCTTACTCCCTCTAAGCGCTATACAAGCTCATACGTTAAACTTGGGGCAATCTAAACTTGAAAGATTGCTTTTTCTAGCTGTTTTCACATTCTCAGTTTTGTTTGTTTTGAACTTTTTGTTTGGCTTTAGAGAAGGTTACCAAAACATGTTTCCTTCATTTGTTTCTTTCTATAAAGAAGTTTGAAACTGTTTAGAAGACAATTCCAATTGTTTGCTTAAATCCTGGTTTTGATGAAAGTTATTGAAAAGTAATTAAATATTTTGGGAATGATCTCAATGAATGTGTTTTTTGAATACTTTCAAAAAGAGATAAAAGCGAAGAAAGTTAAGTTATAGTTGGTAACAAACAGTTCTCATTTTAATTTGCGCTACAATAACTACACCATACTTTTTTTGTTACAACTTTTTACTATTTCAGAGAGAAACGGACAATGAAATTCTCCCTCATATCTAAACATTTAGCAAACAAATTCCATTCGCTCGGTTTTAACTAGGTCATAACACGTATATGACAGGATGATGCTCATGAACATTAGTTTTTGATGGATAAAAGCTATTACAAATGTGATCGTTACATCAAAACAAATGGTTTATTTGTTGCATATACATAATTGCTACTCATTTTTCCTACTGAACGTTCCAGATTGACTAATATTTACAAACATCAAATATTCACGCCTGTATACACATGTAGGCTTCCTAAAGTATTTAAATATGTTAAGCACATGGACTTAAATTCAAGTTGAAAATATTTTAGGCACGTAATTCCGTATTCTATAAGTTCACAGAAGATTACCTTCAGACATATGGTTATCGTTTTCTTAAGGTGAATTTTAATTCAAAGCACTGTTAGGTTTCCAGAAGGCATTCGTCAAGCTTACACCGTTACGACTTTTGTTGACGCAAGAAAGATATTAAGTTACGTTATGACAACTTTGTGAAGAATTTGTTTCATTTTGAATTTTTTACAGTGTTTTGTAATAATTTTAACGACATTAGTATACGTACACAAACCCGGAATTAATGCAAACAAACATTACCGGGCACTCAACATAGTCATTAGTTTTACGTGACTGTGTCATATGAACCTTCGCTTTTTTATGTGTTTTTATCTCCAGTTAGCTTCCTCTTCCAGTTCAATGCTTAGTCTGTACATTGCGCCATTTTAGAATACTGAACACACTGAGCACACAAGAAACTAGTGATCTTCTAGACATTTCTAGCTTTCACATTCTAAACTTTGGCACGTGTTATGAACCCAGCAATAACTTAAAAATGATATAGCGCATTAGCGGTAAACCACGTTTTATCCTGAGAAATGTTGCAATATTTCCCATTTCATTCTATAAATCGACAAGACACCAAAGTTTCCGCTTTCTAAGCGGCCTGCAGCTTACTCTTTATTTAAATCGTGTTGGTTACTACCATCGAAATATTCGAAAATGATAGAACATTGGTTGGTGAATAAATGTAATTCAAACACGTAAGTTTGCATATAAACTGGTATTTATCACCTATTTTGGTGGCGTGCACGTGCCTTCTCATTTTCTCAAAGCTTTTATCAAGCTACATGGTTTGAGTTTCAAAATGCATTTATTGTTTACACGAAGCTGAATAATTGAAGCAACTGAATCTCTCAGTTGTAGGGTTGCATTAGCTATCTCTGCGCGATGTTTCAACTTTCTCCAGATGTTTCAGAGAAAAAAATACTTCCTTTGCATTCAATTTTAGAACAGGCTTTCAGGTTTTGATAACAGCCGTGAATGTGCAACCGTATAAAGTTTCACTTGACTTAGGCATATTGACATACGAATTTTAATGACGTAGAAGTTGTGGAATTCACGCTATATATCCGAAAGTAAGCTCTGCAATGGAAATACAGGGTGTTTTAATGAAAATGTACTCATATTCACGTTCTAGTGATTTCATCTTCCATATCCGAGTTCGGAATGTATACTATTGCAACATACTGATAATATGAGATAATATAACAAGTGAAAGTGGAAAAAGATCTATCAATATTTTGCTACCCTTCTACCGCTTTGCACTGAAAACTTATAAAGCGAGACCATAAATGCCCCGGGACGATACTAATGATAACAAGCTTGTAGCATCCAGAATGTCGTACAGTGGAAGATATGCGAGACCAAATTTAATGGTTATTGTATCAAACACGTTTTGTTTGCTTCTTCATCTGATAAAAATAAAATGTGCGTAACGTGCATATACACAAAATGGAGGAGGATACTCGTAAGCTGGAAATCAGTTTCTTTTGAAGAAAACTGTGACGCAAGTAATACGATACTGAAAAAAGTCACGCTTTGGTTAATTCTAACCGTTAACAATATCTAATATAATAATTGCTTCGCAATAATGCTCTGTTCTGACTACGTGCATTTTGCTTCAACGCAACATGGTAATAATTTTCATGTTTGAGCCATCATAGCAATACCGAAATTTCTTGACAAGACTGCACACACGCATAACTTGTCACAACTTTCTCCTTTTTAAACTGCACATAATGTTTCCAGACTCATATCCCAAGCTATGTGTGTTTTATTGTTACTACTGCACTTCAAATTTATTTCTTCTTCTTGTTCAAGAGCCATTTCCCCTTAGGACTCATAATTCACCAAATGGGCGTAAATATGAGCGTGTCGTGTTGTTTACGAGTGTGTGGGATGAACTAGGATAAAAGTGTCATCAAAGCGGTAAAGCAAAGTTGTTTTCTTTGCGTTTCACTGTGTCTCTATAACAGCATTAAAATTTCCAACAGATTCAAAGGTTATGTTTTTACGGTGAACTATCACGCGCAGATTAATTCCAAAAAATCTTTGAAGAAACGAGGAATTTTTGAATGAGCATTTGTGTAAGCTGAGAAGTTAGTATTCAAGAAAAGCTAATGTGTGACTCACAAAACTGCATTTAATAATACAGCAAACTTTCCTTCCTGTCCATTCATGTGAAACCGGTACCAAGTAAGCTGTCAAGAATGTTGTCGCCTAAGCTATCTTATTGAAAGCTTAGCTAATGTAGCAGAGAAGGCACAGGTACCTATCCCTTCGTTTTGAAACCAGACAGAAACGGTTTCAGTTCAAGCTTGAATATTTCATGCATGGTAAGCTGAGCAATTTGAAAGGAAAACAAGGAATATCTTAAATTTCTCCAGGGTTGTTTGCTGAAACACGTTTTGAACGAAATGGTTTTGAAGGACATTACATTACCGTTTCCGCGTGGGTGTACGACCTCCCTGAAACATTTTCAATGAGCGGTATGACATGTAAAAACTAAACGCAATATTGTCTTTTGTTTGTTGCATATTTACATGGATTGAAATCTTCATAATGATTGGAAGGGAACTTGATCGAAATGTATTAAGATTTAAATGGGACAGATTCTTGTGTTATTTGAACAGTAAGCACATTTGATAATGTGCAGGCTCTCACCACCTCTTGTTTTCTTACCAGAGAAAAGGTTGTTACTACAGACAGGAACTCCTGCTGTTTTCAACTCGAGGACGAAAAGTCGAGAAAATCTTATCGATTTTGCACTACTCTCTCGATTAGCCTGTAACTGCACACAATGGAGTAGAAAACCCATTCAAGGTAATAATGATAGCAAGTTGGACCGTTACAAGAAAAGATAGCGTCTATGGCACTATATAGCTCAAACTTCGTATTCTAGGAAATAAATGACATTTTTACTAATAATAGTAGCAATGGTTTGTTGAAGTAGCGAGGAAACGGGGAACATTACTTTTTATATATAGGATAAGTATGCTACTTTAAGCCAACCTAAGCCGGATTGATCGAGAAAGTGAATAAGATCTTCGGTGCAGAGAACTGGAATGGGGATAACAGTAACGTTTTGTGGATACACTTGTGTAAAAATAAATAATTGTTGAGATTATGACTTCTCATTTATTTAAACGTAGCAATTGACAAATTATGAGATAGGCACTGTTTTGACATTTCTCAAGGCATATATGAATTGATAGTTACATACTTGCCAAATCAATAGATCGGTAAATGTCCTCAGAAAGTTTCTTAGTTAAATATAAGTTTTAAGTTGTAAACCCAATGAATCAATTGGTTCTCTTCATTGGTGTAAACCGGAATAAAACAACAAGGAAAAGCATATGGCTGGAAAAAATGCTGTATAGTACATGAACAGCAAGCACAGAGAACGTGCGTTGACTTGCCGGTGCATTTTTAAAAGAGAATGGGATATTGTGGGTTTTGCTGGAGTTTTAGTTTTGGTTTGGGCTTTGTGGGAGTTGGATGTGTGTACTGTAAGAGATTTTTCATAAAAAGGCTGGAGTAAAGTGTTGTCGCATTGCATTGGGAAAATGTTGTGTTGTAATTCTATTGATAAACTTGTTGATGTTTCCATCACTGTCGCTTATTCTATTTTGTAAGTTCCATTCCAGCCTTTAAAATTTTTTTAAACAACTAGATATTTGGATTTTATGGCACAGATGTGGATATGTATGGTTGTTTGCTACGTACAGAATATTTGTGATTTGTGCAATTGTGATAATTTGTTTTTGTACGGAAAATATAATTGTGCAACTACCAGTCCTGGTGAGTGATCTAAGGTAGAGTTTATTACGATTTTGTTTTGTGAAAACGCTAACAGGAATAAAAGCTTAGCAACAATGTATTCTTCTGAAGCAAAGTTAAATGTAAGATATCTTATGCAAAATTTTTAACAGTGTTTTCTTCACCTGTTTTGAAAATGATATTTGTGAATTCAGTGTGAAAAAAATTTATACAGTGCAATGTAGTAGCTGGACAAGGAATCTTAAGAAGAAAGGGAACTAATCAAAAATGTATTAAAAAATTCAGTTTGAAGCTAATGTTTTAGTTGGATTTCAAAATATTGATTCACGTGTAACTTTTCACCTTTCTACTGTTAAATTTAAGGCAAGCTGATAATAAAACTTCGACAATAGCGCATTTGCAAGCTGCCAGTTTCTTCAGCGGCTAATAATATTTTGCATTAATAAACAGTTTAGATTTTCTATTCTAACAAATCCTCAATGCAATTTTACCCATTCTCCAAAAAAATAAATCAGGTCCCGCAGCCATCACTTGCAGACCCAAGCAATATTACCCTGAACTCTAGTATCTTTCCAGCGTATTCCGTAACATATTTTATCCCCAGTACTGCATCATAAGACACTGCATCACTGGAAATTGCCCATTTGCAAATCGGGTAGTGCACTTTTTACAACAAAACTAGCTCAAAGCTTTCAGGGGAAAAACTACCATCACACATTACAAGAACAACAACAGAAACCGTTCCCAACAACTTTTGTTCTTTTCTTTTTTGCAACAAATAAATTTTGATTTATATCCTCGCAGCTATATTGCAACAACGTAAGCAGCACCAGCGTTGCAAACATTTCAGCAATAAAGAAATGGGTCAGTTGCTCTAATAAACCATTTAGAACCAACCATGTTGCCGCTGCTCCTGTTGCGAAAAATTGGCTAGGATTCACAGGAGGAAACGGGATATGTATAAATTACAGCAAAGCAGTGTATTTGCAGCCACAAAAACTACTGCAGGGGACAATTTATTTTGTAGATGTTTCCCAAAAGCAGGAAAAAGTAGAACGCATGGCGTTTTTTGCATCAATTCAAAAGTATATTGTTATTGCAGTTTGTGGAGAGGAGGACGCTGACATGGCAATTTAAACAGTGGCATCTCCACAAATTGTAAGCAAGCCAGAGAATCTGCGTGTTGTGGTAGGTGACTTCCTTGTCAAGTGGATCGTTTAGGTTAGTCTATAAAACCTTATGGGGGGTTAGTTTTAATAAAAATGGAAAATAAATCAAAGAAATTGTAATGTCATTAGGACCATACGTGCTGCTGTGGAAACGTGGCGCATATGTGCATACTGCCGGTTCCATGAAAATATCGATGAACAAAGGAATCAACATTGTGAATGGTGCTTCCTGTGGCTCCCCGGGAAACGACGAGCCATCAAAAAAGAAATGCGGTAGTGCTAAGGAATGCTACACCGGCTAGTTCGTCGATAAATTGGAAATCCTATCGGATTAAAAATCTTGAGCCGGGAGTTATTTATGAGGTCAGGGTCAAGGCGAGAAATGAATATGAATGGGGACGGCACTCTGACTTATTTCAGTTTAATACCAGAAATACAGGCAAATAAAGAATATATAGCTTAGATATATTTTCCACGAAGATGAGCTCAGATTAGTTTTCGTTTGAAAATTCTCAGATCAATATCCATTTGAAGCATCATGACAACAGGAAGTTCTGTCAGGTAAACATATTTTAGTTTGAAAAATTGTTTGCAGAAATATCCTACTTTTCAATCTTATTTTTACAAATGTTACAGAATCCGAAATACAAGACATGCTGGTGAAATCCCTGATGTCTCTTTCATCACCTTTACTTCCATCAGGAAGATATCTTCTTTTGACGTTCTTTACACATTTTAAATCCTACAATATTTCCATCGATTACTGGCAACCTAAAAATAGAAAATAGACAGTCAGACTGAACGTCCAAATTGTAAATACATTCCCAATTTTTGTACAATGGTTTGAAACAACATTTTTTGTATAAAAAGTCAAGTTTGTTTATATATTAGTGTTGTTTGTGGGAACTTTGGGATAGCAAGTAACTTTATGTCGTTACGTAAACGTTACCTTTACACAAATTTTTATGTTGACGGACTATAACTGTAAAGTTTCTTGTTGCTTTTGTCATAAAATATATTATTATTGCCATGAACATTACGGCTTTTATTGTTAATTAGGGGAAGTTTATACGGAACCCGTTTCATTTTAAAATTTTCCTAACGTGCTTAAAATATTTTCAGCGACGCAAGAATGCAGTAAATGCACACATTACTAAACAGTCAAGTCATCGATAAGAACGTGTTACGTGCCATATAAAGTTTTACATCTGCAAATATTTGTTTTTATTTTCAGTTTGCTTTCTCTTTCAAGTCATTGCTTACAATTTATTCCGAAGTAGTTTATAATGGTGAGCATACATTATACCAGTATTCTTCTAGACATTTCTATCTCTCATTGTTAAACATTGGCACAAGTTCTGAAACTGGTTCTGAGCTAAAACATGGCGCAATAATGATAAACCACATTTTCTTCTCCCGTGAAATGTTGCAGTATTTCCCGTTTCGAATTCTAAATCGATGAAACATCACCGTTTCCGCTCTGCAAGCCGCCTGCAGCACGATATCATTTTAAGTTGTGTTGTTAGTACGCTGGAAATATTTGTAACGTAAAAACATCGGTTGCTGAGTAAAGTAATTCAAACACGTAAATTTACGTATAAACTGGTACTTATCACCTATCCTGGTGGAGTGCACGTGCCGTTTCATTTTCTAAGCTTTTATCAAACTACGTGGTTTGAATTTCAAGGTGCATTTATTATTTACACTACGCTGAATAATTGTAGCAAGTGAATCTCTCTCAGTTTCTTGTTTGCAATAGATATCTCAGCCCGGTTTAAACTTTCTCCAGATGTTTGAGAGGAAGATATACTACATTTCCACAAGAAGTTCCAATGGACTTAGAGCATATTCAAATGATAATTTGAATGACGTAAAAGTTACGTCCTACACACTATATGTCCAAAATAAACCATGCAATTAAACTGTGTTTTTAAATGGAAACGTACTCGTATTCACGTTCTTCTGATATCATCTTCCAATTTTCAATGTATACTATTGCAAAGCATTGTGAGAATATGAAAGTGTTCTAAAGTAAAAGTGGAAAACGACCTATTGATTTTTTGCTGCTTTTGTACTGTTTTGCAACGAAAACTTGTAAAATGAGACCAAAGATGCCCCGGACGATAATAATGATAACAAGTTTGTAGCATACTGAATGTCTTTAGGTGGAAAACGTGCGAGACATAATTAATGCTTATTGTTACAAACATGTTTTGTTTTCTTGTTTCTGAGCTAGAACAAACGTTTGCGTAACTTGTATATATAAAATATGGAAAAGCTGATATAAAGGTGGTCGGTTTCTTCAGGGGATAACAATGACGGAGATTAAACCATACTATTAGAATCACTCTTTCGTGTTGTTCTAACTGGTTGTAATATCAGACACAGTGATTGTTTCACAATCATACACAAGTAATATTAAAAAGTCTTACAAAAAATTTATTCGATAACGCCATACTGAATACGTGTATTTGGCTGCAACGCACAATGGAAATACTTTAATTTATGAGCCATCTTAGCAATGTTGAAACTTGAATTTAAAAAAAACTATTTTAAAGTAATAATGAAATTACAGTAATTTTGCGTTTTTTTCTCACCGGATTGACAAAACAGTTTACTTATCAGTTCAACGAACGCAATTCTCCTTGCAACATTCTCATTTTGAAATGATAGGTTTACTAGATACTAACAAATAAAGTATTACTAAAAATAAAACATGAACAAAACGTGAAACAAATTTTTTATTCTAAAAAATGCACAACATATACAAGCCCACCGAGTGCCTTTGCAATGCTCTGAACATTTCACGAAGAAAATCATCTCCTTCGAGCATGTCATAAACTCGAGCAAAATGAAATGAAAATCAGCCTTATGTTAAAGTTTAAACAATGTGATTTTCCCATTTTCTTCACAAAACAGTCAAAACTCAAATCCAGACGACAATATTTATATCCTGCTGCGCTCGAAAACTGTTATTTCTTTACTTAACAGCCAAAACAAAAACCAAGACCACACACACCTTCTCACAACTTTCGCCTTTATAAACAACACACAATGTCTACAGACTCATATCCCAAACTATAGTTGTTTTATTGCTACTACTGCACAATAACAACTTCTTATTCCTTCCAACCATATTTCCCTCAAGAGTCGTAATTTACCAAAATGGGCGTAAATATGAGCCTGTTGTGTTGTTTACGAGTTTGTGGGATGTACTGTGATAACAGCGTCATATTAGCGGTAAAGCCAAGTAATTTCTCTGCACTTCACTACAGCATGGAAATCTCTAAGTGTTTAAAAATTTAAATTTCTACGCCCAGATTAATTTCAGAAATGCTCAACGAAAGGAAAATTTTGCAAAAAGAGTATTTGTGTGAATTGAGAAGTTAGTATACAAGAAAAGCAAATGCGCGACACCCAAAACTGCATTGTTCAAGCAGAAGACTTTCTTTTCAAATTTAGTCAAACGAAAACAGTAAGACGTAAACTGTCGTGAATGCTTTTATGTAAGTTTCCCCATTGAAAGCTTTGACTTATTTACATGACTGTGTTGCATTACAATTCGGTATGTAAGATTATGCTTTGGGTGAAATGTTTGCATTTTTGATACTTCTAAGCACACAAGCAGAGCAGAAAAAGCGTACGTGCTTTTCCTTTCTTTTACTTTTCAAACCGGACAAGAAAACAGATCTAGGTGAAATACGACGATTTACGTGAAATATTTGGAATGAACTTTAGGACAGACGTCAAAACGAAAACAATATTGTTTTTGCTTTTTACATATTTACACGGTTTGAAGCCGTAATAATAAATCCTATGAGAGCTTGATCACATTGTGAGTAGGTTGGAATGGTACAGGTATTGGTGTCATTTGAGCTCTAGTAAACACATTTGGAAATACTTTCAACATAATCATGAGTTATGATTCATAACCAATCGAAAGCAAAACGGAACATTTAAAAAGCGTACATAAGAAGAAAATTCATTTTGTTTCAAAATTTTGCAAATTTGTATGGAAATGTTTTTCCTGAAATTCTAAGTATTTATTTTGTAAGTGAAATTAGCCATCCTCAAAATGTAAAAAAATATTTTATTTCAATTTTTGCAAAGCTCTCATGTTTTCTTTCCAGTGGAAAAGTTGTCCAAACTCACAGGAACTCTTGCTGTTTTCAACTTGTGGAAGAAAAGTAAAGAAAATCCTATCGATCTTCCACTACTCTCTTGTCTAGCATGTAACTGCACACAATGGAAGAAAGAACTCATTTAAGATTAAAATGATAGCAAGTTGAACCGTTACACAATGAAGATAGCGTGAATGACACAATATAGCTCAAACTTCATGTCCCGAAAATAAATGACATCACTGCTTTAATAACAATAGCTTTGGTTTGCTGAAGTAGCAAGAAAACGGACCATTACATTTATATGTGATAAGTATGCTTGATACGCACACCCCTTTCCGGATAAATATAATCTACTATGAATTGGAATCCTCAGTTTGATATTATTTAATTTGTCCTGTTGAATTCCTATAGATAGACGTATATGTAACTAGCAGTTTTCCGTTGTAACAATTTCGACCAACTGATAATAATATTTGATAACTAGCACCTTTGCAAGCTGCCAATTTCTCCAGCTGCTAATAACATTATGCATTAATAAACAGGTTCCAATTCCAACTGAGATTTTCTAACCTCGCAAACTCACATCGCAATTTTGCCCATTCTCCAAAATAAATCAGGTCACCACATCCATCACCTCGAAACCCAAGCGAGCTTAGACTGCACGAAGCATACAGAAGAGCTATCCAAACCCATTCCATTCCCAAGATTTTCAGATAAGTTTGGAGAAGAAATATGACAACAATAATCCTACAGAGCAAATGACCTATATGCTCTGCACGTGCTTTCTGAAACAAAAGTAAAAATATTTGACGTAAAATCACTACATTTCAGGAATATTACAAATTACTACAAACTAATAACAATAGTAACAAAGTTTTATTTGTCAGAAGGACAATTGTTTACGTCGTGTCTACGGTACTACCCAATAATTTTTAGTACCAGTGAACTTTTTCCAAGAAATTTGTTCATAAGGTCTGTAGGCTTAGGTAGCCCGTTATTACACAAGTTGAGCGCAATATAAGTCCTAAACCCAATTTTTTCCTGAAATCAAAGCTAAATGAATACTTTAAAAATTTTCAACCTATCAACACAAATAAGTCATTATTTACCTATTTTGAAACAATCGACGCACAAATTGTACATTTTTTATACAAGCATTTGTACTTTATTTGGCACCAACACACTTTTAGATCCTCATGAAATAGAACCCAGCTAAGTGGCAAACAAGTTCATACCTCAGACCTTTAGCATTGAAATTCAGAAAAGCTTCCTTACATGGCAGCTTTTAAATTCCCGGTTTGGTTTGTTAGATGTTTCGTTAAAAAAGTTTAACCTTTTGTTTTGTTTAGAAAAAAACTTGAAATAAAAACTTAGATAAACTTTTTTCAATAAAAAACTTTGAAACTGGTTAAGAAGTATTGCCAGTTGTTTCATTAATTCCCGGTTTTGATGGAAGTAGTAGCAAAGGAATTGAAACGTAGTCGGAATGATCTCAAAATAAAAGTGATTTAATGGTTTCATTCAAAAAGAATTGTATGTGAAGGAATGAGAAGTAAGGGGCAGTAACAAGTATTTTCATTAAAATTTGCGTAACAGTATCTACACCATACAATCTTTTACGAGGATTTGCAATTTTAAACCAAAATTGATATTTTCTGGCATATCTAAATATTTAACAAACCAAGTTCATTCCAGTTTTACTAGGTCACATAATTTGTAATGTCATATCACGTATTTGTTATCAGAAAGATCATTTTTATTAGGTTTGAACAGAAGTATGTAAGAATGCGGTCGTTACATCAAAACAAACGGTTCTTGTTTTATGCATGCATAATTGCTACCTATTTCTTCTACCTCTTTATCTGCACGTCCCATAGTACCTAATATCTACGTACTTCACATAACCATTTAAATACGTGTAAGCTTCTTGAAGGATTTAAATGTTTCAAACCAAGGAACTTAAATTCTAGTTGAAAATATTTTTGGCACATAATTCTGTACCATTTAAGCTTACAGTACATTACAATCAATCGTAATGTCATCATTATTATAAAATGGATTTTATTTTAATGCTTGGTTAAGCTTCTTGACGGTATTTGTCAAGCAATCTAATGACAAAACTTTTACGGTTTTTATTGCCTAAAAACATTAAGCTTTATTATGGAAAAACCTCCAAAGAATTTGATTCATTTTGTAATTGTCTTACCTTTTCTTAGAAATATTTTTAACGACGCAGGAACAAATTTAATGCAAACCTTACAAAGCATTCAAGTCATCCAGTAGACTTACACAACATATGAATCATTAGCGATTCTGTGTAAGATACCGACCTTCCAGTTAGACCATTTGGTCGTCATTTTCTACTTCTAAACTTTCAAACAATGGAAGATGTGAGCAGATTAAAATGGTTATGATAAACAGTCCAAGTAACCGACCACATGTGAATTAGGTACCTGACATCATGAACAGTTTTGGTACAAGTATGCAATTGAAAGTACTCTATGTCAGTATGCACGATTGCAGAACATCATTTAATACACTTCCATAATGTCTTGGACTTTATTCCATTAACTCTTTTATACAAAGTACATTCGTATACTAAAAAGATGCTGCTTCTATTCCCAGCTAAAAATTTCACTGGACTGTGATTTTTGCAAACAATTTTTTGTACGTCAACCATTATGAAGTTTTATAATATGAAATAATTTTACGGTTGATATCGCACAGATTTTAGCACCAAATAAAAAGTGTCACAATATCTGATGAGATTTTTCTATCTGATGATTCTAGAAGTTATGATTTTGAGCGCGATATAATATTGAAAATATAATGATTATACTACATGTATTATGAGATTCAGCAGAGATTTGTGAAATAATATGTAAGCTGAAGTATAATATTTTAATATTCATGATAAGGAATCCTAAGAGTTATGGCATGAATTTTAGTAGGTATCAAGACGCAAGCTATATGACAATTAGAATGTTTCTGGACAAATAGTTGCATGAAAAATCAAGTTCGTGTAACCGATTGTATGATGACATTTAAATGAGTTCATTTGAACCCTATCTGTCAAGAGACTTGAAAAGAATGTTCAGGGTGCCATGAATATTTTTGCTTGTTGTAGGTCGACATATTCTACTGTTACGCTAATGCATTTGCTGTTTAAATCCACCTATTGTTCTTTTGACTAACAAGGTATGGTATTTGACTGTTAATCGCAAAAAGAGATGCGATATATCACATCTTGTTCAGCGTTTCGCGTAGAATCCAAATCCGGTTTCAGTTTGGTGTAAAACGCAAATTTGGAATTTTAATTAATTAATTAGTAATCGTAATTAACGAGCGGATACGCGTGCTTGGCCCCAGCAGTAACCCGGGCGCTCCTCCACGCACACAACACACAAAACAAAGGGCCAAAGCAGTGCTGCTGCGCGCGCTGTGATGTTGCTCTTGCACGTTGTTCTTGTGTGTTGTGTGTGTGGGGGGAGGTGCGACCGGGGGTTGCAGCTGGGGTCAAGCGCGCGTATTCGCTCGTTAATTACGATTACTAATTAATTAATTAAAATTCTAAATTTGCGTTTTACACCAAACTGAAACCGGATTTGGATTCTACGCGAAACGCTGAACAAGATGTGATATATCGCATCTCTTTTTGCGATTAACAGTCAAATAGCATACCTTGTAAGCCCCTTAAAGATTAGAGGCTCTATATTGGAAGGTCGGCATATTACACTTTACCACATTAGCATCTGCAAATAATTGGTTTTATCCAGTTTACTTTCTCTTTCAGCTCAATGCTTACTATTTATTCCTAAGCAATTTAAAATGGTGAGCACACAGTAAACCTGTGATCTTCCTGGCATTTCTGTTTCAATTTTGAAGACTTTGGCACGAGTTCTAAAATTAGTTACGAACTAAACACTACAAAGCGCAATAATGGTAAACCACGTTTTCTACTTTAGTAAAATGTTGCAATATTTCCAATTTCACCTTTTAAGTAGATTAACCATCTCAGTTTCCGCTTTGCAAGCTGCCGGCATTGCGACATTTATTTAAATTCTACTGGTGGTATACTGGATGTATTTGTAACGTAAAAATACTGCTTGCGTATTAAAAATAATTCAAACACGTAAGTTTGCTAATAAACTAGTATTTATCACCTATGTTGGTGACGTGCACGTGCCTTTTCATTTTCTAAACCTTTATTTACCTACATGGTTTGAATTTCAAGATGCATTTATTATTTACACTAAGCTGAATAATTGAAGTAACAGAGTCTATCAGTTCCTTGCTTGCATTTGGTATCTCAGCGCAGCTTCAACTTTCTCCAGATGTTTTAGGGAATAACAGACTAAATTTTCATTCAACGTTTAGAACATGATTTCAGTTTTTGTTCACAGCCGTGAAAATACAGCCGTAAGAAGTTCCACTAGACCTGGAGCACCTTGACAAGATAATTTTAATGACGTAAAGGTTGTGCGCAAAATATTTTCAAATTCACGTCTTGCTTACTTCATCTTTCATTTTGGAATGTATACTATTGTAATATTCACATTGTTATTATGAGAGTGTTTCAAAGAAAACTTGTAAACTGAGACCAAACAAGCCCCAGGACGATACTAATGATAACGAGCTTGTAGCTATGTGAATGTCGTAAAGTGGAAGATGTGCCAGACAAAATTAATGGTAATTGTATCAATTACGTTTTGTTTGTTTTTTATGAGCTAAAATTAAAGTGTGCGTAACTTTATATATACTATACGAAAAGAAGTACTGATAGGCTAGAAGTCATTTCATGTCATATTCATAGGTTTTTAAAGGTATCATAGCTATGACGCAATAAAGTGATACTGAATAAAATCACTCATTGGTTTATTCTAACATGTTGCGATATCTGATATAATAATAGCTTCACAATTATGCACTGCTATGAACATTTCACGATGATAAGCATCTCCTTCTTGCATGCCTTGCACTCAACCTAAACGAAATGAAAATAATACCTATCTTAACGTTTAAACAATGTGAATTTCCCATTTTCTTCAAGAATATTCAAAACTCAAAGACACACAAAACTAGTTATATCCTGCTGCGTTTGGAAACTGTTATTTGTTTACTTACCAGCCAAAACAAAGATCAAGACCACACACACATCTTCTCACAACTTTCTCCTTTTTATACAGCACATATTGTAGCCAATCTCATATCCCAAACTATATTTGTTTTATTGTTACTACTGCACTTCAAAATTACTACTTCTTCAAGAGCCATTTTCCCTCAGGAGACGTAACTCACTAAATGGGCGTAAATATTAGTGTGTTGTGTTGTTTACGGCTATGTGGGATGTACTCAGATAAAAGCATCATAACTGCTGTACAGCAAAACAAGTTTGCTGTTTCAGATATGGTATGGGAATTCTCAGTTTGAAAGTTAAATATTAAGTTGAACTATCACGCCCGTTTTAGAAGTATTTGTTTGTCGACAACGGGCATTTGTATATTTTGAGAATTTAATATTCAAGAATAGCTATAGCGCGACACCCAAAACTGCGTAGCTCAAACTCAAACCTTTTGTTTCAAGTTCACTGAAATGAAAACAGTAAGAAGTAAGCTGTCAAGAATCTTGTCATGCAAGCTTCTTTATTGAAGGCTTTAGCTTATTTACATTGTTATGCTACAATACAATTCCGTATATAGTTTTATTTTATAAACATCTCAACATTCCAGCAGAGCGGAGAAAGCACACGTGCCTTTCCCTTCTTTTCCAAACCAAAAACGAAAACGCTCAAGAACGCTCAAGAAAACATATTTTATTTACGGTAGGGTGAGCAATTTGAAAAGAAAACGTGGAATTTCTCAACTTTCTTTAGGCTTGTTTGTTATGACATGTTTTGAACAAAATGATTGTGAAGAACATTTGGCAAACTACAGTTTTCGCGTAGGGTTACGACTTTTCTGAAATATTTTAGGTAAGCTATGGGACAGATATGAAGACTCAAAACAATATTGTTTTTATTTGCTGCATATTTAAACGAATTGAAACCGTAATATAAAATGGCATATGAACTTGACTGGGCTGGTTATAATTTTAAATGGGACAGTTCTTTGTGTCAAGTGAATTCTAGTAACTTTAAATTATAAAGTTTTTCACCTAATCATAGCCAATTGAAAGAAAAATTGAACATTGAACAAGTGGTACTAAGTAGTCAATTCATTTTGTTTTAAAATCTGGCAATATTAGTGTGGCGTAAATAATCTTAGGTTGTAAATGTAGACATCCGTATTGAAAGTGAATCCATTCGTCGTCAAAACCGTACATGTAACAAATTTCATTTTTGTATCTGGACAAGCTCTTACCATCTCATGTTTTATTTCCAATGGACAAGTTGTTAAACACACAGGAACTCTTGCTGTTTTCAACTTCTGGAAGTAAAGTCGGGAAAATCCTCTCGATTTTCCACTACCGCTATTGAATAGCATGCAACTGCACACAATGGGCCAAAGAACCCATTCAAGATAATAATGATAGCAAGTTGGGCCGTTACACAAAGAAAAGGAGGATAGCGTATATGGCACTATATAGCTCAAACATTATGCTGCTCCGAGAAATAGATGACATTCCTGGTAATAACAGTATTATTGGTTTGTAGAAGTAGCGACGAAGGAGACCATTACTTTTTATGTAAGATAAGTATGCTGTTTGATGCAGAGCTAAGCTAGATTGATCGTGAAAGTAAATAGAATCTTTAGAGCAGAGACATGGAAGTGGATAATAGTAACATTATACAAGACAGCAAAAGTGCTTTTGAGAGCGTGCAAGTTTATTTGCAGAAAAAGTCATTTTTCTAGATATATCTTTGACGAAATGTTTTGTTTCTGCATTTGTAACAGGTTGCGCTTGTTTTCAATCATATATTTCTTGAGATTATGACTTTCTATTGGTTCAGAAATTTAGCAATTCTCAAATTAAGAGATACGCCGAATGTTTTCCCATATATGAAAAAAAATTTAAAAAAAATACACTGATAGATACATATTTTTTAAATCATTAATCGGTTTCTGTACTCAGCAATTTACAATATAAAATATTAGCCTGAAGTAGAAATCTGAATTACTCTATAGGTTTTTTCCATGGGTGAAAACTGGAATAAAGCTATAAGAAAAAGCATGAGTTTGTGCAAAAATGCGGTAAAGTGCACAAATAACAAGCTGTAGGCGCGCCTGAACAGAATGGGAAATTGTCGGATTTGCTGAAGTTTTAGTTTTGTTTGGCCTTTGTATGTATTAAACGTTTGCACTGTTGGAGTTTTTTGAAAAGTCTGATGAAACGCCTAACGCTTTCTCACGTAGTATTAGGGAAATGTTCTAATGTAGTAATCCTATTTGATAAAGCTGTTGATTTGTCATTATCAAGTTTGTTATTTTATATAATAGATTCTTTACCAAATTAGTTTTGCTAAAATGTAACTACAATGAGAATTCAACAACAGTTATTTGCAATATTAGCATTAAAAACTGCAATTGCAGGATTTTTCGTTACTTCTCAAAAAGGTGCTTGCATTGAATAAGTAAAAAGTTCTTCAGAGCAGGAAAGATTTCCACTGATTACAGGATTTTCTCATTAAAGACAAATCTGGAATTCAGGGCAGTTTCTCTCATGAAATCAAGTTAAAAAATAAGTTTTGGAGGAAATGTGGTACACAGTGTTCTATTTTTGCATTAGTGATAAACTTTACAGTGACATTCAAAGATCGGGTTTTCCTGCGATTGAATGACTTCCATCTTGTTTTTCGATGATGATAATTTTTAATTCATATTTTTAGAAACGTAGCGTAATTCATTAAACGTTTTTTTTCGTTACTGAAAATAAAAATGAAAAATCATCATCATCATCAAAAAAACATACATGGTAAGCCATTGCAAGATGCTCGCTGCTAAACCCTATATAATTGTAAACGTGCCTGAAACCCAACCTGGTTAAGAGCCCGTTTACCCTGGTTTAGAGCCCGTTTACCCTGGTTAGGAGCCCGTTTACCCTGGTTTAGAGCCCATTTACCCTGGTTAAGAGCCCGTTTACCCTGGTTTAGAGCCCATTTACCCTGGTTTGGAGCCCATTTACCCTGGTTTAGAGCCCATTTACCCTGGTCTAGAGCCCAAAGCCCAAAAATAAAGTCTACAGACGGACGGACAGACGGACAGACGGACAAACGGACACCGATATCTTAAATAGCTCTCCTGCAGAAGCAGCGAGCTAACAAGATGGAAGTCATTTTAACATGGGAAAACCCGATCTTTGAGTGCCACTGTATTACAGCCAACATAATGGTACAAATAGAGCGTTGAAAAAATGATCTAATGTAGATCTATATTTAGTCTTGTTCTGTGAAAATGCTAACTGGAATAAAAGCTTTGCAGCAGTAAAATTCAATCCAAAATGTTTAAGTGTGTTTTTGTTACTTGTTTTAAAAATGATATTGATAAATTTAATGTGTAAAAAATGAAATAGGTCGCTTGTTGCTAGGAAGAAAGGGAACACACCGATAATGCTTGAATACTATGGATAAGTTGGAATTACTTTGTCAACTTAAGTGATAAAATACTGAACATATTCAGATTTTGAGGAAGCCTTGATAGAACTCTTTTTTTGGATTTTATGGAATGTCAGGTCATGTAAGTGCTTCATCTTTTATTTTGGAACTACTAGGTCAATTAATGTTCATTTGCAGATTCACCAATCGATTTCAATTTATAGTTCTTCGTTGGCTTCGCATACAATAACGTGCTCATAACTTTTTATATGTATGTTTTTAAAATTTAACAAATTGCTAATACTACTAAAGCAAAGGCACGTTTGAATGCTGCCAAATTATTCCACCAAAAATCACGGTTTCGTAATAACAACCAGGTCCCAACATCAATTTAGATTTACTTCACTTATAAACACCCATTGCGCTTTTACACATTGCCCAAAATAAATCAGGTCACCGCAAGCGTCATTTGCAGACCCGAGCAAATTTCCCCATGTACTCCAGTTCCTTTTTGGACACTGTAGCATCTTTGGTCCCCACTACTGCACCAGAAGACATTCTGCCACGTATATTTTTCACTTTTACTACATCCACACAGCTTTCTATTTTCAACACATTTGTTTTCAACTGGCGTTTGTTACTCTCCTGACATAAAAGACTGAACGTGTTTTGGCAACAAAATTGCTGGATGTGTGTCACAGTTTTAGAAAAGAAAAGCAACAAGACACAAATTGTAAAGAAAATTGCTTTGTTAAGGTTAGGTTTAGAGCAGGAGATATTCCCTTGACATTTTTATTGTGATGCTTTACATAAATAAGTAAATTTTCCTTACGGTTAGATAAGTGCTTTGACTCAACAATGTGTAGAATAGGTTGAGGTAGCGTTTTTGAAACTTTTAGATCGGCGTTTAAATACGTAGACTGCACTTGCCCTTTAGATAAATATATCAATGCATGCATGCTTTCCTGTACACAAAGTGGTAAGATCGGTTTGTTAAGACTTTCGTGATAAGGAATACGTTATATTCATAGAATATGCAATGGAGTACTCCTTCTCAAAAAATTTATAACGGATTTTTTTGCGGAAGACGTATATTTTCAAGCTATGATATTTTTGCAATTTATGTATATGCTAAACGTATACAATTATGAGCAGCCCAACAGCAAAATGTTGTTGTAAAATAAGTACATTCCCAAATTATACCGAACCAAGTTCCATGTTCCACATATGACGTAAAACTTCTAAAGAAAAATAACTATCTACAAACTACAATGTCGTAACAAACTATACTCCCAAACATTCTCTAGGACTACTTTACTTTTGTCAAAAAACTACTTCCACACAGGCAAGATCCACTACTCACTACACATAATAAAAACAACAGGAATTGTTTGCAACAACGTTTTGCTTTTTTATTTCCGTGCAAAAACTTTTGATTTCTTTTCTCGCTGCTGAATCCCTACAATGTAAACAGTTAAAGTGCTGTTGTGTGGTTAAAACATTTCCATTTTTAGCTATAAAGATTTGGGTCAGTTGCTCTAATAAAGCATTCAAAAGTGTTATATGTTTTGTATATAAAATTTATTGAACAGAGTGAATAAATATAATTTACAGGAAGGCAGTGAATCTGCAGCCACAAAAACAACTGCATGAGTCAATTTATTTTGCGAATGCTTTCCAAAAGCAGAGAAAAAGTAAAGCACGTGGTGCTAAATTTGCAACAGTTTTTTTAACATGAATTTAAAATTATACTGTTATTACAGTTTGTGGAGAGGAGGAAGATGACACTACAACCAATAGTGACGCCTCCCCAATTTATTTTCAAGCCTAAAATTCTGTTCGTTGTTGTAGGAGAGTCTGTGCGCCCCCATGTCAAGTGGATTGTTTAGATTAGTCAATACAATTTTATGGCTTTTAGTAAAAGTTGTAAATAAATCAGAGAAATGTCACTAAGACTGTTGTGAAATCGTGGAAGTGGTTAAATGAAAATAACAATAGAAAAACGGATCAGCGTTGTGAATGGGTTTGATCTGGAAATAAAAATGATACGACCGCAGGATGCAGGGGAGTGTGTGTGTCACTTTAATACTTATATTATCAAGAGGCGAATTTGTGATGTTAGAATGTCACGGTATTGAAAATCCAATCTCTAGTATAATTTGGACCAGAATAACTTTCATGATGCCAAATGCAAACGGTAAACGGTTGGTGGAAAAACAAAGACGCAATTGAACAAGCCCATTGACATCACTCGGGTGTTCATGTGTGTACGGCTAATAATGGGGTAGAGCTCCGATAAGTACGCAAGTGGAAGTTAAAATGCAATGTAAGTTTTAACTGAAAATGTTTGTAATTATATTTCGCATCTAATAACTGGGGATGTCAAAATCCATTTTATAATAATTGCCGTGACCCTCCGAAGCATTTCTAAGCAACCGTCGTACACATAACTCATTTTCTTTTAATTTTTTATTTAGTGCAGTTTTTACTTTGGTGTTAAAAATGAATCCAGACCTTCCGGAAATTGAAATAGAACAAGCTTGGATTCATACTTGCGAAGGACAAAAGCAAATTTGGCTTGTATTTGCAATCGTGTCCACAAACTTTGGTAAGACATTGAATGATTTGAACGCCGTTAATATTTGTTGTTGTTAAAATGTAGTTTATTGAAATTTTGATAATAAATAAGGTAGATTCAGCGACATTACTGGAATTAATGCAAACATTTCGAGGCAACTTAGTAAGCCATTACCTATACTTGGCATCCACCATGAATATTTTAGCATCTGCAAATATTGTTTTTATCTCCAGTTTGCTCTCTATTTATTTCTCAGCAGTTTAAAATATTCAGAACATGTAAAACTAACGACTTTCTATACCTAAGCTTTCCCATTATAAACATTGGCATGTGTATTGAAAGCAGTTTACTCAATCAAAAAGCTAAAAATGATATAGCACATTAACGGTGGTAAGCCATGTTTTCTTATTCCAAGAAATGTTGCAATATTTCCCATTTCAACTTCTAGATCTATAGAGCACCCCAGATTCCCATCTGTAAACTGACTGCATCTAATACTTTATTCTTATTGTAATCTTGCTGATTATTCCGCTGGAAATATCTGTAAATGTGAATACACTCTCCAATTCAAAAAGTAATTCAAACACGTAGGTATGCATAGAAATGTACACTTAAGTACCACCTATTAGGATAGTGCGTACACGTGCAATCTTATTTTTCATGCTTTTATCCAACTACATGGCTGGAATTTTATAGTGCATTTGTTATTTACACCAGGCTGAATAATAAAGTAACAAGTTCTCCCCGTATCGTTTGTATTATGTATCTCTGTGCGGTTTCATCTTTTATCCAGATGTTTTGGGGAGAGAGTTTCTGCATTTGCATGCAGACAACAGAACATGTTTTTCCAGTTCACAGCCGTGCAAACACACCAGTATAAAATTTCACAGAGATTTAAAAAATATTGACATGATAATTTTAATGACTTAGAAGTTACGCTTGATACCGTATGTCCGTGAGCGAACATTGTAATAAAGTTTAAAACCAGTCTGCTCAAGATTTAAAATGAAAGTGTGCTCAAATGTGCGTACTTTTGATTATATGCTTCCGCTGATTACCCTTTTTGGTACCAACGGTTGTACGTACATCAGCAATGTTGTGAGATTTCGACAAAATGTACAAGTGAAAGTGGAAAAAGGCATATTGATTTTCTACTTCTTTGGTGTAACATTGCACTGAAAACCGGTGAAATGATACCAAAGATGCCCCAGGCGATAATAATGCTAACGAGGTTGTAGCATCTTGAATGTCATGCTATTGAAGATTCGCAATACAAAATTTATGAATAATGTATCAAACATGTGTATGTTGCGTTTTCTGAAGCTGAAAATAAATTTCCTGTTAGATGTGTACCTACACTACAGGACCAAATACTGATAAGTTGGAACACAGCTTCTTCTCACGAAAGTTATTACGCAAACAATGATTATAAAACAATATTATAATTAACCCACGATATTTTGGGTACAACGTACAAACTTGTCCCCGATCTATACTAACACCATGATAATTTTCCCTAATGCTAACACCATGTAATCTTATAATGCCAACGCCGTAATAACTTTTTCAAATGCTAACACCACAAGTATTTTTCACAATGTTAACACCATACCATAACAACAACACCTATCCGCCTACCGCAATATGAACTCTCATGCTAACACCGTGTTAAGCTGTAATGCTAACACCGTGTTAAGCTGTAATGCTAACACCGTGTTAAGCTGTAATGCTAACACCGTGTTAAGCTGTAATGCTAACACCGTGTTAAGCTGTAATGCTAACACCGTGTTAAGCTGTAATGCTAACACCGTGTTAAGCTGTAATGCTAACACCGTGTTAAGCTGTAATGCTAACACCGTGTTAAGCTGTAATGCTAACACCGTGTTAAGCTGTAATGCTAACACCGTGTTAAGCTGTAATGCTAACACCGTGTTAAGCTGTAATGCTAACACCGTGTTAAGCTGTAATGCTAACACCGTGTTAAGCTGTAATGCTAACACCGTGTTAAGCTGTAATGCTAACACCGTGTTAAGCTGTAATGCTAACACCGTGTTAAGCTGTAATGCTAACACCGTGTTAAGCTGTAATGCTAACACCGTGTTAAGCTGTAATGCTAACACCGTGTTAAGCTGTAATGCTAACACCGTGTTAAGCTGTAATGCTAACACCGTGTTAAGCTGTAATGCTAACACCGTGTTAAGCTGTAATGCTAACACCGATGCTAAACCCACTAAGCTAACTTTATAGAAAAATCCCTTGCTAACACCACAATAACAACACGCTATGCTAACACCATAGCAATAAAGTAGCTGCATGAAAAGTCCAAAACACACATGTTATGTTGCGTACCCGTGAGTTAGTGCATGTAATACATGCCATGTATAACAATGAAAGCTTAAGGTTATTTTAGATGCATAACAAAGCAACTTTACGGGAGACTTTTGTCTAACCGGTTAACCGGCAAAGCTTATAATATTCCAAGCCAGTTACACTTTTGGAAATTTATTTATCTCAGAGTCATTTTAATTGGTATTTGATATTGATATATTTAACGTGTATCATTGTAATTCAACATACAGACAGTTCGTAAAAACTAACCTTGGGCTGTTTTCCATACAACACACGCTCTAGTCTAAAGATCTTATGCGACCAGTAGCCACAGGTACAGCTAATACAAAATTATGATTTAGGCACAAAACTTATCTTTAATAATCTGGTTGCAGATTTAGACACAGAAAACGTTTTCGGCTTTCAATTCATTCAAATTGGTATATAGTCACAATTATGACACCTAAGTCAAAACAATAAGTGTGTAAAGGTACAGCCAATTTTAACACTGCATTGCTAGTATTACTAAAACGAAGCAAGGCTAGAAATTCGAAATACACCACTTTGGCACTGAAAAAAAAAACAAGCGATCTTTTTAAAGCTGACTTAAATTCAACACAAATGCAATGAAATGCAGCCATTTCCTAATATTCAAACAATGGGCTTTCTATTTTCTCTTTAAAACACGATGTCAAAACTCAAACAAGAGACGATTTTATTTACATCCTGCTGTGCCAGGAAACTGTTTTATTGCCAAACAGTCCAAACAAGACAAACCGAGATCAATACACTCCATCTCATGTTTCTTCTTTTTCAAACAGCACATTTCTAACATCAAACTCAAATCCAAACTATATTTACTTTATTGTTACCGCGGCACTTTATAATAACTACATCTTCTTTGAGAGAGAGAGCCATTTTCCTCTTGAGGGTCATAATTCTCAAAATGGGCGTGAATATAAGCGTGTTGTGTTGTTTAGAATATGTGGAATGTACTCTGAGGAAAGCGTCTTAAATGCGGTAAAGTCAAGTACTTTTCTTTGCTTTTTACTATATTTCAAGTACAGCAGGAAAATGTCTAACCATTTGAAAAGCTAAATTAGTACGGTGAGCTCTCACGCTCAGATTAATTTTAGAAATGCTCGAAAATACAAGGAATTTGTAAATGCGTTTTGTGTAAGCTGGGAAGCTAAAATTCAAAAAAGCTAAAGAGCGAGATATAACTGCATTGGTAATACAGCATACTTCAAGTTCACTCAAGTGAAAAAATAAGAAATAAGATGTCAAGAATGTTGTCATATAAGCTTCCTTATTGAAAGCTTTAGCTTACCTACATTGTTATGCCATATTACACTTCCGTATCTAAGTTTATGCCTGAGGTGAAATTTTTGCATATTGCAAATGTCTCAGCACAAACTAGAGAGCACGTGTGCCTTCTTGCAACGAAGAAAACGTTTTATTTACGGCAGACTGAGTAATTTGAATAGAAAGCAAAGTATGTCTTAACTTTCTCCAGACTTGTTTGTTGAACTTGTTTTGAACGCAGTGGTCTTGAATACATTAGGTAAACTGTCGTTTCGTTGTATGTTAACAACCTCTCTTAAATATTTGCAATTAGGTATACGAAATACAAGATACGTAAAAAAGTGTTTTTCTGCTGAGTAAATATTTTTACATGGATTGGATTTAAGCCATCATGAAGTATATCATGAACATTTAACCGGATTGACAGTCTAAAGGAAACACGTTTTTGAGTCATTGGTGCTCCAAAAAGAAAAGTGATTATGTATTAACGGGAACGGCATAATTTTAATACGTTATCACCAAACTGCAGCTGTTGATTTTGATTTTCTGTTTTTCAATTATTCTTTTCTATTATGGCTCATTTCTATTACGTTTGTTAGATCATTCTAGTTTTCAAAAAAAGTAACACAAAAGTAATTGCAACATTTATGAGTGATTTCAATGTACAATTTTAACAGGTTTTCCGGCCAAATAAATAAAATATGGCAATGTTAAGTTTCCGATGAACTAGGATTAATTTAAATTGCACAATATTATATAATATACATCATTCCTTCCTGACTACGACGTTTTTGCAATTTCAAGTAGAAACAAATAAACCACCAAAGCCCATTTAACTTTATGTCAGTTTAACTGGGTCGCATTTATGCACTCCGCCAAAAAATGTAATGTAGCTGACAGGAGAAAGCAAGAATATTTAAATTTTGATGGACACACTCAATAAAATGTACGATTGTTACGTCAAAACAAACTGTTTGCCTTGTCTTTTGTACGCATAATTGCAACCCATATTAAATCGCACCTTCTATATTTTAAAAACCATCATGTATCTACGAATGCTTACATGTGAGCTACTTAAATTAGTTCATTATGTCAACTGCGTACCAAAATCCAAACAAAAAATATTTTTCATGGACAGATTGTCATGTTTTTGGCTCACTACTGTATACTGACAGAAAATAACATTCTGCCACGCTGCATAAACTTATCTTAAAGTGAATTTTATGGTGATGCGCTACAAAGCTTCTTGAAGGTTTTCGTCAAGCAATCTAATGCCATTACCGTTACCACTTTTATTGCCTCAAGAAAACATCAAGTAAAGTTACAAGATGGGAATTTCTGAAGAACTTGTTTCATTTTACATATTTCTTTCAGTTTTAAACGCGTACTTGGTGGCATTACGGCTACGTACACGAACCAGGGATTAATGCCAACAATGTCATGCATTCACTTAGCCATTAGTTTTACGTGACATATGAACCTTAGCATCTGCAAATATTTGGTTTTATTTCCAGTTCGCTTCCTCTTCCAGTTCAATGCTTTGTTTGTATTTCTCGGCAGTTTAGTATATGAAGCACACTGTGCACACAATAAACTAGTGATCGCCTAGACATTTCTAGCTTTCACTTTATAAACTTTGGCACGTGTTTTGAAATTGGTTATAAGCTAGAAATGATAAAGCGAATTAATGGTGAATCACGTTTTCTGCTCCCGAGAAATGTTGCAATATTTCCCATTTCATTCACTAAATCGACAATACACCATAGTTTCCGCACTGCAGACTGCCTGCAGCTAATACTTTATTTAAATCGTGCTGGCTATGACGCTGAAAATATTTATAAATATTAAAACACCGTTCGTTGAGCAAAAAGAAATTCAAGCATGTATCTTTGTGTATAAATTGTATATTATCATCCAATTAACCACCGTTGTGCACGTGCCATCTTATTTTTCATGTTTTTAGATAACTACGTGGTTGAAATTTAAAGGTGCTTTTATTATTTTCGCGAAGGAAAAACTCCCAACGAATGAATTTTCACGATTTCTCGGTTTCTTGTTTGCACTGAGCATCCATCCATGTTCGATATCGAATTTCTTCTCTTGCATTCAGACTTTGGAAAATGTTTGCAGTTAACAGTCGTGAAAGCATTTTCGTATGATCCTATGGGCTTTCACAAGTGTCAAGAATATACCAAGATGAAAAATTTTAATGAGATATAAGTTCCGCTTGATTCCATGTGTTGGTAGGCCTGGCTGAACATAATACAAATTTTGTAAATCAGCATCTTAAAATAAATGTAATGCACACAGACGAACATTCTTGTGTTTTCATATTCTTACGGATTTCATTTTTTTGCTACCAATAAAACATGCCTAAACCAGCTGGCCTTGCACACTGGCCCCTAAAAATTTTAGTAGTGAAAAAACGCACAGGGTATTTTTTCACGCATTTGATAACTTAATTTCAACCAATATGAAGTAATAGCCAGCCATATCTTAATCCTCAGCATTATGGTTTTTCCACGTTTCTTTAGAAAACTGTAAAAACTCAAACACAGACGGTAACAATTTCATCCTGCTGCGCTTGGAAACTGTTATTTGTTTACGTACAAGACCAAGGCTAGAGACCAAGATCACATACACTCCTTTTCATAAGTTGCTCTTTTTCAAACAACACACCTTTTACTTCAAACTCATAACAAACAATATTTGCTTTATTGTTACTACTGCACTTCACAATAACGACTTCTTCTTCAAGAGTCATTTTCCCCTTGAGACTCGTAATTCACCACTCGTTTATGAGCGTGTTGTGTAGTTTACGACCTTATAGGATGTTTTCTGATAAAACCGTCATAAAGCGGTAACGCCAAGTAATTTTCTCTTCGTTTTACTACGCTTCAAATACAGCATGGAAATCCCTGAATAGTTTCGAAGGTTGAATTAATATGCTCAACTGTCACGCCCAATCGCCCCAGCTAATTTCAGAAATGTTCGAAGAAAGGAGAATTTCGCAAATGGGTATTTGTATAAGCTGAGAAGTTTATATTCTAGAAAAGCTTGACACTCGTAGCTGCATTGTTAGTACAGCAAACTTTATTCAAGTTCACTCAAATGAAAACAGTGAGAAGTAAGCTTTTCAAGAATGTTGTCATGTAAGCTTCCTTATTGAAAGCTGTAGCTTACTTACTTTTCTTATTCCACGTTACAAATTTTTATTTATGCATAATGTGAAACATCGTAATGTCTGCATTTCGTTATTGAATCGACACAAGCAGACGAGCACGCATGGAACGCTTTTTCCCAAGAATCGAACGCTTCCGGTCCTAGGAAACATATTTTGTTAACGGTAGACTAAGCATTTTGAAAGTAAACCAGAAAATTTCTGTACGTTCTCCTGGCTAGTTCTTGTTGCTGAAACTTGTTTTGAACAAAAACGTCGTTAAGGACATTTGGTAAACTGCCAGTTCCGCGTGAAAGGATTTTCTGGAATATTTTTATTGTGATACAGAACACATATAAAAAGTTAAAACAATTGTTTCTATTGGTTAAATACTTAGAGTTATTGAAGTTGTTATATGGTACTTCACGGAAACTTGATCGGATCGAAAATTGAAATGGAACGCATTTTGTGTCATGTGAACTCCAGCAAACACATTTTATATTAATTTCAATAGGCGTCTTAAATGTAAACTGTCAAAAGGAAGGTCGAACATTATGTTCTTTTTGCACTGAAAATTTAAGCAATTTGTAAGACATATTTTTTTCCTACAGTACTATACATGTGACCAAAAATTGAACCGGTTTGTGGTCAGAAAAAGTATTTGTATAAAGGTTACATGCAAATCCATTTTTGACTTTTGAACAAACTCTTAACATCCAAACTTCGCTTTTCAGTGAAAAAGTTGATGCACTTGAAACTCTTGCTTTCTCCAACCTCAGCATACTCCCGGAACGAGAGTCAAGAAAAGCCTATCGATTTTATCATTCTCTCTAAGCACTCGGATAACTGCTCACAATGGGAACAAAGAACCCATTCAAGATAATAATCTATGCAAGTTATACCGTTACAAAATGAAGATAGTGTGCATGGCACACGTAGCTCAAGCTTCGTGTTCCAAGAAATAAATGGCATTTTTGCTAATAATAGAAAGATTGGTTGAGTTTGGAAGACCTGAAGCGGACAGTTACTTTTTGTATATACGTTTGCTATTTTAGGCAGGCCTAAGCTCGACGGATCGAGAATGAGAAGGGAACTCTTTGGTGTAGAAAAATGGAAAGAGCAATGGGGTTCAGATTTACAAGATGGTATAAATGCATTTGCACTGAATACGCTGAGTTACACATTTCAAACTTGGCAAAAATGTATTTCCACTAAAAATTACGTTAGACTTTTGGATGACGTATTTTGAGGATTCAATGTTTGTAATGATATTCTAATATTATATTAAAATCAGTAGATATCTCAGTGTTTCCTGGATTACGCAAACGCTTTAAAGCCAAACAGGCGTTCGTAACGGCATGCAATTATTTATTACAAAATAGTTCGTGGAATGTTGTCTACTCACCTTTATATTAAATTTGCCACTGAGAAATCACGAGATAAGCAGAAATTGGTTTGCTAGTACTCAATGCCATAAACATGTACTTGGATATTCACCCATTTACTATATCAGTAGATCGGGTGAAGAAGTCCGGGGTTTCCATATTTAAGTGTAAGCTTAAGTTATAAACTGAAGGATACCTATGGTTCTGTCTGAACGATTGAGAATTCATAATTGAAAACTGGAATAAAAATATAAGAGAAAGCATTAAGCTCTAAGAAAGTGTAATATGGTGCAGGAACTGCTTAACTGCTAGCACAAAGAATTGGGTGATATACAGTTTTTGCAATGCAATTTTTCATATTATCAGAAAATAAATCAGGTCACCGCAACCATCATTTCCAGACCCAAAGAATTTTACGCTCCTGAACTCTAGTTCTTTTTTATACAGTTATGCTATCTTTAGTATTGTTACAGTGATAATAATCTGTCCTGGTGACTTCCAACACACAAAGATTTCAAGCTCAAGTAGGTGTTATTTCCGCTAATATTTTGTAAGAGGCGTCTCAGCCTTGTGGTTAAGCTGCCGACTTTTTGCACTGGGACACGACTTCGAATCTCAGACCTGTTAATTTTTTAAATTCGAACCCGTGCTCTCCGATGCAAAAAGGCGGCAGCTTAACCACAAGGCTGAGAAGCCTCTTACAAAATATTAGCGGAAATAACAACTACTTGAGCTTGAAATCCTTGTGTGTTGGAAGTCACCAGTACAGATTATTATCCCTGTAACAATATTGCGTTATACGACACTTTGCCAAGTCTTTTTTTCACTTCTTCCACATCCACACATTTGTTTTCAAGAGGCGTTTGTTACTTTCCTGACACAAAAAACTGGACTGGAATTGTAGGTAGGTAACTCAAAATTCCAGACCGAGTTTTAGTCACAAACAATGCAAATATAATGGGAAGTTCAAAAAATCTATACGTAACGCATGCTAATTCCGTTTAAATATTGTATCTTTAGGCTAAAAATTGCTATATCCCACAATTAGCACAAATTTCACAAACACAAACACAACAAACATTGACGTTCCACGTATGACGTAAGACTTCCAAAGAAAACAATTGTTTGCAAAGTTTCAACAAATTATCCAACTTACTAATATTGCCAAGCAGTCTCAATCCGGTGGTGCACATTTCCCAGCAAAACTAGCACAAAACCGGCAGAATCCATTAGAATTTACAAGAACAATAACAGAAATCGTTCGCAAAAACTTTTTTTATATCGGGAGCTGCAAGTTGGCCGAGTGCCGACCGATTATACCTGCAAGTCGGCCGATTTTTTAGCCGATTATATGTGCAAGTCGGCCGATTTTTGGCCGAATGGACGTACAAGTCGGATGGCGAATCGTTACATACGTGTAATGTTGCGTACACTCGTTGCATAACAAGTACTCTTTCGGCGTTTTCGGTTTAAAACGTTATCAATTGTTTTTTTTATTTGGACTTGGGTTTAAACAAATTAAAGAAAATTTAGATGATTTTTACTTGGGTTGGAGGTTTTAGGGAAAATTTAGCAAATTCGATGATTTTTACTTGGGTTGGAGGTTTTACAGGAAAGTTTATCAAATTTGATGATTTTTGCTTGGGTTGGAGATTTTAGGGAAAATTTAGCAAATTTGATGATTTTTACCAGGGTTGGAGATTTTAGGGAAAATTTAGTAAATTTGATGGTTTATACTTGGGTTGGAAATTTTAAGGAAAATTTAGCAAATTTGATGATTTTTACTTGGTTTGGAGATTTTAGGGAAAATTTAGTGAATTTGATGATTTTTACTTGGGTTGTAAATTAATGAAGTTTCAACATTTTGGTGATTAGACTTGGGTTTGGAATTTTTTCGAAATTAGACAAGTTTGACTTGGGTTTGAAAGTTTTATGGAAATTGAGTATTTTAACTTGGGTTTAATTTTTTTTTGATATTTGACTATTATGACTTGGGTTTGAATTTTTTTAAATTGGGTATTTTCACTTTGGCTTGAAATTTTTTCGGAATTAGTCAAGTTTGATAGTTTGAAGTTCGGAAGTTTGAAATATTTTGGAAATTTGACTATTTTGACTTGGGTTTGACATTTTTTGGAAACTGAGTATTATAACTTGGGTTTGATTTTTTTTGGAAATTTGAATATTTAAGATAAATTTGATAATTTGGCATAGGTTGGAAACTTTACAAAACTCGAATTTTTAATTATGCGTGATATTTGAATTTGCAGACATTGTTAAGAATCGGAACACTTTAATACGTCCTCCAACTTCAACTAAATCAAAAACGAGTTGTTCGAGGTTAAAACTTTTACAATTTTTTAACGTATTGTGTCAATACGTTCTACAAATAAACCTAACCTAACCAACAACCTTACCTAATTTTCGTTAGACACAGCCCTGGAAGCAATATTTGTATTTAGGCAAACGCTAAGGTTTGATTATTAATCAGTCGACTAACTTGGATGTCTAATCGGCCAAAAATCGACCGACTTGCAGGTGAAATCGGTCGGCCAACTTGCACGTCTAATCGGCCAAAAATCGGCCGACTTGCAGGTATAATCGGTCGGCCAACTTGCATGTTTTTAGCCGATTACTCGGCCGACTTGCATGTTTTTAGCCGATTACTCGGCCGACTTGCATGTATAATCGGCTAAAAAATCGGCCGACTTGCAGGTATAATCGGTGGGCAGTCGGCCAACTTGGACTCTCCTTTTATTTCCTAGCAAAAAAACTTTTGATTTATTTCCTTCTTGCAACATTGTATGTAAACACAACAACTGCTTTAGAGCTTGGAACTGCAAAGATTTTGGCAATAAAGAAATGGGGCAGTTGCTTTAATAAAACATTTTGAAGTGCCATATATGTTTTCTATATAAAAATTATTGAATATAATGAATGTGTCAGGTATGCCATGTTGTTGCTGTTCTTGTTGCTAAAGTGGCAATGCCTTCTAGCAAAACAGAGTACGTATAAATTACAGCAAAACAGTGTATCTGCAGCCACAGTAACAACTGCACGGGGCAATTTTTTTCAGATGTTTTACAAAGAGGGAAAGTATAATAGAGCACATGGTGTAGGATTTACAACAGTTTTTGAGTCAATTCAAAATTATACTGTAATTGCAGTTTGTGGGGAGGAGAACGATGACATGGCAATTTTTACAATGCCCCCCCCAATTTATAAACCAGTTTGCGAATCTTCGCGCTGAGATTCCGTGTGTCTTCCGTGCCAAGAGGATTGTTTAGATTAGGTAGTCCATTAACCCTTAGTTTAATGAAATTGCAATGTCAGTCCATACGTGTTGCTATGGATACGCGGTAGCCACTGGTTCAATGAAAAAGCGGTTTTAAGCGAATCAGAATTGTGGATGGTTATGACCTATAAATTATAAGAGTACAACCACTAACCACAATAATATTATGCAGGGTGATATGCGTGTCAGTTGAACACTTTTACGCCGAAAAACCAAAAGCATGCATTAGAAGACTGAATTTAACCATTTAGATGCCAGCACTGCTCCACACACTTTTGTAAAATATGTCTTAAATTTTGTTGATTTTTTAGTACTTCCAACCGACCAAAGTGAATCCAGTCACTTATTGTTACCAAAAGGAGAATCAGTGACATTGTGGTTCCACGGCACAGAAAACTCAGTGCATATTATAGAATCTGGACTAACTATTTAATAGCATGATGCCACATTAGGGAACAGTCGACGGGAGAATGTGATATTGAAATTGGGCAAGCCGAAATATATCAAGCGGGTGTGTATGGTTGTACGGTAATTAACGGCGTTTAGGCTCCAGTCATTGCGCAGATGGGAACTAGATTGCAATAAATGTATTTCAAAAGTACTTTTTTCAAATTATCTTAATTCATAATAGAAGCCTTCTTTGAAGTTATGTGGTCTAATAAATAATTCATATGACGGTTTTACAAACTTGTAAAGCAACCGGCGTACAAATTGCGCAGTTTCAAATAATACTGTGTATTTGAAATATTTGGTGACTTAGATAATCTGAGTCAGATTCTCTGGAAATAGAAACGAGATTAGATAGATACGGGGGAAGGACAAGAAGCTATTTTAGCTTCTATTGTGCATTCAGATTCACCAGAGATGCCTAAACCCGCGGGTGTCCACATTTAAACGGTGGGGTTAAACATTTTCCATTTCCGGTTTGGGTTTAAATGGGTAATAACGGGTTTTCGGGTTTTAACGGGCATTAATGGGGATTAATGGGTTTTATTATTTTATACATGCATGTATATGAGGCCATAGAAAATGGCGCCATTTATGGGTTTAAATTTAACATGGGGTTTTATTTTTGCCCAAAAAACCCAGCCCGACCAGGTGCCGGGTGGGGGCGTTAAAACCCGGGCAAAAACGGGTTACCCAGTCTGGATTTTAACCCGCGGGCCATCTCTGAGATTCACCAACTTTGGTAATGATAATATGACACTCTTAAAAGCCGGAAAATTTATTTGTTAGGAAAAAATGAATTGTAATGAACATTAGATTCTTTACTCGGTTGACTGGTTTTATGAGCGTATTGATATTTGCTAGAATATTTTGTTCATGATTTCAGAAATTCAAATGGGTTCGCGATACCAAGATCCTGAACAATAATAACCGTTGCCTAATGGAGAAACGTGGTCCGTGGTTCCCGCTACTCCTTATTAATTCTCAAAGTACGACACTCCGACTTTTGCAATTACTCCTGCCTAGGCTATAGTAAGCTTGCCCGCACTGCAGAGCACATCCAACTGACAGGCAAACCCAATCTTGCCATATTTCAAAGTGATCCTGTTGGGCAAATGCGTGCTTCTTTTAGTATCACTTGGACCATAGAAGCCTTCACAGCAATTGACCCAACCTCGCAAATCCAAATTTCCCAATCCCCATACTGCTACGCGTTAGTTTTTTAAAAAATCCTTGTCTTAGAGTCATTTTAATTGGCACAAAAAGAAAGAGTAACAAATTATCTGTTGCAATCTTGTCGCCAAAATTTGAGCAACAAACTTAAGCGGCTTCCAACTCATTCATATTACAATGATTATAATTGAGCGATTTAAATTAGTACAATCAGTTTGTGGTGATACTATCAATATTAACACAACTTAGGCAGTATTATTAAATAAAACACAAATTTAAATCTAAAATGCACCAATTTGGTATTCAAAGAATCCTAAGTAGTGTGTCTGCTACACGTAATTATGAATTTGTCGGATATATTATCCTTTCTGTGGATATTTTAGAAACAAAACCACGCAAGTTTCTCAAAGATAACTTTAACGTATTCAAAATGAAACCAGCCGGATCTTAATCTTCAAACAATGTGTTTCCCACTTTTTCTACGAAATAGTCACAATTCAAACACGGACAAAGGCGATATTATTTACATCTTGCTGCGTTTAAAAAGTGCTACTTGTTTATCCAATAGCACCTCTGACAGGGCAAACCAGAACCACACACACTTATTCTTATAACTTTCTCTATTTCAATCAGCATACTATATCTGACTCATATAGGATATATATTTGTTTAAATGCTGCTTATTTGTACTTTAAAATAGCGACTTCTTCTGTTTCCAAAACCATTTTCCCCTTAAGAGTCATAACTTACTAAATGGGCGTAAATATTAGTCCGTTGTGATGTTTACGGCTGTGCGGGTAGGTACTGTGATAAAGTCGTCATGTGAGCTTTCTTATTTAAAGCTTAACGTATTTACATTGTAATGTATCAATCGACTTTGTATACAAGCTTTTTCCTAAGTGTAATAGAACTAAATAAAGGTTCGAAGCGACAGCGATGACGGTTACAGTTTAATGGTTCTTTATTAACTTGATAATGATTATTACAACTGGAGATCGGTTGAGTACAATATTGACAAGAGTGGTGAATAGGAATAAATCTGTGAGAATGATCAGGTTCACGTTCCGCTCTGCTCGGGTGCCGCATGGGATTGTTGGTTGAGAGTCCCGGGCATTCCATGGGTTATATTGAGACATATCTCATGCCCCCTCTGGGGATCAGGACTCGGGACTGATCCAACGAAGTTGCTAAAGCGTTTGGGGGGTTGGCGAACTCGCGTAGAACGGCGTGGGCTGGTGTTTCCATTTTCTGGGATGAGTTGATCATCTTCGGTGGTGACAGTAAATGGCCGCAGAAAGCGACGGTTACGACGAAGGATACGTCCTGATTCCGTCCGAATGAGGTAACTGCGACCACGTGGCAGGAGTTCCAGCACCTCAGCAAGAAGGGTCCACTGCTTTGACCGATGGTCCTGAACAAGAACGATGGTTCCGGGTTGTAGAAAGGTAAGCGGCCTTGAACGAGCGTCATACCGCTGTCTGGCTTTCTCTCGGAGTACGGTAGCACGTTGGTCACACTCGGAGGCTCGACTTTTCCATTCTTTTGCAAACTGGCTGCGGTGGAGGGGTAACTTTGTTCTTGTGGGGGAACCAAAGACTAGCTGAGCGGGACTTCGTCCGTCCGCCCTGGGTGTGTTCCTTAGCTCCATTAAACCTTCCAAGAAGGCGTCACATTTTAGGTTTCCATTTGTTGTGGTTTTCCCGACAAGAAACTTGATTGCTTTAACTGCGGACTCTGCGAGCCCGTTAGACTGCGGATAATGTGGAGATGACGTCGTATGTTGGATGTTCCACCGCGTAGCCCAGTGCTGGAATTCCGAGGAAGAGAATTGCGGGCCGTTATCCGAAGTCAATTTTTCAGGAATGCCAAAGTCTGTCATCCACTTCTGTAGGTGACGAATCACGGTGATTGAAGTAGGTGCTCTGCCACACTGTGACACATTTATCCATCCCGAAAAACGGTCTACCATGACCAAGTATTCGTAACCAGCATGAGAAAATATGTCCGTTGCGACGTGCTGAAACGGATACGTGGGTAAGGGATCCGAGGTTAGAGGCTCTTTTTGTTGTGATGGCAGATACGCTGAACACTGTGAGCAGGATTTAACGACGTTGCGGATGTCGTTAGTGATTCCTGGCCAAAAGACTGACTGCCCGGCTCGGCGAAGAGTCCGGTCTTGACCTTGATGCGAAGCGTGGAGTGCTTGAAGTATCTCGGATCGCAGAGGTTTTGGGACGACAATGCGGCAGCCCATGAATATGAGCTCGTCACAGATGCTCAGGCGAGGGAGTACCTTCCAGTATGGCATGAGGTCCTCATCCAGGTCGCCTTTCTTTGACACCTTGCGTGTAATCGCTTCCCGAAGGCGACGCTGCTCGCTATCGCACTTGGCTAGGTCCCGAACTTTCTTTATTAGTGGGTCTACCAGGATCTGTGACCCGTCTTCACGGTCCGTAACGGCGGCCACAATTAGTGTAGCTGGATCGGAGTCGGGATGATCTTCAATGTCTTCAATCCCTGGAGATGAAGCGGGGTAACGGGAGAAAACGTCCACAACGGTATGCTTTTTACCTGGTCTCCACACTGCGGTGATTAGGTACGAGGCGAGCTTTTCTTTCAAACGGAGCAGGCGAGGGTTGTCAACTTCGTCAAGAGTGTGGGAGTTGATAATTGGGACAAGGGGTCGGTGGTCCACGATTAGCTCGAACTCGGACCCCAAGAGGAAAAGTTTACATTTTCGGACTGCCCACACGACTGCGAGTAGCTCGATCTCGGTGGCACTGTATCTTGATTCTGCTGGGGTAACGTATCGCGAACCCACCTGGAGTAGTCTCCAAGACTCATCACGCTGTCGTTGGTATAGCGCGTAACCAAGGCCTCTGGATTGCGCAGCGTCAGTCTCAAGACGAATAGGTTGCCCTGGAGAAAACTGGGCTAAGACTCGCGGGCTGCAAAGCTCGCGGATGACGCCTTCAAAAGCACGCTGGTGGGGCTCCTCCCAGACAAAAGCTGCTTTTGCGGAAGAAGAGATCGGATTGGACCGGAGAGCTCCGTGATTCGGTGTGAGAAGGCCTCAAACTGTTGTACCAGCCCGTTAAAAGAGCGTACATCTGTTTTGTTTGTGGGCACTGGAAAGTTCAGTAGGGCGGTGTATAGCGACGGTGATGGAGTGTAGCCAAATTCGTTGATTCTATAACCGCACCAATCAACTTCCGGTTGAGCAAAAATAAACTTTTTCTTGTTTAAGGTAATCCCGTGTTCGTTGCAGCGTTCGATGACCTGCTGTACCCTCCGTAGGTGGGTGTCGTAGTCACTATCAAAGATTATGATATCCTCCACCACTTTTTCTACATTTTGAATGCCGAACAAGGCTTCGTCGCCGCGTCTATTGTGCTCGTCTCCCGCCGAACACAGTCCCATTACGTTGCGGCAATAGCGGTAACTACCCCATGGAGTGATAAACGTAGTTAATTTTTTACTTGACTCATCTAGTAGAACTTGCCAATATCCGTGGCGTGCGTCGAGTGTTGAAAAATACTTCATTCCTGGAGGGATGCGGGCGACGACCTCTCTGGGTACTTTAACCGGGTAAGCAGGACGACGCACGTACTTGTTCAATCCAGTTAGGTCAACCGTGACACGAGGTTCCGAGGATCCTTTCTTGGGGACTACTACCATGGGGTGACACCAATCGATTGCTTCCCCAACTGGAATCGGTTCAATAATCCCCTTCTCCAGCATGGAGTCCAGCTGGGCTCGGACGGGTTCCCTCCAGTGGAAAGGAATGTTGTAGGCCCGGTAGCGCTTACAAGGAACAGCCCCCTCCACAAGTTCGATTGTCATGGGCGGTCCGTGCATGGGTCGAAGCACTGCATCATCAAATGCAGCTGCGTGTTGGTTCAGAATAGACGCTTTCTGGATGTCGATATTGGAATTGGCAGGGGTGCGTGGTTGCACCGTTTTCACTTGGCCGTTTGAAATGACATTGGCGGTTGGTGTTGTCACCATACAATAAGGCCAGTTTTCTGGAAGCAAACCGAGAGCGATGCATCCAGCTTTACTGAGGAGAGGGGCGTTAAGGTATTTGCAGACGCCGACGTTGGTTTGGTAAACCCGTCCATTTAGGTGAAATGAAGCCGTAAAAGATCCACAGGGACCTAACGAAATGTTGTTGGCCCCCACACAGTCTACTTCCTTCGGGGTGAATGCAGCTTGAGCTGCGTCTCCAAGAAGTTGAAACTCAGATTCGGGAATCAGATCCGGTTCTGAGCCAGGGTCTGGAAGCCACCTGATCTGTTCAATTGTGTTATTGATCACGGTGTCGATGACGATCAGTTCATGACGGACACCAGCTGCTACGACGGTGTTGGAAGTAGCTGGTGGCTGTTGCTCGTCTACATGACTTGCTGTGGCCGGCTTCGGGGCTGGTGTTTTCTTGATTCGCCGACATACCTTACTGTAATGTCCAACGATCCCGCAATTGTTGCACGTTTTGTCTTTAGCCGGGCATTTGAAACGAGGGTGCTGTGGTGTAACTCCACACCCTGCGCAGGGATCATTAGGATCATATGGCTTCCGGAATTGCTGTTGCGGCTTAGTGGCTTGAGCTGGGGTATTGGCGGATTGCTTTTTGTAGCTCGACTGGGGTCGACCTGAGGCGGCATAGGCTTCGGCAGGGGTTGCTTGATTTGGGGAGAGAGTGGCACCTACGCTGGTAGCATTCTCATGCGAGATGCAGATGGCTAAAACACGATCAAGGGAGAGTTCGCTAGAGAACCTTTCCGCAAGCACCTTCCTTTGCATCTCTTTGTCCAGCAATCCGCAGATGAGACGATCACGGATCCTAATTTGCTGCTGGAAATTGGCAAGGGCAAATGGCTTGCCACAACCCCTTTTCCCGCATTTGATAGTGCAGGGGTCACCACAGGATTCACACTTGAATTCCGTGTCATGTGCGCATGCATCATCCAGTTCCTTGAGGGCAGCGAAATAACGGTCCACCGATTCACCTCCTTGCTGGTCCCGACGGTGGAACGCTTGACGATCAAGTAAAGGATTACGCTTCAGACGGAGATATCCTTCAAGAGCACTGACGGCTTCGGTGACTGACGTTGACTCTGAAATCTGAATACGACCCGACTGCCACAGTATTGTCCACTCTGGGTGGAGGGCGGATCTCAGGGCTCCATGTTGGGTAGTAAGGGGAAGGCTTGTCAGTTGCTGAGCGTTGGCATAGTCATTCCAACGTACTTTCCAATCACGGAAAGTGGGGATGGTGAGCTCTTCTGGAGCAGCAAGTTTTGGCAGTGGAATGCTGCGGGCAAGAGTGGACGCGGCAGAGGAGGAGGTGGCGGCTGCGGAGGAGGCGGTGGCTGTGGGCGAGGCGGCGGCGGCGGCGGTTGAGGAGGTTGTTTGAGCGGCCAGATGTTGCATAATCGGAATGAGGGCTCGGAGGATATCCTCATTAGACTGGGGATCGGCCTCTGGAGAAGGATCCCGTTGACGGTTGCTTCGTCTTCGTGACCCCATCGTGAGATGAGAAATTCAGTTGTAACGAGCACTCAAAAACTGTCACTTAATTGCGGCTAAATTTTAACCAAGTGTCGACTGCGCCATGTAATAGAACTAAATAAAGGTTCGAAGCGACAGCGATGACGGTTACAGTTTAATGGTTCTTTATTAACTTGATAATGATTATTACAACTGGAGATCGGTTGAGTACAATATTGACAAGAGTGGTGAATAGGAATAAATCTGTGAGAATGATCAGGTTCACGTTCCGCTCTGCTCGGGTGCCGCATGGGATTGTTGGTTGAGAGTCCCGGGCATTCCATGGGTTATATTGAGACATATCTCACTAAGGAAAAATGTTTGCATTTTGTAAGTGTCTCAAGATTAACATACAGGCATAACAGATCACACGTGCCTTCCACTAGAAAGAAAACGCTTCCAGTTCAGGGAAACATATTTATAACGGTGTAAAGAGCATTTTGAAAGGAAAATAAGAAATGTCCGTCCAGACTTGTTTGTTGAAACTTGTTTTGAATAAAATGGTTGTGAATGACATTTGGTAAACTACCATTTTCACGTTGTTTTACCAACTTTCCTGGAATATTTGCAATGAGCCAAGGACAGATGGGAACAGTAAAATATTTGGTTCGTTAGTTAAATATTTACAGGAGTTAATCTCGTCGTATGGAATCGTATGGAAATTTGATCAAACTAATTGTGAGTCAAACTGTAACTCTTTTTTGGTGTCATTTAAACTCCAGAAAAACAATTTTTTAGGTAAAATGGTAAGATATCAAAAAGGTGAAATCCGTTGCTCGGATGGTATTTACAAGTTGTATTAAACAGTTTTGTAGTCAACTAGTTAATTATGAAAATAAAGATTTTCGTTAAAATTCCGAGTGCCCACTCATAATAAAATGATAGAAAGTTGGAAAACGAAGATAGCGTGGACGACACCCTACTATTCTTCGACTTCGAGTTCCTAGAAATAAATTGCATTTTCTGTTAATAATAGTAGCACTGGTTGTTGAAATAGTACAAAAGAAAGAGTCTTCCCGGATTTTATGAAATTGTGCATCGGTTCTTTAACTTGAAATTTGTAATTGGATGTATTTCGAAACTAAATTTGTCGGAATCCTATGAAATTTTACTGCTGTCGAAACTTGGCATTTGACAAGTCATTTTATATGCAGAAACAAATTTTGCTAGAATGCAAAGCCCCGCAAAAATATTTTGATTTATACACACATATTTCGTATTTGCAGATTAGTACTTTGTAATATACTTTCTATAAAAACGCAGTTAACCCTTGAGGCACTTCTGATGGCACAATTAGCACATCCCGCGAAACTTGGAATGTTCTTTAATGTCTGCAGATTTGCCACATTAAAGAAGAAATGTTTGTCTGTTTTGATTGTTCCTATTTTGTTCCTCGGCCAGCACTCAGGCAAAGCATAACTCATTATTGCCGGAATACCTAGATTTGTCCAGTAAAGCTACGAACCATAATCAGTACTGCCCATACAGCAAAATGGTGTTCATAGGTAAACAGAATAATACTCAGTTGGTCGACGTCACGTAAACAATTTTTTACACCAATTTATTTCATTTAAGAATTTTCATTTTGTAAATTTGAAAAGCTATTGGCAATAGCCTATTGCCATACAAAATATACAAATAGATTTAGGCATTTGTAAAAAACCAATGCGAATTCATGATGGCTGTACAGCGACTGCAGCTAAGTGAGATAAATATGTATCATTAGTGCTTTAAGACAAGGTCAAGCCAATTACGGTTCTCACTACGTCATTCTTGGTATTCAACATGGGTTTGTTGTCAGTCAAACTCGTATATAATTTACAAAAATCCAACAATAACATGTACATTGACAATGTAACATTGTGAAACTGAACTGATTTGGTATCAAAATTCCGTGGTTAATGCAAACACATTAGTATAATAACGTATTGTTATTATAACTTGTGCTTCAACACCAAAACATTTTTTTTCTTTAGCAGCACTTTTTTGTGATCATAATAGTATGCATGCACTCACTATTGTAATTTGTAGCTATGATATCAACGCTCAAAGTATACCATAATTTGAAGCTGATTTTTACTTCCTTCTCCATCTGATATTGAATGATGAATTTCTAATGAAGCAAACAGACAATAATTCCTGCGGCTTTGTGTTCAAATAATAGAATAAATAAAACCGGAATTTATTTTTACTTTTTTCAAATCCGGCTATATCACAACACTGTGTTTTCCTAATCTTTGAACAAGCTAGGAAATTGTAGGCTTTGTTGGAGTAGTTTGCTTTGGTGAGTGGTGGATGAAAGTGCACTTGTTCTTTCTTTAAAATGCCTGCTTAGTTTTCTCCAATTTTACTGAGAAAATGTTCGTAAACTAAACATATTGGTTGAATCTTCCTTCGTCAAAAAATTATCCCTTTTTTTGCAAGTTTTATTACATACTGTTTTGGAGCTTTGTTAAATTTCAAAAACTGCTCTTGTAAAATCTGCTAAGTGAGACCAGAGAGACTCCGGGAAAATAATAATGATAACGATCTTAAAACAAGTTGAATGTTGTAAAACAGATGATGAGACGAAATTATTGATTACTGTATCAAACCTTTCATGTGTTGTTGGTTGCTTCTAAATGGGCTAAAAATAAAATTTCCGTAAGTTAAATATGGGATCTGCAATTTTTAGAATAACTTTAATAGAAATCTTAACATTAAAAACTTTAAGGTGATTTTATTGATCTTTTATAAGGGGAACCTCTAATTTGATGAAATGAAAATTTTCCGGCTTTTAGGTTATTCAAGTTTTTATGATAATTGTTAGGCTACAAACATTCAAATTTCTGAATAAAATTTATATCTAACAAGGTAAGCTATTTGACTGTTAATCGCAAACCAAGATGCGACATATCACATCTTGTACAGCTTTCTGCGTAGATTCCAAATCTGGTTTCCTTTTGGTGTAAAACGCACATTTGGAATTTTAATTAATTAATTAGTAATCGTAATTAACGTACAAATACGCGCGCTTGACCCCAGCATCACCCTCCAGGTGCTCCTCTCTTTACACACGCAGCACAGACAATGGCTAAAGCAGTGCAGTGCTGCTGCGTGTGCTGCGATGTTGCTCTTGCGCATTGTTTTTGTGTGTTGTGTGTAGAGGGAGGAGCACCTGGGGGAAGCTGCTGGGGTCAAGCGCGCGTATTTGTACGTTAATTACGATTACTAATCAATTAATTAAAATTCCAAATGTGCGTTTTACACCAAAAGAAAACCGGATTTGGAATCTGCGTAAAAAGCTGAACAAGATGTGGTATATCGCGTCCTGGTTTGCGATTAACAGTCAAATAGCATACCTTGTAAGTTAAAATGTTTGAATTTTGAAAATGTCTCAACACAATAATGTATTTACTTGTAAATCAGTGGGAGAGCACATGTTTCTTGTTCATGCTTTTCGTGCCTGAACATAAAATGCTTTTAGTTGAAGAAAACATGTTTTGTTTATAGACGTCTGAATATTTTGAAAGGAAAACAAGGAGCTTCTCAACTGTCTCCGAAACTGTTTATTTTAACCAGTTTTAAATAAAATGGCTTTGAAGGATGCTAGACATATCTGTAAAGCTCACACGCATTTTTATAACTTTTCTTTATTACTGGACATAAAAATTAGGACAGATGTGAAAATAATATTATTGTTTTTGTTGCTAAATTATTATTTACAGCTATTGACGCCTTTTAATATGTAATTGTATGGGCAATATAATCGAAATGAAGGTTTAAGTGGGATACACATTTGTGTCATTTGAACTCCAGAAAAACATTTGATAATGCAATGACAGTATGAAGTTTAAAAGGTCAGTAATCAAGCAATTAAGTATGTTTTTATTTTGCTTTAAACAGTCAAATAGTGTTCTATGAGCATAATAAATTTGGTTAAAATACTAAGCATGTAACAAATGTGAAAATAAATTTACTTGTCACTATATATAAATGCAAATCTATTTTATACAAATTCATGTCGTCTCATAATATCATTCCAGTAGAAAATTTGTTGCTACGCACACATTAACACTTGTTGTCTATAAGTCAAGGAAGAACAAAAAGCGAACAAGAAATTTGGGGAAATCCTATCAATTTTTTCTTCTGCTTTTGAGTATTGTCTAACTGCACACAACGGGAAAATGAAAGAATTCAAGAGTATAATGATCGGAAGTTAGACTGCTTTTTGCAATCCAAAAGAGAAATTGTGATATTGCAGTGTCACAACACCAAAAACCCTATGCCATGTTTTGGGCTTTGACTTTATGCAAGATTATATCATTATGTAATACACGTAGCATTTAAAATCGATAAGCAATTTAACATGGTCCTTTCCAGCTTTTTGAACCATCGACTTACAAGCTGCACATTTTTAGACAAAATCCTTCTTATCTTAAAATTTAATTTGATGCTAAAACGTTTCCAGGCTCCCCAGAAATAGATGTGGAACGAGATTGAATTCATACTGGCAAAGGACATGAAGCTAATCTAGCTTGTATTAGGCACTCAGATCCACCAGTTTTGAACCAAAAATTGGACACATTAAATGACTTTAAAAAATTATTGTCAAACCATGCAATAATTTGAAACTTAGATAGTTAACATTGCATTAAGGCTTTTGTAAGTATTAGGTAAGTTTTGTAAGTATATAGTAAGGTTTGAATTCGTTTTTATTTAATTCCTGATTCCAGAGAATAAAATGGTTCCGAGTCATTCCGCAACACTTTTTAAATGAAAATAAATTCAAATGCAATTCCATAAGCTTTCATCCTCCCACAGATTCGGTTTTTTGCTAGTTAGGATATTTACCACTGTAGGAATGTTTTTCCTAACTTGTGTTTCTCCGGCACCTCCGGTCCCTTGACTTCATAAAATTGTCATGTGTCTGTATCCTGGGGGAACCTTGACCGGTTCATATTTAACGGGTTGAATTACAGCCGTCATAATTTCTGCATTTTGCACCCAAACTGTTTGACTGAGGTATCATTCTGCTGTAAATTGATGAGAGCATGTGCATACGCAATGGCAATTTCCCTTCCGACTAAAAATTTGTAATTTTGTAAAAACGCTCGGGAACTTTAGTGAATTTTAATGCACCCGAAGACCCTTTGGTTGCGTTAGGAAATGTATTCCTACGGTGATATACACATTGGCATATAGTGTAAGAACATGAAGATTATTTATATGTTGAACGTGTGGATTTGTAAACAAAACTGTAAATATATTATTTTTGCAGTTTGTAAGAAACAGGAAAATGACCGAGCAATTCTTACGGTGGCATCTCCGAAGTTTATAAACCAGAACCTTTGCGCTGAAATTTTGTGCGTCTTTCATGTCGATGTTAATTGGATTGTTTATGTTAGTTTTTAAAACTTTATGAAAGGATATTTTTCAAGAATAGTTGTAAATAAATCAGAAAAATCGCTGTGAAAACGTGGCGCTGGTACAATAAAAACACATTTTAAGCATTGTGAATTGCTATTACCCAGAATTTTACAGAGTATGGCCACAATATGTAAAGAAGTACGCTTGTCAGTTGAGCACTTTTACGCCGCAAGTGCAAATACATCCGTTGAAGTCTAAAGTAAAACCATAAAGATGCGAACACAGCTCCACAGACTTTAGCAAAATATGTTGAAAAATTTCTGAAACTCAATTCCCAAACCTTAGTGGACCTATAGGAGAAACAGTGACACTAGCTTGTCACGGTATTGGAAATCCAGCGCCTAGTATAATTTGGACGAGACTAAGTAGCATGATGCCAAATAAAAGAACACTTGGTTGGAGAAAAAATCGAGTACATAATTGAACAGCCGGATAGACACCAGACCGGTGTTTTTGTGTGTATGGCGAATTAGGGGGTTGGAGCTCCAGTAAGTACCCAGGTGGTAGTTAATGTGCAGGTATTTATTTCAATTTGTAATTTAGAACCTTCTTTCAAGTTTTTGCAATCTACTAAATATTTATGTAACGGTTTTGCAAATTTGTTAAGTAACCGGCGTACAAATTGCGCAGTTTCATAGAATATTTTGTTTGGAATAGCTTTTAGCTTGTATTGTGCTTTCAAATCTACCAATTTTGGTAACAAAAATATGACAGACATTAACGCCGCAAAATTGACTTATTAAAAAATTATGAAACTGAAAGCAATATTTCACTCTTTTAAAAAGAAAAGCCTCCTGGGCACTAAGAGTTTCAATAAACATTAAATTTCTACACATTAGCTTGGTTACGGAACTGAACTAGTTGTATGAGCGTATTTATATGTTTTAGAGTATTTAGTTCATGATTTTAGAAAGTGGGCGAATGCGTACTTCTTTTAATTTCACTTGGACACTATAAACTTTCTCGGCCTATGACGAGCAACGTCTGAGCTACAGACAAAAGCACATAAATAATGTACTCAGAAGAATGCTGAACCATGGTTTAACGTGAGGCTTCCTGTGGCTACCGGAGAAATAAGTAGTTTTCAGGAAAGAAATGCAATAGCCCAAAAAAATGTTAACCCGATTAGCTCGGTGAAAAATTGGGGCCAGGGTTACAGTTAGAATAAATATGTTGGAGACAGCCCTATGATTTTTTCTGTTTTTTTGCCAGTAAAACAGATAAAAGGGAGCATTCGTTGCATCGAAACACTTTATTTGACGAGTAAGCTCAACTTTGCTTCAATTCTGTAGTTTTCAGATCAGCATCAGTTTGAAGGTTTGACGCAGGAGAACATTTTTTCACGTAAAATATTATTAAAATATTATTCCCTTTGCAATATTTTTGTCGTGCTATCCATTAAAATATTCCACATTGAAATTGTCTGTTTAAAATTTTTCCAGAACCCGAAGTAGGTGCAGGTGACATCCCTAATATCGTTTTCATCACTAATACTATACTTCCATCCCGCTTATTTCTTATGATATCATTCTTTTCAAATAAAACATTCTATCTTAATTTTATTGATTGATATTTAACCTGAAAATACAAAAAACTGGGAGTCTGACTATACTACCAGTTGAACTCCATTTTGCCATTGCTCATTTGGTATGTAATGCATAATGCATGCTATTGTAAGCAGAGCTAAGCTGAATCGATGGAGAAAGTGGAGGGAAATCTTTGGTGGAAGAAAAAGGAAGGAGATTATACTGTAGACAAGTTTGTACAGTAACATCATATTAGCCGACAGAGCAGTTTATTTTCAGAAACTTTGGTGAACAATAAATTTTCTAAATTCAGTGTCTTACACATTTCAAAAATTGACAAAATTGTAGATTTCAAAGGACTGTGAATAGAAATTTGTTTCAGTAAAATTATTTGAATTTTTAAATTGTAAACTGTATCCTTGGTTCCCAAATTATATTAAAAATGACAACTTTCTGTATTCTAATGGATTATGCATACGGTCTTTAATATGAAGGTATGTAATTTTACTAGTAAGTTTATCATAATATTATCACATTTTGACACCTCAACATTTTTAAAATTTTGCGTTTGATAAACTTTCGCATATGTAAAAAGTATTATTGCTGTATTTCGTAGCCCTAATAATAAACTTTGATGGTTACACACTTTCCAATTTTGTAGATGAGCAGGGTCATCAGCAGTGTAGAGCAAGTTCAAGTAACAATCTTAAAATTGCGTTAAACTGTAAATAAATGCGCCTTAAATAAAAACAATAATGTATGAGTTTGAAATTTTGAGGACCATATAAAAACTGAGGTTGCCAAATGATTAAATATATTGTATTTGATAATTACCTTTACAAATTTTTAAAATTCCATAGACTAGATAGAATTATTGGAGGTACAAATTGTAATCTGGGTATATTTTGGGCAATAAACAGGAATAATTAAATTGTGTGAAGGGTTATACGCTTGATAACGTTCCAGTGCTGTTCTGAAGATTTTTTAAAGATTACAAGTGACCATTTAAATAGCCACAAAAACAACTGCATGGGACACTTTATTGTGCAGATGTTTCTAAAAAAAAGAGGGAAAAGGCATGGCGTGAAATTTGCTACATGTTTTACATCAATTTAAAAACAGATTTTTATTGCAGCTTGTGGAAAGGAGGACGATAAGGTGACAATTTCAACAGTCGCAACTCCCCAGCATGTTTCCAAGCTTCAAAATCTACGTGCTGCTGTAAGAGATAACGTGTAATCTTCCATGTCATTTGAATGGCTTAAAAATTAATTTAATGCTAAAACGTTTCTTGACCCTCCAGTAAAGGAAGTTGAATGACCTTGGATTCAAATTGACAAAAGACAAGAAGCTAATTTAGCTTGTAATATCCCCTCTGATTCCTCAACGTTTAAAATAAAAAGAAATGGAAATTTTAAATGCCTGTAAGATTTTTGTTGTCAAAGTATAAAATTATTTGAAACTTAGGCAGTTCACTGGGCAACGTCACTTTTGTAAGGAAACCAGATGTTTGATTTGTTTATTATTTGGGTTTATTTTAGCTGGTTATATTTTAAATTACTTACAAATTAAATTGCATTACAAATTTTCTTTGTTCAAATATTTTTGTATGCGTGCATTTCTGCAGTAAAATACATGCAAATTTTAATTCAATTTTTACTTCCAGTTACAAAATTAAAATATAATAGTTTGGAAATTAATAATTAATTGCGATAATTTATATTACCATAACAAGTCAGAAAAGTATTACTTCTGCCGTTTATAAGATTTTCGTAATCTTGAGAACTACACAAACTTATAAATGAAAACTTTGAATATATTTTGACATTCTTGCTAATAGAAGCTAATTTTAATATAATTAGTTGTAAAATTTAATTCAAACATGGTTTCATTTGACCTGTTTTACAAATTTAATTGTATTTCCATTTTTTTCATTATCCCAGTATTTTCTCATATTATGTACATCAATGTCCACGTAATGAAATGCATGTAATTTGTAATTCCAATTTAATTTGTCTGAACAATTGACAAAATGCAGTGTGGAAATCAATAGTTAGCTATGGTCGTTTATAATTATATAGTAGGATTTCACAGATTATTTTTTTCCTCTTATAATATTAAATTCAATTTCTTTTGCGGAAAACCAATTTCTCACATTTTGGAAATAGAACCGTACCCGGATAAGAATCCTCACTAACCTTATTCCCTGAAACAGGATGCACACTAAACTTGTGAAAGATTCTAACTGTGTACAAAAAGAGTTCCAATTTAGCTAGTTCCTCCCCAATGCATCTTCTTTGTCCAGTCGAAAATGGAAAAATGCAGTTGTCCTTATTTCCGTTGACGCAAATGAATCGTTCCGGGAGAAAGGCTTCAGCTTCAGGCCAAATTGATGAATCGTGATGCGCCGCGTACAAATTTGGAATAATCAAAGTTCCTTTGGAAACCTGATAACCATTAAAGTTGATATTAGCAGTAGCGCTTCTAAACACACTCAGTGGAGCGCACGAACTCAAACGTAGGGTTTCCTCGATAACAGCTTGCGTATAGGGCATACTGAAAGCATAAAGTTATGCATCATTTATCATACATTATAAATAAATCAGTGTAAAATTAAACATTAAATTTTGATTAAAATAATTACCAATTTCTATTAGCAGACGCTACTTGTCCAAATCGACTAAAATTTTCATCAATTTCTCTGTGAAGATTCTCTTGCTTTTCAGGATTATTGGCTAAGTACACACAGAGCCAGGAAAGTGTTGCCGAGATTGTAACCGATCCAGCATGAAGCAGATCAAGTATGTTCACATTCAAATCATTCCCTAAAATTTAAATGGAATTAGAATGCATTTAGAACCAATATGGGTTTAACCACAACAAACAAACAGTTTGTTTTAGAAATCTTACATTTCTCTTCGTCCGGTTCTTCTGAGTCTTGACCCTGTTTTTGAAAATACAGATTGATATAGGAATTCTGATCCGCATTTGGACGATGCATCATATTAAAAAAGTTGCGACTTTGTTGTCCAGGTTTTAAAATAGTTAAAAACCTTCTCACAACCTTCTTCAGATCAAACAAAAAAGGAAAATATCTACTGAGTTGGTGTGAGTTATCTGAACCCATTATTTTTGCAAGCAGTTTTTGAAAAACCGGATTTTCCTCCTCTAACATATGCCCAGTGACAAGCTGAAAAATGGTTTTAAAGGGACCCATGCATATAATCTCTTTGTAGTTGGTCGCCAAATTAACATTTTTCTCTATTTGGATCATTGTTTCGTTAATGGCAGTGTTAATTATCGTTTCTGTGTTTGAAATATTGCAAGTCATGCAGTTTGTAACAAACTGCTTGGCCGTGCTTCTTTCTTGTTCCCAGGAACTTCCGGTATTGAATCCTATTCCACGGGGCACGCCATCACCTCTTTCAAGAATGTGGCGAAATTCGGGACGTCCACTGAATTGGGGTTGACGTAGCCAATTTCGAATAGTTTGAGCCTCGTTAAGTACAATAGCTCTGGGAAAAAATGAAATAGTTCAACATTGAAAAAATGCTGCGATTTTGTAAAAAAAAATGTTTAGATTTACCGGAAGCTTCCAATTTTCACTTGAAATATTTTTCCATGGACGCGTGAAAATTGATAAAACTTTTTGTGTGCGTCTTTACGCATGGTAAACAAACTGCCAATTAGCGGAATGCCTGGAAACTTGGGCAAATGCTTCCCTGCTTTTACATAGGTTGACAATTTCAACCAATTTAGGGCAACGCAGATGAATGCTCCAGAGAGCACAATTTTTAGACTAAAAATGTCCATTTTTGCGAAACGCTTTTAAAACTTATTATTAACAAAATATTTAGAGTTTGAAACAAAAGAATAGAATTGCTAGTAGTGACTTCAAACAAAGACTGATTTAATTTAATGGAGCGCTTCTTCTTATCAAGTAAAATTTAAGCAAATTTTTATTTCCTCAAGAAATTCTAAGCCGCAGTGTTTAATACGGGCACAGAAATTTCTAGATAAATGCGTTGTTGTAAAATCACGTGAGCTTTAAACTTGTGATGTAATTAAGTGAACGTAATACTTTTTGACCGTCAGCATTTGGGTCATTAAGTCCATGAAATTTCATGCGGATTACATGTTCCTCTTCCTGCTAATTATATAGACAATCTACCAGTGATGGTTAACTAATATTTTAAAATGTGATGGTATTCATCAAAGTGTATCCGTGTCTTACAGATTTGTTCTGGCAATAATACATAATTATTTGTAAAATATAAAGCGCAATAAAATTTAATTAAAACTGGCAATTAGATTTCAGCCCATTTTTAATATTCTAATGTGCAATTAACAAGGCTTTACTACATGAAATACATACTGAAATTGTAAAACCGCTTATAAAACTAATTAAAGTCTGCACATAGGTACCCAAAAAAGAAAATGCGCAGATGTTGTTGGGTCCATACAGCTTTGCTGTATAGGTCAAAGTGTACATACATACGTACTGACTTTTTTTTGCATTTGGATTAGCCTCATTTTTCCATTTAATCTTTTACAGATACACATAAATTATGCATTTTTATTGGCAAAAGGTTAATACAAAGTATTCAAGCTTCCTTGATTCAGTTATGATTTCCAGAAATAAATATGCAGGAATTGGTTTTCACTAGTTTGCTCCGAGACAGAATGCCCCAGAGATAATATTATTCGTAGTAAAAAAGCCCAGTAGCTTATATATGTTTTACAATAATCCCAAAATATGGGTGCATTGGTCTTTGAGTTTATTTTTAGTCTGCACTCACTCACGTCACCTTATTCCAATAGGATTTCCTTTAATTCGTGCGGAAGGACGAGACATGGTAACAGCTTCAAAGAAAAATAATAAAAATAATCTTTTGAAGCCAGGATTATATTTTTAGACCACTGCGCAAACGGCAGTTCAGAAAGCTGTTTCTGTTGATTTTCATTTTACTGGAGTTTTAAACAAACCAATCCCATTTTTTAAAAGAGAAAAGTATGGTTCGTTTCTTAAAATAATCTTGCACATTATTCAAAATATTAAATTTTTTAATATCCGCATTTTTTCAACTCGCTATTTGCAAAGTTTTAAAAATCTCTAAAGCAAATAATGTAAATAATTTTTTCGCAGTTAAATATGGACAACATTATTTCACTGGAAGACTTCAAAAGCATATTTGAGGACGTGGTCAGCCCACTGTTTTCCAATCCGGTTCTATTGCGGGACTTACCCCACACGTTGAAACGGATTAGAAAAATTCTGAGTTATTGTGTGCCACACAAAACCGCACCAAGGTGAGAATAGAACTTGTGATTTTATGGTTTACTCGTATATTCAATATTTATCCAATATATACAATATAACGTATAATTTATTTTTTAATAGGGGCTATATGGTTGTACGCGTGTATCAAGAGCTGGTCAAAACTGCCACAGATGCGCAGATAAATCTCGCCGTGAAGTTGGGATGGATTTGGCAAATTGTGCAGACTCACTTGGCTTTATTGGATGAATACGTGGACAATGACGAGATTCGGTGGAACGTAAAAACTTGGCAGGTTCTAACTGGAAAGAAGCGTATAGCAGCTAACGACGCCCTTCTTGTGCAACATGTGGCCTTCAAACTGCTCCAAATTCATTTTGAAGAAAGTAGCGTGTTATCAGATATTTTGAGCTATTTTCAGGAAGTAATTTCCAGCTACTCTTTTGCTCAAGCAGAAGAGTTTGAAATGTCAATGGAAAATAATCCAAGTTTTGAAAACTGCAATTTGGAAAGTTATAAAAGGCTTTTAGGTCATATGAGTACAAGGTCAACATTTGGGGGACAATTTCATCTTGCAATGATTTTAGCTGGTGTTTCCAAAAATGCTTTGATTTGGCAAAAAATTGATACCATTTCCATTTCAATGGCTTTACTGTTTACGCTGAGTAACGATTATGCGGACAGTTTTTCAGGAAAGCATGCGCAAAGCAATGACATCAAACAGGGAAAATGTAAATTTCTGGTTTTATTGGCAAAAGAGGTATGCTTGGCAGGGCAATGGCAACAGATTCTGAGTGCGTATGGAAACGACAAGCAAAAAAATGTTGACAAGGTCAAAGGTATATTTGTGACGCATGGAATTCCTGAAAAAGCTCTAAAAATGATTCATAATATGAAAAAGGAGGTAGTCCAAGAAATTGAAACTTTTAAAGAAACTGAGTATCCAAACTTAGCATTGCTTATGCTTGAAGTGCTGGATGCATTTGTAAAATGAAAATTTAAAAACTTACACGGCTAACAACTATCAAACCAATAATGGAAAATTGTAATGCAACTCGATAATAAATCTTAAATAAGCTACAATTTATAAAATGTAATTTCCTTTTAATATTTAAATTGTTACCAAATTTTCAAAATTATTGAACATTAATTAAATAAATATTTCCTTATTTATTTATTCAATTGTTCTATGCATAAGTAAGTTAATCAGGGGTTGACCTGCATGGTGCATCTACGAATTAATAAAATGCCTGGAAACGTGGGCAAACGTTTCCCTGATTGTACAAAAGTTGCCAGTTTCAACCAATTTAAAGCAAAACCGATTATTGCTCCGGAAAGTAAAAATGATATTACATCTTCAAAAGGAAAACATCCATTTTAGCACAATACCTTTGAAGTTTTTATTGACAAAATATTTAGAGTTTGAAGCAGTAGAAAGAATTCCCAATTGTGGCTTTAAGCAAAAACTAGTTCAGTGTGATAGAAAGTCTATTTAGCATATCCAAGCTTCACTAATCAGTACATGCATAAAAATTTGTAGAAGAATCGCTTGTTCTAAAATCACGCTCGCGTACGCTTTAAACTTTTTGCAAACTTGTATTGTCATTAAGTGAACGCAAAAAATTTTGACCGTCAGCATTTGGGTCATTAAGTCCATGAAATGTTCTGCCAATTACACGTCCCTCTACCTACTAATCATAAAACTGTCTTATAGACAATTTACCAGAATACAGTGATAATTAATCAATATTTTAAAATGTGATGGTATTCATGAAAATATAATATCCATACAGATTTGAAAAAGCGATACATTACAAAATGTGCTTTATTCAGTTATCCAGACAACTACGTAGTTGCAACAGAGAGAGTTTAAATTTTTTTAAAGAAAATCTGTGCTTCTTATCTATGACATATAATAGCCCAACAACAACTAAAACCGTAAACAATTTTTTTTTCACTTAGAAGTTAGCCCAGTTTCTATATTTCAATGTGTATTTAACAAGCCTTTACTACATCAAAAAATAAATTAAATTAAAATTTGTAAAATTGCTTATAAGACTTTTTAACGTCACCACGTACGTACCCAATATAGAAAATGTGCAGACGTTGTTGGGTACACACAGCTTTGATGTGCAGGTCACAGTGTACGCAGATAACGGTTTTCATTTGCATTTGGCTTAACCTCTTTTTTCCATTTAATCCTTTAATGATACACATAAATTATGCATTTTTATTGGCAAGAGGTTAATACAAAGTATTCAAGCTTTCTTGATTTTTAAGTAATATGCAGGAATCGGTTTAAACTAGTTTCTCCCAGACATGTTGCCCCTGAGATATCTTTATTTTGGATTAAATCGTCCATTAATACATTTATCAAAAATATGGGTGCATGCGTCGTTTAAATACATTTGTTTTCCGTCTGTACTCGATAATGTTGCTATGCTTGACCTTAATTCCAATACATTTTTTAATCTAGGTCGTGCGGTACGTACGAGAATTGATAAAAACTTCACAGCAAAATAATAACTATAATCTTTTAAAGGCAAGCTTGTATATTTAAACAAGCGTTCAAACTGCAGTCCAGATAATTTGTTTTACATAAAGTTTCTTTTCTATTTTTACTGGAGTGTTGAACCAGCCAAGCTTTTGTTAAAAAGGAAACCACTGTATGGTTCATTTTTTGGTAATTTTGCATCATATTAAAATATTAAAGTTTTCAATATCCGCATTTTTCAATACGCCATTAGCAAAGTTGCAAAAAATCAAATAAAAATTTTATTTACCAAAAAGAAACCAATATGTTATCCGCACAAAATGCAAAACGCGAGAAGAATAAAGGAGATACTGGTTGGTTTACATGTTCATTTTTATTTTATATTCGGTTTCGTCGCTTGGAATCCTTTATACTTATTTTTAACCCTTTTTGCAGCTTTTAAATACTCTTGGATGAGTTTTGAAGAAAAATATTTTCAAGCTGGCTTTTCTCCTTTAGAAACCAAACTGAATTTGGGTTTGACTTTTATTCAATCAAAGTTTAATCCATTGTACGGATTTTTCAACTGTGTTTCCACCTCCCCCAACTTTACACCTGCTTACCAGGCCATTCCAAATATTCTAGATACGTGTTTTATTTTGGACGCTCTGTTACGAGCAAATCTTCCTGTGAACCCAGTAATCAAAACGGGCGTGTTGGAGCTTCTGAAACGGAATATGTCTCAAAACGGAACTTTTAACTATTTCATCAAGCCGTATTCCGTTATTGAAAGCGACCTTGACACAACATCACTTTCTATTTCTACAATGTTTGAATGCGGCATGGAACGTGAGGAGGCCAAACTGATGGCAGAAAATTTACAAAAATTTGTTCAAATCCGAGAAGGTGGATTACCCGATATTTATTTTGGTGTGAGCAAGGAGCAAATTGAAAGTGCATCGGAGTGTCGCATAATTTTGGAAAAGTGGGAGGATAAACCGCGTATTGATTTGGTAGCCACTGCAAGTTTTCTCTACACGCAACTTCAATTTGTGGACAAAATTTCTCCACAACTTCTTCCCAGCTTTGAAATTTTGGAAAATGCTTTGACATTATTGGCCACTGAAAACTTTGCAGACTCGGATCAACTTCCATACCAGAAATGTTACAAAAATCATGACATTGTTTGCTATTTCATTGCTCGACTGCTCACAGTGTCTCAGCAAGTCAAGCAGCGTTTTCAACATAAGCTAGCAGCTGCACTTTTAAAGCGACTTTCACTTCCGACCAGCAATCCATTGGCTTTATCAGGACGAATTATGGCCGCTCTGATTTCGGATCTTCATTTGGATCCCGCTACTGGCACTAAAATAGTTCAGGAGTGTGATAAATTGCTAAAGTTGCAGCGAGAGGATTATTCCTTTGAAAAAAATGTCATTTACATGGCGCATGGATGCTTATATCTTGGATCTGAATCTTTGTCTTCGGCTTTGGCAATTTCTGCGCTGAATATGGCAATCAAAAAGATTCCGGGTGCCATGGGGACTTTAAATGAAGAGCTGGTGGAAACTGGAAATATAAATTAATATTCTGAAATTCCAACAAACATAATTTATGTTAACTATCTATTTGTGGTGTTATCATTAATCAAACCTTTCCTTTTGTCTGTGAGCAAACTTATTTTGTTCTAGTTGTGCTATGGCGGTTTAGCAAATGTTCTGAATTTTACATATATTTCGCAACTCTGTTTGATAAAAATTATATTTTCATTTTAGTTATATTTTCAAAAGCTATTAAGGTAAATTTATAAATAAACACATTTGCATTTTGCGTTTAAAAATTACAAGTTTGTGTATAATTTATGTCCACGATTGATCGTACGTCATCCAATTCTGATATTTAATTCCTTGATATGATATCTAATAGGCTTGAATAAGTCCATAATTATTTCAAACGGTTTTTTTCGTTTCACGATAAAAAATCAATCATTTTTTTATCGTTTTGAATTCAAAAGAAACTGCAAACTACGTGTGGTACACTCATCATGCGTAATTATACTGACCTATTTGAACTCTTTCAGTTTTAATGATCCGAAAACAAGTATGTACTGCCAGTCTGTGAAATGGCTGTTGAGAAGTTCTATCGTATTCAGAAAAAGAGCTATTTATTACACCAAGGGCAATTCGAATATTCTGCAATATTTGTCGAAATACAATTAAACTATAGTATAAATATTTTGGATAAAACTTTTTATTCTACAGTTTTGCAAAGATCCTTACGTTTATGTTTGTCTTGTACCAATATTAGATTAGTATTCAGGTTTGACGTAAAAGCCGTTAAAATAGAAATAAATATTTTATGTTGTTTTCTTGTGAACTGTTTCAGACATAAAGTATATTTCCAAATTCCACAATCTCCTTGTTCTGGAACTAGGGCGTAGATAAGAACCAAACAAAATTATTGGATAGCTAAAACTTGGTGTGTAAGCTTAAAAACAAAATTGTCATGTTCGAACGATAGGCTTACATTTTATAGCAAAAGGACTTAAATTCTAAATATAATTATATGAAACAATACCCATGTTTTCCCTTATCAATAAGTCAGATTTCTGGGAACACCTAATAAATAGGCACACCAAACCAATGTTAACTTTCTTTCGTTTTAAGAAATACAAGTTTCACCATGTTATACAAGATATTTTGAAAGGCTTCAAGCATATAATATAACATACACGACACAAATATTTTTTAGAAACATGTTTGACACAAAGCTTAAAAACACGAAAGAGGTTCATCAAGTAAAGATCAATGTCCGAGGCAAATGCCTAAAAGGCAACATTTTGACACAAATTTATTTCAGTTGGGTTTTATGTTTGGTAGAGAAAACTCACTAAAATGATTTTAGAAAATTTACATTTCTGCAGCAAAGTTTTCCACGTAGCGGAATCTCATAAAGGTCTATTATTCCATTGGAATCCCACTTCTAAATACGTGTCCATAAAAACCAGGACAAAAAACCGTTTTCAACTAAAAGCACGACTGATCACACACGCTTTTCTAATTTTCATATTTTGTGCTCAGGGCATTCCCATCCTTCAACCAAATTATGTCAAAGAAAATCTTAGCCAAACGTCTCGTTTATTTTACACTCTTGGAGTAATTACTCACGCTTGTGGCCACTTTTCACTCTGGTTTGACTTGAAACACGCGGACAACATTTGCCATTATATCAACGGGCTGATCAATTTTCACACAAAACATGCCACCCAAAAATCTGAAACCAAGAAATCATTTCTTTATCGGATTTCCTTCTTGTACATTATCGGCTTCTGTCTAGTGGCTTATTTGTTGCCATTGACATACGCGTTTGCTTTGCACTGGATAAATCCCTGTCAGCAGACGTTGGCTGGTTACTGGATTATTCCTGAATGCAGCAATAATCTTCACTGGATTTCTTCTCACTTTCCAGAATCCATAATATGGCTAGTGAACAAGGCTGTAAAAATTGGAATAATGATGATGAACTATTGGATGCTTGCATTGGGATTTAAAACTGGCGTTATTATATTTGGGGTGCTAAACCTGATTTGCACGATTAGCTTGAAAGAGTGTATTGACATGTAAGACTTTCTTTTAAAAAATGAATTTTCTGAAAATTAAAATTTGTCCTTGTTATAACTTTTAGGTTTCAGCAAGCGGCGTTAAATTACAATAAAAAGGATATCAATGTACCAGTAATGTACAGAAATATTCAAGTACTGGCAAACCTAATGAATGAAATTCAAAAAGGTTGGCCCATGTTTATGATCATTTGTTGCGCAACACTGGTTCAGTCCTTTAGCTTCTCAACGGTTGTTATTCTACAACAGTCAAAGTTACATGGAGAAAGCTTACTAATTGCCATTACATTTTTCACTCTTGGTTGGGACGCTGTTGGATGCCAAGTGGTGAATTTGGGTGTGATGGCGGATCTATTTAAAAGCTGTAAAGATGTTTTTGCGGAATTGAATTCTACTTTGTACAAGCAGCAAACTCTCTGCAGGAAAGAGCTACGGCTAAGGCGAATGTTCTATAAAAGCTGCTTTTACATCAGAGCTATGTTTGGCGCCTTTAGCTACGTGGATACACTCACACCGCTAAATTGCATTGGATTTGCGAGTAATCTGACAACCAATATTTTACTGCTTACACGTTAAAAATCTAACATACACTCATACAATTATGAAACTTGAATACGTACCCAAGATAAGCAGCACCAGGTTATCATCTCCTAGGTGATTTCGAAAAAAAAATAATTTGGAGCAGAAAGACAACACAAGCTTAGAATGTTGTTTGACATATTATGTTATCATGTTGAAAATACTGACGTCATTTATGTTCCTGTAGGTTCGCACCAAACAAACAAACATGCCATATAAACAATAATGTAACAAGGATATCTTTTGTGTGTCATCTAATTCCTTTTTAGAAAATTGGTTCATTTTGATTACCATAACATGAAAACATTGTCATGGTAGCTTTTATTATTCTGAAAATAATGTACTCTCTGATTAAACTAGTTAAATTAGAAATCCTTTCCGGAAGTTTACAAGCACCGCTATTTAAGTAGAATGTCAAGGAAACTGGTTATATCAGTTTCTCATTTATATAAAAATGTTTTTAGTCCCACTTCCGGGAAAATAGTATAAATGCGATGTGTTGTTTAATGGTATTTTAATGTAATTAAATGAACGTAATAAAACGACTTCTGAATAATCTCGTATATTCTGGACAGTTAAAAAAGGCGCATATTTTATTTGAATATTTAAACATACTGCGAGCATTGGGATTACTCATCGAGTCAAATACATTATGTACCTTACGTTATTATTTCTATAATATTCTATTTAACTGTCCATTTGGGTTGTTTACCAAACTTTAAAAAACGACTAAGCCTAGCAGTCGTTTGGTACGCATTTAAAATTTTTTCTTACCACTATAGTCGCTTGTGTGGGGTTTTAAAATTTTTAATAAGCTTTTAAGTGGTCTATCAAGCAAATAAAAATTTGTAAATGGGATGCGAGTCACTTGTCAAATTTCTAGAAATTTTTACTGATCCAGGGAGCGGCAATTTTAGTGCCGCTTATAAAGCTTCCAGAAAATTTTGCTATCTTTTAGAGGTGCATATAATATTTCTAGATTTTTTAACTAAATTTTGGAGACGCTAATTAATCTTCTAGAATTTTTTTTCGAATTTCAGAGCCGCTTATAAAGCTTTTAGAAAATTTTCTGAATTTTAGAGCCGCTTATCAAGCGGTTAGAAAATTTTTATGAATTTTAGAGTAGCATATAATACTTCTAGATTTTTACTGACCCTTAAACTCAATTATCAAGCTTTTAAAAATTTTCCTGCCTTTCTGGGTCGCTCATGATGCTCCAACAATTTTTTACTAATTTTTAGAGTCTCTTATCAAGCATATATGAAGCATAGCTACAATTATTGATCTTTTCACCAAGTAGTTAACATCGCTTGCTTCATTGTGGCACAATGGATATGCCTATTTGCTTAGAATACACACCGAGAAAAGCATCTGTTGTTTAAAAATGCAGGAGAGGAGCGAAAGTCACTTAAGGTACTTAAGCTCAGCGTCTGTCCTGCTTTCTTTAATGTGAATTGCAATGATGTGGACGAAGAAGATTAACCCAGAGTAAAGCTTCCGTTGCTTAAAAATATGCGGGACAGGATTGCAGGTTTTTTTTCAGGTGCTTGGGCTATCTTTCTTGAGCGTTGTGCGTTGTTCAAAATTGCACTTCCCTAAAATAAAACCCTTTAAGTGTCAAATATGTGAAAAACGCTACCCCAGTAAAACTGAAATTGCAGTACATTTGCGTGTTCACACAGGCGAGAAAAGGAAAGCAAAGTGCATACTGCTCTGCTCCGACGCCGTGAAGGGAAGCTTTGAGCGGATTACTTTCTCCTTGCAGAGCCGCAGCAAGAAGCTTCACATTTGCATGCATTTAGCACCTAGCAATTTACAGCAGTTTTCCTTTCAGGAATCCGTACGGGTAGCAGCTTAAGCAATGCAATTTAGATTAGCTCCATTTTACCGAATATGCACTCTCGCTCGTTTCTTGCTGAGAGCTCAGGTAGGGAAGCACTAGACCTTTCTTGGCTGCGCGCATATTTGGTAAAATGCGTCTGGCATATAACTTATGCTTTTATCCGCTACCCGTATCGAATCCTGAAAGGAAAACTGCTTGGGCTAGAATTTTACAGATTCTGTTGCTCTGCTTAAGCGGAGCCTGTAATTGAACACTTTTGGTAAATAGGACAAAGCTGAAAGTATTTTCTAATGGAGTTATTCGTACTGAAACTATTTAATTAATATTTGCCAATAATTTTTATAAGGAGATTTTTAGTGTGGTTAACTCAGTTCAGTCAGTTAATTAGTTAAGTGGTTGGGTTAATCATCCTCATTATCGCAATTTAACTTGCATCCTTTCACACCTGTCAGCATCCTCATTTAATTAAATAGGTTTACGGTGGAATAAAATATCCCGTTCCAAATCCATAAGGAACCAGGTGGGAATTGGTGGAGGGGTTAACAGCAGCATGGACATTTCTAGAGGAGGCGGTGGTGGAGGAGGAGAAAGAAGCTTGATAAGTGACTGTAAAAATTAGTAAAATATTTTAAAAGGTTAATAGGCAACTCCAAAAATTATTACGAATTTCTTTCAGATAATAGTTATTTAATTCAGAAGAGGGCTAAACGTTTTTCGGCATAACATGTAACATAGTTAAATAATTAAAAAACGTAATTCATGATAAAATAACATTGTTTGAAATAATTAACTATCTAGTGGCTTAAACTACCATCGTCCCCAGCCAGTTTTGTTCTAGTACATACTGCAAATTTATAAATGTAAACAATTTATTATTTTTAATTATTTTACAATTATTTTATTTTTCACCAAACAGTTAACAGTGTTTGCTTTATTGTGACACAGTGGATACGTCCATAGGCCTAAAATACACACCGAGAAAAGCTTCTGTTGTTTACAAATACAGGAGACGAGTGAAAGTAGTTTCAGGTACTTGGGCTCAGCTTCCTACTTTCTTTAATGTGAGTAGCAGTGATGGGGACGGAAAAACATTATCCCAGAGAAAAGCTTCCTTTGCTCCAAAATATGCGGACAGGATTGCAGGTTTTCTCAGGTGCTTGAGCATTGCTTTCCTTAGCGTTGTGCGGTATTCAGGGCTGTGGGAACTGTAGATGAACATGTTGAGTGAGCAATGTGCCTTCTAAAAATAAATGCCTGAACCGCTTTATTCACACAGCGTAGCTATGCATTTACTTTTCAGGTTTCTTAAGAATATTTATAGCTATTTTTGACATTTAAATTATTTCTTTAAAAAACAACTTACTATACAATTGTTCATCATGCAATTTAAATTGGCCGTGTTTAAGTTCAAGCTCGCGTTTTACTGGTTACCTACTTTGCTGCAAGCTATTCGCAGGAAATTGATTCTGCTACAAATTATGCACGTTGTTCATGACCAGGCTTTCGGAAAGCGTAAAACATAATTACTTGGGAAATAGGTTATATTTTAGAGTCTTTTGATGAAATTGCTAGCCACGGGAGTGCACGAAGTGTGCTCCCGCAAATTGAGAAGCGCTGTTCCAGTCCGCTTTAAAATTCTATTTTTAATATAAAAAATACAGAAAAAATTAGCAAAACGACTTCGACTAAAAATTCCTAAAATTAGACAGATAAGTAATTCGGGCTTTTGAATAAATGTTCATAAATTGTCAAATCCTATAATTTATTTAAAAGACCGTGCATACATATTTTATAAGACCATTTTACTTTTATATAAAAAACGTGAATGGACGTGTTATCTTAATTATTAATTATCTACCCAAACTGGGCATTTTAATGTTCTGTCTACGCCACACTTTACAACCTTTACATTTATACATTGAGTACTTTAAGGGCTAGTTCACACGGGACTAAACATTATCGATTTTTGCAAAAATAAATAAAGTTTAGCCATCAACACTCTTGAAAACGAAATTATTATCAACAATTTACAATTATATTGCCATTTAGCTGGTTATATTGAATGTGCATATAGCCATTTGCACTTCACTCAAGTCAGTTGGAGGGCAAACTCTTCTAAACGGGCGTAAATGCACACGAAAAAGAGAAAGGTTGACAATGCCCAGCTCAAGCCTAAAGCAAGGGGTAGAGGCTGCTTCTAGTGCTTCACAGCCAAATGTCTACCTTTCTCTTTTTCGTGCGCATTTACGCCCGTGTTGAAAAGTTTGCCCTCCAACTGACTTGAGTGAAGTGCAAGCAGCTATGTGCACATTTCTTTCTAGACATAAATTTGGTATGTGTTTATATTTTCTACAATTTTTATAATACGTTTTCTTGCGTCACTTATGCTACCACAAGTTAAATTAATGTTTCAAGGTCAAATATAATTTCAAGAAATTGATGGATTTTTCATAAATGCTCTCCGTAAATGGTCGTTGTGTATTGTGCCGTAAAAAATAGAGTAATATAATTTTACTAAATCTATTTAAGTGATATTTGCCGATAATTTGTATAAGGAGATTTTTTAGTGAAATGAAATAAACTTTGGTAGGACGGTAGCTTTGACCAACTACCTGAAATAAGTGTCGCAAGAATTAAAAGTATTTTTCAATGGATTATTATTTTTTAAAGCGTGGTAAGCGGCGTTAAAAAATTAGCAAAATAATGTAGCTTGACAGCTTGACAAGTGACTCTAAATATTAATAAAATATTTTAAATGTTTAATTGGCGACTCTAAAAATTATTTAAAAGATTTAAAAACTTGATAAGAGACTTTAAAAATAAGTAAAATATTTTAGAAGCTTGCTGAGCGAGTGTAAAAAATAATTTAAAGGCTGGATACGTGACTATAAATTAATAACGTTTTTTAGAAGCTTCATAGCGACTCCAGAAGTTATTAACAATTTTTTAAAGCCTGATAAGCGACTCTAAAAATTAATAGTATTTTTACTAGCCTTTTAAGTCGCATCAACCTTCTTACTATTTGTAGTGACATTCTGAATTGCCTGTCAAGCTTCCAAAAAAGTCTGAAGCACAAAGCTGTGCTATGTAAATGCATGGGAATAAACTACCTACGATAAAATACCTATTGCTAAGCTTAAAAAACTCTATCAAAATCCACAAAAATTCAATTTAAAGTTATTATATAGCAATTGCTCCAGTATGTCAAATTCCATCGCTTTATTTGGCGCATACAGACCCAGCAAAGCATTTTGTGTTGAGTAATTAATGAAGCAAAACAACACAACACATATATGCATACAGCTAAACGCTACAATAGGCAATAGACAAGCTTTTGCGTAGCCGAGCATTGCAAGAGTTTTCCTTTCAGGAACTTCCCAGGGTACGGAATAGGCATGAGCTTGGAATCAGCGCTATTTTACCAAAGTTGCAAGCAACCCTGATCTCTAGCTGAAGGGTAGGGTAGCTGGCAAGTGGACACATCGGCTGGCTTAGCAACTTTGGTAAAATAGCTCTAATGCGCAGCTCGTGCATTTTGCGTACCCTGGGATCTTCCTGAAAGGAAAACTGTCCTCATTTAAAACCTATAGCTTTTCTAGCTCTGCTTATGCGGAGCTTGTACTATGCAAAGCGCTTCCCTTTCCCTGAGCCCTGATTAATACAAGGCAGCGTAAGAACAGGTGCTTGGGCTGCTAAAGCGCTGCTATGTATGTAAACGCGAATTAACTGCCTTTTGCTGAGCTTGAAAAAAGAAAGCTTCCTTTTCTGTATGCTGACAATAGTGTATTTTTCTGTGGACGTACGGAAACGTTGTACTTGAGTAAATAAATGAAACAACATACTAGCTAATAAATAGGACTGGTCAAACACTAAATGTTGGGAATTGAAATACAGATAGTTTTTTAAAACTGATTTACGTAAGTAGTACAGTTACATTATTAATCCAAAAAGCCTAGTGTAACTGTATCAAGTACAACATAACTAAGCCAGTTTACATTACACCATCCATTATCAAATATATACAATAAATTGATACTGGTGCAAAGATTTGCTTATGAGAATTTTAGTGCCGCTTATAAAGCTTCTAGAAAATTTTGCTATATTTTAGAGGTGCATATAATACTTCCAGATTTTTTAACTAAATTTTGGAGACTCTCATTAATCCTCTAGATTTTTTTTCGAATTTTAGAGCCTCTTATAAAGCTTTCAGATATTTTTTTCGAATTTTTGTGCCGCTTATCAAGCTTTTAGAAAACTTTTCTGAATTTTAGAGTCGCATATAATACTTCTAGATTTTTTACTGACTATTAAACTCAATTATCAAGCTTTGAAAAATTTTCCTGACTTTCATGCAAGTAATTTTGCAGCCAATTATTCGTAAAAAAAATTAATCTGCCTACAAATTATGCACAATATTCATGAAAAGGCTTTTGGAAAGCATAAAAAATAATTACTTGGGAAATTGGTTATATTTTTAGGTATTTTGATGAAATTGGGTGTCACGGGAGTGCACGAAGTGTGCTGCCGCAAATGGAGAAGCGCTGTTCCAGTCCAGCTAACAGCATAATTTTTAACGCAGAACAAACACACAATATTTTATGGGAAATACACAAAAGATGGGGTTTTGAAGGAGGTTTATCATAAACATAGCTTTTTCTATAAACCTTACATTTCTGCATTTATTATATTTTACAGCAAGCAATTGTCACTGTTCTTCTTTACTGAGGTTCAGTGGACGCGCTTAAAAGCTTAAAAAGCTAACAAACCGAGAAAAGCTTCAGTTGTTTAAAAATGCAGGAGAGGAGCGCAAGTTGTTTTAGGTACTTGATTTGAGCTTCTGTCCTGCTTTTGTGAATGTCAATCAAGGGGACGGATTAGTGAAAGGCTTATCCAAGAGAAAAGCTTCCTTTGCTCAAAATATGCGGGACAGGATTGCAGGTTTTTTTCAGGTGCTTAGCGCGGAGAAAGGAAGCTTTAAGCGGATTACGTTTTTGGGTGTATATTTCTAATGCTAGTTAGGTTTTCAACGTGATCCTGACAATGGTGCATTCAACTGCTTACAAAGTGGCAAGGATTAATCGCATTAATAGAACGAAGCAAAAAAATATACACTAGTATTCTGTAATACGGGTCATGTTATATCCGCTTAAATGAGAAGCACTTAAATGCATATGGAAATATTACAAATATTTCTCCAGGTAAAATATTTCCAGCCCAAAAATTTCGAACATGGTAAAAGCCTGGTATATTATATTATGAAAGGAACATAACTTGCAAAACCGATGAAATTCGTATAAAATATTCCATTACAAAGCAATTTTTAATGAACATACAAAAAGCGGGAAACAATAATTTAGTTGTAAAGTTTACAAACCTGCCGTTATTGAACTTGGTATCATGTAAGCAAGTGGATGTGACAGGAAAGAAAGCTGTTCAGCTTGTATCATCAGTATGGCCAATATAGGAAAATGGAGTTCATAGGAAGACAGAATAACATTCAGTTGGTCAACGTCACGTAAACCATTTTTTACACCAATTTGTTCCATTCAAGAATTTCCATTTTGTAAATTTGAAAAGCATATTGCCCTACAAATAGATTTAGTCATTTGTAAAGAACCAATGCAAATTCATGATGGCTGTACAGCGACTGCAGCTAAGTGAGATAAATATCATTGGTGCTTTCTAAAGACAATTACTGTATCATTGGTTCTCACTATACCATTCTTGGGATTCAACATGGATTTGTGGTCAGTCAAGCTCGTATATAGTTTACAATCCTACGATAACGTGTGCATTGACAATTTAGCATTGTGAAACTGATTTGGTGTCACAATGGATTTGGTTAATGCCGACACATTAGTGTAATAATGTGTTGTTATTATAACTTGTGCTTCAATGCCAGAACATTTTTTCTTTAGCAGCATTTTGTTGTGATCATAAAAGTATGCACTCTTGTAATTTGTAGCTACGACATCAACGCTCAAACTACACCATAATTTGTTTTTTCTTCTCCATCTGCTATTGAAGGTTAGATTTCTAATGAAGCAAACAGACATAATTTATGTGGCTTTCTCCTGCTGAGTCATCACCTGCTGAGAATAATTCTAACATGAATCAAGTAATGATCAAAGTGGGCTTTGTCATTGATATTTTACAATTTTTGTTGCAGTTCTAATTTTTTAGAATAATTTAATAGAAATCTTAATATTAGAAGCTGGTGGGAAGTATTATAAATCTGTTATAAGGGGAACCCGAAATTTGATCAAATGAAAATTTTCCGGCTTTTACGTTACTCAAGTTTCAAGTTTATTTGATTATCGATATGCTACAAACATTCCAATTTCTTGTTAAACGTTTAAACCTAAGGTGAAATGTTGGAATTTTGAAAATGTCTCAACACAAGTAAATCATGAGGACACCACATGTTCCTTATTCAAGCTTTTTATATCTGAAAAGAAAATGCTTTCAATTGCTCGAAACCTGTTTTGCTTACGGATGGCTAAACAGTTTGAAAGAAAAACAAGGAACTTCGCAGGTTTCTCCAAAACTGTTTGTTTTAACCAGTTTTTAACAAAACGGCTGTAAACGATTCTAGGCATGCTACAGCGGACACGTATTTTTATGACTTTTCTTTATTATTAGCCATAAAGATGAGGACAGATGTGAAAACAACATGATGATTTCTGCTGATAAATTATTATTTACAGCAATTGAAGCCGCATAATAGATAATTGTATGGGGATTTTAATCGGATTAAAAGTTTAAGCGAGATATACTTTTGTGTCATTTGAACTCCAGAATTACATTTGATAAAGCAATGAATGCATAAATTTTAATAGGTCTGTAATAAAGTAAAGTAAAGTAGTGTTTTTATTTTGCTTTTTGCAGTTAAGTAGTGTTATATGAGCACTGAGTACAAAAATTTTGGTTAAAATTCTGAACATGCAACAAATGTGAAATTATCTGGTGACTTTACATAAACGTAAAGGTTTTCATTTATGCAAGTTTATTTTATACAAATTCATGTCGTCGCATAATATCATTCCAGTAGAAAATTTGTTGCTACGCACACATTAATCCTTGTTGTCTATAAGTCAAGGAAGAACAAAAAGCGAACGAGAAAGTTGGGGAAATCCTATTAATTTTTACTTCTGCTCTCGAGTATGGAACTGCACACAATGGATCAAAGAACCCACTCAAGACTATAATGATCGCAAGTTAAACTGCTTTTTGCTATCCAAAAGAGAAATTGTGGCGTTGCAGTGTCACAACACCAAGAATCCTGTGCAATGTTTTGGGTTTTGACTTTATGCAAGATTATATCATTATGTAATGCACGGAGCATTTAAAATCTATAAGCAAAAAACGTAACCCTTTACAATTTTTTAACAATCGACTTACAAGCTGCACATTTCCAAACAAAATCGTTCTTATCTAAAAATTTAATTTGATGCTTAAACGTTACCAGGTTCCCCAGAAATAGATGTGGAACGACATTGAATTCATACTGGCAAAGGACATGAAGCTAGTCTAGCTTGTATTAAGCACTCAGATCCACCAGTTTTGAACAAAAAATTGGATACATTAAATGACTTTAAAAAATTACTGCCAAACCATGCCATAATTTGAAACTTAAATAGTTAACATTACATTAAGGCTTTTGTAAGTATTCAAACGGTTTGAATTCGTTTTTATTTAATTCCTGATTCCAGAGAATAAAATGGTTCCGAGTCATTCCGCAACACTTTTTTAAATGAAAATGAATTCAAATGCAATTCCATATGCTCTCATCCTCCCACAGATTCGGTTTTTTGCTAGTTAGGATATACACCACAGTAGGAATATTTTTCCTAACTTGTGGTTCTCCGGCGTCTCCGGTCCCTGGACTTCATAAAAATGCCAGGTGTCTGTATCCTGGGGGAACCGTGACCGGTTCATAGTTAACGGGTTAAATTACAGCCGTCATAACTTCTGCATTTTGCATCCAAACTTTTTGACTGAGGTAGCATTCTGCTGGAAATTGATGGGAGCATGTGCATAATCAATGGCAATTTCCTTTCTGACTAAAAATTTGTAATTTTGTAAAAACGCTCGGACACTTTAGTGAATTTTAATGCACCCGAAGACCCATTGGTTGCGTTAGGAAATATACTCCTACGGTGATATTGGCATATAGTGTTAGAGCATGAAAATTATTTATATGTTGAACGTGTGGATTTGTGGACAAAACTGTAAATATATTGTTTTTGCAACTTCGTAAATAAATATATTTTTTCAATAAAATCACTTGCATTTTGAAATTGTAAACTGTAGATGCATTTCTTGTGCCGCTATTTCCTTGGTTCCCAAATTATGTTAAAAATTACAAATTTATGTATTCTAATGGATTATGCATACGGTCTTTAATTTGAAGGTATGTAATTTTACTAGTAAATTTATCATTATATTATCAAATTTTGACACCTCAACATTTTCATAATTTTGCGATTGATAAACTATCGCATATGTAAAAAGTATTATTGCTATAATTCGTAGCCCTAATAAAAACCTTTGATGGTTACGCACTTTCCAATTCTGTAGATTCAGGGTTGTCAGCAGTGTAGAGCAAGTTCAAGTAATAATCTAAAAATTGCGTTAAATTGTAAATAAATGCGCCCTAAATTAAAACAATAATGTATGAGTTTGAAATTTTGAGGACCATTTAAAAACTGAGCTTACCGAATGATTAATTATATTCTATTTGATAATTACCTGTACAAATTTTTAAAATTCCATAGACTAGATAGAATTATTGGAGGTACAAATTGTAATCTGGGTATATTTTGGGCAATAAACAGGAATAATAAAATTGTGTGAAGGGTTATACATTTAGTAACGTTCCAGTGCTGTTTTAAAGAATTTTTTAAGATTGGGAATTTTAATACAAGTGACCATTTAAATAGCCACAAAAACAACTCCATGGGACACGTTATTGTGCAGATGTTTTCAAAAAAGAGGGAAAAGGCATGGCGTGGAAGTTGCTACATGTTTTACATGAATTTAAAAACAGATTGTTATTGCAGTTTGTGGAAAGGAGGACGATAAGGTGACAATTTCAACAGTCGCAACTCCCCAGCATGTTTCCAAGCTTCAAAATCTACGTGCTGCTGTAAGAGATTCTTCCATGTCAAGTGAATGGATTAAAATTTAATTTGATGCTACAGCGTTTCTTGACCCTCCAGTAAAGGAAGTTGAATGACCTTGGATTCATATTGACAAAAGACAAGAAGCTAATTTAGCTTGTACTATCCACTCTGATTCACCAACGTTAAAAATAAAAAATTGGACACTTCAAATGCCTATAAGATTTTTATTGTTAAAGTATAAAATTATTTGAAACTTAGCAGTTCACTGGGCAACATCACTTTTGTAAGAAAACCAGATGTTTGATTTATTTATTATTTGGGTTCAAAAAGCTGGTTATATTTTAAATTACTTACAAATTAAATTGCATTACAAATTTTCTTTGTTGAAATATTTTTGCATGCGTGCATTTCTGCAGTAAAATACATGCAAATTTTAATTCAATTTTTACTTCCAGTTACAAAATTAAAATATAATAGTTTAGAAATTAATAATTAATTGCGATAATTTATATTACCATAACAAGTCAGAAAAGTATTATTTCTGCCGTTTATAAGATTTTCGTAATCTTGAGAACTACACAAACTTATAAATGAAAACTTTGAATATATTTTGACATTCTTGCTAAAAGAAGCTAATTTTAATATAATTAGTTGTAAAAAATTCAAACATGGTTTCATTTGACCTGTTTTACAAATTAAATTGTATTTCCATTTTTTCATTATTCCAGTATTTTCACATTATGCACATTAATGTCACCTTCTCACAACCTTCTTCAGATCAAACAAAAAAGGAAAATATCTACTGAGTTGGTGTGAGTTATCTGAACCCATTATTTTTGCAAGCAGTTTTTGAAAAACCGGATTTTCCTCCTCTAACATATGCCCAGTGACAAGCTGAAAAATGGTTTTAAAGGGACCCATGCATATAATCTCTTTGTAGTTGGTCGCCAAATTAACATTTTTCTCTATTTGGATCATTGTTTCGTTAATGGCAGTGTTAATTATCGTTTCTGTGTTTGAAATATTGCAAGTCATGCAGTTTGTAACAAACTGCTTGGCCGTGCTTCTTTCTTGTTCCCAGGAACTTCCGGTATTGAATCCTATTCCACGGGGCACGCCATCACCTCTTTCAAGAATGTGGCGAAATTCGGGACGTCCACTGAATTGGGGTTGACGTAGCCAATTTCGAATAGTTTGAGCCTCGTTAAGTACAATAGCTCTGGGAAAAAATGAAATAGTTCAACATTGAAAAAATGCTGCGATTTTGTAAAAAAAAATGTTTAGATTTACCGGAAGCTTCCAATTTTCACTTGAAATATTTTTCCATGGACGCGTGAAAATTGATAAAACTTTTTGTGTGCGTCTTTACGCATGGTAAACAAACTGCCAATTAGCGGAATGCCTGGAAACTTGGGCAAATGCTTCCCTGCTTTTACATAGGTTGACAATTTCAACCAATTTAGGGCAACGCAGATGAATGCTCCAGAGAGCACAATTTTTAGACTAAAAATGTCCATTTTTGCGAAACGCTTTTAAAACTTATTATTAACAAAATATTTAGAGTTTGAAACAAAAGAATAGAATTGCTAGTAGTGACTTCAAACAAAGACTGATTTAATTTAATGGAGCGCTTCTTCTTATCAAGTAAAATTTAAGCAAATTTTTATTTCCTCAAGAAATTCTAAGCCGCAGTGTTTAATACGGGCACAGAAATTTCTAGATAAATGCGTTGTTGTAAAATCACGTGAGCTTTAAACTTGTGATGTAATTAAGTGAACGTAATACTTTTTGACCGTCAGCATTTGGGTCATTAAGTCCATGAAATTTCATGCGGATTACATGTTCCTCTTCCTGCTAATTATATAGACAATCTACCAGTGATGGTTAACTAATATTTTAAAATGTGATGGTATTCATCAAAGTGTATCCGTGTCTTACAGATTTGTTCTGGCAATAATACATAATTATTTGTAAAATATAAAGCGCAATAAAATTTAATTAAAACTGGCAATTAGATTTCAGCCCATTTTTAATATTCTAATGTGCAATTAACAAGGCTTTACTACATGAAATACATACTGAAATTGTAAAACCGCTTATAAAACTAATTAAAGTCTGCACATAGGTACCCAAAAAAGAAAATGCGCAGATGTTGTTGGGTCCATACAGCTTTGCTGTATAGGTCAAAGTGTACATACATACGTACTGACTTTTTTTTGCATTTGGATTAGCCTCATTTTTCCATTTAATCTTTTACAGATACACATAAATTATGCATTTTTATTGGCAAAAGGTTAATACAAAGTATTCAAGCTTCCTTGATTCAGTTATGATTTCCAGAAATAAATATGCAGGAATTGGTTTTCACTAGTTTGCTCCGAGACAGAATGCCCCAGAGATAATATTATTCGTAGTAAAAAAGCCCAGTAGCTTATATATGTTTTACAATAATCCCAAAATATGGGTGCATTGGTCTTTGAGTTTATTTTTAGTCTGCACTCACTCACGTCACCTTATTCCAATAGGATTTCCTTTAATTCGTGCGGAAGGACGAGACATGGTAACAGCTTCAAAGAAAAATAATAAAAATAATCTTTTGAAGCCAGGATTATATTTTTAGACCACTGCGCAAACGGCAGTTCAGAAAGCTGTTTCTGTTGATTTTCATTTTACTGGAGTTTTAAACAAACCAATCCCATTTTTTAAAAGAGAAAAGTATGGTTCGTTTCTTAAAATAATCTTGCACATTATTCAAAATATTAAATTTTTTAATATCCGCATTTTTTCAACTCGCTATTTGCAAAGTTTTAAAAATCTCTAAAGCAAATAATGTAAATAATTTTTTCGCAGTTAAATATGGACAACATTATTTCACTGGAAGACTTCAAAAGCATATTTGAGGACGTGGTCAGCCCACTGTTTTCCAATCCGGTTCTATTGCGGGACTTACCCCACACGTTGAAACGGATTAGAAAAATTCTGAGTTATTGTGTGCCACACAAAACCGCACCAAGGTGAGAATAGAACTTGTGATTTTATGGTTTACTCGTATATTCAATATTTATCCAATATATACAATATAACGTATAATTTATTTTTTAATAGGGGCTATATGGTTGTACGCGTGTATCAAGAGCTGGTCAAAACTGCCACAGATGCGCAGATAAATCTCGCCGTGAAGTTGGGATGGATTTGGCAAATTGTGCAGACTCACTTGGCTTTATTGGATGAATACGTGGACAATGACGAGATTCGGTGGAACGTAAAAACGTGGCAGGTTCTAACTGGAAAGAAGCGTATAGCAGCTAACGACGCCCTTCTTGTGCAACATGTGGCCTTCAAACTGCTCCAAATTCATTTTGAAGAAAGTAGCGTGTATTCAGATATTTTGAGCTATTTTCAGGAAGTAATTTCCAGCTACTCTTTTGCTCAAGCAGAAGAGTTTGAAATGTCAATGGAAAATAATCCAAGTTTTGAAAACTGCAATTTGGAAAGTTATAAAAGGCTTTTAGGTCATATGAGTACAAGGTCAACATTTGGGGGACAATTTCATCTTGCAATGATTTTAGCTGGTGTTTCCAAAAATGCTTTGATTTGGCAACAAATTGATACCATTTCCATTCAAATGGCTTTACTGTTTACGCTGAGTAACGATTATGCGGACAGTTTTTCAGGAAAGCATGCGCAAAGCAATGACATCCAACAGGGAAAATGCAAATTTCTGGTTTTGCTGGCAAAAGAGGTATGCTTGGCAGGGCAATGGAAACAAATTATGAGTGCGTATGGAAACGACAAGCAAAAAAATGTTGACAAGGTCAAAGGTATATTTGTGACGCTTGGAATTCCTGAAAAAGCTCTAAAAATGATTCATAATATGAAAAAGGAGGTAACCCAAGAAATTGAAACTTTTAAAGAAACTGAGTATCCAAACTTTGCATTGCTTATTCGTGAAGTGCTGGATGCATTTGTAAAATAAAAATTTAAAAACTTACACGGCTAACAACTATCAAACCGATAATGCAAAATTGTAATGCAATTCGAAATTAAATCCTAAATAAGCTATAATTTAAAAATTTAATTTACTTTTAATATTCAAAATGTTACCAAATTTTCAATATTATTGAACATTAATTAAAGAAATATTTCCTTATTTATTTGTTCAATTGTTCTATACATCAGTAAGTTAATCAGGGGTTGACCTGCATGGTGCATCTACGAATTAATAAAATGCCTGGAAACGTGGGCAAACGTTTCCCTGATTGTACAAAAGTTGCCAGTTTCAACCAATTTAAAGCAAAACCGATTAATGCTCCGGAAAGTAAAAATGATGGTCCAACTTCAAAAGGAAAACATACATTTTAGCACAATACTTTTGAACTTTTTATTGACAAAATATTTAGAGTTCGAAGCAGTAGAAAGAATTCCCAATTGTGGCCAGAAACTAATTTAGTGTGATAGAAAGTCTATTTAGCATATCCAAGCTTCACTAATCAGTACATGCATAAAAATTTGTAGAAGAATCTCTTGTTGTAAACCTTTACGCTCTAAACCTTTTGCAAACTTGTATTGTCATTAAGTGAACGCAAAAAATTTTGACCGTCAGCATTTGGGTCATTAAGTCCATGAAATGTTATGCCTTTTACATGTCCTACTACCTGCTAATCATATAAACATTCTTATAGAAAATTCACCAGAATACAGTGACAGTTAATCAATATTTTAAAATGTGATGGTATTCATCAAATTATAATATCCATGCAGATTTGAGAAAGCGATACATACATACAAAATGTGCTTTATTCAGTTATCCAGACAACTACGTAGTTGCAACAGAGAGAGTTTAAATTTTTTTAAAGAAAATCTGTGCTTCTTATCTATGACATATAATAGCCCACAACAACTAAAACTGTAAACAATTTTTTTTTCACTTAGAAGTTAGCCCAGTTTCTATATTTCAATGTGTATTTAACAAGCCTTTACTACATCAAAAAATAAATTAAATTAAAATTTGTAAAATTACTTATAAAACTTTTTAACTTCACCACGTACGTACCCGATATAGAAAATGTGCAGACGTTGTTGGGTACACACAGCTTTGATGTGCAGGTCACAGTGTACGCAGATATAACGGTTTTCATTTGCATTTGGCTTAACCTCTTTTTTCCATTTAATCCTTTAATGATACACATAAATTATGCATTTTTATTGGCAAGAGGTTAATACAAAGTATTCAAGCTTTTTTGATTTTTAAGTAATATGCAGGAATCGGTTTAAACTAGTTTCTCCCAGACATGTTGCCCCTGAGATATCTTTATTTTGGATTAAATCGTCAAATAATACATTTATCAAAAATATGGGTGCATGCGTCGTTTAAATACATTTGTTTTCCGTCTGTACTCGATAATGTTGCTATGCTTGACCTTAATTCCAATACATTTTTTAATCTAGGTCGTGCGGTACGTACGAGAATTGATAAAAACTTCACAGCAAAATAATAACTATAATCTTTTAAAGCAAGCTTGTATATTTAAACAAGTGTTCAAACTGCCGTCCAGATATTTTGCTTTACATAAAGTTTCTTTTCATTTTTTACTGGAGTGTTGAACCAGCCAAGCTTTTGTTGAAAAGGAATCCACTGTATTGTACATTTTTTGCTAATTTTGCATCATATTAAAAATATCAAGTTTTGCAATATCCGCATTTTTCAATACGCCATTGGCAAAGTTGCAAAAAATCAAATAAAAATTTTATTTACCAAAAAGAAACCAATATGTTATCCGCACAAAATGCAAAACGCGAGAAGAATAAAGGAGATACTGGTTGGTTTACATGTTCATTTTTATTTTATATTCGGTTTCGTCGCTTGTAATCCTTTATACTTATTTTTAACCCTTTTTGCAGCTTTTAAATACTCTTGGATGAGTTTTGAAGAAAAATATTTTCAAGCTGGCTTTTCTCCTTTAGAAACCAAACTGAATTTGGGTTTGACTTTTATTCAATCAAAGTTTAATCCATTGTACGGATTTTTCAACAGTCTTTCCACCTCCCCCAACTTTACACCTGCTTACCAGGCCATTCCAAATATTCTAGATACGTGTTTTATTTTGGACGCTCTGTTACGAGCAAATCTTCCAGTGAACCCAGTAATCAAAACGGGTGTGTTGGAGTTCATAAAAGGAAATATGTCTCAAAACGGAACTTTTAACTATTTCATCAAGCCATATTCCGTTATAGCAAATGACCTAGATACAACATCATTTGCTATTTCAACAATGTTTGAATGCGGCATGGAACGTGAGGAGGCAAAACTGATGGCAGAAAGTTTACAAAAATTTGTTCAAATCAGAGAAGGTGGATTACCCGATATTTATTTTGGTGTGAGCAAGGAGCAAATTGAAAGTGCATCGGAGTGTCGCATAATTTTGGAAAAGTGGGAGGATAAACCGCGTATTGATTTGGTAGCCACTTCAAGTTTTCTCTACACGCAACTTCAATTTGTGGACAAAATTTCTCCACAACTTCTTCCCAGCTTTGAAATTTTGGAAAATGCTTTGACATTATTGGCCACTGAAAACTTTGCAGACTCGGATCAACTTCCATTCCAGAAATGTTACAAAAATCATGACATTGTGTGCTATTTCATTGCTCGACTGCTCACAGTTTCACAGCATGCCAAGCAGCGTTTTCAACTTAAGCTAGCAGCTGCACTTTTAAAGCGACTTTCACTTCCGACCAACAATCCATTGGCTTTATCAGGACGAATTATGGCCGCTCTGATTTCGGATCTTCATTTGGATCCTGCTACTGGCACCAAAATAGTTCTGGAGTGTGGTAAACTGCTAAAGTTGCAGCGAGAGGATTATTCCTTTGAAAAGAATGTCATTTACATGGCGCATGGATGCTTATATTTTGGATCTGAGTCTTTGTCATCGGCTTTGGCAATTTCTGCGCTGAATATGGCAATCAAGGAGATTCCGGGTGCCATGGGGACTTTAAATGAAAAGCTGGTGGAAACTGGAAATATAAATTAATCTTCTAGAAGTCCAACAAATTTAATTTACTATGTTAAAATTCTATTCGTGGTTATATCATTAATCCAACCTTTCCTTTTGTCTGTGAACAAACTTGATTTATTCTAGTTGGGCTTTGGCGGTTTAGCAAATTTTCTAAATTTTACATCTAAATATTTCGCAATTCTGTTAGACCAAATTTTTATCTGCATTTTGGGAATATTTTCAAAAGCTTTTAATGTAAATTTATAAATAAAAACATTTTCATTCGGCGTATAAAAATTACATTTTTCTGCGTTATTGTGGTTAACATTTAATCGTACGGCATCCGATTCTGATATCTACTTGCTTGATATGATATCTAATAGGCTTGAATAAGTCCATAATTATTTCAAACGGTTTTTTTCGTTTCACGATAAAAAATCAATCATTTTTTTATCGTTTTGAATTCAAAAGAAACTGCAAACTACGTGTGGTACACTCATCATGCGTAATTATACTGACCTATTTGAACTCTTTCAGTTTTAATGATCCGAAAACAAGTATGTACTGCCAGTCTGTGAAATGGCTGTTGAGAAGTTCTATCGTATTCAGAAAAAGAGCTATTTATTACACCAAGGGCAATTCGAATATTCTGCAATATTTGTCGAAATACAATTAAACTATAGTATAAATATTTTGGATAAAACTTTTTATTCTACAGTTTTGCAAAGATCCTTACGTTTATGTTTGTCTTGTACCAATATTAGATTAGTATTCAGGTTTGACGTAAAAGCCGTTAAAATAGAAATAAATATTTTATGTTGTTTTCTTGTGAACTGTTTCAGACATAAAGTATATTTCCAAATTCCACAATCTCCTTGTTCTGGAACTAGGGCGTAGATAAGAACCAAACAAAATTATTGGATAGCTAAAACTTGGTGTGTAAGCTTAAAAACAAAATTGTCATGTTCGAACGATAGGCTTACATTTTATAGCAAAAGGACTTAAATTCTAAATATAATTATATGAAACAATACCCATGTTTTCCCTTATCAATAAGTCAGATTTCTGGGAACACCTGTTAAATAGGCACACCAAACCAATGTTAACTTTCTTTCGTTTTAAGAAATACAAGTTTCACCATGTTATACAAGATATTTTGAAAGGCTTCAAGCATATAATATAACATACACGACACAAATATTTTTAGAAACATGTTTGACACAAAGCTTAAAAACACGAAAGAGGTTCATCAAGTAAAGATCAATGTCCGAGGCAAATGCCTAAAAGGCAACATTTTGACACAAATTTATTTCAGTTGGGTTTTATGTTTGGTAGAGAAAACTCACAAAAATGATTTTAGAAAATTTACATTTCTGCACCAAAGTTTTCCACGTAGCGGAATCCCATAAAGGTCTATTATTCCATTGGAATCCTAATTTAAAAAACGTGATCATAAAAACCAGAGCTCAAGACCGTTTTCAACTAAAAGCCCGACTGACCACACACGCTCTTCTAATTTTCACATTTTGCGTTCAGGGCATTCCCATCCTTCAACCAACTTATGTGAAAGAAAATATTAGCCAAACTTCCCGTCTGTTTCACATTCTTGGAATAATTACCCACGCTTGTGGCCACTTTTCTCTTTGGTTTGACCTGCAACACGCTCACAACATTTGCCATTATATCAACGGGCTGATCAGTTTCCAGGCTAAATATGCCACCCAAAAACCTAAAACTAACAAATCATTTCTCTATCGGATTTCATTCTTGTATATTATTGGATTTTGTCTAGTGGCTTATTTGCTACCATTAACGTATGCGTTTGCTCTGCACTGGATAAATCCCTGTCAGCCGACGTTGGCCGGTTACTGGATGATTCCTGAATGCAGCAATAATCTTCACTGGATTTCTTCTCGTTTTCCAGAATCCATAATATGGCTAGGGAGCAATGCAGTACAAATTGCAATAATGATAATGAACTATTGGATGCTTGCATTGGGATTTAAAACTGGAGTTATTATATTTGGGGTGCTAAACCTGGTTTGCACAATTAGCTTGAAAGAGTGTATTGACATGTAAGACTTTCTTTTAAAAAATGAATTTTCTGACAATTAAAATTTGTCCTTGTTATAACCTTTAGGTTTCAACAAGCGGCGTTAAACTACAACAAAAAGGATATCAATGTACCAGTAATGTACAGAAATATTCAAGTACTAGCAAACCTAATGAACGAAATTCAAAAAGGTTGGCCCATGTTTATGATCATCTGTTGCGCAACACTGGTTCAGTCCTTTAGCTTCTCAACGGTTGTTATTTTACAACAGTCAAAGTTACATGGAGAAAGCTTGCTGATTGCCGTAACATTTTTCTTTCTTGGTTGGGACGCGGTTGGATGTCAAGTGGTGAATTTGGGTGTGATGGCGGATCTATTTAGAAGCTGTGAAGATGTTTTTGCAGAATTGAATTCTACTTTGTACAAGCAGCAAACTCTCTGCAGAAAGGAGCTACGGCTAAGACGAATGTTCTATAAAAGCTGCTCTTACATCAGAGCTATGTTTGGCTCCTTTAGCTACGTGGATACACTCACACCGCTGAATTGCATTGGATTTGCGAGTAATCTGACAACCAATATTTTACTGCTTACACGTTGAAAATCTAACATACAAAATTGTACATAATTATGACATTTGAAAACGTACCCAAAATACACAGCCCCAGTTTATCTCCTAGGTGATTTCGGAAAACAAAAAAAAATTGGAGCAGAAAGACAACACCAGCTTAGATTAATGTTTGACATATTATGTTATCATGTTTAAAAATACTGACGTCATTTATGTTCCTGTAGGCTCGCACCAAACAAACAAACATGCCATATAAACAATAATGTAACAAGGATATCTTTTGTGTGTCATCTAATTCCTTTTTAGAAAGTTGGTTCATTTTTACTCCATAACTGTGTTTAACATGAATACATTGCCATGGTAGCTTGTATATTTTGAAAATATTGTACTCTCTGATTAAACTAGTTAAATTAGAAATTCTTTCCTGATGTTTACAACTACCGCTATTTAGAATGTCAAGGAAACTCTTTACATTATATTCTCATTTATATAAAAAAAATTAGTCCCACTTTCGGGAAAATAGTTTACTATTACTAAATAACCCAAATCAACATGGGTTATTTAGATATATTAAACGTTTAAAAATATCATGGACAATGTTTGATTGAATTTTTTTATAAATATTTTGGCACATGCAATAACTTGAAACATACGCAAAATCTTTTAATGTTAGCCAAACAAACCCTTTTGTGCAATTATTTGTTATAAAAGCTTATTAGGGAAAACAGACTTCATTGGGTTTCACTTCCGGATTCAGATATATGGTTATGTATTTTGTAATAAAATGAACAAGGGAATCTAAGACCAAAAACTTTGAAATTTTAGGGAACATGAAATTAAGCTTATAATACATAATCTGAAAAACACTTATTTCTTTTTACAAGATTTTTTTCGATTTCTTTATTTTAAAAAATGGAAATAGGGTTGCACAAACTGACATTCTTTTGACAAATTACAAAGCGGCTTGTAGCTTGATCAAGCAACAACTGGCAACAGATATATGGCACTTTTTAATTCCAAACAGATAAATATTTTTTATTCAATTATGATTTTGGATAATTTACGTTTACGTAGCAAAGTTTTAAAGCTGAGTCCCACAACTGTTTAATATTTCATTGGATACCAGAAACCAGATCCTTAACTTTCTCCAAATCTTCAAAACAAAGTAGAAATGTTATCAAACGGATACTTTTACACGCCGTATTAATCCTAATATTTGCTACACAAAATATTTCCACATTTCAACCAAAATTGATTCCGACAAACGCAAGTCACATGACCAATCTATTTCACACAATTGGACTAATCGTTTATGTCTGTAGACACTTTTCCCTTTGTTTTGATTTTATTACCGACTAACACATTTGCGTTTATATCAACGGACTAGTGCAATTCCTGCAGAAACAAACAAGATTTGTGTAACAAGTCAAAACAACCAAAGCCATGTCTATAAATAGCTTCAATGCTTTACATTTTTGGTATTTTAGCAGTTGCATATCTGCTTCCAATCAGTTATTCCTTTGCACTGCACTGGAAAACTGGTTGTCAGCCCACACTCACAGGATATTGGGTACTTCGGGAATGCAACAGTAAATTGTTCGGTTTCGGAGAACAAATGTCAGAATTAGTTTTACAGGATTTGAACGCATGTCTAAAATTCTTTCTGATATTGATAAATAACAGGATGTTATGCATGGCTTGTAAAACTGGAATAATCATATTTGGAGTGCTGAATTTGATTTGTGTGATAAGCTTACAGAAGTGCATTGACATGTAAGTACTTGAGTTAATCATTTTATTTTAAAGAATAATAAATTCAAAGTTTATTTAAACCAGGTTTTATGAGAAAGCTAAACACAACAATGGGACTTGAATCGAAACAATCGTCATGTACCGAAAAATCCAATTTCTTGCCTCTTTTATAAACCAAATCCAACCTATTGTTGTAACAATTTGTGGGGGCATTCTTGTACAGTTTTTCAGCTTCTCAACAGTTGCCAAGGTAGTACAATCCGAGCAAAATAATATGCTAATTGTGGTAACATTTTGCATGCAGGGATTAGACTCTATGGGATCTCTTATGATTAATTTGGGAGTGATGGAGAATTTGAACACAAAGTGTTGTAAAGTGTTCCAGAAGCTACATTATGATTTGCGAAAAGAAGCAGATTCGTACAGAGCTAAAATCCGCGAAAAGCGATGTTTCTACACGAGCTGTTCAGCAATTGGTGCTATGTTTGGTTCGTTTATTCAAGTGGATACTCCGACTTCGTTGAATTGTGTTGGAATTGCAAATAAACTAACTATAAATATGTTGCTTGTTGATAATAGCACACATAAAACATAACATACGTGGAATGCCGCAAGTCATATACCTGTCCACGTGAATGCACGAAGGCTAAAACCAATTGTACGCTTTAGGATTTAGAGTTAACTTAGCATTACGCATAAAATTGTTTGGTATTTAGAAACGCTAACCTGGTCTCTTGAGTAACATCTGGAGTTCAAATAACAGCAATTTATCTATCAATCTTTGTCTTTTGTCCCAAAGGTTTAGTGCAAGCGTATTTATTTATACGGTTATATGTAGCCACTCATATTAATTACTGTCAGCCGTGATGGCTATCTGACCAAATTTGTCCTTGTGGATTAATATAACACATAAATGAGTACTGATACAACCTTGGTTTTCAATGGACACACAGCAATAATTATATTAGTTATAAAGAAAAGCAGTATGATTAATATTTTTCTATCATGGCCACGTACACAATAAATTATACACTGCTGTCTTCTAGAAATACGTGAAAAAATTCCCATAACTTGTTTAAAGGTACATCATACCAGACCTAGAAACTTGAAACAACGCTACAAACCCGTTACACATTTTGGCTAAGACATGATCGTGGAACATTCACGTTTTACCAGCATCGTTTTTTGGGTTGCTCAATCCTCCAACTGCCTTCTGTTCAAGTGGTCCCCAAAAACAAAATCTTTAGTTTTGAAAAATTCTGCAAAAAGTCGTCAACATGTTACATTGCGAATAATTTTGCACATTTTGCTAATAGCCTTATTTGTGGCTCAGCGCATACCAACGTTGCAACCAAAATGGATTCATATGCATTCCACCAATATGACCAATCTATTTTACACAGTCGGACTTATCGTTTGTTTTTGCGGTCATTCTTCCCTCTGGTTTAATTTTCATGCGGCGAAAAACATTTGCAATTATATCAACGGACTAGTGCAGTTCCATGTAAAGCATTCTAAGCTTCTCAGCAACAAAGCTAAACAACCAAGGTCTTATCTATACATATTTGCCGTTATCTACATTTTTGGCTTGTGGCTGGATACGTACGCACTTCCGCTCAGCTATTCATTTGGACTTCACTGGGAAAACAGTTGTCAAGTGACATTACCATGCTATTGGTTACTTCCGGAATGCAACAACATGTTTTCAGGTTTTGAATCCGAGCGGTCACAAACGGTTCTGAATGTGTTTAACGTCGCACTGAGAATATTTCTAAAGCTGGTAAATTTCTGGATATTGGGTTTGGGTTTTCAGTCCGGAATGATGATATTTGGAGTGCTGAATCTGATTTGTACAATCAGTTTAAAGGAATGCATCGATATGTAAGACATTTTAAATAATTCAAATTGCAAATTCCCATTTTCTGATACCAAACCGTTTAATGCAGTATTTTCTCTTGAAATAGGTTTTCGGTGGCGGCTTTATCCAACACTGGACAAATTAATATATTTGTCATGTACCGAACCATACAGGTGCTTTCTCTTCTAATGAACAAAGTTCAACAGGGCTACCCCATGTTTATAACCATTTGTGGAGGAATTCTTGTGCAGTCCTTTAGTTTTCTAACGGTGGTAAAAATTCTACAGTCTAATGAAAAGTCGTTACTGGCATTAGTAGCATTTTTCATACTGGGTGTGAATTGCATGGGATCTCTAATGATCAATTTGGGGGTTATTGCGGATGTGGATTCAAGTTGCCGAAATATGTTTGCAGGATTGCGACATACTTTTTATAAAGAAAAGGGATCTAATGGAATCAGGCTGCGCGAAAAGCGATGTTTTTACAGAAGTTGTTGGATTATTCGAGCAAAGTTTGGCATATTTAGTTATGTTTATACTTTAACGCCCTTGCTTTGCATTGCAAAGGCAAATGATTTGACTATAAATATTTTGCTGGTTTGGCATTAAGCCTTGTAAATCATGGATGCTTGTGGCTTGTAGCTCTTGTGTGTGTATATACATTTATTATGATAATGAAAGGTATTATATGGGAGCTGTAATTATTGCTATGCAAGGACAATTGTCAGCTCGTGTAAAAATGTGTACAAAGCTGGATAAAACTTCAGAAAATAATGAATGCGTAATTAAAAGTTTTACCTTAGATATCAGAATGAGTGGAAAACTAAGAAAACCACTTATTTTCGTTTGGTTTGAAAGGAGATTGACTGGACATTAGTAGTGATATTTGCAACTTAGAGCACACGTTATAATATATTATTAACCTATCATATCTGCAAAAAACCAACTTATTACTATACCAAATCTTTTTCGCATATACCGGAATTACAGGGAATTGTAAGTCGGGTAGAAACTGCAATTTAATTGTCCAAAACTAGGATACCTGTTTTGTTCTGGTATATTTACGAAATCTATGCGTAATCTAAGCGTATAATCGCAATTATGCGTAATCGTTCTGTTTACGCTGCTGTACTTGTGGGTATTAGTATTTTATTAGAATATATACCAACAGCATAAACTAACCACAGTTGGTACCAAGGATAATAAATAATAAATGATGTAGACGCACAAAATATGAAAATTGATACTAAATGTCCTTGGGTTTCTTTTTAAACTACTTAATTACATTTATTACTAAGTCTACGCTCGGACAGATTCACCTTCTCGGATCCCTAAATAATTTATCAGTTGTTTTCTTGTTGCCTTAAACCAAACGTATTGTAAAATCTCCTTTAGTTTTGTAAACTTTTGTTTTGAGAGCATCAGTTGTTATCAACCCGTTCCACACTTTAGATATACAATGATTCTTGAATACTCGAAGTTTTGCACCATTGTTTTTAGAGTAGCCGAGTTTAACAACTGCTTGCTATTTAAATGGTCACCTGTATCAAAATCCCTAATTTTACAAAATTCTTCAAAAAGTCGCTGGAACGTTATCAAGCGTATAACCCTTCACGCAATTTTAATATCCATATTTGTTGCCCAAAACATACCTATTATACAATCGAAATGGATTCAAGGTCAGCCAAGTCACATGACCAAATTGTTTCATACAATTGGAATTATCGTTTACGCCAGCGGACATTTTTCGCTTTGGTTTGATTTCGTTCAAGCTGAGAACATCTGCTTTTTTATCAACGGACTTGTACAATTTCATCAAAATCATTTCCAATTGCAAAACAAAACCAAGCAACCCAGCTCATTTCTCTTCAAGGCGTCGATAATCTACATCATTGGCTTTTGCATTCTTGCTTACTTACTTCCACTTAGCTATTCGTTTGGACTCCACTGGAAAAACAGTTGTCAGGTGACACTCACAGGCTACTGGTTACTTCCGGAATGCAACAAAGGATTTTCAATAGTGTACGGAAAATGGATTCTGGATGTACTCAACAACATATTAAAAATAACAATAAAGTTGCTCAACTACTGGATGCTGGCTTTAGGTTTTCAAACCGGAGCTGTGATTTTTGGAGTACTGAATTTAATTTGTATGATCAGCTTGCAGGAATGTATCATCATGTAAGTTTTCTAATTTCAAATAAATTATCAGGTAATCACTCTGGGTAATTTTTATTTTGTATTTTAAATCAGTTTCTATAAAGCAGCTAAACACGCCACAGGACGTAGGATGGACATAATGGTCATGTACAGAACAATTCAAATTCTTGCTCTTCTAATGAACCAAATCCAACAGGGTTGGCCAATGCTTCTAACCATTTGTGGTGGCATTCTTGTGCAGTCCTTCAGTTTTTCAACTGCTGTGAAATCACTTCATTCAATTGAAAATCCACTACTAGTTTTGGTAACGTTTTGCATGCTTGGAATGGACTCAATGGGATCTTTACTGATAAATCTGGGAGTGATTGCAAATTTGAATACAAGCTGCGGGAAAATGTTTGCAAACCTTGGACGTGACTTGATTCGCCATAAACAACTTCAAGTGCGTCATAGGCGATGCTTTTACAAAAGCTGTTCTATGATAAGAGCAAGGTTTTCGGGATTTGGTTATGTTAATACTCTAACGCCCTTGATTTGCATTGCAAACGCAAATGATTTGACCATAAATATTTTGCTGCTTTGGCAATGAATGTGCAAAGAGAACTTGTCAAGTCAAGGTCTGCTTTCAATACGTTGTTTAGGAAGCTTAAATGAAAGGTAAATACACTTTAAGAAATTTCTCTGGTTTCATGATATGCGCTTTAGTCCAAACAATTATTTATAGGGTTCAAATTTAGTAGCTTATGAGTAATTATATGGCTCAGTAATTCTATATTACTAAGAAACTGACAAAAACAAAGTCGTTTAAACGATTGTGGTTGATTTGGTTATATGTATATTATTTTGAGTTGTTTGAAGTAGATTGTTTTTTAAGTGCAGTAGCTAATTTATCTAATCGGAATGGCAATATTTGTAATTTGGCTAGTTTGTTTAGATTCTTCCTTAGAAAGATTACGTCATATAATGGACTTTTTATGTTTGCTGCTTTTGTTTTAGAGTAGTTTTTTATCATAAAATGTAGTAATTGCTCGTCAAATAATTTTATTTCTGTTCCAAATCGCACTAAAAAGCGTATTAGGGCAATAAAATAAACCAATTGCAGCTATAATTTTGGTGATTTGTAGCTATTTGAAAATTTAATAATGGCCACCTAACGTAATCCAAACATTTTTTATCAACAAACTTTCGGTGTTCTGTGTTGTTTCATACAACAATAAAGAACGTTTGCTATTATATATAAAAGACCACAATAAAAATATCCGGTAAAACTGTCCAGCTCTACGATAAGCTCCGCAATTTCTGTTACAGTCGGTGTCTTGTGGTCTATTTTGTGTAACTGTAAGACACGTGCAGGCATTTTATTGCCTGATCACGTCCAGTCTTTTGTGTTTATATAAAATGTGCTCCAGGTTTTATAAACCTTACATTGTGTTATTGTTAGTATTGTTGAGAAATCTTAGACGAACGAAAGTCGTTTATTTTAAAACAAATTACGCATCGTGTGAACACTGTAAATTGTTTAAAATCTAGTTGATTAAAGTTGAGTGCCGCATACGTTTTCTTTTCACGAGATGAAGTCACGTTTCCTTTGCAAATGAACTGTATCTGTATCGCGTTCTGTATGATACTGACCGCACCTTTTAATTTGTCGTATTCAAAGTGTTTTTTCAACCCCCGGACAACCATTATTTGTCTGCATTTCCAAGCTGTCCGTATTCGCTCTACCCAAATTTCTTTTAGTTTATGATGAAGCAACCAACAAACGTGTTTGATACAATAACCATGTTGTAGGTATTATTTCCTCCACTAAATATTTTCCTTTCTCTCTCTCTCAATCAATTCTGCTTAGTTCTGCTTAAAACAGCATATTTATCACATATGGAGAGTATTAGTCCTTCTTGTCCGTACTTCAACTAACTAGTCTTACTTTCTCAGCACAAAATCCTATTAATTTCTTGCAACACGGAGTTTGAGCTATAAAGTGCCATCCACGCTATCTCCATTTGCGAATTTGCGTAAAAATAGGCTTGCATCAATGAAAACTTTTATGTTTATATATAGTCAGCAGATAATTTCACAGTTGTTATACTTTCAGTATTTTATCCAAATATTTTGTGCTCAGTGCTCAAGAAACACTAGTTAACTGCAAAAAAGAAAATAAAAACGCCCCTTTGTTGCTACAGTACAAACCTATTAATATTTCTGCAATCATTGCTTTATCAAATATATTTCTGTTGGTCAAATTACCCAAAAGTGTATTTCACTTAAACTTTTAATCCGATTAAAATCCCCATACAATTATATATTATGCGGCTTCAATGGCTGTAAATAAAAATTTATCAACAGTAACCATAATATTGTTTTCACATCTGTCCTAATTTGTATGGCCAATAATAAAGAAAAGTTTTAAAAATACGTGTGAGCTGTAGCATGCCTAGAATCCTCCACAGCCATGTTGTTAAAAAATGGTTAAAACAAACAGTTTCTGAGAAATTTGAGACGCTCCTTGTTTTCTTTTTGAAATGTTTAGCCTTTCGAAAGCAAAACATGTTTCCCTCAATTGAAAGCATTTTCTTATCTGGTACCAAAAGCATGAACAAGGAACACGTGCTCTCCCTCTGGTATAGAACCCATTAGCCTGTACAACCCTGTTAGCCTGGTTTAGAGCCAATTTAGTCTAATTTAGAACCGATGTAGTTTGATTTAAAAACAAAATCTACGGACACAAGGACAACGACAACTTAATAGCTCTCCTGCTGAAACAGAGGGCTAGGTATTCTAACCCAGAACAATCCTGAGCCCAAAACTGCATGTTAAATAAGCCAATGCAACACTGAAACTTCCGCAAAGCCCACAATTTTTCTCCGCAGTCTAAAAAACCGGCATACAGCGGATGTCTTAATTGCTGTCCTTGTCCTTGTACTATACTATATCATGTTCTTTACATATTTGGATATATATTTTATATACTCTACATATCGACGAATGGGAAGCAACCGGACGTAAGTTCCCTGTGATCGGCCAGGGGAAAAGGACGTAACTGACTTTTGCATGAAATAACAAAAGGACGTAACTGCATATTGGGGGAAAATGAGATTATTTTTTCAATAAATTCCCCAGTGTTTGGCGATCATTTTGATGCCTCAAACATACCATAAAAGTGGCTGGTACAATATTTGGGCGGCAGTGCAAAGTTGACTACCTACATGCGTCACAGAGACAAGCAAACTTGATTTTTATTTCATACCAGAGCAAACCGCTGATTTCAGCTTGCTTTTTGTCCAAACATATAATAAAAGGTTGGTTTTTACGAGATTTTAATTATTTTAATAATTGAAGCTACCGCTAGAGTTTTATTCGATTTTGAAAAATTAGCAAATTTGTTAGGTATAATGTAGCTGTTGTTTTTTGTCCGCTACTCAAAAGTGCGTTAATGTCACATACGCCCTTTTGTTATTTCATGCAAGAGTCAGTTACGTCCTTTTCCCCTGGCCGATCAGAGGGAACTTACGTCCGGTTGCTTCCCATTCGTCGATATTTAATTTCATTCCAAATTTAATGCATTGAAAGAAAAGCACCAAGGCCTTCAAGGCTAAGTGTTAAATGGATGGAAATTTCACTCAAGTGGCTTTAGTGGCAGGATATTGTAAAATTTGGAGGAACATTATAAAATTTTGTTCATATTCTAGACTCCTTGTAGAGAAAGTAATATATGGTGTAATTCATATAGAAATTGTCGGAAATTAATGCAACATATTTTTAATACAATAAACTATTGTGTTTTTGCATCAATATAAATTTAATCTTTACAACCAGAATGAGTCACAAATGCAGAAGTCAGCCAAACTTACTGCGTAGTGTAATAGTTGATTGCGCAACAACGAGATACGAGAATCAATGTATGCATACTTTTGCGAATAAAACCAAAAGCTGTTAAAGAAAAAAGATATTTTGTATTGAATTTAATATAATAACACCATATTATGTACAGTAATGTGTCTGCAATTCACAAACTACACGTTATCGTATGATTTTTGTTAGTTATATACGAAATTGATTGACCGCGAATCACATTGGACAGGTACACTGTGTTTAGTAGTAATTTCTAGAATATTGACGATAGCTCTCCTGAACTGAATCTCTCCTAGAAAATCATAAATCATAAAATTATAACACATCACAAATGAATACGTAAAATACAACTATAACAGTTCAGTGACTTATTACAAAGTACTTACTTCAAAATGAAAGAATTGCTTCAATTATAATTATTAACAACATTTTAATCATTATAAAATTTGCTTGAATATCGAGTTCAAGATTTAATAATCTTACAGCAGCAATAATGCTTGAATGGATAATATGGCAAATTGGCGAAGTCTTTTAGCTCTCCTAGATGAACGCATGGACGACGACAAAATTCAAACTTTTGACAAGTTCTAATTGGGAAAGAATAAGGCGAGTAGCCGCTAACGACAAACTTCTTTTGTACCATATGGCGTTAAAATTGCTCTAGATAAGTTTTCTAAATAGTTGAGTGTATTGAGATATTTTGATTTATTTTTACGAAGTAATTCAAAGCTACCGTTTTGTTCAAGCAGAGCAGAAGGGTACAAATGTCAATAGAAAAGAATTCAGGTTTTGAAAACTGCATTCTTCAAAGTCATGAGATGTGTGTAATTCACAGGAGCACAAGGTCACCAATTGGTGGACAGTTTCATTTTGCTATGATTGTAGATAGTCTTTCCAAATAAATTGGAATTGGCAAAAGATTAGCCTTAATTCAAACTCAATGAATTTACTATTTCCACTGAGTGATGATTTTACGGACAGTTTTTCGGCAAGAACATCACACAATAAAAGTGTAAAATTGTGGTTTTTGGGTTGACTATGTCAAATTAATATTTGTATGGCTTGCAGTTTTCAAAATTGCTTTTTAATTATTTGTTATTTAAAAAATGAATTTGGTTCAGGCAACTGAAACGCTAGAAAACCCTGAACATCCAAATTTGACCATTTTCATGCGTCAAGGTTTTGATGCCATTTTAAATAAAAACAATGTAAATATCACCCGGCATATTTATGAAATGCTTAAATTGATATTTAGGTATTTTTTACATATAATTTTACATTATACGGTTTTATAGTAACCTTACAATAACTCCTTATTTGCCTGAGAAATGGGTTAATGTTAAACTTTGACGAAAGAACTGTAAATATTCCTAAAGATATAATGTGTTGTATTAACATGACCATCATTGATAAAGAGCACATCACCACGTTCCAAACTTCTTTCTACTATTCTATGACTGGGGCATAGATAAACAGGTGATCGTAAATAAAACTAGCCCAATGTTCAAGCACTATCCAAAACTCTCTAAAGAACTAAAAACTAAATTTTAATGATCTAAATGAAGCTCAAAATAAAAAATCTACGTTAAGAAATAAGCACTCTGCTATTGTAATTTTATGTTAGTATGAAAGCATACTCACAGGAACATTAGAACATTAGAAATGAAGTTATCTATACACGATGTTTCCAACATGCTTTGAAGTTTTAGACAAAATAAAATAAATAACATACTATTATATTAATACCATAATATTATTTAATGTAGTTAAGACATATTTTCAGATAAACCCTTTCCAATCCGTTTAATATGCCTAATTGGCCTATTTCTTTGCATTATTTTGCACTTCGAACATTTCAATTCTACAACGAACTAATTCATTTCATAAATTTATGTTTATTTTATTTACAAATTTATGGAACTGTCTAGTATATTTATACCAGGGAATATGCAAGGAAATAGTAATTTTACGTTTGCAAGTACCGTAAAAACTCGGTTTATACCCGGACCTCTGTTTATAGCTGTCCTTGGATTATACCCCGGTTTAGAGGCAAAAATTTGAAATTTTACCCTGCCCCGGTTTATACCCGGGTCAAAAATATTTTAGCTAAAATTGAGAAAAACAAGTATAGGCTATTCTTTAGTATTCGGTGCCGCGAGTTTTGGGACGAAGGTTATACCATTCGAAAGTTCTTGACCTGGGGAGTCGAATGACACCACACTTGGGTGGCGCAGGTGAGGGGTTCATCCCTTAGGGGTAAGTTTCAAACTGCCCCAAAAAGGCACTTTTACATGCATTCAACGTGTCTCACAGTACCCCAGATGAACGCGGGAGGGTACTTTTGTCTCTCAGATGACTCCAACCTTAGGATTTAGTTAGGTTAGGTATGTTTAGAATAGGTTATGCCTGGAGATATATACTGCATAAATTTATGTTGATGGTCAACGACTGGGGATAAAGCAATAGACCTGGCTAAATCACGTTGACCTATGTTTGATTATAATTGATTATATATTTGATTAAAATTGTTTGATTATAATTGGGGTCTGCGGGCGAAGCCTCCAACTAGCGGACGAGCGTAGCGAGGCCCGCGCCCTTTACTGTAATCTTAAATGTGCAATTTCCTGTGGTTTGTCAAGTTTCAATGACTCCCGCGTTCATCTGGGGTACTGTGAAACGCGTTGAATGCATGTAAAAGCGCCTTTTTGGGGCAGTTTGAAAATTACCCCGGGGGATGAACCCCTTATCTGTGCCACCCAAAAATGGTGTCATTCGACTCCCCAGGTCAAGGGCTTTCGATTAGTATAATTTTCGTCTCAAAACTCGCGGCACCGAATACTAAAGAATTTCCCAAGTATATATATGACGTGAATTTTTAATGGATTTTCATGTAATGATGCTCAATTACGTAGTTTTTGGGTGTTGTGCTGCATTTGCACAGAAAATTATAAAAACGTCTCAAAAAGTACGAAATACCGAAACCATTTTAGGATTTTTTTACAATTACACCATAAAAATTTCTAGAACACTGGCAAATTTGGATTTTTGCCCTACCCCGGTTTATAACCGGTCTTGAATTATAGCCGGGTCTGAGACCTTAAATTTGAAATTTTGCCCCGGGGCATAAACCGAATTTTTACGGTATTAGTGCTCAAGAAGCAATATGTTTATGGTAAGCTCATTTGCGATTGCAATGCAATTCAAGGGTGTTAAGGTGTGTACATAACTTAACGAACCAATCATGGATCTAATCGGCGCACAGCTTCTGTAAAAACAGCGCTGTCGCCGGATTTTTCCTCTGTATGAATCGGTATGATTTTGCAAGTCATTCCGTAACATTTTGATCACTTTCACATACCTGGTATTCAAGTTGGCCATAACCCCCAAGTTAATCATTAGAGAACCCATTGAGTCCAGAGCTAGCATACAAAACGTTGCCACAATTAGCATATTACTTTGCTCGGATTGGAGTATCTTAACAACTGTTGAGAAACTGAACGACTGCACGATGATCCCACCACAGATGGTTATAAACATGGGCCAATCCTTTTGAATATTGTTCATCCAAATGGCAAGAATTTGAATGGTTCGGTACATGACGGGAGCATCGATTGTATTTCCCCTGTCATTCTTTGCTGCGTCGTAAAACCTAAATTAAAATATATATAGAAAGTTTTATCTTAAACACACGCAGTTTTTTTAATATGATGCAAAAATTAAGCTAAAATCTTACATGTCAACGCATTCCTGTAAACTGATTTTGCAAATCAGATTCAGCACGCCAAATATGATTATTCCAGTTTTAAAGGCCACACCCAGCATCCAGTTGTTTACAAACATCAGAAACAGTTTCAATGATGCGTTTATTCCGTCAACTACCAATGCAGGTAGGTTATCCACAAAACCCAGAAAGTTGCCGTTGCATTTCGGAAGTATCCAATATCCTGTTAGTGTGGGCCGACAGCCAGTTTTCCAGTGAAGTCCGAATGAGTAGCTTATCGGGAGCAGGTATGCAACTGCAGCGAATCCAAGTATGTAAAGCAATGAAGCTTTGTATAGGTACGATTTTTTCTGCATTGATTTGGTAATTCGATTTCCAGAAAATTTTTGGTGAAAGTGCACAAGCCCATTGACATATTCACAAATATGTTCAGCCGCAAGAAAGTCAAACAAGAGTGATGAGTGTCCACATGCATAAACGATAAGTCCAATGGTGTGAAACAGGTTTGTCATGCGACCGCTTCGGGTTTGAACCCATTTAGGGAGAAATGCGTCAATACTTTGCAAAGCAAATAGAAGGATAAGCAGGGCGTGCAAAATTATGCGTTTGATAACATTCCTCCGACAGTTGGGAGATTTGTGTATGGTCAAAGATTTCTTTCCCGGTGTCCAGTGAAAAAGCAAAGTGTTGGTGGACTCAGCCACTTGAAAAACTTTGCTGCAGAAACCTAACTGCTCAAGAATCATACTTAAATTAGAGTTTTCTGGAAAAATCAAACACAATGAGTTAGGTCTCAAAACTATTTATATTTTGCATGTTGGAGTTTAATGCCATATTATCACTGATAAAAAGCTTAGTTCTGTTCTATTAAAATCCCCACCAACTTTGTTGAATACACAACTTTCTATTCTCTTCCGGGAGAATAGTTTACAAGCAGTACGTTCTGAATAACCCAAAACAGCGCTGGATATAAGTACACGTATTATAGGTTTTTACATTGTGTTCTTTCTTTGGTTAATTTTCCTGTATAGAATCTATAAGCATGTGCAATTAACTTCAAACATAACCGGAAGCTTCAAGCGGTTGTCAAACAAACATTTTTTTCAAATTATTGTTATTGTTGAAATTTATTTGGGTTTTATGTTGTGTGCTATAATAAAAAATTTACACCAATGGCTTGAAAACATGGTGCATTTGGGGAAATGGTAATAATTACGTAATTAAAAAACGTGTTTGTTCATGTTGTAACATTTGTTTTAATTCACAGCAATTATTTCAATTGTGTTACATGCCTCTAACAATTAAGTCCAACCGTTAATCATTTTGACCGACGCGATTCAGTGTAATATTCAGACAAGTCATTGTACATAAGCAGAGTTGTTTATGAAACAGTTTATACGCGCAATATGCATATTTTAGCTACATAATTGGAAAATACTTGTACTCTTTATAGCATCTTGTGCAATTATCAGTGATTAGACCTGTGCCATAAAAGCCAAACATTTGGTTACTTATTACTTATTTACAAAAGACCCATTACTTTTTTTAAAAGTCTGATATTAAATTTCACACAACCACAGTATTTCGACAAGTGAACAAAGTACTTTTCTACATTAGCACGAGTAAATCTAAAAATCCCGACAGAAAAGACATATGCTTAGGCCCAATTAAATTGGGTACCTGTCAACCTATATAACGGACTTGCACAATTTCATAGAATATATGGGAAACTCCTCAACAAAAAATCAAGCAACCCAGATCATATCTCTATAAATTGTTCGTAATCCACAATTTGGGCCAGTGGCTAGATACTTACGTACATCAACTCCTGGATTTTGTCTAGTGGCTTACTTGTTACCGCTAACGTATGCGTTTGCTCTGCACTGCATAAATCTCTGTCAGCCGACGTTGGCCGGTTGCTGGATTATTCCTGAATCCAGGAATGATCTTCACTGGATTTCTTCTCACTTTCCGGAATCCATAATATGGCTAGTGAACAAGGCTGTAAAAATTGGAATAATGATGATGAACTATTGGTTGCTTGAATTGGGATTTAAAACTGGAGTTATTATATTTATTTTAATATTAATCATTTATTTATTCCGGAAATAAAAAGTATCATACACAGTAACATCACACGTTAATGTTACTGAAAATAGATATAAAAAATGGAGTACATCAAAAAAAAAACTTACAGAAAAAAAGTATACTGATTTTAGAAGAGGTTGCTAGCTGCCAGTCAAGGCGCTGAGCAGTAAGAAAGAAGAAGAAAATGTTAAATGTTTATGTATACAAATAAATATATTATTAACACAAAGTTACAACACTGATTTTGGTTACAAAAGTTTGGGTGTAAAAAATGACAAAGAAGGTTTAGGTGTTTTCCCTTAACATTTCTACAAGGGAAGGTATATTAGAGTTACGATAACGCTCACAACGACTAGAAACCAACCTAAAATTATGAAAGATTTTGTTGTGTCTATTACTGTAGTTAGGTTTTCTAGCAATTTTGTATGGTTCAAACCAATGCTGGAAACGTTCATTCTTCAAAATTTTCTTACCAAATCTCAGCATAAGCTCATCCCATCTATCCACTAAAGTAGTTAATTCAAGTTTTTTACATGTCTCAATATATTTAGATGAACTGACATATTTTTCAGAGATAATAGCTAAAGCCCGTTTCTCAACACTGACAAGCATCTTTGTTTGGTCAACCGTTAAATACTTACACCAAAGGGTACTACAGTACTCCAATAAGCTTCTAATATGAGATATGTACAAGCTCACTAGTTGCGCCTATGTAAACCCATTGCATTTAAATTTTCTGAGAATGGAAAGTTTCATACAAGTTTCTTGTAAATGTAGCCTACGTGGTCATTCCAGTTGCATGAACTATTAATGTACACACCTAAAAGTTTACTTGACTTTACGTGAGGTACCTCAGTCTCATTTATACTGATTCGAGTATTTGTAAATTTTTTGTCTTTAGAGTTATCGATAATAATCACATTGCTTTTCTTAGGATTTAAAACCATTTTACAACCAGGCAAAACCTTGTTGATATCATTTACAAAGGTATTCATTAAAGGTTCATTGGAATAGCTAACTCTTTCTGCAATACACATGTCGTCTACGAACGCATTTAGTACGTTACTTGAAGACCTATGCTTTTCATGGAATTTTGTTAAAACATTATTTACCAGGATAATAAACAACAAAACCGCCATTTTTGTTCCCTGAGGTGTACCATTAGTTAAAGGGTATCTGGGGTGCTAAACCTGATTTGCACGATTAGCTTGAAAGAGTGTATTGACATGTAAGACTTTCTTTTAAAAAATGAATTTTCTGACAATTAAAATTTGTCCTTGTTTTAACCTTAAGGTTTCAACAAGCGGCGTTAAACTACAACAAAAAAGATATCAATGTATCAGTAATGTACAGAACTATTCAAGTACTGGCAAACCTAATGAACCAAATTCAAAAAGGGTGGCCCATGTTTATGATCATTTGTTGCGCAACACTGGTTCAGTCCTTTAGCTTCTCAACGGTTGTTATTCTGCAACAGTCAAATTTACATTGAGAAGCTTGCTGATTGCCGTAAGGTTTTGCAATCTTGGTTGGGATGCTATTGTATGCCAACTGGGAAATTTGGGTGTGATGGCAGATCTTTTTAGAAGCTGCAAAGATGTTTTTGCAGAGTTGAAATCTATTTGAATCCAGCATGAAGGTCTCTACAGGAAAGAGGTTGGTTAAGAGGAATGTTTTATAGAAGCTGTAGTTACATCAGAGCCATGTTTGGCTACTTTAGCTACGTGGATACACTCACACCGCTTAATTGCATTGGATTTGCGAGTAATCTGACAACTAATATTTTACTGCTTACTCTTGGATAATCATACTCTCAGATTATTAGAAAATTTGAAAACAGCCAACATTAGCAGCACTAATTTATCTACAAGGGCATCTATTTAGTCTAGGTGATTCAGCAAAATAAAAACAAAAACATGTAGACAACAAATGTTTAGATTAACGTTTGATAATGTTATCATAATGGAAATACTGACGTTATTTATGTTCCTGTACACTCGTTTCAAACAAACAAACATGCCATGTAAACAATAGTGTACAAAAATTATCGTTTGTGTATTACCTAACAAGTTTTCAGAAAATTGCTTCAATACAATTTGAATGACTGTTTATATCATGTATTTTTGTCCCGGTAGCTTGTAGTTTTTGAAATAATTGTACTGTTTAATTAAATTAGCTAACTTAAAAACTCCATTATGAAATCCTTTGAGGAAGTTTACCAGCACAGCTAAGTAGAATGTCAAGGGAATTGTTTACATAAGTTTTTCATTTATTTTATGTTCCTAAACCCACTTCCTGGAAAATAAGTTACTATGAATGTGCTATGAATAATTTAAATAGACATTCGTTAAATGCATAATAAATATGTTTTGATCATGGACGTTTTAAGGTTGATATTTTCTATTACAACTTTGGCTCGTGGATTACCCGGAAGCTACGAGCGGTTGCCAAACAAAACCATATTAGTATTTTTTCTATAAAACCTTATTCAGGAAAACAGACGGATGTAGCTAGTTTGGTTTACACAAGCCTTGAAAAATATTTACACAGAGTTTTGTTCCATTAATGATATGCGTATTGCAGAGAAATAGAGCGTACATTAAAAGCAAAATGTACCCTGCTAAAGTTTAGTTTGGTAATTGTAGTGAAAATTTAACATTGTACATAATTTGATATGAATACTCAAATTCCAAGATTTTAGGTTTCATTTTTATTCTGAAAGCTTGTTTGCATACATAACCATAGATGCAATTCAGTTTCAGGTTCTGACAAGTCATTTTAAGTATACTGAGTTTTTAAATGAGCAGTTGAGTTCAGGAGTATCACTTCCTGATTCAGGTATATGGATAGGCATACGTTCAACGACTGAAAAAAGTGGTTTATTGGCAAAGAAAAATATTACCCGTTTACATTATAAACCGCTGAATACTTTGATTTTATTATGATTCTGGAGAATTTACGTTTATGTAGCATAGTTTTCAAGATAGCTGAGTCCCAAAACTGTTTGTTATTCCATTGGATACCAAAAACCAAATCCTTAGCCTTGTCCAAATGTTCCATACAACGGAGAAATGTCATCAAACGGATAATTTTACACGCCGTATTGATTCTAATATTTGCTTCACAAAATATTTCCACTTTTCAATCAAAATGGATTCAAACAAACACAAATTACATGACTAATTTATTTCACACAATTGGACTAATCGTTTATGCTTGTGGACACTTTTCCCTTTGGTTTGATTTTATTGCAGCGGAGCACATTTGCAATTATATCAATGAACTTGTCAAATTCCTGCAAAAACACTCAAAGGATTTGCGTACCAAGTCAAAACAACCAAAGCCTAAGTTATACAATGTTTCAATGCTTTACATTTTTCACTTCTCAGCAGTTGCATACCTGCTTCCAATCAGTTATTCCTTTGCACTTCACTGGAAAACTGGTTGTCAGCCCACACTCACAGGATATTGGATACTGCCGGAATGCAACAGCAATTTTTTTAGCTCTGGAGAAAAAATGCCAGAATTGGTTTTACAGATTTTGAACGTATTCCTAAAAGTCTTTCTGATGTTGGTAAACAACTGGATGTTATGCATGGCCTTCAAAACTGGAATAATCATATTTGGGGTGCTGAATTTGATTTGTGCGATTAGCTTACAGGAGTGCATTGACATGTAAGTATTTCAAGTTAATAACTTTGTTTTCGAATTATTTACTTCAATGCTTATTTTTAATAGGTTCTATAGGAAAGCTAAACACGACACCAGGAATTCAGTCAAAACAACCGTCATGTACCGAAAAATTCAAATTCTTGCCGCGTTAATGAATCAAATCCAACAGGGCTGGCCCATGTTTATAACAATTTGTGGTGGCATTCTTGTACAGTCCATTAGCTTCTCAACAGTTGTCAAATTACTCCGATCCGAGTCAATTAATATGCTTATTGTGCTAACATTTTGCATGCTGGGATTTGACGCTATGGGATCTCTAATTATTAACTTGGCAGTAATGGCAAACTTGAACACAAGCTGTTGTAAAATATTCCACAAGCTACGTTCTGTTTTGCGCAAACAAACGCATTCGTCTAGAGCTACAATCCGCGAAAAGCGATGTTTTTACAGAAGCTGTTTTGCCATTAGGGCTATGTTTGGTTCCTTTAACTACGTGGATACTCTGATGACGTTGAATTGTATTGGAATTGCAAACGAGCTAACTGTCAATATGCTGCTTGTTGATAGAAGTGCCTATAGAACATATTGACTTTTTTACCTTAAGGATGTATAGTTAACTTAGTATTATAATTACGATTGTTTGGTATTTAGAAATGCTAATAAGGTTTCTTAAATAATACAAGAAGCTTTAGTAACAAAAATTTTTGTTTTTTGAATCTTCGAGCCATTTCTTTTAAGCGTTTTTGCAAGTGTATATTTATATGCGGTTTTTGGTCTCTAATATTAATTACTGTCAGCCGTGATAGCTATCAGATTTAACCTTGTGGCATATTAATTACCTTGGTTATCATCTGACAAACAGCAATATTTACATTATATTTTAGCTGGGTAGGGGAAACAGAGGAGAACAATAAAAACCTGAACTGCTGACTAGAGTTTAAGCTTCGTGTCGAATCTGAATAAATTTAAAATTGAGTCAACAAAGTTAATTGTTAAAGCTTAAAAGTGTTAGTAAATTATTTTATTTTATGAGGAATATTGAAATCGCAAATACCGTATAAAGTTTAAATGCCGAGCTTGTTGCGGTTAGCAAAATCTTGTGCGCATGTATAGATTCGTTAAAATTAAATAGAGCTACTTTCTGATTTAAAGTGCACAGTGCACACAAACTGATTAAAAAGTAAATGTTACTTTAGAAGGGCATGAATATTAAGGTTTACTTAATAAAAAGAGTTGCTTATCAAGCTTGTAAAAAGCTTACTAACCAATAGAAATGCTTATCGAGTTTTTAGAAGTTTTTACTCACACTATCAGTATCAGTCGCCTGTCAACCCTTAAAAATTGCTTAAATTAAAAGTTTTAAAAATAATTTAGTAGGAAATGAATTTATTAAATATAAAATCAGCACCAAGTGCGCTACCGCACATTGAGAAGCGCTTTTCAAGTACACAGAATCAACGTTGCTATTTGCTGCTTCTTCTGTAAGATGCTAAGCCAAAGCAAAAAAGAAAGCTTAAATATAAGCTCAAATTTTTGGTGCTCCAAATTATTAAAATGCTTTAAGAATAATCGAATACACTGCCTAATCATTTTCCAAACAATATATTATTTTATTGGTTTGTATGCTAGCAATTCAAACAGATGAACCATGGCCTTTACTGCAGAATACTTGCAAGAATTTTTTAAAATGTTCAGTTAATTTTTATATTATTTAGCTTATGCCGGGTTGTCAGCAGATAAATGCACAGGTATCAGGACCATTTAAAATTGGTTTTTGTTGTAGTGATAAAAGCGTAGCAAAGTATTGTGTATTGACGTTTCAGATAGTAATCTGGCTAAAGCCTCTTTTCGCCGCGTTAAAGAAGAACTGCATGCAGATTTATTTTCTTAGGCTACGGTTAATCCTCAAAAGGACTTTATATTTAAGCTTTTAGTTTCAGGTATTTTGGCTAATTTTAGATTTCAGTTAAAAAGATGCCTCGATTACTGTGCCACTTGTCTATTTATGCATAACTGAAAGCCTGAATATAAGCTCTTAATCCTTTGCAATATAGTTGTGTAGGAATGTTAATCCTTTGATTTCAAGATTTCATACAGTTACTGTAGTAGTACTGCGTTGGATATTCGAATGGCTTACGATACATGTTCATTTGTCAAAAGAATGTCGCTTTGTGCTACCCTATCTCCATTTTTTCAATAATAAAATGATAGAAAAAAATTTTATAAAAAGAAATAAGTGTTTTTCAAATTATGTAGATATAATTTAAGCTTAATTTCATGTTCCCTAAAATTGCAGTGTTTTTGGTTTTAGATTCCTTTATTCATTTTATTACAAAATACACAACCATATACTTGAATCAGGAAACTCCTGATTCCTTACGTCTGTTTTCCCAAATAAGCTTTCATAACAAATAATTGCAAATAAGAGTTTGGTTGGCTAACACTAAGCCAAAGCTTCCGCGTATGTTTCAAATTATTGCACGTGCCAAAAATTAAAAAAAAATTCAATCAAACAATGTCTATGAGTTTAAAAAACGTTTAATATATCTACATTCAACCCATGTTGATTTGGGTTATTTAGTAATAGTAAACTATTTTCCCGGAGTTAGGACTATAAACATTTTTATATAAATCAGAAACTGATGTAAACAGTTCCCTTGACATTCTAAATAGCGGTGCTTGTAGACTTCCGGAAAGGATTTCTAATTTAACTAGTTTAATCACAGAGTACATTATTTTCAAAATATACAAGCTACCTTGACAATGTTTTCATGTTATGGTAATCAAAATAAACCAATTTTCTAAAAAGGAATTAGATGACACACAAAAGATATCCTTGTTACATTATTGTTTATACGGCATGTTTGTTTGTTTGGTGCGAGCCTACAGGAACATAAATGACGTCAGTATTTTCAACATGATAACATAATATGTCAAACATTAATCTAAGCTGGTGTTGTCTTTCTGCTCCAAATTATTTTTTTTTGTTTTCCGGAATCACCTAGGAGATAACCTGGTGCTGCTTATTTAGGGTACGTATTCAAGTTTCATAATTGTATGAGTGTATGTTAGATTTTTAACGTGTAAGCAGTAAAATATTGGTTGTCAGATTACTCGCAAATCCAATGCAATTTAGCGGTGTGAGTGTATCTACGTAGCTAAAGGCGCCAAACATAGCTCTGATGTAAAAGCAGCTTTTATAGAACATTCGTCTTAGCCGTAACTCCTTTTTGCAGAGACTTTGCTGCTTGTACAAAGTAGAATTCAATTCTGCAAAAACATCTTTACAGCTTCTAAATAGATCCGCCATCACACCCAAATTCACCACTTGACATCCAACAGCGTCCCAACCAAGAAAGAAAAACGTTACGGCAATCAGCAAGCTTTCTCCGTGTAGCTTTGACTGTTGTAGAATAACAACCGTTGAGAAGCTAAAGGACTGAACCAGTGTTGCGCAACAAATGATCATAAACATGGGCCAACCTTTTTGAATCTCGTTCATTAGATTTGCCAGTACTTGAATATTTCTGTACATTACTGGTACATTGATATCCTTTTTGTTGTAATTTAACGCCGCTTGTTGAAACCTAAAAGTTATACCAAGGACAAATTTTAGTTTTCAGAAAATTCATTGTTCTAAAGAAAGTCTTACTTGTCAATACACTCTTTCAAGCTAATCGTGCAAATCAGGTTTAACACCCCAAATATAATAACTCCAGTTTTGAATCCCAATGCAAGCATCCAATAGTTTATTATCATTATTGCAATTTTTACAGCCTTGTTCACTAGCCATATTATGGATTCTGGAAAGTGAGAAGAAATCCAGTGAAGATTATTGTTGCATTCAGGAATAATCCAGTAACCGGCCAACGTCGGCTGACAGGGATTTATCCAGTGCAGAGCAAACGCATACGTTAACGGTAGCAAATAAGCCACTAGACAAAATCCAGTAATATACAAGAATGAAATCCGATAAAGAAATGATTTGTTAGTTTTAGATTTTTGGGTGGCATGTTTTGTGTGAAAATTGATCAGCCCGTTGATATAACTGCAAATGTTGTCCGCGTGTTTCAAGTCAAACCAGAGTGAAAAGTGGCCACAAGCGTGGGTAATTATTCCAAGAATGTAAAACAGACGGGAAGTTTGACTAAGATTTTCTTTCACATAAGTTGGTTGAAGGATGGGAATGCCCTGAACACAAAATATGAAAATTAGAAGAGCGTGTGTGGTTAGTCGGGCATTTAGCTGAAAATGGTCTTGAGCTCTGGTTTTTATAAACACGTTTTTTAAAGTAGGATTCCAATGGAATAATAGACCTTTATGGGATTCCGCTACGTGGAAAACTTTGCTGCAGAAATGTAAATTTTCTAAAATCATTTTAGTGAGTTTTCTCTACCAAACATAACACCAAACTGAAATAAATTTGTGTCAAAATGTTCCATAAATGTTGCTTTTTAGACATTTGCCTCGGACATTGATCTATACCCGATGAACCTCTTTCTTGTTTTTTTAGGTTTTGTGTCAAACATGTTTTTAAAAAATATTTGTGTCGTGTATGTTATATTATTGTTATGCTTGAAACCTTTCAAAATATCTTGTATAACATGGTGAAACTTGTATTTATTAAAACGAAAGAAAGTTAACATTGGTTTGGTGTGCCTATTTAACACGTGTTCCCAGAAATCTGACTTATTGATAAGGGAAACATAGGAATTGTTTCATATACTTATATTTAGAATTTTACTCCTTTTGCTATAAAATGTAAGCCTCTCGTTCGAACATGACAATTTTGTTTTTAAGCTTACACACCAAGTTTTAGCTATCCAAGAATTTTATTTGGTTCTTATGTACGCCCTAGTTCCAGAACAAGGAGATTGTGGAATTTGGGAATATACTTCATGTCTGAAACAGTTCATTGGAAAACAACACAAAATATTTATTTCTATTTTAACAGCTTTTACGTCAAATCTGATTACTAATTTATTTATTAGTACAAGACAAGCATAAATGTAAGGTTCTTTGCAAAACTGTAGAATAAAAAGTTTTATCCAATATACTTATACTATAGTATAACTATATTTCGACAAATATTGAATATCCGAATTGCCCTTGGTGTATTAAATAGCTCGTTTTCTAAATACGACACAACTTCTCAACAGCCATTTCACAGACCATGAGTACATACTTGTTTTCGGATCATTAAAAGTGAAAGAATTCAAATAGGTCAGTATAAACAGTTACGCATGATGCGATTACCATTAGCACACGTAGTTTTCAGTTTCTTTTGAATTCAAAACGATAAAATAATGATTGATTTTTATCGTGAAACAAAAAAAGTCGTTTGAAATATTAATGGACTTATTCAAGTTTATTAGGTATCATATCAAGCAAGTAGATATCAGAATTGGATGACGTACGGTCAAATGTAGACAAAAATAACACACAAACATGTACTATTTAAACGCAAAATGAAAATGTCTTTATTTATAAATTTACCTTAAAAGCTTCAGAAAGTATAACCAAAATGCAAATATAAATTTTATCAAACAGAATTGCGAAATGTATAGATGTAATATTTAGAACATTTGCTAAACCGTCATAGACCAACTAGAATAAAATAAGTTTGTTCACAGACAAAAGAAAAGGTTTGATTAATGACAACACCACGAATAGAACTTTAACATAAGTCATGTTTGTTGTAGTTTCAGAATATTAATTTATATTTTCTGTTTCCACCAGTATTTCATTTAGAGTCCCCATGGCACTCGGAATCCCTTTGATTGCCATTTTAAGCGCAGAAATTGCCAAAGCCGAAGACAAAGATTCAGATCCAAAATATAGGCATCCATGCGCCATGTAAATGACATTTTTTTCAAAGGAATAATCCTCTCGCTGCAACTTTAGCAATTTACCACACTCCTGAACTATTTTGGTGCCAGTAGCAGGATCCAAATGAAGATCCGAAATCAGAGCGGCTATAATTCGTCCTGATAAAGCCAATGGATTGTGGGTCGGAAATGAAAGTCGCTTTAAAAGTGCAGCTGCTAGCTTATGTTGAAAACGCTGCTTGGCTTGCTGAGACACTGTGAGCAGTCGAGCAATGAAATAGCAAACAATGTCATGATTTTTGTAACATTTCTGGTATGGAAGTTGATCCGAGTCTGCAAAGTTTTCAGTGGCCAATAATGTCAAAGCATTTTCCAAAATTTCAAAGCTGGGAAGAAGTTGTGGAGAAATGTTGTCCACAAATTGGAGTTGCGTGTAGAGAAAATTTGCAGTAGCCACCAAATCAGTACGCGGTTTATCCTCCCACTTTTGCAAAATTGTGCGACACTCTCGTGCATTTTCAAATTGCTCTTTGCTCACACCAAAATAAATATCGGGTAATCCACCTTCTCTGATTTGAACAAATTTTTGTAAATTTTCTGCCATCAGTTTTGCCTCCTCACGTTCCATGCCACATTCAAACATTGTAGAAATTGAAAGTGAAGTGGTGTCTAGGTCGTTTCCAATAACGGAATAAGGCTTGATGAAATAGTTAAATGTTCCGTTTTGAAACATATTCCGTTTCAGAAGCTCCAACACGCCCGTTTTGATTACTGGGTTCACAGGAAGATTTGCTCGTAACAGAGCGTCCAAAATAAAACACGTATCTAGAATATTTGGAATGGCCTGGTAAGCAGGTGTAAAGTTGGGGGAGGTAGAAACACAGTTGAAAAATCCGTACAATGGATTAAATTTTGATTGGATAAAAGTCAAACCCAAATTCAGTTTGGTTTCTAAAGGAGAAAAGCCAACTTGAAAATATTTTTCTTCAAAACACATCCAAGAATATTTAAAAGCTGCAAAAAGGGTTAAAAACAAATTCTAAAGTATTACAAAGGACGAAACCGAATATAAAATAAAAATGAACATGTAAACCAACCAATATCTCTATTATTCCCTGCGCGTTTTGTATTTTGTGCGGATAACATCTTGGTTTCTTTTTGTTAAATAAAATTACAATTTGGTTTTTTGCAACTTTGCCAATGGCGTATTGAAAAATGTGGATATTGCAAAATTTAATATTTTAAATATAATGCAAAATTAGCAAAAAAAATTATCATACAGTGGTTTCCTTTTTAAAAAGGCTTGCCTGGTTCAACACTCCAGTAAAAAGAAAATGAAAAGAAACTTTATGAATAACAAATTATCTGGACTGCAGTTTGAACACTTGTCTAAAAATATAAGCTTGGCTTTAAAAAATTAAACTTATTATTTTAATGTGAAGCTGATACCATGTCTCGTACCCCACCATCTAAGCACAAAAAACATCGTACTGGAAAAAGGTCAAGCATTGCAACGTTAGTGATTACAGACAGACTGAAAATAAATTTATTTAAAAGACGAATGCTAATCTGTCTGGAACCAAACTAGTAAAAACCAATTCCTGCATATTTTTTCTGGAAATCATAACTGAATCAAGGAAGCTTGAATACTTTGTATTAACCTTTTCCAATAAAAATGCATAAATTATGTGTATCTGTTAAAGATTAAATGGAAAAATGAGCATAATCCAAATGCAAAAGAAAAACCATTACGTAGGTGTGTACACGGTGACCTAGTGACCTGTACAGCAAAGCTGTATGGACCCAACAACGTTTGCACATTTTCTTTTCAGGATACGTAGGTGATGACGTTAATAAATGTCATAAGCAATTTTACAAATTCCTATTGATTTTGGTTTTTTATGTAGAACAGACTTGTTGAATACACACTGAAATATAAGCAATGGACTCTTTTCATAAACATAAATTTATATTATTCCAAAAACTTTTCAAACACTCCTCGTAGCAACTACGTAGTTGTCTAGATAACTAAATAAATAAAAAGGAAATTGCACATTTTGTCAACGTATTTTTTCAAAAATCTGTGAAACACAGATATATATTATAACTGTATTTTCAACAAGCTGGATACGAATAGCAGGAAGAAGAACATGTAATACGCATAACATTTCACGAATTTCATAACCCCAACGTTGACGGTCACAAGTTTGGTTGTTTGGGTAACAAGAATTGTTCTATCGCACTATTTGTTTTAAGATACAAATGATTTTTTTTTCGGCCCAAAACTTTATATATATTGTCAATAATAAGTTTTAAAAGTATTGTGATAAAATGGACGTTTTTACCCAGCGCGTTTTGCATTTTGTGCAAATAACATCATGGTTTGTTTTTGTTCACATTAAACAAAATATTTGAAAAAAATCAGTATTTTATATTTTTGTATCATCTGATTAACGAACGAATTCTGAAAAAAATACCAAAAATATAAATTGTAATGCGGACTCAACGACTTGTTTATGATAATTGAAATATGCTGTTGTATAACGAGCCACCAGATTGGTTACATATCTATCTCTGTCTTTTCCATATACAACGTATAAATTTTATTTTGTAAGTGGATAGCATTGCAGCGAGCAGGTTACCATTCTGTTGCAAAATAAAAGTGTTGTTTGAGTAAGAACAAGAAATTTTTATTAAGCTAAAATTGCAATAACTTTAATCTGAAAATTTTGCATTGGATTAAAATATGAAAAGTAAACTACATTTTTTAAATTGTATTATATTCAAAGTATTATTATCTAATTGCATTACAATTTTGCAGTATTGATTCGATGGATTTATGTCTTTTTATTTTTTTCACATATTCATTTCACAAATGCATCCAACACTTCAAGCATAAGCAATGCTAAGTTTGGATAATCAGTTTCTTTAAAAGTTTCAATTTCTTGGACTACCTGCTTTTTCATATTATGAATCATTTGCAAAGCCTTGTCAGGAGTTCCAAGCGTCACAAATATACCTTTTACTTGTCAACATTTTTTTGCTTGTCGTTTCCATACGCACTAAGAATCTGTTGCCATTGCCCTTCCAAGCATACCTCTTTTGCCATTAAAACCAGAAATTTACATTTTCCCTGTTTGATGTCATTGCTTTGCGCATGCTTCCCCGAAAAACTGTCCGCATAATCGTTACTCAGCGTAAACAGCAAAGCCATTTGAATGGAAATGGTATCAATTTTTTGCCAAATCAAAGCATTTTTGGAAATACCAGCTAAAATCATTGCAAGATGAAATTGTCCCCCAAATGTTGACCTTGTACTCATATGACCTAAAAGCTTTTTATAACTTTCCAAATTGCAGTTTTCGAAATTTGGATTATTTTCCAATGACATTTCAAACTCTTCTGCTTGAGCAAAAGAGTAGCTTGAAATTTCTTCCTGAAAATAGCTCAAAATATGTGAATACACGCTACTTTCTTCAAAATGAATTTGAAGCAGTTTGAAGGCCACATGTTGCACAAGAAGGGTGTCGTTAGCTGCTATACGCTTTTTTCCAGTTAGAACCTGCCACGTTTTTACGTTCCACCGAATCTCGTCATTGTCCACGTATTCATCCAAAAGAGCCAAGTGAGTTTGCACAATTTGCCAAATCCATCCCAACTTCACGGCGAGATTTATCTGCGCATCTGTGGCAGTTTTGACCAGCTCTTGATATACACGAACAACCATATAGCCCCTTATTAAAAAATAAATTATACGCCTATTGTATATACGAGTAAACTGTAAAAACACAAGTTCTATTCTCACCTTGGTGCGGTTTTGTGTGGCACACAATAACTCAGAATTTTTCTAATCCGTTTCAACGTATGGGGTAAATCTCGCAATAGAACCGGATTGGAAAACAGTGGGCTGACCACCTCCTCAAATATGCTTTTGAAGTCTTCTAGTGAAATATAGTTGTCCATATTTAACTGCGATTAAATTATTTACATTATTTGCTTTAGAGATTATTAAAACTTTGCAAATAGCCTGTTGAAAAAATGCGGATATTAGAAAATTTAATATTTTGAATAATATGCAAGATTATTTTTAAAAAACGAACCATACTTTTCTCTTTTAAAAAATGGGCTTGGTTTGTTTAAAACTCAAAATGAAAATCAAAAGAAACAGCTTCCTGAACTGCAGTTTGCGCAATGGTCTAAAAATATAATCTTGGCTTTAAAAGATTATTTTTATTATTTTTCTGTGAAGCTGTTACCATGTCTCGTCCTACCGCACGAATTAAAGGTAATCCTATTGGAATAAGGTGACGTGAGTGAGTGCAGACTGAAAACAAATGTTTTTCAAAGACCAATGCACCCATATTTTTTGATAAATGTAAACCATATATAAGCTACTGGTCTTTTTACTACGAATAATAATATCTCGGGGGCATTCTGTCTGGGAGCAAACTAGTGAAAACCGATTCCTGCATATTTTTTTCTGGAAATCATAACTGAATCAAGGAAGCTTGAATACTTTGTATTAGCCTTATGCCAATAAAAATGCATAATTTATGTGTATCTGTAAAAGATTAAATGGAAAAATGAGGCTAATCGAAATGCAAAAGAAAAACCATTCCGTATGTGTGTTCACTGTGACCTGTACAGCAAAGCTGTATGGACCCAACAACATCTGCGCAATTTCTATTTTGGGTACGTATGTGACGACGTTAATTAGTTTTATAAGCAGTTTTACAATTTCAGTATGTATTTCATGTAATAAAAACTTCTTAAATGCACATTAGAATATTAAAAATGGGCTGGATTCTAATTGAAAAAAGTATTTTCCAGTTTTAATTAAATATTATTGCGCTATTATATTTTACAAATAATATATATTATTCAAAAAACAAATCTGTAAGACACGGATACACTTTGATGAATACCATCACATTTTATAATATTGGTTGACCATCATTAAATTCTGGAAGATTGTCTATATGATTAGCAGGAAGAGGAACATGTAATCCGCATGAAATTTCATGGACCTAATGACCCAAATGCTGACGGTCAAAAAGTATTACGTTCACTTAATTACATCACAAGTTTGCAAAACGTTTAAAGCTTACGTGATTTTACAACAACACATTTATCTAGAAATCTCTGTGCCTGTATTAAACACTGCGGCTTAGATTTTCTTGAGGAAATAAAAATTTGCTTAAATTTTACTTGAAAAGAAGAAGCGCTCCATTAAATTAAATCAGTCTTTGTTTGAAGTCACTACTGGCAATTCTATTCTTTTGTTTAAAACTCTAAATATTTTGCTAATAATAAGTTTTAAAATTCTTGCGCTAAAATGGACATTTTTAGTCTAAAAATTGTGCTTTCATTTTTACTTTCTGGGGCATTCATCTGTGTTGCCCTAAATTGGTTGAAATTGTCAACCTATGCAAAAGCAGGGAAGCATTTACCCAAGTTTCCAGGCATTCCGCTAATTGGCAGTTTGTTTACCATGCGTAAAGACGCACACAAAAGGTTTTATCAATTTTCACGCGTCCATGGAAAAATATTTCAAGTGAAAATTGGAAGCTTCCGGTAAATCTAAACATTTTTTTTACAAAATCACAGCATTTTTTCAATTTTGAATTATTTCATTTTTCACAGAGGTATTGTACTTAACGACCTGCATATGATTCAAAACTGGCTACGTCAACCCGAATTCAGTGGACGGCCCGAATTTCGCCACATTCTTGAAAGAGGTGATGGCGTGCCCCGTGGAATAGGATTCAATACCGGAAGTTCCTGGGAACAAGAACGAAGCACAGCCAAGCAGTTTGTTACAAACTGCATGACTTGCAATATTTCAAACACAGAAACGATAATTAACATTTCCATTAACGAAACAATGATCCAGATAGGGGAAAATGTTAACTTGGCGACCAACTACAAACAGATTATATCCATGGGTCCCTTGAAAACCATTTTTCAACTTGTCACCGGGCATATGTTAGAGGAGGAAAATCCGGTTTTTCAAAAACTGCTTGCAAAAATAATGGGCTCAGACAACTCACACCAACTCAGTGGATATTTTCCTTCTTTGTTTGATCTGAAGAAGGTTGTGAGAGGTTTTTTAATTATTTTAAAACCTGGACAACAAAGTCGCAACTTTTTTAATATGATGCAGCGTCCAAATGCGGATCAGAATTCCTATATCAATCTGTATTTTCAAAAACATGGTCAAGACTCAGAAGAACCGGACGAAGAGAAATGTAAGATTTCTAAAACAGACTGTCTTTTTGTTGTGGTTAAAACCATGTTGGTTCTAAATGCATCCTAATTCCATTTATATTTTAGGGAAAAATTTGAATGTGAACATACTTGATCTGCTTCATGCTGGATCGGTTACAATCTCGGCAACACTTTCCTGGCTCTGTGTGTACTTAGCCAATAATCCTGAAAAGCAAGAGAATCTTCACAGAGAAATTGATGAAAATGTTGGCCGGTTTGGACTAGTAACGTCTCCTAATAGAAATTGGTAATTATTTTAATCAAAACTTAATGTTTAATTTTACACTGATTTATTTATAATGTATATTAAATGATGCATAACTTTATGCTTTCAGTATGCCCTATACGCAAGCTGTTATCAAGGAAACCCTACGTTTGAGTTCGTGCGCTCCACTGAGTGTGTTTAGAAGCGCTACTGCTAATATCAACTTTAATGGTTATCAGGTTTCCAAAGGAACTTTGATTATTCCAAATTTGTACGCGGCGCATCATGATGCATCAATTTGGCCTGAAGCTGAAGCCTTTCTCCCGGAACGATTCATTTGCATCCACGGAAATAAGGACAACTGCATTTTTCCCTTTTCGACTGGACAAAGAAGATGCATTGGGGAGGAACTAGCTAAATTGGAACTCTTTTTGTACACAGTTAGAATCTTTCACAAGTTTAGTGTGCATCCTGTTTCAGGGAATAAGGTTATTGAGGATTCTTATCCGGGTACGGTTCTATTTCCAAAATGTGAGAAATTGGTTTTTCGCAAAAGAAATTGAATTTGATATTATAAAAGGAAAAAAAATAACCTGTAAAATCCTACTATAAAAATATGAATGATTACAATTAACTATTGATTTCCACACTGCATTTTTTCAATTGTTCAGACAAATTAAATTGGAATTGCAAATTACATATGAGAAAATACTGAAATAATGAAAAAATGGAAATACAATTTAATTGGAATTGGAAAACATGTCAAATGAAACCATGTTTGAATTAAATTTTACAACTAACTGTACTAAAATTAGGTTTTTTTTAGCAAGAATGTCAAAATATATTCAAAGTTTTCATTTTTAAATTTGTGCAATTCTAGAGATTACGAAAATTTTATAAACAGCAGAAGTAATACTTTTCTGACTTGTTATGGTAATACATATTATCGCATTTAATTATTAATTCCTAAACTATTATATTTGTTTTAATTTGGGGAATGGAAATGAAAAATTAAATTAAAATTTGCATGTATTTTACTGCAGATATGTACGCATGCAAAAATATTTCAACAATCAAAATTTGTAATACAATTTAATTTGTAAGTAATTTAAAATATAACCAGCTAAAATCATGGCACGATGAAACCGTTAAACAAATGTTGACCTTGTGCTTGTGTGCACTACAGGCCTCTAATAGCTCAGTAAAATCCAGTTTTCAAAATCTGAATTTCATGAGAAATGATTACGGGTTTCACGGATGCAGGGAATTAGTGGTAACACAAGCTTTCGAAATTTTACTAATTTCTTCGTCAGGAATAAAATCTGAATTCTCTTCCATTGATATTTTGTATATTTTGTCTTGAGGAAGAATAATAGCTAGAAATTGCACTCTGCAAACTATTTGAATACAAGATACTACCCTTTTTTTTAATTATAAAATATAAAAAAATTTAGCAATTTTAACGCAACATTATGCACAAAAAGGTGCTTTGTTAGCTGCTTTAAGCATTTTTCTAATTAGAGCTTGTCCAGTTTTGACGTTCCACCGAATTTCATCCATAAATTCCATTGATCCAAGTGAGCTCGTGAAATTTGTCAAATCTGTCCACGTTTTTCAACTGGATTGATCTGCTCATCGATGGCGTTGTTTATCAGTTCTTGGTACACAGGTATGACCATACAGTTCCTATAAAAAATCAGATAAAATTGCATGAGCACAACAAAACCATAAAATATTACTTTGGCTAAAACTGGTTTTTACCTGGATTCTCTAATGTGTAGCAAGCCATAAACCAAAACTTTTCGAATCAGTTTCAAAGCTTGTGGAAGGCTACGTCGTAATGCGGGGCCAGAAAATAAAATGCTGATCACTTGGTCAAATAAGCTTTCGAAAACTTTCAGAGAAATATTTTTACCTGTAAATTTATAATAAAATTGTTCAATATACTCCCCTTTTAGAATTTATATATTTTCAAATGATTATATTTCAAAATGTAATAGTAGGAAATTGAAATTTTCTTTTAAAAAATATTTTTCATTACCACGTACTGGGCAGGAATTGGTTAAATTAGATCTGTTTTTGTATACGGCTACAATTTTTCAGACATATAGAGTGCATCATGTTTCAGGAAGTAAGGTTAGTGAGGATTTATCCAGGTACGGTGTTTTTTTCAAGATGTGAGAACTTGGTTTTTCGCACAAAACACTAAAATTGAAATTTATACAAAGGAAAAAGAACATGCTCAAAATTATTTATAGCAATAAAACTTATCGCAATTTACCTCTGATTTCTACATTGTGTTTTTTGAATTTGTGAATCAAATTAAAAATAGGAAATAAAATTACATGTATTTAATTTCACGTGAACATTTTTTTCGTGTGCAAAAATATTAGAGCAATGAAGCCAATACAATTTAAATACTAAATTTCACAGCTAAACCCAAATTGGTCTTCAGCAAGCATATCAAAATATATTAAAAGTTTTCAATTTTAGCTGGGAGTGTCATACTCGAATTTCATAACTCTGAATATAAATTGGCATCAGAGGACAAACACGCTACTCCAAATGTAAAGGAAACTCAGAAACGTGGTCGACAACAACTTGGTGGAATGTTTGGCCAGCGATATGCCTGGAAATACTTAGACAGCCTATCATGGACACGATCAGGTCGATATCGAATTCGTTATAGGTAAAAAATTATAATAACTTTTGTAAAAGTTACATTCCATTTCCAATTACGTATAATGACGTTTCACTTTCTTCTTAAATTAAAATATTTAATTTTTGAGTAAAACATCAGTGCTAAATTGGTTGGTTCAATGATAGGAAAATCCGTACTCTTAATGTTATGAAATATGAAACCTTCAAAATATGTGCATGCGTCAACCGCTTATCTTCTTTAGCAAAATAATATTCAGTAAAAATTCTTCACATTCAATCTACCTATTCACAGTTTATTTATCTGTGCATGAAATTTGCAAAGCAGAAAACCAGATTTGGTGTGTTCAAAATGAATGAATTAATGCAATTTGTATTTTTACTAGTACGCAATTGTGCTTCTTGTTCATTTATAAATATATACGCGTCCAAGAAAACTATTTTGTCAAATTTTAGTAATACGTACAGTATTAGAAAGGAAAGAACATATCCAGTGAACGCTGCGAAAATTCCTCTATTTCATAAAAAAATTCCAACAATGTTTAATCACAACAACAAGAAAACGGCCAAGCACACATATTACGAAATGCATGGAACATACACCCAAAAAACGTACACACGTAAAGCATTGCTTGTGAGTCATACCAAGCTACCAAATCATTGCACATTGAATATATACCAACTTTTTCATAAGATTTTATCAATTTTAACCAGCAGACTGATTTCCACCTTCTGAAGAATATACTCATGTGGATAAATGCATTATGAAGCGTTATAAAGCTCTCATTTCAAAGCTTTAATATATACATACTTTTTATGTGCTGGTAAAGCCACAAGCTTTTCGGTGCCACTTCATGAGCCTTTCAGCACACACACACTCGTCGCAACCCACAACTGTTCTTTTTTTAAATGGAATTATAATTTTATCAATAATTAAAAAAATTATTGTTTAAGGGGCTTTCAAACAATTTGTACCATTCTGAAAAAAAAACAATTTTACATTTCACATTAATGAAGCCACTGCAGTATGTACAATAGGAACTAAACCTGCCAAAATAAAATGTATTGAAAAAAACTGCTACGCTTATGAATGCACCGGTAAATCAGAAAAATGTTCTCGACACGTATATATACATATCAATTGTATAGCTCTACATGTATCAACATTACCAACGTAGTAGGATTTTTGTTCTTCTACATTTTTATCTGAAGAAAATGCTCACAAGTCTTCATCAGGATTCATCGTTATATATACCTACGCATTATAAAGCTCTTGCTCTACTCAACTTGCTACCACACGTATTCTTCAAGAGCTGAGATGAGTATAGCAACAGCTTCACGCTGCCACTTGATGAGCCGTCCAGCACACAACTAACCTCATTTCTGTTTCTGTGCTTGAAGCATGCACATGTGCTCTCGTGGTGATCAGAGTGGGATCTTACTAAACTTGAAAAAAATACAAGTTGCTCGTGTATTTTCCAGAACTAAAGTCCAAGATAAATTGTAAGCTTAGAAAAGTGCTCACGTGCAAATACTCACATTTTCCAAATTCTTCTGTGCATAATATTTTAAACGAAGAACATTGAATAAGTTCCTATTTGCCGAATTTTGTCCGTTTTTTTGAGTAGTGAACTAGACAACTTTGAAGATCAGTAAAAAAATTATCGTTTGGACAAGTTAATTTTTAAAAAGTTGAAGTGACCGTTTGAATTTTTTGTGTTGTTTTGCATTAATAATTACTTGAACGATATTTTGGATTGTCAGCTAAAAGGTAAATTTATAATTAAAGCAGTTATTTTTAGTTCTCACAAAAATCTTATTTCTTCCAAAGACTATATACGGTATTATTTTGGCGCGCTATTTCATCATCCGGTAGAAACATTTTTCGTTGATTATTTTTCTGATAGCGTCTCCTTTTAAGAAAAACGTACACATTATTCTCCTCAACTTATTATGAGTCACTTGAAAGCCCTTCATTTGTACCTGGGACCGAGACGCATTTTCAGTGTATCTGAATTTTTTTAGGGTCCTACTATATTTTCTTTCAGTTTTACCTTCTTTTCCTCAAGCCATGTACCTTTTTAAAATCTTTAAAAGTCCCTTTTCAATTACCACGAGAAAAAGGTAGAACTTCTTAAAAGGTAGATTTCAAGCCACCAGCGTGAAGAATACAACAGCTTGATAGTGCATGAGTGAGTATGCACATGTTGTGCGTGTTGGGTTCACTCTTTTAATAATTGACAAGAAAACGTCAGGATATCCGTACCCTTTTTCTTTTCATTTTTTTTTTCAAGAAAAATGCTCAGTCATCAGTTTTGACCGTTGAGAATAATTAACAATATTTAAGGTTTCCTTTGCCACTCATTATATATTTGTCCGTTATATTTTTCAAAAAAAAATATATCGAATTATACGGGCATTGTAAAATTGATGCTTCGTTACAAATAAAACGTATTTTTAAAACTCCAACTTTTGCTATTGCTCAAAGTCACCAACCTTTCAAAGGCTTGTTATTGCGTTGCTGAAAAACGATATTATTTAGCATTCAGTTTTATTATCTTTCAAGTCATAAAATTGCACCTGCTTCACAAGTCGTAAAAATTGTAAATGAAATAGCAAAACCGTCAAAACAAAAACATAAATGTTTTGCCAAAACATGTAATTAAAACTGAAAATGCTTTTTGCTCCTTTCAGAATATCTGCTTTAAATATTTCACTATTATCATCATGGAAGGACCCATAGCTACCCTTACTCCTATTCCAACCCGCACCGTCCTCAAAAAGCTGACTGGAAATTGCACTTCATCCACAAAAGCATCTCGCTGTTTATTCGGCCCACCAGACATTACCGAAGCCAAAACACTAGTTAAAGAAGTGGAATTAAAAAATGCCCTAAAATTCGGAAAGCATTTCAACTTTGACATTGTCAACGGCGAGCCATTTCCATTTGCCAAAACAGAAGCAGAACAGCAAAATGTTCGCCCAGACAAAGAAATAACTGAAGATGAAGCTGTTGAAACCTCTTATTTTTGGAATGAAAAATATTCCCCAGATCATTTGGAAATTAGTAATAAAAATGCAGTTAATCGGCAAATTACTTGGTCACTTTTCATCGCCCCTATTTTTCTGAGCTCCAATCAAGAAAATACCTGTTCCGTGCCATCAACACCAACAATTTCACAGGAATCGGATTCAAATTTGAATTCTCCTAATGCCAACATCATTAAAATATCTCAAGAAACATCAACTGAATCTATTCCTCACACAGAAAATGACTATCCGGAGACCAACAACAATAACGTCACATGTTCAGAAATATCCAAATTGTCTTCAAAATCCAAAACGGTGTCAAAATCCAACAAAATCAAAACCCTTCCTTGCAAAAATCAGCAATCGCCTGAAAAATCAAAGACAAAAGCACCAACAGCCAAGTACCTTAACCGCCTAGTGCGTCATGCAGTGACAATGAAAAAATCCAGAAAGGCGAATATTACAGGTAAATATTGAAACCATTTTGTTTATTTTGTTTGCATAAAGTTTGCACAGATAATCTTAATGGCTTTGCTTGCTCACCAAAAATAACACACAGCTATTTGCTCATCTTCAGCCCTTCAGCCCATTGGAAAAGTGCATGACTAACTTTTTTTCTTTCAAGCTATTTCTTAACGCCTATTTATATGTTATATAACCCACGTCACTCTAAAAAATCGGCGGTTTCTCTGCCCAACTACGTCTCTCCCTTTCTTTGTGCATTTTTTCCACTGACCAAGTTTTATTTCTTTCCTGAAACGCAAAACCAGAATAACAACACATCTTCGGGTTTTTTGCTAGATTTGGTATACCTTGCATTATTCAACTTGCATGCATTTCTGTATATTGGCACAAAAAAAGTTGTTTTTCTCAGAGTTAAGCTATTTTATCACTTATCATCTAGCTGCTGCTGGAGAAGAACGCCGGGTGCTATTTTTCTACGTTGCTTTTTTTCTTTGAGCAAGCTAGCTTCAAGAGGGAATTTTTTATAATGGGCTTGTTGTTCACGTTCGCTCACGTTTTTTTCTTTGCTGAGCTTGTACGTTCCACGTTTCATTTTTATACCAACTTTATCACGCTTTGCTAATAGCTTGGTGTTGCTGAGCATTATGTACCAGTGGCCTACTTACGGAATTTTTTGTGCAAAAAACGACACGCCAATTTTGTTGAATAGAAAACAAAGTTTTGTGGAATGAGCTAGGATGGGCATAAATACGTGAGTGGCGCTTAGCCAGGTGTTGGAACAATGTTGGATTTTGGCTGTTAAAAAATTACGCAATGGAATAGAATCTGAGTCAAAGTCAACCTTGAATGCAATAGTGAATGAAAGAGAAGCGTGCCGGCAATTTGTTTGTCAAGAAATCTTAGATATTGTTTATTCAACTTTATCCAATTTACATGAAAATAAGGCATGTAGTTTTGTGTGGTTTTCAAAAAACTGCAAGCAAATTAATTATTTAAATCAGAAATTTGCTCAAAATCTGAATACGTTGACGAAAATACATTCTTCAATCCTACTGATTAGCTAAAAACCGGATTTTAGGTACGCCGAAGCAGTTTCAATATCATTTCATCTTCTTTGCTCTGCTGGTCTAAAGACCCAGTTACCAAGAAAAGCCAGGTGTGCACAAGATTAAGAAGAAAATGTTCATAAAGATGAAAGGAATAATACAGAAATGTAAGAAGAATAGCGTGAATGCATACATGCTTGCTCATAAAATACGTTGTGTAAGTTGTAAGTTTACCTTGGCGTGGCAACCACACCGCAAACATGCATGCACTCACTCACTAAACCACACACATCTGCCATGACGTAGTAGTAAAAAGCCGTCGTAGTAAACACATTTTGGAGGGAAACCGCTGGGATAAGGAGAATGCTTAAGCTTTTTATTGTGACTGGTGAGCGCTAGAATGAATGATGCTTTTTCTTAGTATTTTACGTCAGTTATACGTTCATAATATATCTATACAAGAGTAGTAGCACTTTTACACTGAAAATTAATGTGTGTGGTTTTACTTGGTAATGTCGTGTAATAATGTATGCATGCGCAATAGAGAGTAAAAAACCAACAATTTTATTCCGGCTTGTGTATCTGTTTGACATACATTTGAAAAGCAAACAGAGCTGGTGAACACTTGTTGCATGTGGCAACGTATGCTGATAAAAATAGTGATAGGAATACGAAGTTGGAATCCTTGAGCTAGACCTTGAAACGAGTTTTAGGCAAACATGAATAATTATCGCTTGAAAAATAATAAAAATGCCTGTGCATAAATTTTTCAATTAGTATGCTTCTAAGTTTGTAATGCTTTCACAAGAAAATTTTTTTTAATATTTTAGAACAGAGTTTTAAATCGATATTGTCATGTTTGTTCATTTTCCAGATTACTTGAAAGTCAGAAGGACAAAATCCGGCAAACGTCAACAAGGAAAAAAGCAGAAACTTCGGGACCTCTACTGAGAAATTTCACCGAATCTATGGGATTTTGAAATATATGCAAAGCTTTTGTGATTTTTTTTCTATTTAGAATGAATTGCCAATAACTTTTATGCAGTATCAGTATAATTTCTTCATTCATAGTATTACCATTTTATATTTTTTCCTGGAAAGAAAAGAACAGCTCACTGGTAATTCCACCTATAAAAGTACAAACTGTTTTTGGAGCTGTTTATATATGTTTTACGTATTAAGTAACAGATGCTTTAATATTTTATCTATGATTTATCTTCTACTGCTGTTTAAATAGTTGATAAGGTTTAAAGTAATAAATGAGATTCTATTAACTACACAATATTCAAATTTCACGCCGTTTTGAAAATTCATGTTTTTCCATCAGTTAAAAAGGGTAACCGGCTATTAGCTCCCGAACCAACTAGCTCCCGGTGGTCAGTTAGCTCCCCGACCCACTTGCTCCCAGACACATTAGCTCCCCGTGCCATTTGCTCCCAGGTAAATTTGCTCCCATAACCACTAGCTCCCGGACCACTTGGCTCCCATGCCATGTTGCTCCCTGTTCAATTAGCTCCCAAACTATTTGCCCCCTAGGACATTAGTTCCCAGTCATGTTTGCTCCCAAGAATTTACCAAACAGTGCATAGTCCTTGCCTTGGAATAAAAGTTACAATTGAAGACACAAACTATTCTAAGAACATGAAACCGTGAACCTTACGTTTCATAAGGTTAGTTAGGATTCTCCGGTGTCCCTTTCTTGTCGGTGTGTACTTACGAACGTAAACGCAAGGTTAACGGTTTCTTGTTCTTAGAATTGTTTGTCTTCAATTGTAACTTTTATTCCAAGGCAAGGACTATGCACTGTTTGGTAAATTCTTGGGAGCAAACATGACTGGGAACTAATGTCCTAGGGGGCAAATAGTTTGGGAGCTAATTGAACAGGGAGCAACATGGCATGGGAGCCAAGTGGTCCGGGAGCTAGTGGTTATGGGAGCAAATTTACCTGGGAGCAAATGGCACGGGGAGCTAATGTGTCTGGGAGCAAGTGGGTCGGGGAGCTAACTGACCACCGGGAGCTAGTTGGTTCGGGAGCTAATAGCCTAGACCCGTTAAAAAGTATACGATGGCGTTTCAGTTCATTCAAATTAACCAATTGAAAATCACGAAATCAATAGAAGTTTTATTGTTGGCATTGCATCATTACACATCCTAGCCAAAATAGTTAGTTGAAACCTCAAACCCAAAAAATAATATTCATTACCACTTCACACTTGTGCATGCCTAATGCGCACTCTTTTTCTCCAGCGTGCAAAGTCAAGTTGAAGGTGAAACTGCATCAGAATATTTGTGGCAGTAGAACAAAAATCAAGCAGCATAGTATTATCTGTAAGCCCAAAGAATTAAAGAGAGAGAATAGAGCTACGTGCATCACGCGTTTGTGTATTCACTTTGTGAGTTTCAGTGGAACGACGTAGTGGTCGTAGTAAACAGTTTTAGGAGGGAAACCGCTTTACGATGTCTTTATGCTTTCAAGGTCGGATAGAGTGGAAAAATGAACAGGGTTAGGCAATGGGATGGCAAGGCTAGTGGAAAGAAACTGAAAGTGTACAAGTACAAGTGTGTGTAGTTTGCAGTTTAAATTGAAAAAGGAGAAGGGTAGCAGATGTGGTAGTAACGGTAGGTATGAATGAATATTTTTCTCACTTTGTGTGTAGTGTTCAGATTCTGAGTTGGATTAAGCAACGAGTACTTCTTTTTCTCTCTATTTGATACTGACATCAACGTAACGTGATGCTTTTTCAATACGGCTCTAAAATGAGATGAAAATGAAATGACGTTTTACGTCGAGTAAGAAAATGTATTTTTGCGTGTATAAAAATGCTATGCGGTTTTATAAGCATGCAAGATATCTATAGATTTTTATATGTTGCTGTTGGAGTATCGATTCAATGTTATGGTATGCAGTTGTACGTTTTAGAAAATACGTTCTTGTAAGATATAATAGCTCAATGTCAAGATGAAGGTGAAACTGCATCCGATCCAGAAAAGTGTGGCAGTAGTGCTAAACAACAGCACACGCTCATGTGGGAATTATGTTGCATACGTATATATTCTAGTGATATCATGAAAGGTTTGCTGCTTTGAAAAATACATAAATGGATGAATACAGAATAAATAGGGTAAATGTATGTGAAGTATTTTTATTGAATAATATTTTGGTAAAGTAGATAAGCGGTTGATAAGTGCAAATATTTTTAAGGTTTCATATTTCATAACATTTAGATTATGGGTTTTCTTATCATGCAACTATTTTTGTACTTATCTTTTACACTAAATTAAGTAACCTATTATACAAAGCAAGTTAAAGTATCATATTACGTAATTTGAAATGGAATGTAACATCCACAGAAAACCGTTGCGTTGTTTTACCCATATCGAAATCGATATCTACCTGATCGTGCCCATGATGGACTGTCAGAATATTTCCAAGCATACCGTTGCCCGAACATTCCTCCAAGCTTTCGGCGACCACGTTTCTGAATTTCCATTAGATTTGGAGGATCATTTTCTTCGTCAGATGCCATTTTAAACTCAGGAAAAGGGAATTCTGTATCAAGCAACGTTTCAAGTTGAATTTCTTCGGATTGATAAAGTTTGCCATTTTCAAAATTTCTCCCGTGAATACAAACAGCAATAAATATTATCACCAGCACATAGAATAGCCAGTTTCCTTGTGAATTAACCATGCTGGTTACCAATGTTAATTCAGGATACAAACAAAGAGCAAGTGAAACTGCAAACAGACTTTATTGTATCCTTGTGTGCATCTATTTTGTAAATAAGTTTCAAATTCAAAAAGCAGTGCAGTGTTTTAGGAGTCTACTACGTCAAATAAATTCCAAAAATATACGAGGGTCAAGCACGTGCAACACTCTAGTCGAAAATATTTTTTTCCGGATATTATATTTGGATATTTTTTAAAATTTTCTCTAAGTTACATCAGCAAACTGAGTACATAAGAAAACTTCCGTAAATATTACACGGATATTTATACTGACAGGGATATTTAAAAGCACGTATTACTCGTAAGAAAGTCGAGTAGAAATATAGTCCATTTGAAACAAACAAAATTATTAGGGTCAAAGTAGGATTTTAATAATAGACTTTCTTTTATTTCCTGCATTTATTTCAATCTCTCTTATTATTAAAACCTTTTAGTATATTCTTATATGCTTGCCTAAAACCAATTTTAATACAGTTGTAAAATTTAAATTGAACATGGTTTTACTGTAGCAATTTTGGAAACAAAATTGTGTTGACTTAAATATACTAATATAAGTTTGAATACAAGCAATAAACTTCACGTAATGAAATTCATGTCATCTTACTTTCCATTTTAATTTGAATTAGAAATAAAAAAACAGCTTTGAAATCAATAATATTTAGTTTTGATTAATTATATTACTATAATTACTTCTGAGGGTTTTATTTCTCCTTTTTGTAAAGTTTAATTTGATTTCTTTTGCGGAAAATTAATTTCTCACATTTTGGAAACAGCACCGTTCCCTGATAAAAATCTTGTTTTATTTTATATCTTGAAATATCCAGTTTAAAAAAGGAATCAAGCAGTTGTCCTTTTCTCCAATGATTGAGATGAGTCGTTCCGGAAAAAAGGTTTCAGGTCCAGATCAAATTGATGAATCATAATGCACAGCGTAAAAATGAAATGTGACACCTTCGCTATTTCTTTACGTACATGAAATACACCACAATTACGATTTACAATCATTTTTTTAAAATGCTTGTATTTTGAACAAATTTGAGTATATGTCGGAATTCATTAAAATTGTTGACTTTTTTCAATTATTTTTTTTAATTGCAGGTCATGCAGAAACTTGAGAAACTACCTGGTGAAAACGCTGAGTACCCGTTGAGAAGCTACACGTTACAAGGCAATGCAAAAATAATTTTAAAAACAAAATTACAAGTTTCTGTACTACATTTTCAAATATAATCATTTGAAAATGCTAAATGCAAAATATATTGAAACATTATAAATTTACAGGTAAACATGAACAAAACTGTTTCACTGGACGTTTTGAACACCTAATGAAGCAAGTGATTAGCCCAACTCTGTTCTCTGGCCAGACATTACGTCCTAACCTTCCACGTCCTATGTTCTGAAGCGGATTCAAATATTTTGATTTATTGCGTACAAGGCAAAAAGCACCATAGTGAAAGCCAGCGTTTAGCCAAATTAACATTTTAATTATGATTTTATTTGTTCATGTAATTTTATCATAATTTTAACAGGGATTATATGGCCGTACGTGTTTATCAAGAACTGGCAAACAACGAAACTGATGAACAAATCAATCTGGACGAGAAGCTTGAATGGATAATATGGCAAATTATACAAACTCACTTGGCTCAGTAGGATGAACAAATGCACGACGACAAAATTTGGTGGAACGGTTGGCTCTAATTCAGACACGGAGTATAGCAGCTTACAACGCATTTCTTGTGGCGTTAAAATTACTCCAATTTCTTTTCAACATAGTATTGTATATTCAGATTTTTTCAGATATTTTTACGGTGTAATATTCAGTTGTTGTTTTTGCTCAGGCAGAAAAGTACAAAATGTCAATAGAAAATAATTCAGATTTTGAAAACCACAGAGTTAACAATTTCGTCTTGCTACGAGTTTAGCTGATGTTTCCAAAAATAATTGAATTTGGCTAAAAGCTGTGATCATTTTAAACTCAATAATTTTCCGATTTGCGCTGGGTACCGACATTCTCATAGTTTTTAAGGAAAGTAGGCGTAAGACAAAAATAGCAAACAGGTAAAGTGTAAATTCCTGGTTTTTTGGTAAAATCAGCAATAGTAAAACTTGAAATTCCCAAAATTGCCTTAGATTTATTTGGTAATTTAAAAACGAATGTGGAAAAAAATTAGAACGCTAGAAAATACTGAGCATCCAAACTTGAAAATATTAATGCATTCTTCAAATAAAAACAATGTTAAATATTAACCCTGCATAACCATTAACTTTACTTTAGTACTCTAATATGTATACAACCAAAGTCAATCTGATACAAAATCAGTTTCACAATTTACACATTATCGCACAATTTTTGTAAGTTACATACAAACACTACTCACCTCAATTCACTTGACTACATCCATTATATGCAACAATCTGTAGAATATCGACGATATCTCTCCTGTACTCAATCTTTTTTGAAACCCCATTTTGAAAACCAATAATGGCGTAAGGAGAACCAATGATACTCTAATTGCCTTTAAAAAGTACCAATGATATATATCTCGCATAACCACAGTCGTTACACAACCAACTAATTCCGCATTGGTTCTTTTTAAATGACAAGCTAACTCCATTTGAATAGCAATAATCTTCTCAAATTTACAAAATGGAAATTCTTGAATGGAATAAGTTGGTGCAAAAATGCTTTTCGTGAGGTCGACCAACTGAATATTATTGTTTGCATATGAACACCATTTTCTTATAAGTGCAGTACCGATTACGGATTATGATTGGACGCTTTACTGAGCTAATCCATGTGGTCCTGCAAATATGAGTTGTACTTTCCTACCTGGATGCTCACAGAGCAACAAAAACAAAGATAAAAACTGATTTAAGAATCAGATCAAACAAAATTGGAAGATAGCGAGTGTATTGGTGTAAGTTGTCAAAGCCACTGTAAATTGAATTTTATTTCCGCTTACCAACAAGCTGGGACAAGGTTTTTCAGGGACCCATAAAAATATCATTCCTTAATTTTCAAAAATTGTACACAACTTGTTTCCGCTGGTTTGGTTCCAGCCATATTGCCTCTGGGATAACCCTCTACGAGTAGTCAAGTGGATTGAGGTCTGGGGAGCACGCGGGCCATTCCTCCGTCGAGATGAAATCCGGAATTTCGTCTCTGTGCCACTTCTGGAGCTGGAGCTGCTGGAACGTCCAATGGCCACCGTTGAAGAGCTTACTAGTAAGGGGTTTCACAAGGGGAATCAGTATGTCGCTCAGGTAGTTCTTTGCGCTGACTTTCACCCCTTTCTCCACAAAGTACAGGTCAGTCTTGCCTTCCCAAGTTACCCCGGCCCAAACCATCACATTTCCAGGATGATGAGTCCTGTAAACTCGCCGCTTTGCCTGGGGGATCCGAGATGATGACCGAGCATATACCCGGTCATTTTGTTTGTTGAAGAAAGCTTCAACTGTAAAAATTTTGTCATCAGTGAAGAGAATCCTTTTTGCACTTTCACTCGCGTGCCGGCGTAACAAACTTTTGCTTCTTTCTAGTCTTCTCTTCTTCTGGTCAACGGTCAGTAAGTGATAAGTCCCAGGTCTTGTTTTAAGGCGCGGTTGACGGTCTTCCTCGACGTATTTAGTTGTAGAGCCAAATTTCTCTGCGATCGGCATGGATTTCGCCGAATCCGTTCCAGTTAAACTTTAATCAGTGCAGGAGTGCGAACTGTACGTGGACGTCCAGGACTTTTACGTTTTACGATGCTGCCAGTATCCAGGTATCGTTTCACAGTCCTATGGATTAGTCGCCTTCCGATTCCTGAAGTTTTCAAAGTCTTGAAGATTTCCCCATTGGTCTTTCCATGGCGATGATGGTGGAGAATTGCCGCACGCTTAATGTCCACCTCAGTTAATCTAGTTTGTAAAAAACCTACGAAGTCAGCTGATTGCCTAACGATAGTTTAGACTTTCCTCTTTAAAAAAAGCCATCACTTACCTTTTTCCGCCCATTTTGATTAACACAGCAACCACTTTAATACAGAGGACACTTTTTATGACACCACTAGGTACCTTTTGACTTTGTTAGAAACTGTCTACTAGAGTTAATATTTTGCTTTGTTATTTTTTACTTTGGTGCTAAAACGGTCATAAAAGTAGCAATGCCAAAAAAATTGCTGAGTTTTAATGTGTTTCAGACACAGCTGTACTTCAGAAGAGTAATCTACTGCGGTGAAATATCACATCCAGATTAGTTTTAAAAAGTGGAAAAACAAGGAAATTATAATTGGCTATTTGTGTGTGTTGTGGTCAAAAGGTGCTAATATTCAAGAATAGCTAGGACTTAAAACAACTGCATTGTTCAAACAGCAAACTTTCTTTTAAAATTAACTCAAACAAAACAGTAACAAATAAACTATCAAGAATGATGCTTCCTTATTGAAATCTTAGCGTATTTACATTGCTACAGACAATCTAATTTCACGCCCACATCCAGTTCAAAGAAATGCTTCCAATTTTATTTACGGAAGGCGGACCATGATGAAGGGAAAACAACGATTCTCTCAGCTTTCTCCAGACTTGTTTGCTGGAACTTATGTTAAACAGAAAGGGTGTGAAGAGTCGTAAACATTCTTGGCAACGAAAATTTTCAGGATTGTTTATAACTTTACGCGCGGATTTGCAATTAGCAAAGGGCAGATATGAAAAAGGACAACAGTATTGTTTTCATTGGTTAAATAATAACATTTGTGCAGGGTGCCGTGCGAACTTTTACTTAAATTTGATCAGATTGAAGGTTTATATATGGACATGAACATTTTTGTTTCTGTTTAACTCCATAAAACATTTGAAATGGTTTTACTGTACACCTAGTTAAAGAAAAGGTATGTCTGGAAAACTTTCTGGTTGAGTGTTATTCTGAAAAAAAGGGTTCCGAGAGACATTAGTTGTCCACGTAAGTTTACAACGTCTGTGAACTGTGAAATATTTGCAATGAGGTATAAGTACAGATGTGTGAAAATATATAGTTTTGTTTTTGCTGGTAAAATGTTCAGGAAAATTACATTACACATATTAAAAATAGCAACAGTTGTTCCCAACTTTTGTTTTTATTTACTTTTTACTGTATTTACTTTACTTAATGAATAGACTTGAATATGAATGAAGATAAATAACATAATAATTTATTTTGGAACGAATGAAAGCCTAGATTTCATCCTGGTCTGGTGTTTGTACCACTCTTCAGCTACGCCCTTCCTCGAGTTATACTACAGACAGCTTCAAAAGTTAAATTTTGAAACCTTGCCTTCCTTCGGATTATAACTCCCTGTCATTTTTGATACGGACGTAAACCAAACTGTACCTTTTTATTTGAGCCATATCATTTTAATAAACTTTGCAAAGAAAAAATGTTGATGGCAAACAAAAAATTATGCCACGTAAAATTTAAGACTAATACAAACATTTATGCTAATTTTATAGTCAAGATAAATATTTTAAATACATTTTGCTATTTCACACGAAATAGAAAGATTTACAGTGGACAATTGACTTGCAAGCCACTTTGAATTGGGTCGCTTATTTGCTCTGTCAAAAAAGGTGTAACGAACGGAAGAAAGCACCAATACTTTTCGATGGATAACCGCAGTATCGATTATGGTCGTAACATCAAAACAAGTGCATTTTCTTATTTTTTGTCTGCAATAATGCTACCCACCATGGACACGTACCATATTATAATATATCTACGGAAGTTCTTGCATGTAAGCTTTTTAAATTAAATACCTAAATATGTCAATTTCAGGTACTTACACTCAAACTGAAAATATTTTTGCATGATTTTCGCTCACCGTGAACTTACATACATTATTTTCTGTGATGTTGCTTTGAATTATCTTAAGTTGAGTTTTATGGTGATACACTGTACAGCTCCTTGAAATGGCTTTTTCAGGCAACATAATGCCAAAAACATTACGGTTTGTATTTATTCAAGAAAACAACCAACAATTTGTTCAATTATAAAAACATGGGAGTTACTAAAGTGCACCCCTACGCACCCCCACCCCTAATGCACCCCCACCCCTAAATCCACCCCCACCCCTAAATCCACCCCGGATGCACCCCCACCCCCAAATCCACCCCGGATGCACCCCCACCCCTAAATCCACCCCGGATGCACCCCCACCCCTAAATCCACCCCTAAATCCACCCCCACCCCTAAATCCACCCCGGATGCACCCACACCCCTAAATCCACCCCGGATGCACCCCACCCCTAAATCCAACCCCACCCCTAAATCCACCCCACCCCTAAATCCACCCCACCCCTAAATCCACCCCCACCCCTAAATGCACCCCTACGACTAAAATGCACCGAATGCACCCCCTTCCCTGAAATGCAACCCTCATATCAAAAGCACATTAGGTTACCAGTCACCATCGCAACAGTTAAGTTAGGAAACTGGAAAAATAGTAATTTCCAGTTAGGTTTGGATGAGGTTTAGTTAGGTTAGGTCTTTTAGGTTAGGTTTACACCCAAAAAGATTCAACCTATACCAATCGCTAGCCCTACCTAGGTAGACGAGAAATGCATGAAATGCAAACGAGAAGAATAGCGAATTTCAGTTGGGTTCAAATGAGATTCATGGAACTGAATCGAGATTTTTAGTTGGGTTTTGACAATATCAATCTTTTTCGCTGACCAGTCTGTCGATTAATTTAGGTAGGTAAGGTCTATTTAAGGTGCCACCGCCACTTTCGTGCTCCCCTTGTCTAGGACTAGCGGTCGGTATAGGCCGAATCTTTTTTTGGTGTAAACCTTACCTAAGAAGACCTAACCTAACTAAACTTTATCCAAACCCAAGTGAAAATTGCTATTCCTATAACAGTTATAGTATAACCTAACTGGTGTGCTTGTAATTGGTAACCTTATGTGCTTTCGATATGAGCGGTGCATTTTAAAGGTGAGGGTGCATAGGGGTGCATTTTGGGGTTGGGGGTGGATTTAGGGGTGGGAGTGGATTTAGAGGTGGGGGTGTATTTAAGGGTGGGGTGGATTTAGGGGTGGGGGTGGATTTAGGGGTGGGGGTGTATTTAAGGGTGGGGTGGATTTAGGGGTGGGGGTGGATTTAGGGGTGGGGGTGGATGTAGGGGTGGGGGTGCATCCGGGGTGGATTTAGGGGTGGGGGTGGATGTAGGGGTGGGGGTGCATCCGGGGTGGATTTAGGGGTGGGGGTGCATCCGGGGTGGATTTAGGGGTAGGGGTGCATCCGGGGTGGATTTAGGGGTGGGAGTGCATCCGGGGTGGATTTAGGGGTGGGGGTGCATCCGGGGTGGATTTAGGGGTTGGGGTGCATCCGGGGTGGATTTAGGGGTGGGGGTGCATCCGGGGTGGATTTAGGGGTGGGGGTGCATCCGGGATGGATTTAGGGGTGGGGGTGCATCCGGGGTGGATTTAGGGGTGGGGGTGGATTTAGGGGTGGGGTGCATCCGGGGTGGATTTAGGGGTGGGGGTGCATTAGGGGTGGGGGTGCATTAGGGGTGGGGGTGCATTAGGGGTGGGGGTGCATTAGGGGTGGGGGTGCATTAGGGGTGGGGGTGCATTAGGGGTGGGGGTGCATCCGGGGTGGATTTAGGGGTGGGGGTGCATCCGGGGTGGATTTAGGGGTGGGGGTGGATTTAGGGGTGGATTTAGGGGTGGGGGTGCATCCGGGGTGGATTTAGGGGTGGGGGTGCATCCGGGGTGGATTTAGGGGTGGGGGTGGATTTAGGGGTGGATTTAGGGGTGGGGGTGCATCCGGGGTGGATTTAGGGGTGGGGGTGCATCCGGGGTGGATTTAGGGGTGGGGGTGCATCCGGGGTGGATTTAGGGGTGGGGGTGGATTTAGGGGTGGATTTAGGGGTGGGGGTGCATCCGGGGTGGATTTAGGGGTGGGGGTGCATCCGGGGTGGATTTAGGGGTGGGGGTGCATCCGGGGTGGATTTAGGGGTGGGGGTGCATCCGGGGTGGATTTAGGGGTGGGGGTGCATTAGGGGTGGGGGTGCGTAGGGGTGCACTTTAGTAACTCCCTAAAAACATTTACTGTCTTTAGCAATATATTTGACGATGTTTGTGCGAACTACAAAAACTTGGAACTTATTCAAACATTGTAAAGCATTCAAGCTAGCCATTTGTATTATTTCACATTTGAACCTTAATTGCATCTGCACTTTCTGCACATATTTGTACTTGGGCTTGAGCATAGGGTGTACCTAGTATGGGCTTGATCATTGCGAGTAGCCAACATGGGCTTGAGCATTGCGTGCTGCTAGTATGGGCTTCAGCATTTCGAGTAACAAAAATGGGCTTGAGCATTGGGAGTAGCTAGTATGGGCTTGAGCATTGCGTTTATCTAAAATGTGCTTAAGCATTGGGTGTGGTTAGTGTGGGCTTGAGCATAGCAAGTAATCAACATGGGCTTGAGCATAGCGAGTAACCAACATAGGCTTGAGCATTGTGTGTAGCTACTATGGGGTGAAGCATTGCTCCTACCTGATGTAGGGTTGAGCATTGCGTGTAGCTGATACAGGGTCAAGCTATGCGTGCAGTTAATACGGGATCGAGCATACCCGCGAAGCTTTTTTAAATTTTTAACATGGACAAATTTAATATGGGGTTAAGCATGGACAGTTGTTATATGGGGTTAAGCATGGAGGGAATTAACATGGGGTTAAGCATGGAGGAAAATTACATGGGGTTAAACATGGGGAATTTTTATATTGGGTTAAGCATGGGGTGTTTTTACATGGGATTAAGCCTGGAGGGAATTAACATGGGGTTAAGCAAGCATGGGGAGTTTTTATAAGGGATTTGGCTTGGGGAGTTTTTACATGGGGTTAAGCATTTGGTGTTTTTACATGGGGTTAAGCATGTAAACCTGGGACATTTTGTCCTTTTTCCCCAAAATGCCGAGAGGAAATTATAATATATGATTATAAAAACATTTTATAAGGTAATAATAATAAAAGTTGTACGAGCGCCGGTAGCCCGGCTTGCTTTAAATCGCCCGCTAATTGAACAGTTATGCATTGCGTGTAGCCAGTATGGGATTAAACATTCCGTGTAGGAAGCATGGGAGTAAACACTGCATTTTGGAAATATGGGATTACTCATTGCGTGTAGCTAATATGGAGTTAAGGTTTGAGTGTAGCTAATATGGAGTTAAGATTTGAGTGTAGCTAATATGGAATTAAGCATTTCGTGTAGCCAATATGGAGTTAAGCATTTAGTGTAGCTAATATGTGGGTTGGCTTTTCGCTCGGCTAACGGAGAATTTTGCGTGTAGCTAATGTGGGGTTAAGCATTGCTTGTAGCTAATGTAGTACTAAGTAATAGTATTGAGTAAAATTATGATTGGGTTTAGCGTGACGCTTTAAATATTTTGCTCCGGATCAAGCATGGACAAATGTAATATGGGATTAATCAAAGACAAATTTAATATGAAGTTAAGATTTAGGGAATTTGCATTGTGTTAACCATTGAGAAAATTTACATGGGGTTAGCATGGACACATTGTACATGGGGTTAAGCCTGGAGGGAATTAGCATGGGGTTAAGCATGGACAAATTTCAAGTGGGGTTAAGCATGGACAAATTTCAAATGGGGTTAAGCATGGACAAATTTCAAATGGGGTTAAGCATGGACAAATTTCAAAAGGGGTTAAACATGGACAAATTTTACATGGGGTTAAGCATAGAGGGAACTAACATGGTGTTAAGCATGGAGGGAATAAACATGGGGTTAAGCATGGAGGGAATTAACAGGGGGTTAAGCATGGAGGGAATTAACATGGGGTTAAGCATGGAGGGAATTAACACTGGGGTTAACCATGTAAACCCGCGATATTTTGTGCGTTTCCCTCGAAATACCAAGAGGAAATTATACTATAGGATTATAATTAACATGGGGTTAAGCGTAGAAAAATTTAATATGGGGTTAAGCATGGAGAAATTTAATATGGGGTTAAGCATGGAGAAATTTAATATGGAGTTAAGCATGGAGAAATTTAATATGGGGTTAAGCATGGAGAAATTTAATATGGAGTTAAGCATGGAGAAATTTAAAATTGGGTTAAGCATGGAGAAATTTAATATGGGGTTAAGCATGGAGAAATTTAATATGGGGTTAAGCATGGAGAAATTTAATATGGGGTTAAGCATGGAGAAATTTAATATGGGGTTAAGCATGGAGAAATTTTATATGGGGTTAAGCATGGAGAAATTAAATATGGGGTTAAGCATGGAGAAATTTTATATGGGGTTAAGCATGGAGAAATTTAAAATTGGGTTAAGCATGGAGAAATTTAATATGGGGTTAAGCATGGAGAAATTTAATATGGAGTTAAGCATGGAGAAATTTAATATGGGGTTAAGCATGGAGAAATTTAATATGGAGTTAAGCATGGAGAAATTTAAAATTGGGTTAAGCATGGAGAAATTTAATATGGAGTTAAGCATGGAGAAATTTAAAATTGGGTTAAGCATGGAGAAATTTAATATGGGGTTAAGCATGGAGAAATTTAATATGGGGTTAAGCATGGAGAAATTTAATATGGGGTTAAGCATGGAGAAATTTAATATGGGGTTAAGCATGGAGAAATTTTATATGGGGTTAAGCATGGAGAAATTAAATATGGGGTTAATCATGGAGAAATTTTATATGGGGTTAAGCATGGTGAAATTAAATATGGGGTTAAGCATTGACCAGGGACATTTTGTCCATTTTCCCCGAAATACCGAGAGGAAATTATAATATAGGATTATAAATAGGTGTGTTTGAAGAAGTAGAAGCATTTCTACTTTACTCTATCCAGTCAGTAATGATATTCGTTCAATGCAAGGTAGTTCATGGAAAATTGATTACATTAAAATTTAAATACGCCTTGGGGTTGAGAAAAGGGAAAGATTATTACTTTTATTGATTAAATATTTACAGTAAATGAATCCGTTGTTCGAAATTAATTGGAAATTTGGCCTATTACAGGTTCAAATGGAAAATTTTTTGTGTCATTTGAACTACAAAAGTTATTTTATAAAGCATTTGACAGTATATTTTCTAACAGGTGTGCCATGGAAACGTATCCATTATTATATTGCATTATCCTAAAAATTAATGGCGCATAAACAAGATTTGCATTTGTGATTTATATGCAAGTGTTGTTTAGAACAAGTTCTTACTATCTCATATTTTTATCCAATGGAAAAATTGTTGCTACACAAACCTTTACTTTTACTATCTTCAACTTCTCAAAACTCCAGAAGGGACAATATGAAAACGGAAAGTCGGAATAAAGCCAATACATCTAATTCTACTTTCCTAACTGACATACAACTAACTACACAATATGGGAACAAACAAAATTATCCATTATAATAGTAATAGTGATAGCAATTTGGGCTGCTTCACAATGATTATAGCGTAGCCTTACATTGACCTTACTTAATGCCCTCCGAAGTAAAAGACAATTCTACTGATAAAAGCAGGCCGGATTTGCTGAAGTAACGAAAAACGAACCATTAAATCTTCATAAATGATAAGTATGTTATTTTAGGCAGAGGAAAACCAGATTGATCAAAAAAGTCTAGGAAATCTTTGGTTGATAAATATGCATGATGATAAAATGGCAAGGAAGCTTGTGCAGCAACAGTAGTCAGCAAAACAACTTTTGAGAGCGTATAAGTCTACTTCAGGTAACGTTTTTCCGGACGTTCTAATTTATTAGTAAAATCAGGATATTACAATAGAGTACAAATATTGTAGATTACTTGTAAAATGAATTTTTCTGAAAAATGTTGATATATTTTGTAGATTGAACTTTTGTGACAATGATATATATTATAATATAAACTTCAGCCTTCTCAGTGTTTTAGAGAATTATACACACGGCTTTGAACCGCTGATGCAAACGTACTGTTAGAAATTAGAAAAGATATGGAAGACGTTCAAGAGGAGGGGAATTGCCGCCGCTAATGCATTGCTTATGGGACGTTCGAATGGTTCCATCTACAAAGCACTAGTGGCAGGAATTCCCTTCCTAGTGTTGGATTTTATTAGGTTCTCTTTTGTTACAGAAGGAATGAGTTACCAGAAACTAATTCTTGGGGTTAGGACTTCTAACTTTTTCTAAATTTTGGGATTGCAGAAATGTTTTTGCTAATATTCAAAGCCTTGAAAAATTTGCTTTGATGGATACGCATTTATCAGGTCAGCAGATAATTTCAGATTTTTAGAGGTTTTGATAATTAGATATAAGGGAAAGATATTAAATGTGAAAAAATAAGTTGTTTTTTATGGGTATGGAATGAGCATTAGAAAACGATTCCCGGAGTATTCATCCCAATCAATTCATCCCCATCAATTCATCCCAATCAATTCATCCCCGTCAACTCATCCCGTAATCAATTCATCCCCAAATCAACTCATCCCAATCAATTTATCCCATCAATTTATCCCCATCAATTCATCCCAATCAACTCATCCCCATTAATTCATCCCAATCAATTTATCCCCATCAATTCATCCCAATCATCTCATCCCCATTAATTCATCCCAATCAATTTATCCCCATCAACTCATCCCGTAATCAATTCATCCCCAAATCAACTCATCCCAATCAATTTATCCCCGTCAACTTATCCCGCAATCAACTCATCCCCAAATCTTTTCATATCCATCAGAATGTTTCAATAGAAATGTATTCTCTCGGTTGGGGAACACATCCTACAGCAATTAATACCTCATCTTACAAAACGATACTCCTGAATGGCGTACATATTTGTGCATTGCTCTTTTGTGGCAAACAGCACACTAATTACAACATTCAGTTTCACAAACATACACCTTAAGGGATCAGTTTTCAGTAAGCAATTCTCAAAATCTGAGTTTGAAGCTTTTGTTTTATTAAGATGGAAAACGGGATTTTTATAATTAATGTTGGAATTTCAAATATGAATTTTCAAATTTCAGTTTAATGCAGATTTCAAAGGACGTGTTGTTGGAAATCAACTTAGGTTTAGTTCTGATAACAGATTTCAAAAATACGACTTGGGTTTCGGTTCTAAAGCGTGATTTTAAAAATTTGCTTGGGTTGAGGTTGCACCAATTTTCGAATATGTTCGCCGAATGGACCACATGTAATGATTTTGACGCTAGTGTAAATGTGCGTTGTAATTAGTGCGCTGGGATATCGTGCGTGTAGGATGTATTACTTACCGGAAGAACACTTTTGTGACTTGACGGGGATAAAAAGATTTGGGGAAGAGTTGATTGCGGGATAAGTTGACGGGGATAAATTGATTGGGATGAATTGATTTGGGGTTGAATTGATTAGGGGATGAGTTGATGGGGATGAATTGATTGGGATGAATTAATGAGGATGAGTTGATTGGGATGAATTAATGAGGATGAGTTGATTGGGATGAATTGATGGGGATAAATTGATGGGGATGAAATCATTGGGATGAGTTGATTTGGGGATGAATTGATTACGGGATGAGTTGACGGGGATGAATTGATGGGGATGAACTGATTGGGATGAAAGTGACGGTCACCTTAGAAAACGCATGGAACTGTAAAGAAATGCAAATAGTTCAGCAAGCAGGAAACGTGCTGTGATTTAGCTGGCGCGTGTTTGAGCAGAATAGAAAAATGTAGGCTTTGCTGGTACTTCAGCTTTGTTTTCGCTTTTGTGGGAGGTGTATTTGTGTGTGTTTGTGTGTGTTTAGACCTATCTTAAAAGCCTAGTGTAACGTTTTCTCAATTGTTTTTGAAAAATGTTAAAGTACAGTAAACCTTTTTGTTTAAACTCTTTGATTTATCGGCATAAATTTAATTATCCCATTCAATAAATTTTATTCCAACTTAGTTTTCTTAAAATCACTTGAATTATGTTGTAACAGAAAAAGTATATATTCAACATTTTTATTACAACCTGAAAAAAATATCTGGAATTAATTCTTTACCTTGCTTTTTCAAGAGCAGGATTTGAATTGAAAAACGGCTATTTTAATACGTGTAACGAGACTTCAGCAATTTGCTTTGTAAGTGTAATTTTTTTATTTCATGTTGTATTTCCTATTTTTATTTCGAGTCTTATGAATTTTCTGATCAGTTAAGATTTTCACTATTTGTAAGTTCTTCCTTCCGACAAATTCACAAACCATTTTTTTTTCGCATATGGATGAATAGATACGTGTAACGTTTTGGCTTTTGGTATTAAAATCACAAAAAAACTGGTATTCTGGAAACTTTTAAATTAAGTGGCTTTGTTGAGGATAGGTTGGAACTGGAAGGTTTCCTTTGAAATTTTTACTATGGTACTTTACATAAATTGGTTGACACTATTTTGTACTTCTCAGATCAATTTTAAGACACACACTTTATCACCAATGTTGAGCTTGTCTCACCTATACGGTTTAGTTACGCATTTTAGAACAAAATTCAAAACGTTTGGTGTAAAACTGCTACATTTCAGATTTTGAACTAATTACTAATTACTCTTAATAAAAACAGAAAACATTTCAAGTATGATCTATGACGTAAGATATCTGAAGAAAAACAGCTATCCAACAAAGTCTTGACCATCTACCCAACGTACAAATATTGCCAAGCCACCTAAGCTACTGTTTTTTTCACAACCTAACAAGTTCAAAAAGGAAAACTTTATTACACATAATAAAAAACAACAGAAATCGGTCGCAACAACTTTTGTTTATAATTTCTTTAGAAACCAAACTTTCATTTCCTCTTTGCTACACCGCTACAATGTATGTAAACAGTACAACTAAAGTAGGCTTTGAAGCTGCGAACATTTCAGTCATATCGAAATGAGTCTATTGCTTGAATAATGAAATAAAATTTAAGTTAAAAACGACGTCTGTTGTTGTTGCTCGGCTCTCAGGTAGCAAATTATAACCCATTATTGCAGCACAACATGGCTTAGCTCAGTGAAGTGTCCAACCATTAGGCTTGTCTAATCACCCCATTTTTGTCAAATGATTAGTGATTGGGATTCAATGAAGGCTCTTTTTTAAATAGTGATTGGTGATTAGTGATTAATATCAATCCCAACCACTGGTGATTATGTGATTAAATGCTAAACGAAAATGCAAGTTGGATTAGGATTAGTGATTAAGTTTACTTGCAGATTTTTTACTTGGGAAATGTAATATAGGAGCAAAAAACATAGTTTGTTAGCAAGATACCACTGCTATGTATTTTAACAGCATACCACAAACCATTATGCAATATCATTTATTATCCGAATATTTGTACGCGCATGCAAAAAACGAAAGCATATTTTTGCACTGTTCAGTACCGAACTAGCAAACTTATAAAACGGCAAATTATTTTAGTAGATATGATATAAGCGAATCGGTGTCAGTGTAGATCATCAATATACCTGACTTTTTTGCAAAGAAAAAGTAAGTGTAGCCATCATTATACTTTATCATTCTTTTTACGAATATTTGTATGCGCACGCAAAAATTGCAAGCATATTGTTACACTAATCAGTACCATACTAGCAACTTTATAAAGCGACAAATTGTTTAGTAAATATCGGTGTCGGTGTAGATCATCTATATACCTTATTTACTAAGAAGAAATCAGCAAAATCTTATCATTAGAACAAAAGAGAAACTACTGTAGTCCGTGTACATAAACGTGTACAAAAAGAACTGGAACGGAATATGTGATGCCGCAAAAAAGCACGATATAGTGGAAGAATTGCAACGACGAAAAACAGTATGATTTGCCGTGTGCCGGCTTCTGCACACTAAGAAAACTCTGGGCATTGTTGCAGATTCAGTGTTGCTTTGACTTTTGTAAAGGTTGATGTGTGCGTATTTGTTTTGTATATTTTTATGCAGTGTAGCGCTTCTACGCCAAAAGAGCTAAAGCATACGTTAGAATTGTTAAGTGGCGTGAAAGTTTCACGGTGAAACAGGTTGTAAAAGTACCTATGCCATGCCGTATTGCGAAAAATATAAAATTTTCAAAGAATACGTTGGAAGTTTTATGCCAAGTGAACATATTGAAACAGATCTTGATAAATTTTTATGCAAATATTTTGAAATTTATTCAAAACTCAATTTTAATAGTTCCACCAATTGTACAAATTAAACCCACTCAATTACAATTGTCAAAGCAGAAACAGTGACATTGGAAACTAAAGCATTATCTGGTCTAGATTTAATAGCATGATGCCAAATAGGAAACAGTTGGTGGGGGAAAATGACTGTGCAATTAGTAATTGACCTTGTGACAAACGACAAGCTAGTATTTATTTGTGCACGTCTAGGTCTAGAGCCGATTAGCCTAGTCTAGAGTCGATTTAACCTGGTCTAGAGCCGATTAGCCTGGTCTACAGTCGATTTAACCTGGTCTAGAGCCGATTAGCCTGCTTTAAAAATAAAGTCTACAGACGGACAGACAGACACACGGACACCGACATCTGCAATAGCTCCTCTGCTGAAGCAGCGAGCTAATAATGGACCCAGTTAGCTGATTTATGGCAATTTTAGCTGATTTAGGGCATTGTTAGCTAATCTAGGGCCTATTTTGCTGGTTGAGAGCCTATCAAGAAAAAATAAAGTAGACGGACACACAGACATACGACATCTTAATAAGCTCCTCTGCTGAAGCAGCGAGCTAATAATGCAATTCATTCTGAAATTATGGGTGTCCTAAAGTGAATGTGTAGAACGACTTATTTATTATTTGCTGATATTTTACCGTGGGAAAATTGTAAGGAGAGACCAAAGTTGCCCCGGGATGATAACTAGTTTGTAAAATCCTGAATGTCATAAATTTGAAACGTGCAAGACAATGTATTTTATACGGTATCAAACATAGTTGCTGCTTCTAATAGAATAACGCTCACATACACTTTTTAACAAATGCTCACAAGAATGCTAGAGCTGCAGGCGTAGGTGGCGACAGCGGAGTCTCACAATTCCCCGGTTTATCACTCTATGCTTTTCTATGATTTTGAGAGCATCAAAGAAGTACATACCAGCTGTTAGCCTCACAAACTAAGGCATTGTGCAAGAGACGTTCGATTCCGATTAGTATAGATAAACAGAAGCCCGCCGAAATATTTTGAAAATTTTTTGTTTTGAATATACCGTTATCGTATTGGCGTAATGTTATACGCTCCCATTGTATGTACCGACACATGATTGGTGTACCGTTGTCATCATCATCATAAGTTGTCGCCACCTAAGCCTGCATCTCTAGCATTCTTGTGAGCATTTGTCAAAAAGTGTATGCAAGCGTTATTCTATGGCTGCTCCTTCACAAACTAAATATGAATAAGAATACTACGGAAACGTAGACAAATACGGGTTTTCTTGTCGATTGAAAAATAGCGTCTGTTGAGGAGATATTCAACAGAAAACGGTGTATAATATAATCACTGCTTACCGTTACTTACTACATAACGCATTGAAGTTCAAGCTCATGCATCTGTAAAGGGTACCTGATATTAGGGACGATAATGATAATAACGAGCATCATGTATCATGTGAAGTGGAAGATGTGCGAAACAGAGTTATTGGTAGCAATTACTGTATCAAGCACGCTCCTGGTTGCGTTTTCAATAGCTATGAATAAAATTCTTTAGGACGCTTGTCCACAATACGGAAGCAAACACTGACTGAATGTGACCTGTTTCTTCTGGGTCTGAGTATCGTAAGTCTGTTCAGTTGCCAATTATCTATTGTGCTCAGTACTGGGGGAATCATAATATGGGAGATAAAGTATTGATACGTACATCGTTGGCATAGTAACACCCCATTTTACCCCAATTACTAATACATTTCAAGTTTCTCAAAAATAGCTTTAGGCTAACGGCTTTAGCCTAACCAAGTAGAAATAAAAATCAGCCAGATCTTAATTTTCAAACAGTCCACTTCGCAAAACTATCACAACTCAAACCAGAGGCTAAACTACGCCCGTGGGTACCTGTGGAACTCACGTGGGCCGGGGCAGAGGAACAGGGAATGGGCCGGGGCATTCCAGAATAATGAAAGTATAACAACCAAAAATTACCAAATATTATGAATTTATCGTTAATTTTTTGCCTCGCTTCGCTCGCCACTTCTATTTTAATTAATTTTCTTTCAATGTCATTCAGTGGCGCACCCAGGTCTGACACTTGATAGAGGCACACAATTTCTTGGCAACTATCTATGGTTTGGCTAAAAAGTAGCACAAAAATTAAAAATTTAAACGTGACCTTTGTTATTTAAGAAAGTTAAATGATTTAATAGGTTAATTTTCCATTATTGTTTCGATGGTTGAAATCAATTCTTAGATTGGTCCAAAACTTGGTGATCACCAAAAGTAAACCGCAGGAATTTTATGTATTGTTAGCTATAAAACGGATATAATAGGTTTTGAGATTTGTAAGCATTTTATCTTAAAGTCTATAAGCAAAATGTTTCTGCGTAACAGCTGCTAGTACGGTTTGGGAAGTCAGAAGATTTAGATTTTGAGCGATTTTGGTTTAGGTTTTTGCAACTGTTGCAAGTGTTGATTGCTAATATTGATGGGTTAATGGCAAAAGGGATTTTATTTGCAAGTTATTTGTAATCGCTATCTGTACATTCATGAACTTGGTACATGTTTTGGTCTACTGTTTTTTTTACAATTTTTATCACTTCAAACTTTCTAAATGTCGATTCGTGGGGTTGTAAATGATTTTGCTAAATACATTTTTGTGGCAAGAAATAATCGCGATTTTCCGATGTTTAATCCTTTTGAGGAATAATCGAATTGAATCTAAAAATGCTCTGTATTATTAAATCGTTTATTGCAATTGCCTTAACCGAGTCACTACAAGACGAATCGAAAATCCATTTTGGAATATCGATTAATCCAAAGCCATTATTAGTTTCAAATCTATAAATAAGTTATAAGTGCCGGTATTTTCTTGGTTAGTTTTTAAAATTACAATCACAGCCACCATCTGAGTTAAAATATTTGTAAATTTTAACAGGTGTACGTAGCTTTTTTAAAGGCAGCTGAACGATTTTGTCAACGCAGTCAGCCTAATAAGACAATATAAATATTGTTTATCCACCCACGTCAATCTTTTTTGCAACAAACGAAACAGGATTGACATAAAGCTGGATTCAGTTATTTGAAATATTTAAGTCGATGGAACTCATGAAACAACTTTTCTAAACAAATATAAATATTTTGTCTATATCTATTAGTCGGGAATAAAAAAATTAAGAATCAACAACTACGTATAAAAGATTATTTATGGAAAACCCGATAATCAGGGCCAGATTTGCCAGACGCAAATGTCTATAGAAGGTTTTGAAACCTTCATTGGGTACCCTCAATTCTTTTAAGATAACCTATCCGAAATCTTTTGTGTAATTTAATAGCTTATTAGGACTCATCAGAATAGCATTTTGATATAACTAATGCTTTAAATGATGGAGCTTTAATCAGGAATATGCCAACAACAACAACACAATCTGTGGCAGACAAAAGGGAAACTTCATTTGTGGGAAATTGACCGAGGAAGTATTAGCATCGTCGCTTGTGTGATTCCGTATTATGTGTTGAACTAGTATTCACAGTAAAATACTTGCATAATGGCTTTAACAAAAATCTTAATTTTTTTCCTAAATTTTCAACTTCCAGCTAGAGGCACGTGCCTGCTGTGCCTAGCGCTGGGTGCGCGCCTGATGTCATTGAAATTTAGCTTGCACTAAAGCTCATATTGTTTAGCTTCCTTGGCGTTTTCAACAAGGCAATGCATAAGCGATTGCGTTTAATATGTGCTCTTGCATTTATAGAGTTTAATTTAGGCACTTTAAACAATATTGTTTATATGACAATGCTTTAAGAGTAAAAAATGATAGGCAAATGTATTAAATTTAAAGATCTCGAGTTTGAAAAAATCGATTTATTAAATCTAAGATGCGAACTTGCGAACATGAAGTCCTGTATCTTAAAGTTGGCTTAGCTTACATGAATTTGATACGACAAACGAAAAATTAAATGGTTTTCATAATCGCATTTTCGTTATTGTTAAACTATTGTTTCAATCGATTGTATTCTTTGAGTTTCAACACAATGGGTTTGTTGTGGAGACATTCTACAAAGCTTATAATACAAATACAACGCTATACCGTAAAAAGGATAAGAAGATTTAATCATTACAAAACAAGTCTGTAGCAATTTTGCCAAATGCAATATGTTGCGTATAAAGATACAAAAAACTCCATGTCCTAATGCTTTAAAAAAATAATATGCATACTACTACTAATAAATTAGCGAATCAAATCTAAAACAATCTTTTAAAATGTCGAACCGGGACTGGGTTTGAAAAATTGTTTATACAAATCTTTTATGAAACTTGCAATGCTGCACACAAATTAGCAAAGATATTCCATTTTCTTAGCCGGGATTTAGTGTACATAATATCATGTGTTTCATAGTGTCTTGCTTAATTGTGTTGAAGACTAGCATATCATTCTAAAAACTCCGGAAATTTCCGTTTTTTGTGAATTTTTTAAATTGATTCACATACTTAATGAACTGGAAGCAAATTGTACTATATTGTTTTTTGGTAGTAGTTTGGATCACGAAACTGCACAATACTGATAGCAGAATCATGATTTGAATATTATTTTAAATGAAAATTAAAGAATGTATGTTGAATGAGATTGGTCAAATGCTTATAAACTGAACAAAATTCGGAGTGTAGTGTGGTGTAAATCTTTGTCACGGTACGTTAGAATACTTTTGGTATAATTACCAGAATGAACTTTTTTGTAATGCATCATCGCTTTATAATTTTAATGTACCACGGAATAAACAAACTCTAAACGACCGAAAAAAGCTCCTGGAGTTAATTGCACCGAAATTGTGGAAACACAGAAAATATTTTTTTGTTCTTAACTGTTACCTCATGTGTTCTTGGGGTTGCTTGGGGTTTTTTATATCTATTGGCGGAAACACAAGTAATTAAACAATAGTATATCACCAAAAACATAACCAATTTAGACTATCTGTATAGTGTAGAAAAGAAACAATTTGCAGTTAACGGCGATTCCAAACAAACACAAAATTAAAAGAAATGACATTTTATTTTAGCATTCGAATTCCTAATTTGTATCCATTGTTACGAGACTAATTTTCGGTTTTATCATTGCAGTACAGTTTTGCTGAATAACTTTCTAATTGTTAAAGAACTTTATATTTGAAAGTATACTTTAGTTTATTACAAAATGGGCAATGTTTGTACAACTTGTCATTCAAAATATTTTCACGGGGGCCGGAGCAGAGCTGGTTTAGCTACTGACTCAAACAAAGACGAGCTAGATAAAGTTGCATCATGCCATATAGAGAATAGTGGAAGGAGGCGAGTATGTACCGAACAGGCGGGTGTGCACCATGTGGGTATTTATTTGTGCACGGCTTTGCACGCAATAGAAGTTAAAGTTCGGTATAAATGCTTTCTTCAATATATTTTATGGTTAAATTCACAACAAGTTCTTTTGGGTGTGGTGACCTAGTGTTAACACGAAGAAAAACTTTGTTACAATTTTTGAAACAACCGACTTTGAAGTTACGCATATTATCACATATTATTATTCTCCAGAAAAATCATTGGCTAAAGATACTCTTTTATCTTACTCAACTCAAATTTTCCAACATTTAGTATTCTTTTTTATTACAATTTTTTTAAAATTTGAAGTAAGTTGATATTTTTGGCACATATTTAAACTCAAAATTGATTACATTCAGTCATTGTGTTATCATTATCTTCAGGAGAATTTTATGATAATGCATGGCAAAGCTTCTTGATTAATTTTGTCAAGAAATCTAATGCCATTATTGCTTACAATTTTTACTGCATGAATAAAAACATCAGGTCGCATTAGTGAACATCCCGAAGAACTTTGTCCATTTTTAATTTTCTCTATATTTTAAATGTTTCCTTAGACTTTATTTCAATGACATTGCTAAAATTGCATGCAAACATTACGAGGCATTCACTTCAGCTATTAGTTATATTTGACATCCACCACAAACCTTCCTTAGCATCTGTAAATGTTTGTTTACTCAGACTTTCAGTGCAATGCTCTCCATTTATTTTTCGAATGTTTGGAATACGGAGCAGACATTGAACTAACCACTATTTAGACCTAAGCTTTTTTATATAAACATTGGCACGAGTACTAAAAGCCGTTTTATTCAGCCTGAAAATGAAAAATTTATATATCACTTTAATGACAAATCACGTTTTCTTCTTCCAGGCAATGTTGCAATACCTTTCGTTGGGATCTACAAAGCACCCCAGTTCCCGTTTTGCAAACTTTTTGCATTAATTACTTTATTTAAATCTTGCTGGACATTGTATTAGAAATATTTGTAAATGCTAAAATACTTTCCAATTCAAAAAACAATTTAAACACGTGAATATGTAAACAATGTGAATAAAAACAAACGGTAGGACCGTACTAGTACTACAACAGGGTGCAGGGGAGTATATGTGTCAGTTGAGCATATTTATGCCGGCAGAACAAAAGCATATGTTAGAGGTGCTAAACAAAACCAAATAGATGCAATCACAGCTGCGCAGATTTTCGTTAGAATTTTTAAAATTTGTGTGAAATTCCCATTTTAATTCCACTAATTAATGTTTCGAAGCGTAATTTGTCGCAAATTAGTATTCAAGGAAGAACCTGTAACTTTACAGTGTCACAATCCAGAAATTTCTTTCCAGTTAATTTGTAGTACTAGGCTATATACTATGATGACAAATGCGGAACACTCGGTATCATAAAGTGAATACGCAATCAATTAAGTTGACTGACAGACATCAAGCAGTGTTTATGTGTGCACCACGAATAACAGGCTTGGGGTCCGGGTTATTACATAAGTGCAGAGTAATGTAAGTAAGAAATCCAATTTATCCTGAAATGAATGCTAAACAAATACTTAAAACCTTACGACCTATTAACACAAATATGTGACAATTCACTAATTACAAAACAATCGACGTACAAATTGTAAATTTTTCTTACAAATATATGCATTTTATTTGGTGCAAAAATATTTTCAATTTTTCCGGAAACAGAAGTAAAACGAGCCTAAACTCATACCGGCGATAGGCAGGAAGCAATTTTAGCCTCGTAGTTTGCATGCAGATCTTCCAACTTTGGCAAATAGGTTGACAGACTTTAACGCCACTAATGTTTTATTAACAAATTGTATATTATATGAAACTTTAGATTATAATTTGAGAAGCAATTTGTTTTTTAACTGAACTAGTTTAACACGTAGCATTGATACTTTAAAAATTATTTGGTTTATGTTTTCAGAAAATAAAATGATTTAGCAACACCGTGAATCTGGACATGGACTTCGTTAGCCTAATGTAGTGCTGGACTCATGGCATGTCATGTACCAAAAATCGTATTCATGGCATGTACATTTGAAAACCCCCATGTCATGTCATGTCAAGTACTGTTTCATGTACTAAAGCTTCATGTCAAGTCATGTATCATGTACATGCATGTACATGGGTCATGTACATGAAGTACTAAAATTTCTTTGAAATCTAAGTAGCCTAAAAATTGTGAAGGTTTTATGGGTGCCCAGTGTTATAAAAATATCGTGAAAGTTAACTTCTTTAGTTTTAGAATTTGAAATAAAATTTGGAAAAAATATTTACTTCTATCCGATTTTACGTAAAAATATCTAAAAACTGGTGACTGATGGCAAATTTGTCAATTATTTCTTCCTTGTTTTACATGCATGTACATGCATGTACTTCAAGTCATGTACTAGTATTCATGTCATGTAATGGGTCATGTAGCAGTCCCTCATGTCATGTCATGTAATTTGGCATGCCATGACATGACCAAGATGCATGACATGAGTTTTCATGTACATGATGCATGAGCCCAGCACTAGGGCCTAATGGTTCCCGCTACTCCTTTATAATTTGCAAAATGCAACTATCCTACTCTGGCTACTACTCTTGAAAGGCATACAAGAAGGTACATCAAACTCACAGGGAAACTCTCTCGTGCCGTATATCGCAGTGATCCCGTAGACAGCCTCCGTGTCTCGCTTAGTATGATTTGGAAGCTAAACGTTTTCTCCGAAATTGATGAGTACCGCCTGAACTACAGAAGAAAGCACATAAATATTACGATGAACATGCTAGGACAGGGTTAGACGTTGTGCTACCTGCGGCTCCCGGAGAAAGGAGTAATTAACAGGAAACAAATGCAATGGCACAACGAAATACCATACGGCTACTTCGGTGATAAACTGCGTATCCTATCAGAGTAAAAATGCGGGAGGTCAGGGTCACGGCGAGATAATAATATGGATGGGGACAACCCTCAGATTTGTTTTAGTATACCAGAAATACAAGTGATAATGGCTTCAAGAATTTTCCGGTGAGGGGTGCGCTCATGTTCATTTAAATTTTCGGACTAATATTCATTTATAGCATCGCCAAAAGAAGACTTGCTTAGAATTGACCTGTTACTTGTTGTACTAAAATTTGGCAAGAAACAATTACAAAGCGGTGTTCAATTTATATTGGTAATTTTCATAAAATTACCAATATACCCATTTATTAGCTTGTTGCTTCTGCACGAGAGCTATTTAAGGAGTCGTTGTCAGTTTGTCCGTGTGTCCGTAGACGTTAATTTTAAACCAAGGAAAAAGGCTATTTTGACTTGAAGCCAGGCAAATTGGACATTAAACCAGGTTAGTTGGGCTCTAAACCAGGTTATTTAGGACTTACTGTAAACTTTACACCAGGCTAGTTGGGCTCTGAGCCAGGATTAAAGGCGCTAAAACATACAAAACGGGCTCTAAAATTGGCTAAATGGGCTCTAAAATTGGCTAAATGGGCTCTAAAACTGGTTATTTGTGCTCTAAAACAGGCTATTTGAGCTCTATAAGAGGCTAATCGTTCGTTTCCAGTTTTCTGTTTTAGACACCAATGGTCTTTATTTGCGAACATTTTAATGGTTTTTCATCGACTGGTTACTGGATACAATACAGTAGACCGAATTTAAGCAAAGAAAACGTTTGCGGCTTTCAAGATTTTCATATTACTGTCACCGGTGTAAGACAGACGAAGGAAATATGAGTTCGTGAAGATATAGCTAATATAATTACTGCTTATCCATCACTTATCTATATTTGACAGAAACCTGAATTAGAAAAGCCCGGAAGTAAACGGTTACAGTAGATGAATAAATATTTTATATACGAAAGACTGAACATTTTGAAAGGAATACTAAAAAATCTCCAAATTTCTCCAGAGTAGTTTCCTGAAACTTGTTTTGAACAAAATGGTTTTGAATACCAATAGATAAACTATCGTTTCCTCGTGTGATAACGACTTGCCTGTTATACCTAGATGCTATTAGACAAAGGATACGACAGACACGAAAAGTTAAAAGAATATTGTTTTTACTCTCGGTTTAATATTTACACGGAATAAAGCTGTCATGAGGTTTTTTATGAAAGATTGATTAGATTGACAGTTTAAACGAAACACATTTTGAGTTATCTGAACTCCAGTGAAACCATTCATTAGGTACTAACGGTACAATTTGTATTGGATAAGCACCAAGCAATACCTGGTGGTTTTGTATAAAGAACTCAAATAAGTTTGTGTGAAATGAAATTATTTTTAAAATTGTATACACGTTAAAAAAAGTTAAACCGTGAGTTGTCAAAAAGATATATGACGTTTTCATAAGCAAGTCTATTTTTGAACAAGTTCTCATCATCTCCTAATTTTCTTTCCAGGAGAAAAGTTGTTGCTATACACAGTAACTCATGCTGTTTTCAACTTCAGCAATGCTCTCACATCAAACTTCAGTAAGAAGTTGAGAAAATTCTATCGATTTACCACTAGTCTCTAGATCTACATGTAACTGCCCACAGTGGGAACAAAGCTCCCATTCATAATAAAAATGATAACAAGTTGGACCGTTACACAACGAACATAGCGTGTATGCCACTGTCTCAAACTTCGTGTTCTAAGATATAAATGCCATTTTGGCTAATATGAAATAGCACTGGCTGTGTGCAAATCCGCAAGGACACGGGCAATTACTTTTAAAGATGATAAATATGCTGCTTTCGACGGAGCTAAGCCGGATTGATCAAGAGAGTAAAGAGAAATCTTTAGTGTAAATGGAAGGGCGACTGTGACGAAAAGTTTTTGCAGTAAAAATATAATACTCAACAGAACAGTTTATTTGCAAAGAGCTCTGTGGATGTTGTAAGTTTTTACTACAATCAATGTATTTCGCGTTTTAAAATAGGCTAAATTGCAGCTATCAAAGCACGGTAATATAAAAAATAGTTTTATCAGAATATTATTGATATAGTATCTTGTATATTCAGTTCCGTTGACGATATAATCCAGGTTGTAATGTATTGGCTTTAATTTTTGTCGGAACGTAATAAATTTTAAGTTTTGAAAAAACAACGGCATTTATTACATTTTGTTATTTATTTTTGGAACTACATGTTAAGGAAGGGACAAATTGCTTAATTGTAGAATGTCAAACATGTACGCCAATAAATATAATAGTGGTGATGCTTACCCTAAATAAGTTAGAGGTTGGCACTTTTTTTACCGTCTGTTTGATTAAAACACATTGAAGAAATTTAAAGCAAAGAAGCTAGAAGCGAAATTTTTAATTTAGTAAATTCACTTGAATTAAAATCATATGAGCGATGTGCAGGATGAATTAAATAATAGTCGGCATTATAATGTTAAACTCTCCGAACTTTCAACAGACAAGCGGAGCTAGCTCAAATACACGTCTTTGGAGCAAGAACTTTATGAAAGGCTTCTCAGCCTGATGGTTAAGCTGTCGACTTTTTGCATCGGGGGCACGAGTTCGAATAGCAAACATTTTCCATCTGCTGGACTCGAGCCAGTGCCTTTAAGCAAAAACTCGACAGCCTAACCATTAGGCTGAGAAGTCTTTCATAAACATCTTGCTCCAAAAACGTGTATTTGAGCTAGCTCCGCTTGTCTGTTGAAAGTTCGGAGAGTTTAACATTGTAATGCCGACAATATTCCCGTGAATATTTCTATTATTTTTATAAACATAACAATATGTTTTGTAATTTTGTTCTTAAATAAAAAACCCAACATTTGATTTGATCATGTATCATCATTAGTTATCAGAATCTCTCTATTCCCACACAAAAGTAACAGGTACATTTTTCAATATATAATATGTAGCACAGGGCAGTATATGCACACAAATTCCAACAAAGGATATTTGTGGAGCTGTGCAGTTCATAAAGTCAGCAGAGGTAATCTGCATAATATTCTAATGTAAAACGCTTCGTCCGTTTGGATCTGAAAATGTAAATGGAAAATGGAAGAAAGAGAGAGGGACTTCATTCCGATAGTGGCTACGGCCAAATTAACAGTGCACCAAAGCTGCTGCTATTTTCTTATCTCTGTCTAATCGCTGTAAATATTTGTGCATCAAGTTTTCTGTAGTTTATTTGACTATTACTTTTGCTTAATATATTCTTAATGATAGTGCTATATTATACGCTGCGTAGTTGTGCTTACTCCTTTTGTCGCTCATTTGTTTATCGTGCATTGCCATCCAGCTCAGCAGAAGGGATCCTAACTTGGAGCGTTGTTGCGCAGACAGTTAAAGGATGGAAAGGAGAGATCTTGGTATCGTAAGATAACATGCAATTATGCACTTTGATCATGAGTTGCTTGCAAATGTGCATAGCTAGTGTGTGCATCTGAATCTCTCGAATAAACCCATTTCCATACCATGCTTCACCCTTACAAATATCAGATCAGTTTGTTTGCAAGTTTTTAAATTGACAAGAGTTTTGATTATTTATAATGTTGACATTTTGGTCTAACAGAAAGTTTTAGTTTTGAACAACAGAGAAAGGGAAAATATTAGAGCATACTCTAGTCACAAGGAGGTTTGGTTTTTGTGTTTGGAGGAAAATCCATAGTTTTATTTTTATTCGTACTAAGTCAGTTGTCAGAGTACTAAGGTTTTAGGGATTCAATGGAGTTTCAGATCAGGCAAGATTTTCACTGTTCCGAGGAATTCATGGAGCAACGGTTGTTTTTGCATTTGTGACATACTCACGTGTAACTGTTCTGTTTTTTTGTAAGATCCGAACAAGCTCTTATTGCTGCTGCGTTAAAAGTGGCGATTCGAAAAGCTTCCAATTGTACCTGGTAGTAAATTAATTTAGATCAGTTTAGGTTGTGCACCCTACCAAATTCCCATTGCAGTTTTGTCCATTTGCATTTCAAGAATATAACGTGTCACCACGACCATCACTTGCGTTTTCAAACAACTTCCCAATGAAATCCAATCTTATTCAAACGTACTCCGTATCTTTTAAATTTATATTATCCCTACTTCTGCATAAATAGACGCTCTACCAAGTCTATTTTCTCACATCCATATGGCCTTATATTCTCCACACAATTCTATTAAACTGGTATTTCTTGCTCTAATGACCCATATCAGTAGACGCGTTTTCGCAAAAAAATATCTAGATGTGTGTAACAGTTGCAAACAAGAAAGGCAACACGACACAAACTGTGAAAAAAAGTTGTTGTGTGGAAGTTACGCTGGGGCAGGAGAGTTTTCCCTCACATTTTTATTGTGCTGCTTGACATTGCATTTTCATTCACAAATATTTGTATATTTGGAACATGTCAGGAAGTCAATTATTGAAGTCCTTATATATATTTTCAAATAAAGACAACGTCCAGACACACTACGCATTTCCTGTACATAATATCATTACACACATGTTTTGCCTCGCCTAAAATTTTGAATTTAGTGCCATTCAATAGAAGTTGGAATACTTCAGGTAGTGTTTTCAGAAATTTCAACGCCGAATTTCTCAAATAAAACTGTATACGCTGAATTTTTACATATCTAACACCAAAAATGTGCACTTGGAGCAAAACTGCAAATATTTGGCGTTGAACTATTACATTTCACAATTAGTACAAACTGCTCCATGGCAAAAATACCTAGACACAACCTAACCACTGGCAGAACACATAACACATAACAAAAAATACCAAAAACTATTAACAGCACAAATCGTTTTCAACATTTGTTTTCTATTTTCCTAGATAAACTGTTGATTTATATCCCAACTACTAGATCATAAGACACTCTGGGATTCCCAGATTGGGAAGTATATTTTGCAATCGTTACACATCCAAACAGCTTTCTAGTCTTAACACCTTTGTTTTCATTTGGCGTTTCTTACCCTATTAACAGAACAGACTGGACGTGTTTTGGCATAAAAATGATTAAATATGGATGTGTGTTACAGTTACAAAAGCAACGAGACCTTATGCCCGGTTTTCAACAGTAGATCAAGGCATTGTTGAGATTATTATAGACCAGCTGAGCCTCCTGGATATTTTTACCATGAAATAGTAAATTGTCTTTCAGGTTATCGAAAACTAAGAAGACTGGCTACCATTTTTGACTTATAAATGTTTGGTAGTCTTTTCGAAATTTTCATACTAAATATCAAATTGAATATTGTATAGTCAGATTTCAGATCTTTCAAACATATCTATATAGTACAATTGTGCATTCTAGAGCATTAATATATATTTTGGCGTGAAATTGCCCCGTTTAGCATATTGCAAAAACTTTTGAAAAAACAACAAACACATTTTGAACAATATCTATAGCATTTCTATAGGAAAACATTTATCTACAAAGTTGCAACAAACTAGCCAAACTTTTACGTTTTTTTATATTTTCTCTCTGCTCCATCAATGCAATGTAAACAGCAAAGCGTTATGTAGCTGCAAACAATTTCGCCATTTAGATGTGGGTCAGCTGCGGTAATAATGATGTTAAAGTGTCATTTTATTTTTATATAAAATTATTGAATATATGCTGCAGGGGACACGAACAAAACAAAACTTGCAAAAACATATTTCACATGTTTTCTAAGGAGAGAAAAGGGAAGTAAGTTTAATAAAAGCTGTAAACAAATCTGGGAAATTGTAATGTCACAAGGACCATACGTGCTATGCAAACGTCTGTGCTTAAAGCCGACTTCATGAAAATAAGGATGGATAAACAAATCAGCATTGTGAAAGGGTATGACCCGGAAATCTAAAGGGTACCACCACAGGATGCAAAGGAATATGTGTCAGTGGAGCATTTTTACGCCAGAAGAGCAAAAGCGCACGTTAGAAGTGTTAGGTAATATTTAAGTAGATGCAACAGTTTCTCAACACTCTAACGTAAAAGTGTTCTAAAGTTGGGTAAATTTAATATTATTCAGTTCCCCCAACCGTCCGAGATGAATCAAATTACTTATTGCTTTCAAAAGTCCTTTGAAAAGGAGAAACAGTGACACTAGAATGTCAGGATACGGGAAATCCGGTGCCAAGTATAATTTGGGCTAGATTAAATATCAATATGACTAATGGAGAATGGTTATGGGTAGATAGCGAGTATGAGATTATAGCTGCCTGACAGACAGCATAGCATGGACCTTCGGTTAGCACACAAGTGGAAGTTTAGGGGCATGAATGCAAAATTTTCGTGTTTTTCTTTTACAAGGTTAAAATCGCACACTTCGTTGCATGCCGAAATCTATTATCCTAATAGTGGGATATTTCACAAAATGTTACAGTATCGACGTGTAAATTGCACATATTTTTAAACAAAATTGTTTTCAGAATTAAAAGTGGGGTGAGATTTGTGTTACACTTGAGCAGAACAAGCATATATTACTAGTTCTTTAGACGCACGCACGTCTTCAAACAGCCAACGCTTTCGCTACGCTATTCCGGATTTTTCTTGAAAAAAATTCAGACCACGGAGCATGGAAATTGTTCATGTTGAAGCTACGTTTGAACTCTACTTACAAATTAAAACAAAAGTTCAAATAAAAGACTCATTTCACTTTCATATACTACTCAAAAGCTGTTAATAGGGCATCAGACTTATTTGTATGCGGGCGGTACCTTTTTAGATTCTGTAATAGTATGTGTTGTTAGACTCCTTGTTAGTTGTTAGTGATTTGCGAAACTGAACTAATTATTTAAATGTTTTCATAATCTTTATGATTCCAGAAACTAACTTGGTTTCGGGACATTTTGACCCTGGACAAGAACGGCCGTCGTCTGATGGAGCAACGGGATTTCTGGTACTCCCTTATAATATGCAAAGTGCAACACTCTGACTTGCCAAGTTTTGGCAAGATTGTGACTATTCACACATATAAAACAGTCGACGTGAAAATTGCACGTTTTGGAAAAAAATTGTTTTGATTTTGAAAACTGTACAAATTTTTTAGATTACACCAATGTGTACTATGGTGTTAGTCAATATGGCGTTTTAAAACATTTCAAGGTAAATATTGACTAATTTAAAATTAGCCAATTTGGTTATTAGTCCATTTACCGCCTACACAGTTCCTATTGGGCAAATTTGTGCTTCTATTAATATCACATGGACATTACAAGTTCTCGGCAATTGACAAGTATCGTTTGAGCTACAGAAGATATCTAAATATGTCTAATATGTATAAAAACATAACTTGTAGTGCCATCAACCGTCCGAAGTTGCCCAGTTACTTTCTTTTATCAGTAACTTTACAATGGCACTGTACTGAAAATCCATTGCCGAGTTTAATTTGGACCAGAATAAATAGTAGGACGCAAAATGGGGAACAGTCAGTGGTAGAAAGCGTATGTAAGTTTTAATAAATATGTCTGTAATTAAGTTTAAAATCTTTTTTGTGGATTTAAGAAATCTAAATACTAATTGCAGTAACCCTTCGCAATTTTTTTTAACATCCGACGTACACATTATACATTTTTCGAAACTTACACATTTCTTGGTGAAAATTTTAATATGAGGTTAAAAATGATTCTAGATCCTGCAGAAATACCTAGAAATAAAACGAGCTTGGACTTACACTGGCGAAGGTCAAGAAGCTATTTTGGCTTGTATTGTGCACTCGGATTCTCCAACGTTGGTAAAATGTTCAATGACTTGGATATATTCTTTGTTGTCATTTTGCACATTGTATTAACACAGATATTTTTAATTTGGGAAATTTGCGACTGAGTTAAGTTATTTTGATATTTTACAATAGTTTGTTAAATATTCCAGAAAGTAAAGTGGTTTCGCACTATTGCACAACACAGTTGTCAGGAAATCAGGAAAGAATGGAAAAGCACAATGAAATATCTCTCTTTCAAGAAATGTTTTAATATTTCTATCTTTTATTATTACTCTGGAAGCTGCCTGCGGCTACTACTTAGCTGGTTATCACATCAAGCTTAGAAATGTCTTTATATGTTAAAACACTTTTAATGGAGCCGAGAGTATGGGTTGCGTATGAACGAGTTCTTATCACATCACCTTTTATATTAGTGTGCACGTTCTCATTTTATATGCTTTTACCTAAACTACATGGTTTGAATTTCAGGGTGCATTTATTATGAAACAGTGGGCTGAATAGTTGAAGTGATGGGTGAATGTGAAACGAATTCTTAGACATCCTTGTTTGCATTAAGTATGTCACATCAGTTTCAAAATTCTCCACATATATTTCATATAAGGTGTTTGTGCAGTAACATTTGGAGTTTGAAACACGTTTTCAGTTTACAGGCGTGAAAGTATAACTGTACACAATTTCACAAAGTTAAAATGCATATTGGCAACATAACAAGTATACTATGACCATAGATGCTCGGGATGATGCTTCCTCAGTTTCTCACTGAAACGATATTGTGATTCAGAAACCTCTCTTTCATAACGCTTAAGCGTTAAACGACTTTTTTGTCAATTTGATCGAAAATGGGGCATGATAGAATTGAAATGTGTAGAAGACAGTTCCCAGTATTGTTAATATTAAATAGTTAAAAGTGTTAAAATGTGAGCGTTGCACGAAAATATTGAGTTGTTGTCAATTCATTGGAATGTTAGGATTTCAAGAAAGCTTTCAGACGTACTCCGTACTATCGTAACTTGTGACATTCCCACTACTGGTTCATAAGACGTTCTGCCAAGTCTATTTTGCACTTCTTTCACATCCACACAGCATTTTTCAACTTTCGTTTATTGCACTCCTGGCACAAATTAAAGGACGAAGTTTGGCAAGAATATGTCTAGGTGGTGGTCTTGCAAAAAAGGCCCCAAGAAACAAACTGTGAAAGAAATTGCGCTGTTTGGGTTTGGTTGTAGCATGAGAGTTTCATTTAACATTTTTCTTGTGCTGCTTGCTTTGCTGAACAACGTTCAGACAAACTACGCGATGCCTGAACATATCAAAACACGCATGCTTTGCGTTACCTAAAATTGTAAATTTTGTGCAACTTTGATTTAATACAATTTGGAATACTACGCGTAGTATTTTTAAATATTTCAAAGCCGAATTTCTCATTAGAAAATTGTATTCGTGCACACGTTTGCATTTGTCTAATCTATACACTATAATTGTGTACTGGAAGCAAAACTGCAAATATGTGGCGTTACATTATTACATTTTGCAGTAAGCGCAAGCAAACTACTCCAAAGCCAAAACATCTAACAACCCATACCTATACCTAGGTATATGTCGTAGGACTTCCAAAGAAACATTTATCTACAAATTCTCAGCAAACAAAAAACATTCCCAATCCACCTAATTCCGCCACAACACTTTTCATAACCCAACAACAGGCAGAATCCATTAGACAAAACATAACACAAACAACAGAAATCGTTTCCACTTTTTGTTTATTTTATTTCCTTAAAAAACTTTTATTTTCTTTGCTGCACTACAAAGTAAATAGCACACGGCAAACATTTTGGTCACACGGAAATGGATTAGTTGCTCTAATAAAGCATTTAGAATTGCCATATATTTCTATATAAATTTTATTGCACACGATGAATAAGATTGATTGATTGAGGTACATGTTGCACAAGTTGGCTTTGCGGTGAAATGAGCTATAGAAAGAAATGGAACGTTATTTAAAATTTATTACAACAGTGCCGCAGCAGCCACCAAACCACTGCAGTGGACAATTTATTGTGCACATGTTTCCCAAAAGCAGGGGAAAATAGAGCGCAAGGTATAGGATTTGCGGCAGTTTCGTCGATTCAAAAATATATTCTTACTGCATTTTGTGGTGAGGATTTCCACAATGGTACCTCCACAATTTATTTCCACGCCGGAGAAAATACCTGCAGTTGTAGTAGATTTTGTGCGCCTCCCTGGTAAAGTGAATCGTTTAGGTAAGTTTACAAAATCCTATTGGATTTAATAAAAAGCGTACGACGTACGTACGCGTGTGACGTACTTCCAGCCGATATATGGGCAAAACTTTATAATTCTACAAAATGTAAGATGTTAAGTGTCCCCAACTGTCCAAAGCAAACCAAGTCATTTGTTTTTATCAAACGGCAAATCAATGACTCTGCAATGTCAAGGTACTCAAAATCCAATGCCTACCGTATTTAGTTTGGACGAGATTATCTACCATGATGCCAAATGGGGAACAGTCGGTTGGAGAAAGGAAGTGGAGCAAATAACGGAGTAGGGGCTCCGGTAAGCATACAAGTGGAAAGTATAGTGCAATGTAGAATTTAAATCAAAATACTTATTAAACATTTTTTATCCAACAAAACATATATGTAAATAACTAATCTAAATCCTACTTATGCTGATTTATCACAAAGTTTAATGTTATTGACGTGCAAATAGAACAGTTTTTATGTATAAAATATTTTGATGCAAGGGAAACTATTTATGCCAGAACATTCAAGTCTTCAGGAATTAGAAGCCCGGATTCATTCCGACAAAAAAAAGAAGTTATTTTGGCTCGCATTGTCACTCGGATCCACCAACATGTGTAAAAAATTTAATCATTTTAACGCCGTCAATGTTTCTTTACCCAGATTTCAGAAACTATTAAAGAAAGATAACTGTTCACGGTTTTGCTGGTTTCGTAAGTGTACTAGATTTTTAATATATATTATTGTTTAATGCTCATTATGTTGAATTTAGAAATTTAGAATAATTAATATGCACAAAAATGACATTTTATGTTAATAATAAAACGGTTTGTAGGTTTTGAAATGGACAAAAATACGGACCATGACATTTCATTTATTATAAGTATGCTATTTTTGGCAGTGCTAGGCTGGATTGATCGAGAAAGTGAAGATAAATCTTTGGTGGAGCGAAATGTAATGGTGACATGAAGTTAGAGCAGTAAAATTGTCTTAATCAGCAGAGCAGTTTAGCAGAGATTTTGGTGAACGTTATAAGTTATTAATAATGTCATCGTTTTGCAGAATTTGAAAATTGACAAAATTGTAATCGTCAAAGCACATTTATCTGAAAGTATATTAATGGGATATTATGATGAGGAGTCAGGTGCCTTGTAAGTAAAGCTGTAGTGACGAAACTATTCAAAAATATGGTTTAATTGTTGATGGGACGTAATAAATTTTTGTAAAAAATAATGTGTGTAAACTTTTTTATGACAGTAAAAACTGTTATGCCATTTTAATTTTTATATAGAGAACTACATACTTAGGAGAGTTGAACAGTTAATTTGAAGAATATCAAACTTGAACGCAAATAGGGTATTATACTGGTAAAACATATACATCATAAGCAAAAGATTGGTCTATGCGTGGAGCAGTAATTCATTCAATCGAAAGATGTTGGGAAAATAAAGGTAAAAATGTAAGGTTAGAACTCTTAACATTTTGATTTTGTAAATTCGTTTAAATATTAATTTTTGAATCTTATGCATAGTTTGTTTTATTCTTGTATATATTTTAAAGATCAGGCATTGAAAGTTTTAAAAGCTTTACATTTTGGGTGGGTGTGTGCAATTTTTTGTCACTTTGTGGTAAATGTAAATCACAAGTTAACATTTGTTTCTGTCAGCATGTATATTTACCTATCATTATTTATTGAATATTATTCCTTATCCGAAGATAGAATGCTCCCACCAAAATTGTAAGCCAGTTTTTAAACTAGTTAGCACCGAACCAGCAATCTTTTAAACTGCAAAATAATCATATGAATAACGGTGAAGATTATCTATGTACCTGACATTCTTTTACCATGAAAAAAACAGCAAGATCTTAGCTTTTGAACAAAAGAAGAAGAGAAACAAATGTACTCCGTGTACGTAAGCCTGCATAAAATGAACTGAAACGGAGTGCATCAAGCTAAAAAAAATTAGGTATAACGCAAGAGCAGAAACGAAGAAACGGTGTGATTTTGCTGAAGTGAGTTCAAAGTAGGTCAAGTCTAATAAATACCATAAATAATATAACAAATACCAAAAATAACAGAAATCGTTTTTAATTTTGTTTTTGTTTGTGTAAAAATTTTAATTCACTTTACTACCACAAAAACAACTGCATAAAAAATTTTGTTTTACAGATGTTTCCCGAAAGAAAGAATAAAGTAGAACGTGTACGTGTAGAATTTGCAACAGTTTTTTACATCAATTTAAAAATACATTGTTATTGCTATTTGTGGTACGGAGGACGATGACATGGCAATTTCAACCTCCAAAATTTGATACCTGGCCTGTGAGTCAAGCTGTTGTAGTAGGAGATTATGTGTGTCTTTCTTGTCAGGTCGATCATTTTTTTTCTATAAAAACTTATTATAGGTTAGTTTTAATTAAAAAATTGTCATTAAATCTTCAATAAATATATTGTAACTAGTATTATATATGCTACTTTGGAAACGGTGCGCATCTTTGTGTACTGCCAGTTCAATGAAAATAACAACTGAAAAACGAATCAGCAATGTGATCGGGTATCATTTAGAAAATTGAACAAGTACCACAACAGAATGCAGAGGAATATGCGTCTCAGTTTAGCACTTATACGCCGGAAGAGCAAATGCACACGTTAGAAGTGTTAGGTAAAATCAAGTAGATATGACAGTTTCTCAACATTATTACATGAAGGTGATTTAAAGTTAAATAAATTTCAATTTATTCAGTTCTCCCAACCGTCTGATGTGAACCAGATTAGGTACTTACTGCTTTCAAAAGAAAATACAGTGACACAAGAATGACATGATACGGGAAATCCGGTGCCCAGTATAATTTTGGCTAGATTAAATATCATTATGGCAAATGGGGAAAGTTTATTGGTAGAAAGCGAGTACGAAATTATTATAGCTGACTGAGAAACAGCAGGCGGGTATTTATGTGCGCACGGCTAATAATAAGGCTGGGGGTCTGGTTAGCACACAAGTATATGCTAAGGTGCAATGTAAGCAATATTTTCGTTTATTCTGCTACCAGATTAAAATCGCACATGATGTTGCATTTCGGCAATCTATTATCCTACGAAAGGGACATTTCACAAATTGTTACAGTATCGACGTGCAAATTGAACATATTATTAAACAAAATATTTTCAGAAATGTGACTTGAACTTGGTTTTATGTCATTTGAACGCTACCAATGAAAAACTTGTTCATTTGCAGGAACTCTTGCTGTTTATAGCTTCAACAAATTGGAGAGTCTACAAACCTTATCACTTTTGTTCTAGTCTCTAGACTAGAATGTAACTACACACAATGGACCCAAAGAACCCATTCATGATAAAAATGGTAGCAGGTTGGACCGTTACACAATGAAGATAGCGCATATGCTGCTAAATATCTCAAACTTTGCGTTTTAGATAGCGAATGGCATTTTTGGTAATAGTATCAGTAGAACCAGTTGGATTTGAAGCAGAGAAGAAATGCACTATTTATTTATAGAACCTAATATTTAGGAAAGGTAAATTGGTTTATTTGTAAAGTATCAAACCTGAACGCCAGTAATGACAATACTGTCGATGTGTACCCTTAGAACATAAAAGATGGGAGGAAATCCCGGTGTGTATATTTATTTGAAAGACGATGAGAAATTTTATAGTAAAAAAGATGAGGTTAAAAACCAAAGTGTTTAATTAAGTACACTCACTTGAATTTAATTTTTGTGAGAGTAGTGCTGGGTAAATTAAGTATTGTCGTTATATGCTATCTAAATTCATATATTCTGTAACTTTGCGCTCAATTAATTGGCCGATATTTGATCATGTATCATCATGAACTATATTACACATAACTCAAAAGCACATTTCTGCGTATTTAGTGTCAAATCAACAATATCTTAAATAGGCAAGGATTTTGAATACTAATAATCTGAGAGCTTTTGTCCAACAGTAATCAGCAAAGTTTCAGCTTTTAAACTAAAGAGAAAGGGAGAATATTGCAGTATGGTCTAGTCACAAGGAGTTTTGGTTTTTGTGCTTGTAAGAAAACTCGTGGTTTTCTTTCTATTATGCGTAAAATTTGAAATGGAACTGGAAGAAAGAGTATCAAAACGTGTATAAAGTACGATCTAGAGCAAAAACAGCGTAATGTGTTTTGCCGGCGTTTCGACAGCGGAGTAAAATTAGAGCTTTCATAGAGTTTCAGTTTTCTTTCTTGTGGGATGAGTGTGCGTGAATTTCGTTTTATAGTCTGTTGCAGTGTGGTCTACTTTGCAAAACATCTATCTAACCTAAATTATATGTACAGTAGATTATCTTTAGTCATAATGTTAGTGCTATTTTAAAGTGAATGCTTTCTACTCCAATGGATACATACATTATCAATGTATTGTGAAGTTACAAGAAAGTGTAGAAGTGAAAGCGAAAAGCCCTATCGATTTTTTCTACCTTGTGTATACATGCTGGTGTATCGTCGTTTCGTTTTGTTTCAGTGCCACTCTGCACTGAAAACTTTTAAGGTAATGCCATAGATGCCCCGGGACGATAATAAAGATAACGAGCTTCTAGCACCTTAAATGTCGTAAATTGGAAGATGTGCAAGACAAAATTTATGGTTATTGCATCTAATACGTGTTTGTTGCGTTTTCAGAAACTTGAAATAAAATCCATGCTCGACGTGTATCTACTGTAAGGAAACAAATACTGACAAGCTGCTGCTGTCATCAATAATGACGCAAACACTGATTATATTTTTGACACTATAAGCCATTTGCAATTTATGGAAATTTTCTGATTATAAAATCATTTTTTATGGTATAGCTATAATGGAAAAAAGCTCAACAATTTATCTGGTTCAAAATAGTTGGCCAAGTTTGAGAAAAGAAAACGTTTCGGCTTTTCAGTTAATCAAATTGCTATGATAACCGTTATCCAAACAACAAAATGAGTTTATGAAGGTGTAGCCAATATAATTATAGCACAGCCACGAAAGCAAAACGAGATATTCAAAAAAAAACACATATTCAGAAAAAGCTTAAGTGCGTAACACAAAACTGCATTGTTAATGCAGCAAACTTTCTTTCAGGTTCACCCAAATGAATATTGTTAGTAGTAAGCTGTCAGGAATGTGGTCAGGCTTCCTTATTGAAGTCAAAGCTTACTTTAATGGTTCCATTCCAATTCCCTACGTTATGCCTAGGTTGAACTGTATACGTTTCTGAATGTCTAAACATACTAATAGAACAGAGGGCACATGTGCTGTCTGCTGCTTTTCCCGCCAGAAATGAAAACGCTTCCAGTTCAAGGAAACATATTTTATTTACGGAGATTTTCCAGTTTTCTACGGGCTTGTTTGTAGTAACTTTTTTTGAACAAAATGGTTTTGAACGACATCTTCATCTTCTTTTCTCGTATGATAATGTCTTGTCTGAAATGATTGGTATAAGTTACGACAGACACAAAAAGTGCAAAACACATTCCTGAGTAATTTGAACTCCGTGAAAACAATTGATTTTGTAAGTAAGATAAAATATTTAGTAGGTAATTGGGTAAACTGCAAACTGCAGCTGATAGATTATATATTAGCCACTTGCCTCAATTTATATGAAATTGTTTTGTATGTGTGTTGTTAAAATGGTATCTATGATTTTACAAAGTGAAACCTTCGGTTGTCTAAAGAAATAAAGGATTTTTTCATTTATGGCTCACACGCAAATCTATTTTTGAACAAGTTCTTACAATAAAAAAATACTTGCCAGCGAAAGACTAGTTGCTACACATGCGAATTCTTGCTACTTTTTACTCCAGCAAACTGGGAGAAAAGTTTAGAAAAGCCAATTAATTTTCTACTGCTCTCATTTCTCGTGTAACTATACATAATGGGAACAAAAAACCCATTCAAGATAAAAATGATTGCGAGTTGGACCGTTAAACAAAATAAAAAGCGTGCATGCAGACTTCGTGTTCCAAGATACACACGGCGTTTTGGCTAATAGCAAATTTAACTGGCAGAGTGTAAAGTTGCAAAGACGTGGACCTTTATTTTTTATATATTATAATGATGAATATGCTAGTTTAAGCAGAGCTAAGCCGGATTTATTGAGAGGGTAAGAGAAATCATTGATGTAGCAAAATGGATTGGAAAGGGATTGATGCCGAAAAGTTGAAGAAGTAACATCAGTCAGCGAAACAATTTATTCGCAGACATTTTGGTGGACGTTAAAAGTTATTTCTAAAGTCAGTGTTATTCACAATTTGAAAAATGACAAAGCTGCAGTTATCAAAGCACGGTTGCTTCAAAACAGTTTTTAATGAAGTATTATGCTGTGGTACTTTGTAGATTAAGTTCCGGTGAAAATATTACTTGGGTTTTAAATTATCGGCTTTAATTTTTTATGGGACGTAATTAATTTTTTAAAAGTTTACTTCTTTTAAGTTTAAGTGAAAAATTACTTCTTTTGCCACGGTTTTAACAGTTACGACATTTTGTTTTTATTTACTAGAGCCATCTATTGAGGGAGGGTGAAATGGTTCGTTTATAGCATGCCAAACTTTCACGCCAATAAATAACCATACTGGTGAAGTGCACCCTTAATACCTCAAAGATTGAGGAGTAATCGAAAGAGCTTTTTATTTCATAAACGTGGAGAAATATTTCAGTAAAATGTTGGGATTTGAAACTAAAAGTTTTGCAAATTTACTTGAGTTTTCTATACTTGTTAGCGTGGCGCTGGATAAATTAAGTATTGTTGTAAATATGTCTATAGCATGTTTTTTGTATCTTAAAAAATCTTTTAAATCTATGTGTCTTAATTTGTGCTCAATTTAAAAAATGGCATTTGATCATACATCATCATAATCTATCACAAGCTTTGTATGCGCACACAAAAAACACATGCACATTTTGTGTCGTGAGGCGGATGTTCTTAGGTTTGATTAAATACTTTTTTGCGGCGTGGTGTACTTTTTGAAAAACATTATTTGATATAGGCTAAGGCTACGTCAACTCCCGACAGCCATATTTCGAAGTTACGACAAACGAAATAATTTGTGTTTTGGTCGATAACTAGTGTCAATTTAATAGTAACACAAAAAAATTCAACTTAAATAAAGCTAACATAAGGAAGTTATAGACGTTTTAAGTTTAAATGGGTTTGAACATTTACCGGTGCAAAAATGCAATTTCGATGAACTAAAAAAATTAGCTATTTTGGAATAACCTTATGCAAGTAGTGGAACAATTTGCGACATTAAAAACATCAAAAAGTTAATTATTTTTTTAATTGCCCTGTTAACTTTAACTGCGATTATTAACATTCCGCCACCAATGCCGAGCCATCTTTTTGCGGTTTCTGGTACTTTGGACATCACCAATTCAAACGGCGTTCTTATTTGTCTCGGCATTGGTAGCGGAAAGTTAATAATCGCAGTTACAGTTAAATAGGCAATTAAAAAATAATTAACTTTTTGATGTTTTTAATGTCACAAGTTGTTCCTCTGCTTCTATATGGTTATTCCAAAATAGCGATTTTTTAAAATTCATTGAAATTGCATTTTGACGCCAATGAATATACGGCCAAGTTCATGAAATGCGAATATGATGACTTCGTTTTTTGTCGGGAGTTGGCGTAGCCTCCACCATACTAATCTGATTTTACAAACTGCAACTGGTTTTGTAAAAAAAATGACTGTAATCAAAGCTTCTTACTAGTTTTTGCTGGAACGATATTGAATATCATAAACCTTTTTAGAAAAATTAGGACAAACAGTCAATAGACTTGAAAGTTATTGAAAGATAATGTTGGAGGTGCTGTTCGAGCACCCTCAAAAAAGCCCTGTTTAAAGCCAATATTTGACCCGTGACATTTGATTTTTGATGTTAATAGCAATTCTGCGCTCTTTTGGGTTACCTTCATTGCGCCCAAAACCCGCAAAATGAGCTCCTAACCCGGGTAAGTGGGCTCTAAATCAGCTAAGTTGGGCCAGTTTTATGCTAATATTGTCAATAGCAGCGAGCATCTTTAATTAGTTTGCCATTGCCATTGACAGGTTTATTTATTTGCACAGATTTTGCAGGGCCTTATAGTTGATTTCCTGTAGGTTGAGATAACGAACTTGCATGAAATTATAACCCTGAATAATATTAAAAACTGACCTGATGGCCCATAGATGTTGATTTTGCAGTTTTTCTGCATACAATAGTACACCAACAATTCACCATCGCATCTGAACGTGTTACTCGGCATCAACGAATAAAGTAAAATTGCATGTGGCACTCAACTCACTCATATAGGTAACAATAAAGTGAGTAGATTTGAACAAGATTTAAAACAATTTTAAACACCCAGGATGACTTAAAAGAAACAGGTCGCGAATTTTGAAAAACGTAAATTTGGTACTTTTGTCCAGCTGTACTTGCAAACTATCCGCCTACCCATTTGTAATAAATATTTATTTGTAACTTTTCAGTTATCAGTTTCAAAAATAAAACACCCTGTCGATATTTCTTTAAAACCGGCGGTTCAAAATGCTGCCAGCTTATCCAATCTACTTCTACAACGTGGCACTCATAGACAAACTTTAGTCTTGGTTTTGATTTTGAACCCTCGTAAATGCTCATTGCATCTTTACACATTCCCAATAAAACAAAATTAGGTCCCCATAACCATCACTTCAGGTCAAGACTTGGTCAGAGTAGGATGTCTTTTAAAAAGCTCTGTTAATTTTCTTGAGAAATTTGTAAAAAGTAATTAATGTTCTGTCGTTAATAAAGGGTGACGTAGCCTGTGAAAAGTAAAACTTCCGTATCCTGTCAGAGGTCAATTATTTATATTGGAAGTTGTAACTAAATGTAGAGTAAGAATCATAGAGTACATATTTTGTGGGTTGTATAAGTTTTCAGGCACGTTGTTGGCGTGCCGTACTTTTCTGTGTAGATGTAAGTAGAGCAGAGTTTCCGTTCATTATTCACTTCACTCTTTGGCTACTGATAGTGACGGTGCTCTGCAAATTGCCTAATTTTGTGATTAGAGTGATTACGGTTGAAAGCATGCCGGTTTATTAATTACGCTCCTAATAATTGTAGTATTGGTTAAAGTTCCGAATAAAGATAATTGGTTATTCAACAATTACTAAAACCCGGGTAGTTTAGCTGATTTTATTGGGGATTAAACTGTGGTTATTACTGGGCTCATCAGTTCATATTAGGGGAAGTCCTTTCAAACGGGTAGTTTGATTGTGAATTCAACAATTTACCTAGTTAGTCATCATTGTCACCAATTTGGCTATTCCTTCGTGGCACATAGGGTTTGGCGTGGGAATTAGTGGTTGGGAATGTGGTGACGTTGCTAGCGTTTAGGACACCTAAAGCACCGTCTTATCAAGGGAGACTTTGAACGTAGAGAACCGGGTAACCTTTGGATCTATAATTATTTCGTGAATCTTCAGCTCCAAAGCGAAACAACATTTAACTAAAATTCCATATACGCGTTATCTGCTAAGCCACAACAATGTTATAAATATTGCCAGCCAGCCCTAAATTTTGGATTGATTGAGAGAGTGATGAGAAATCCTTGAAGGGGAAAATGGAAGGGAATGGTGTCAACAAGGTTGTCGAGTAAAGTTATATTAGTAAGTAAAACATATAATTTGCAGGATTTAGGAACGTTACAAGATTTTACTAAATCTTTACAAGAGTTGTAAAATCGATAGAATTAAAATTTGTGACGAATATCAAAGTTGTAAAGTAAGTGCTTTATTTTTTGAAGGAAGTAATACATTCTTGCAAAAATAATACAGGAAAAGAGACTGTTTTACTACAGTAAAAACAGTTACGTTACGTACGACATTCAAATATTTATTTTCGGAATCAGATATATAAGGAGGATAAAAAAGTTGATTTGCAGAATGTCAAAATTGAACACCAATAGGTTATTATAGCGGTAGAGTATATGCTTTATGATTAAAAGATATAATCAGTGAGAAAAATATCTGTAGAAAGATATTGGAAAGTTATAGTAAAGAAGGTAGGGTTAGAACTTTATTTGATTTTGTCAGATCAATAATATTTATATAATATATTGAGAGCATAATGCAAGGTTTATGAGCTATTGTTGTAAATACTTTAAAACGCATGCATTGTAGGTTTAGAATTTGTATACACACGAGATTTTTTGTCGCTTTGTGCTATATTAAAACAAGGCAACATTTGTTTATGTTTAGGTGTAAATGCGAAATCAAAATACATAATCCTTTTTAACCGAATATATGTGCGCGCACGTCAAAACTGCAAGCATATTGTTTCACTGTTCAGCACCGAACTAGCTATTTATTAATTAGTGTGATTTGCTTTTGCTTTTGCACAGTAAGAAAATTCTGGGCTTTGTCGCAGATTCAGGGTTGCATTGAATTTTGTGAGAGGTGAGTTTGCGGATATTTGGTATGTATATTGTTATGCAGTGTTGCGCTTTTACGCCGAAAAAGCAAAAGCATAATCTAGAATTGGTAAGTAACGTAAAATAGATTATGAGTATACCTGTGGTACATAGGCTAGGCCGTTTTGCAAAAACTATAAATATTTAAAGGACACGTTGGACGAAGTAAACATATTGAAACACATCTTGATAGGTTTTCATGCAAATATTTTGAAATTGACTAAAAATTAAATTTTAATAGGTACATCAATTGTACAACTTGAACCCAGTCAATTAGTAAAATTGTCAAAGGATAAACAGTGACATCGTGACTGGAGCATAATTTGGACCAGACTTCATAGCATGATGCCAGATAGTAGGCAGTTGGTGGGAAATAAATGAATATGTGAATTGTAATTGACCTTGTGACAGATGTCAAGCGGGTATTAATTTGTGCCGCCGCAAGGGATTGGGGCTCCGGTTAGTACACAAGTGAAAGTTCAAGTGCAATGTAAGATTTAGCTAAAATTATTGATACTAAACTCAAATCTGATGCATGAAAATTGCAAATCTAAATACCTCATAGTATGATTTTCAGAATTTTGAAATTAATCGACACGCAAATTACACATTTTAACAAAGTACCTTGTTTAGAAAAATTTTTGATTTTCCTTAAAATGATTCCAGAGTTTATGAACAACGCGCCATTATAGCTTACGGTTTATGAAAATTGTATGATTTATAAGCTCTTATGGTTTTTATGGGAAAACTGTGGAATAAGTTTGAACTTAGATATGTCATTGCACAATGGGTTTTTGTTACTAAACCAGTTTCTGTGTGCAACTGTTGTTTGTTTCTGTTTTGTTTATGTTTTCAGAAAGTACAATGATTTTGTTCACAGTTTTGATTTTGACACCGTCTGTTGTCGCGTAATGGAACAACATTGGTCCCGCTCTCCTGAAAAATTTAAAAACTGCAACACACAAATTTGAAAACATCTTGTGCGGGGTTTACTACAAGCTGGGCTATACCGCACGACGGATTCAACTTTAGATCCCACTTCATATTCAATTTTGCTATATTTCGAAGCGAACGTAAACTAGTGATCTTCCAGATATTTGTAGCTTTCACTGTTACTTTGGCAAATGTTATCTTCAACCTGAAAACTAAAAATAATGTAGCACGTGATTGCTTTACCATGTTTTCTTTTCCATTGAAATGTTGCAATATTTCCATTTCCCTGCTAAATCCACAATACCCCACAGTAAGCTCTTTGCAAGCTGCAGCTAATACTTTCTTGAAATCATGCTGGTTATTTTAACAGAAATATTTGTTAACGTTAAAGCACTAATGTAAAAAAGGTAAACTCTTAGAAGTTCTTGTTTGCAAAAAGCACCTTTACACGGCTATAACTTTCATCAAATGTTTCTGAAAAAGTTTGATCATTTGCATGCAGGGTTCAAAACAAGCTTCCTTTCAGACAGCCGTCAAAGTCCAAACATATGACATTAAACAGGGATCTTAAAGATGTTGACATGAAAATTTGAATGACGTAAAATTACGCTTGGAAGATCATTCCAATAAATGTGGGCATTCAGTCATTTCGAAAATGAAAATATACTCAACTATATTCGTAGTATCATCTTTCAAGGGACTGAAATAAACGTGGATAAAGGAAATCGCATTTTAATTGGTATGACCTAGAACTTAAAAGGGTACGGCTACAGGACCATGAAAAATAGGTGTCAGTTTAGCAATTTTACGCCAGATAAGCATAGACTTGGAAATGTTGGGTAAATCTAAATAGATGCTAGCACAGTTCCGCACGGTTTTTAAGAAGTGTTTTTAAATGGTGCAAAATTATCTAGTTACTCCAAACGTTCAAAGTGATGTTCCAAACAAGTGTCTATTATTATATGGAAAAGATTAAGTAGCATGATGCCAACTGGGGAACGGTCGGTAGAAAAAGCGAGGATTAACTGAATTAATTTTATTGCAATTATGATATCACAACCTAGAACTTACAAATCTAAAAACATTTCATTTAACCGACCGCAAAATTTGCATTTTAAAGCAACATATTTTCTGCCCAAAATGATTTTTGGTTAAAATAGATTTTATTTTAAACTCATGCTTTTCACAAATTTATTTTATGAAAAACAGAGTTTTGTGCTAAAAACGTTTCTAGATTCTATAATAGTAGAATTAGATTGGATTCACCCTTGCAAGTTAGAGAAAACTATTTCGGCCTACATTGTCCACCCGGATCCACGAAGTGTGGTAAAATTATTGAATGACTTAAACGCCGTTAATAACTTAATGATTTATTATTGAAATATATCAAGATAATATTATATTGAACTAGATTGCCGCATATTCCTCTCTAGTTACGTTCTCCCTCAAATTTAACCCTTCCTTAAAAGCAAAATTTAGATAATTTGGCTTTGGATTCATTCATTTTTGAGCTTTATCAATCTTATAGACTTTGTAAACGCGAAATGTATCATTGCAAACGGAAAAATCATACAATGTAAAGTTTAAGGTGGACGCATTTATTTATGCTTAAGTGCAAGAATATTTATACTAAAAAAAGGGTTCAGTATAATGTGTTTAGATATATTTTTACATATAATATCGTTTATGTTATGGAGGCTGTTTTCCGTATCCGACAAATTTATAGAACACCAATTTGTTTGAAACTGAATAAAATACTGACGTGTAACTTTTCAGTTATCTGTTTTAAAAATTTAACAATCTGCTGATATTGCCTTAAAACAGGAAATTCGAATTGCTGCCAATTTGTTCAAGCTACTTGAATAGCGAAGCATTTGTAGACAAACTTCAACCTTGGTTTTGATTTTGAACCCTCATAGATGCTAATTGAATTTTAAACATTATCAATAAAACAAATCAGATCTCCATAACCATAACTTGCAGCAGAATTTCCGATGACATTTTATTGTGTTACTTTTTGCAAAAAAAAGTAAATTGCTTTTAGGCTGCACGCAACTAAACTGAGGATATATAGCTAGGTACAAAAACTTATGGAATACGCTATAATTTCCACATCGGTGTTTACAAAAGACAATTACATACAAGTGTTGGCTTTGAATTATCTATACGCTTACTGTGTGCATATAAGAACAGACTTGTAACTATTTGGCGTAAAAATTACACATTTCACAACCATCACAATTGCTCCAAAGCAAAACAGTAATTCACTAAAACTCCATAATGACATTAAGTGTTAAGCCACAACAAGCTTATAAATATTGCCATCCCGCCCCAAATCTTGAATTGATTGAGAGAGTGATGAGAAATCTTTGACGGAGAAAATTGGAAGAAAATGTTGTCCAGTAACGTTATAATAATCAGAAGACATATGATTTGCAGGATTTTGGGACGTTACAAGATTTTACTTAATATATTCAACAGTTGTAAAATCGACAGATTTACAATTTGTGACGAATATCAAGGTTTTAAGTTATCTGATGTAATTTTTGATGGGAAGTGATACATTACTGGAAAAAACATCTATATGAAAGGAAACTTCTTTCACGACAGTAAAAGCAGTTACGTTACGTACGATATTTTAATATTTATTTTTAGACCCACATATTTAGGAAGGATGAAATAGTTGATTTGAAGAATGTCGAACTTGAACGCCAATAGGATATTATGGTGGTAAAGTATATGCTTTATAAATAAAAGATGGATCGACTGGTAGCATTGTATATATTTATTTGAAAAGTGTTGGAAAATACGGTAAAGTAGGTAAGGTTAGAATTTTATTATTTTGATTTTTGTAAATTCACTAAAATTCATATAATGTAAGCATAATGCAATGTTATGAGCTATTCTTGTAAATACTTTAAAAATACATGCAATGAACGTTTAGTATCTTTACAATTTGGATGTACACAAGATTTTTTATCGCTTTGTGCTATATTAAAACAAGGAAACATTTGTTTTTGTTTCGGTGTAAATGTATCCAACATTATACAATATCATTCTTTATCCCAGTAATTGTACGCGCACGCCAAAACTGCAAGCATATTGTTTCACTGTTCAGCACCGAGCTAGCAACTTTATAAGGCGCAAAATTATTTCGTAGATATCGGTGTCGGTGTAGATAATCTATACACCTGACTTTCTTTTGGAAAGAAGTAATCTGCAAAATCTGAGCTATTGAACTAAAGAGAACGAGAGACTACAGTAGTCCGTGTACATGAACCTGCATAAAAAGAACTGAAACAGAGTGCAGCACGCTGCAAAAAAATACGATATAGTGCAAGAACAGCAACGTGGAAGAGTAGTGTAATTTGCTGCGAGCCGGCATTTGTCCAGTTTTTGGCTTTGTTGCAGATTCAGTGTTGCATTGGCCTTTGTGACAGGTAGATCTGAGCATATTTGGTTTTATTATCTTATGCAGTGTAGCGCTTTTACGCCAAAAGAGCAAAAGCATACGTTAGAATTTACAAGTAACGTAAAAAGATTTTAAGATACCTATGCCGTTTTGTAAAAATATAAATATTCAAAGCACACGTTGGAAGCGTTAGACAAAGTAAACATATTGAAACAGATCTAAATAGGTTTTTAAAGAAATATTTTCAAACTGACTATAAATTAAATTTTAATAGTTACATCCATTGTACAACTTGAACCCAGTCATTCACAATTGTCGAATAAGAAACAGTGACATTGGAGACTGGAGCCTCATTTGTACTAAATTAAATAGCAAATAGCATGAAGCCAAACAGGAAGCAGTTGGTGGGGGAAAATGACTTGGTATGTAATTAGTAAATTGCCTAATGACAGAAGTTATGCGGATAATTTTTTGTGCACGTCTAAGAATGGGATTGGGGCTCCGGTTTGTACCCAAGTTAAAGTTCCAGTGCAATTTAATATTTAGCTGAAGGTATTTATACTAAACTCAAATCTGATGCATGGAAATTGCAAATCTAAATCTGTATAGTAAGATTTTCAGAAGCTTAAAAATAATCGATACACATATTGCACAGTTCAACAAAATATGTTGTTTAGAGAAATTTTTCCCTCAAAATGACTCCTGAGCTATCCTAAATAAAAGTGGAACGAGCTAAGACGCATATCAGCAAAGAACAATACGCCAATATAGCTTATGTTTTTATAAACTTATACGCCCTTAAAGTTTTTATGGGAAAATTGTGAAATAAGTTTAAACCTAGATGTTTTATTGTGTGATTAGAATTGTTGTAACTAAACCAGATTTTCGACTGTATTGATAATTTGAAGACTGCTTTGTTCATGTTTATAGAATATAAAATGGTTTGGCTTCACCATGCTTCAGGACGTGGGCGGCCGTCGCCTAATGGAGCAAATTGGGTCCCAAAGTCCGAACACTCCGACGTTCTTGTAAGCATTAAGCATCTCTGCATGGTTTCAACTTCCTTAAGATGTTTCAGAAAACGTTCCTTCATTTGCATGCATAGTTCAAAATACAGAGATTACTGAGATATTGATATGACAATTTGAATGACGTGAAAATTACGCTCTGGAAGATCATTGTGATTAATGTGATGTACAATGAGGTTATGAATATATGAAAATACCTCGGACAAGAGTAATGTTAACGACTTTGTAGCATCCTGAATATCAAATTGTGGAAGATGAGCAAGACAAAATTCATGATCATTGTATTGAAAAATGTGTTTGCAGCTTCTTGTTGATTCATGAGCTAAAAAGGATTTCAATAAGGTGGATACAGAATCTGCATATGCGAATACTGTTTGCATGGAAATTATAATTATACTGACGATATTTGTAGCGCAAATCAAATAATATTGAATGCGCTTTTGGCAACAGATATTTTTAGCTTTTTCCCAGAGTCTTGGTTTTAGAATAACTTCCTTGGCAACTGAACTGTAATCCTAAAATGTATATTTTATCTGATATACATAAAATTCCAAACTTTTAATAAATTAAACCTATGCGCCTTTCAACTCGTTCATGTTATCACAATTGTTATGTCAGATAATTCAGGTTAAATATTTGGTTAATAGATTATCGATATCAAACACTCCTAGCAAAAATTAAAGAATGCAAACAGTGTTTGAAATCCCTCAGCTCTGGTGTAACTGCATACAATGGGAGAAAAAAATTTATTCAAGACTAAAATTATTACAAGTTTGAGCGTTACAAAACGAAGATAGCGTTTACGGCACTATATAGCTTAAACTTCGTTTTACTAAGAAATGAATAGCACTTTTGGTTAACTATAGTAGGATTGCTATGTTAACGTAGCAACGAAACGGGTCATTAAGTATTATGTATGATAAATATGCTATTTTTAAGCAGCGCTAAGTCGGATTGATCGAGAGAGTAAAAGGAGAGGAAAATAAAAAGATTAGTGGGACCAAGAAGATCTTACGTATTAAAAATTTTAGTCAGCAGAAGAGATTTCGGAAAGGCATACGCATTTTGTTTATTTGAAGGGACGTGTTGCTGGACGTAAAAACTTATTACCAATATCACTATATTACACATTTCAAAAAGCACCGAATTTGCAGCTATCTTTTGATTGTAATTTTCTTAATAAATTTCGATGAAACTTTCCGTGGATTCAATGCTTTATTCCGTTAGAAGATGCTATATTATAACTTGCATCATGTTTTAGGGATCATCCACTAATGACGTCACTTTTTAGGGTCAGTCGGTGGTCTGCCAGTGATGGTGACGAGTAGTGACAGGGTGGGTGGGTGGTAATAGGCAAAAATGACGTCACTACCATAACACAAAAAATTAAAACATCTGCTATTGAATTTATCTAAAGAATAACACATTATTCAACAATTTTATTGATGTGTTTTGCTTTTTGTAATTATTTTTATAACTCAGTACATTGTTTCTAGAACAATCTTTTTGCATCCGTCAATTTCGGTGTCTTAAAGTTGGGACTTGCGATAATAAAACTAATTGCAAGGCGATTTGACCTTTTAGATCTCGCACCCTAGCAATTTTCTAATTTTAGAATTAAAACGTGACTAGGCTTAGTTTTAAATACCACAATAAATAATCAAGATCTTGATCAAATTGATTTTTATGTGCGATGAGATTCTCTAGTAAACCTTCAAAATGTACACTTGGCTTTCCAAAAATAACACTGTTTTTTAATAACACAGATATTTAGTGCACTAAAGATTAATATAGTTGCTACGAGGTTTCTCGGAATTCTAAAAACCAAATTAAATGTCATACTAAATTCGGATTTTCTTATATGGAAAGCTTAGGTGACATGACATGGTGGGTCAGTGGTAAATTTAAAAAGTGACAGCATAATGACAAGGGTCAGTCAGTGGTCTGAAAAATGGCGACTTTTAAGTGACGTCATTAGTGGATGAAGCCTTATTGCTTTCTCAGTATAAAAAACCAAGATACTTTCCTCATTGGATTTATAATTAAACAATTTATGCTATAATTGCTTCTCATTATTTTATAAACTTTGCAATCGACAAATAATTTTATATGCATAAATAAATTTGCTTACATTCACTACCCTTAAAACATAATTTGATAGATAAATATTTGGCAAACTAGTAGATTGATCAACTTCCTCCCCGGCAGCCATATTTAAACAAAAATGTTCGTAGTAAACTCAAGAAATGGCGTTAAGATTGTTATGTTATATGCTGTAAATACAAATATTAATTAATCATTTTTATGGAAGTGTGCTTTTTAAAGTTAATTAAAACCTGAAGGTTAGCATGGAACAGGAGAATTTTTTGTGGTGGTGCATTTTTATTGTTGTGCTTTAAAGTGCTTGGAACTTACTATTCAGGCGGCACTTTTTGGACCAGCAATAAGTTAAGCTTAAGAATAAGTTATTTCCACACAGTCTGATGATCGGGCTTTACAGCCCAATGGCTAAATGTTTGGCTTGCCCACCTTGAGCAGAGGTTCGAATCCCGCGGGGGCTTAACTTTTTTTGCTAGCTTTTTTTGCTTGCAGACTCATGAATATGCATGCTTGGTCCATCAAATTATATTGAACGACTTAATCATAATTAAATTAGTTATTAAAAGTAAAAAATCCACCAACTCGAAAAAACTATCCATGAGATGCAGAAAATGATGTCCACCTCACAAAATGCAGCCCGGGAGGAAATCGGGAAATACACGAAAAGAAAAAATGTGGTAATCTTCGGATTACCAGAAAATGATGGCGATGCACTACTTACGAAACTGTTTGGACTGATTTTACCAACAGGGATTGAGGTGCCAAATTATTCCCGTTTTGGCTCAAACGAAAGTGGACACCCAAGACCCGTCAGAGTTTTCCTCAAATCCCAAAATGACAAAGAAGATGTGCTCAAGAACTGCGGCAAATTAAGAGATAAGCCTGAGTTTTCTGGAGTATCGGTTAGACGAGATCTTACCAAACATCAGCAGTTACTGGAAAGAAACCGAAAAACACCAGTTGTCACACGATCACAATCACAGAAACGGAAATCTCAGGATGACCAGGATGTGGACAAGGAAAATACAACAAAGATGTTGCGGCAGGAGCCCCCATTATCAAATCCGTCGACAGTTGCAACTACGACAAACAGCAGTCAAATACAAAATGGCAATACTTCTAACGATACGAGCAAACCAGAGAACACTAAAAACCCGGATGAAAAGTCAGCTCAAGGATCATCAACTCCACCATTAACCCAGGATCCCGTCACTATGGATACTGCATGACAGATGAAGAGGCGTCATATTACTATCGGTCAGATAAACATAAATTCTTTAAGAAACAAAACTATTTTGCTTCAAGATTTTTTAACTGAACATGAAATGGATATTCTTTGTTTGAGTGAAACTAAATTGCAGAAGGATACTAAGCTTATGTCGATACCGGGATATAACATATTTAGGTTTGATAGAAACGAGTTTGGAGGTGGTGTGGCAATCATTTATAAAAAGTATCTCAGTGCAAAAGTTGTGGTAGCAGACTCTTTCGAGAGCCTTGAAGTGGTAACTGTAAAATTCCAGGTAAATAAGTTTAAATCATTTTTAGTGTCATCCATTTATCGTGCAAAGTTTAATATAACAACATCAGACATTAAGCTTTTAGAAAATTATTTCAGCAGACTACTAAGCCACGGCTTGACTTTTTATGCTTGTGGTGACTACAATATACATTTTGAAAAACCGTTAAAGCCAGACGTACTAAAGTTTTGCAATATGCTAGATAGGTTTAATTTACAACAAATTATCGTGAGTCCTACCAGACAAAGTGCAATAATTGATTTAATCATTACAAATGACGATAAGGTAGTAAGTAATGTTACTACTAAAGTAGTTCATGCAGGGCTATCAGATCATAACGCTTTAATTGTTAGAAAGGTACTGAAGGTTAAAAAGCCAAGAAAATTGATCACGTTTCGTAGTTTTGAGAATGTTAATTGGATGGAATTCGGGCAAAAGGTTTTAAATTCAAATTTTAACATAGACGTAACTCAATCATTGCCCATTGCATTCAAAACATTCTTGCAGAACCACATTGACCTTTTTAATGAATTCGTTCCAATAAAGTCTAAATATTTAGTCGAATATAATCACAAATATAAAGCCAGTAATACCGTAGCATATCTAAAGAATTTTCGAAACACACTTTTGAATTGGCAAAGTAGAGCTCCTTCATTGGTTACAAAAACTAGATTACGCATTATTGATAAGCTTATAAGGAAACAGATCTTTTTAGACACTAGAGAACAAATAAAACACGAGCTTAAGGAAAAAGGGATGTGGTATGTCAAAAATAGATTCTTACCCAAGAAAGCGTCAGGTCACACTAATTCAGAGTTTAGTCCGGATGAAATGAACGAGTTTTTTGCGAGTGTCTCAAACGAGCAATTCAACGGGGAATGTCCCCAAAAGCCTATTAACATGCCATTGTACAAAGATACATTTTCATTCTATCCATTGACTGAAGCAATAGTATTGCATTGGTACAAAAAGCTAAAACACAAAGAGAAACGAAGTCCGGACAGTACTGGTTTTGCACCGATAATGTTAGCAAAAACAATTGGTGCACCAATGGTATTAGAAAATCTAACAAAGTTGATAAACTTGTCATTTAGCTCAGGCGAATTTCCATCCACTTTAAAAACAAGTATCATAACACCTATTCCAAAAATAACCAATCCTACTACCATCGCACATTTTAGACCAGTATCTACGCAACCTTTCATCTCGTTGCTCCTAGAGAAATGTGCACATGCACAACTCATGCAATATCTTAATATGAATAACATGCTTTATAAAGGGCAATTTGGTTTCAGAAAGGGACACTCTTGTGAACTTGCAATGGCCGCGTTAATGGAGTTTATTTACAAAGAAATTGATAAAGGAAATATTTGCATTCTTCTAGCGCTCGATCTTTCCAAAGCGTTCGATGTAATTATTAGGCATATTTTAATTGAAAAACTGAGTTGGTACGGGATTGACAAGAAATGGTTAGAATCTTATCTGGGTGATAGAGCACAATATATACGAGACGAAAATGGAAAGCCAACAAAAATTATATTCACAACTAGGGGTTGTCCACAAGGAAGCGTTTTAGGGCCGTTAATTTTTACTTTATATATCAACGATCTGCCTCTAGTCGTTCAAAACTGCATTTCTATTATGTTTGCTGACGATAGTCAGTTCTGTAGAAGCGACACACCAAGTAAAATTCAAGACATTATCGATAAAATGACAGAGGATTTAGAACGGATCATAGATTGGATGCGTAAAAATGGAATGAAACTAAATGTTGCTAAAACACAAATTATTGTCTTAGGGAGTGCAAAGAATATTAGTAAGATAGGCCAAATTGAATTTAATATCCAGGGTACCGTTATAAAAAGCAGTGAAACGTTAAAGAGTCTAGGTTTAACATTGGATTCCAAATTGACTTGGTATCAACACATTAATGGTATCTCGAAGAGGTTTCATTTAGTTTCAAAATCTTTGTATCCACTTAAATCACTACTACCTTCCGATGAAATGATAAAAATATATAGTGCTTGTATTTTGCCTATTGTGAATTATATGTCGCTTTTGTGGGGATGTGCTTCCAAAGGTAATCTTAAAGTGGTAGAGAAATGTGTAAGAATAGGTGCTCGTATTCTTTTGAATGTCCGGAAGTATGATCCTGTTTCAAAAATGTTGCACGAAAAGTTGGAGTGGATGTTTCCAAATGAGGAATATTTTTATAAAACTTTATCGTTGATATATAGATTAAAAAATCTAAATGACATTCCGTACTTCAAAAATTACCTGCAAACAAATTCTCAAATTCATAATTACAACACACGAAATTCAGAGAAAATTTTTGTAAATGATAGGATTAGATCGAGCATAGGTGAAAGAACAATAGGGTTTAGACTCTCAAAATACAATGATTTACCTTTAGAGATTCAAAACTCACCAAATATTAAAACATTTAAGGAAAAACTCAAACAAATAATCTTGAAGCAAAATATTGATATAGCGTAAACAAAAAGTGGAATCAAAATTATATGTTTAAATTAATTTAATTGTATTGTATTCTTACTAAATTGTTATAATTTATTGTTGTATTATTGTTTCAACTTACGACTTAACTCGGCGTTCAAACACTTAAATATTATGAAAAAACTTGTTGTACTATTCTTTCAATGTAAATTATTTTTGAATTGACTTTGTAACTTGATGTCAAACGTAACGAGTTTCTTAATTGAAACAGGTTTGATGAATAAATTATTATTATTATTATTATTGCAAAACAATCACTGTGAAAAACACTGAGTTGAAATCATCTATTCGTTTGTGCATCTTGATTTTGGTAAAAAATTATACCCATTTGGCGTAAAATTGCTACATTTTAAAATCAGCAAAAACTCCTGCAATACAATACTGACAGTCCGTATTATATGACTTCCAAAGAAAAACAATTATCTGCATAGTCTCAACATCCTACCCAACAACTTACCACTATTGCAAAGCAGCCTGAATCCGGTGGTGACTTTTCACAACCAAACTAGTACAAAACTGCCAAAATTCACTACACTTTATAACAACAACAGAAATCGTTTCCAACAACTTTTCTTTTCTTATTTCCTTGCAAAAAAAAACTTCTGATTTGTTTTCTTGCTGCTACATAGCCACAATTTAAGCAGCATTAGCGTTACAAAACATTTTAGCCGATAATAATTGGGTCAGTTGCTGTAATGAACTGTTTAGAAGCGCCATATGTTCCCACATTTTAAAAAAACAGGAAAACAGTATCTATGAAGCCACAACAACAACTACAAGGGACACTTTGTGTTGCACATATTTTCCAAAGGCAAGGATACGTATGGTGTTTTTTTATAAATTCAAAAATATATTGTTTTTGCAGTTTGTGGAGAGGAGGACGATAACATGGCAATTTCTACAGTGGATCCTCTCCAATTTATTTTCAAGCCTGAGAATCTACGCGTTGTGGTATGCGACTATGTGCGTCTTCCTTGTCAAGTGGATCATTTGGGTATATCTATAAAATCTTATGAGTTTTAATAAAAGATAAACAAATCAGAGGAAATGTAATTTCACTAGGACCATACTTGCTGCTGTGGAAACGTGGTGCATATACATGAAAATAACCATAGACAAGCGAATGAATATTGTGAATGTGTGGCCTAGAAATTAAAAGAATACGACCACAGGATGCAGGTGAGTATGTGTGCCAGTGTAGCTCTTTCACGCCGGAACAGTAAAAACACACGCTAAAAGTGCTAGGTAGACTTAAACAGATAGAAATGAGTTGAGGCCTTTAGTTGGAAATATATTAGATATGGCTAAACCCGCGGGTTTCTACATAAAAACCCGCCCGGTTGGTTTTAAATAGGTAATAACGGGTTTTCGGATTTTAACGGGCATTATTGGGCATTAACGGGTTTTATTTTATTATACATGCATGTATACGGGGCCATAGAAAATGGCGCCATTGATGGGTTTAAATTCAACATGAGGTTTTAATATTGCCCAAAAAACCCAGCTTAGCAAGAGCAAGGTGCCGGGTGTGGGCGTTAACACCGGACAAAAACGGGTTACCCAGCATTTATTTTAACCCGCGAGCCATCTCTGAAATATATTGATATAATATGTGAAGTTTAAAATCTTTAGAACCTACAACCGTCCGTTGTGAACCCAGTAACTTACTATTATCAATATTTGAATCAATGATTTTACAATGTCACGGTACTGAAAATGCAAGGCCAAGTATAAACTAGACTAGATTAAGTAGCATGATGCCAATTGGGGAACAGCCGCTTGGAGAAAGCGGGCAAGCTGACAGACATCAAGCGGGTGTGCATCTGTGCACATCTAATAATGGGGTGATGGGTGCTCCGGTTAAATAGTACGCAAGTTGAAGTTAAGATGCAACCTTAGTTACAATTCAATTATTTTTTAAATGCAAAATATATATAATTTAAGAGCACTTCATTATCTATGTAGTGCTTGTTGCGACTTTTAACAAAACTTTCAACACCTCACGTACAAGTTGCACATTACCAACAAGATATATTTTTGAAAAGTCTTTTTTGGTTTTAAAAACGTTTTCATAAAGAGAAAAAGAGCGAGCTTGTATACCTACTGGCGAAGGACAAGCAGCTATGTTAGCTTGTTTTGAGAATTCAGATCAACCAACTTTGGTAAAAGTTTGGATTACTTAAACGCCGCTAAGGTGTCTTTTGTCAAATTGCAGAAGTTATTAAGACCTAGATAGGCAGGCGTTGGGAATGGTCCTCTTTGGAAATCAACTAACATGCTGAATGTCCGCAAATATTGCTTATTTGTCATTTGTAAATAATTTCAGCAATTGAAAGGGTTTTGCGACACCATTCTGGATACCGATAGCCGTAGCATAATGGAGCAACGTGGCTTCCACTACTCCCAAATTATTTGCAAAGTGCAACACTCCGACTTTTGCAACTATTCATATGAGGATTAAGCCTGGCCGTACGGTAGGGCACATCCAAATCGCATAAAACCCCAATCGTGTCATATTTTCTTGCGATCCCGTAGTACGCGTACGCAACTCATTAAATATCACTTGGATGCTAGAAGCCTTCTCGGCAATTGACGAGTATCGTATGAGCTTAAAACTAGATACTTGAAAGTCAGTTTAATTGTCTAGTTGAACTCCGTTTTGTTACATTAAATTTCCAGTTTTTGTTCACTGATTTAAAACAAGAAGTTTTTTTTAAATCATGGTTACATTGTGTGGCTGCCCTCATGATCACAGTTTTTTTGTTTGTTTTGTGTCTCGTTATAAAAGTTTAACTTTTCGTTTTGTTTAGAAAAGTGAAATAAAAACTCAGGGCAAACGTTTCTCTTATAATGGACTTTTCAAACTGTTTCGATAATATTTCCAAATCTTTGTTTGGTTCCCGTTTTGGGAGAAAGTAATCACAAAGTAGTTGAACGTTTTTCAGAATGATCACAATAAAATTGTTATAATAGGTTCATTTAAAAATGAACGTGAAAAATTGAAGTTAGGGTTTGTAAAAACTGGGTTTCATTGTTTGCGCAACAGCCAACAGCTAATACGCCATAGTTTCTTTAGTTTACAATTTTGCAATTTTAAGTAAAAAAGGAAATGAAATTCTCTCTCGAATCTGAACATTTAGCGAACAAATTTCATTTCGGCTTTAACTAACAAACATATTTGCAATTTCGTATCATGTATCTGACAGGAAAAAGCTCATGGATAATAAGTTTTGATGGTGCGTGCTGTCATGGAAACGCGGTGCACTGGTGCTTACCGCCGGTTCCATTAAATTTACTTTGGACAAGAGTATTGTGAATGGGTATGACCTAGAAATTAGAAGCATCACAGGATGTAGAGGAGTATGTGTTTTAGTTGAGTACTTTCACGCCTGAAGAGCAAGAACACACACTAGAAATGCTAAGTAAGCTTAAACGCATAGAAAACAGTTGGGGCGTTTTGATGGAAATTAATATTTTGATATATGTAAAAAAAATAAATCATTAAAACCTCCCAGCCGTCCGTAGTGAACCCACTCACTTAGTATTATCAATATTTGAATCAATGAGTTTGACTTACGCCACGTCAAATAAAGATCGCCATATTTTAAAATCGACGAAAACAAGAAAAAAATGAATAGTTTAATAACTAGTGTTAAGCTACTATTAACACAAAAAATTTCGTGATGAATAAACCTATCGTTAGGGAGTTGTAGGCATTTAAAATTTAAAAGATTTTGAACAATTAGTGCTGTAAAAGTGCAATTTTGATGAATTAAATTTTTTTTGACTATATTCAAATGACATAATAGAAGTAGCCGAACAATGTCTGACAAAAAATATTTCAAAAAGTTAATTATTTTTTTAATTGCTCTGTTAATTTTAACTGCAATTATCTTTTTTGCGCCACCAATGCTACAACAACTACATACGTCATTAAAACCATCGCCCTCTAAAGTAAAAAACAGTTGTAAACAGGCTTAGCGAGTATGCAATTGAGTGAGCCAACGGATATCAAGCGGGTTTGTATGTGTGCACGGCTAATAACGGGGTTGGGGTTCGGTTAGTACGCAAGTGGAAGTTAAAGTGAAATGTAAGTTGAAATCTAATTAGTTTAGTACACAATATGGATACTTCCCATACACTTTTTAATCGACGTGGTTGTTGTTGTGATTTTTCACAAAATCCTAAACAACCGGCAGACAAATTGAAAATTCTAAACAATATATTTTGTTTTATATAAAATTGGGTTGGCTTTTAAAAACAATTCCAGACTCTCCAGAAATAGAAGTTGAACGGGCTTGGGTTTATTCTAGCGAAGGACAAAAACCTAGTTTAGCTTTTTTGTGCACTCGGATCCACCAAGTTTGAAAAAAATATTGAATCACTTGAACGCCACAAATGTTCCTCTTTTCAAATTGTGGAAATTTTGTAAATTTAGATACATTTCCTTTCACTATTTAGTTTCGCAAGAGAATTTGTGTTCATTTGTTCATGATTTTAGAAAGTAAAATGATTTCGCGACACCATGTCTCTGGATACGCACGGCAACGGCACCTAATGCAACAACGTGGTTCCCGCCACTTCTAAACATTTCGTTAACTCCAGCTCTCCGTTTTTGGCAACAACTCGTGCGAGGACTACACCAAGTTAGGACGAACCGCAAAGCACATCCAACTCACAGGGAAACCTTATCGTGCAATATTTCTTATTGTCATGAAGTAAGATTTCTTATGAAAGGTCGGTATTTTAGAAAAACTCTTAGGTTCGACAGGAAACCGAAAATGCTTTACATGAGTGCGTAAAACAGTCTGTATAATTCTTTAATTTCAATGTACAAGAATTGCAATAAAATAAGACTTGAGCCTAAATAGGACATATACGCAATTTGTGTAATGATTTCTTTGGGAGAAGAATTAAAAAGTGAAGGAGGAGAAGGGGAAGAAATATTTTAATTATCTCCTCTTCGGTTTTTACATCCGCTGAACGCCATGCAAGTTCATACGTCAAACTTGTAGCAATAAAAACCTAAAAGGTTACCTTGTGTGGCTGGTTTGATAATTCCCGTTTTGTTTGTGTTGTTGTCATGTTCCTAAAGTTCAAATTTTCATTTTGTTTGGTTAAAAGTGAACAGAAAGTATGTGGATAAACTTTTTTTATTGGAAACTCAAAAGCCTTTCCCGAAAATATTTCCAATTAGTTTTTCTAGATTCATGTTTTAAAGAATAATTGAAACATTTTCTGGAGTGATCTGAATAGAACTGGTTTAGTAGGTTTTTTAGAAAGAAATGGAAGAGAGAAAAGTGAAGTTAGGTTTGTAATATATGGACTTCATTTATATATATAATATTACATTTAAATATTTCTTGCTGCCTTAAACGCGTATACAACATTATAATGCATTACGGCTACCTGCACAAACACAAAAATTAATGCAAACATTACCCGGCCTTCAACTTAACCAATATTTTTACCTCACATATGAACTTTAGCATCTGCAAATAGCAAATAGAATAGTAGGTTTTTACCTCCAGTTTGCTTCCGCTTTCAGCTGAATACTTTTTATTTAATTCTCGGCAGTTTGGAACACTGTTCACGCATTAACGCAATGATCCTCTAAACATACAGGTACACAAATGAGTTTGGTACACTAGTTATAAGCTAAATATGATACGGCGCATATTGATAATGCTTTCATCTTCTAAGATATGTTGCAATGTTTCCCACTTCATTCTCTAAATCAACAATGCATCACATTTGCACACTTCAAGCTGCCTTCAGCTAATATTTTATTGAAATCGTGCTGGTTATTACGCTGGACAGTGGATAGGTGGAAAGTGGATAGTAGACATTGTTCCTTTTTTCCGTCCACTAGCTCGCTAGACATGGAAAGTTGGATACTGCTGTCCATTGGACAGGTGGGCAGTGGATAGTGGACAATGTCTACGAAATAACACGTTGGGCACTAGAAATTGATACTCTGAAAGATTCTTGCGTTTCATTATGCTTCAGATGCCGCCATAGGAATTCTTACAATTTAAAAGCCTAAAATAGCAGGCTGAACTATCACGCCCAGTATAATTTTAGAAATGTTTAAAGAATCGAAAACTTTGCCAAACGAGTATTTGTGTAACCTATAAAGTTAATATTTAAAAAAACCTCAAGCGCAACAACAAAACTGCATGGTAAAAACTGAAGACTTTCTTTCAAGTTTACACAAACGAAAACAATAAAAAGTAAACCGTCATGAATGATTTTATATAGGTAAGTTTTATTTCTTGAAAGCTCAACATGGTTGTAGTGTTAGGCCAGATTCCAGTTCCGTATATTAGTTTATGCCCAAGGTGATATGTTTGCATTTGGGAAATGTCTTTACATCTCAGCAGAGTAGAGAACGCACACGTGTCTTTCCCCTCCTTCTCCCCCGTCATATTTCAAACCGAAAAGTTAAGTTCAACTTTTGTAAAGTAATCAAAGTTGTACATTTCAGGAGGCAATTTATTTTGTTCTAAAACGTAATCATTTTTGTATTCACTATCTTTTGCTATTTCTAAGCATTTAACCTGAAAGTCAAACTATCCGTCGTCAAAAAGGCACATTATGTAAAAAAATCATTTCTATTTCTCAACAAGCTCTGACCATCTCATGCTTTCTTTTTAGTGGAAAAACTGTTGTTACATACAAGAACTCCTACTATTTTCAACTTCAGATAGATTTATCAAGAAAAGCCGAGAAAATCCTATCTAGTTTATACTACTCTGGACTAGCAATAACTTGCACTAGTGTATTCTAACGATAAGTTTTGACGGATAAAAACAATTTATAATGCGACCATTACATCAAAACAAACGGTATATGGGTGTTGTGTGTGCATAATTGCTACCAATTTCTCCTACTTCTTCATCTGCACGTTCAATATTGTCAGCAACTAATATGTACAAGCATCAAACATTCCACCCTGTGAATACATGTACGTAAGCTTCTTAAATTAAAAAAACTGCTTCAAGCGCATGAACTTAAATTAAAGTTGAAAATATTTGTAGCATGTAATTCCGTACCATTAAAGCTCACAGTAGATTACCTTCAGTCGTTGAGTTATTTTACCTTAAGGTGAATTTTTTTTGTAATGGGGCCATTGCTAAAATACGTAACGCAAAAAAACCGATTTTTTGACCCCTACCCCCCTCCCCGTAACGCAGTTAACGAACAATGCTTTACATTACGCTTATGGCAGCGTAACGCTTCGTCAAACCCCCCCACCCCCCTCGGGGTGTTACGTATTTTAGCAATGGCCCCAATGCATTGCACAGCTTCTTGAACAACTTTGTCAAGAAATATAATGCCATTAATGTTTACGGCTTTTACTGTGTGAAGAAAAGCATCAGGTTACATTAGGGAAAACATCTAAAAAAATCTGTGAATTTTAAATCTTCTTTAAAGCTTTATATGCGTCCCCTCGAAATATTTGGGTCTAGGACCCCATTTATATTGACAGTTATCACACGGACATTTGTCTTAGCCAATTTTTTATACCGGACAGTTATCTCATTTGGACAGTTATCTTATTATTGCAATTTTTTCCATTTTGAGCGTTTTTATGAATGAGGACAGTTATCTCAAGACAAAAATTTATATTCTATTTTTTCTGCGCTTGTAATAATTCTGCGTGCGTCCTACGTGGTAGATACAGTAAAACTTCCTCTTTCTCTCATCAACTTTTTTATATTTATGTATTCTACTTACTATGTCCAATCCTGTCTATCAAGACTACTTACTTAATTGAGCTGGTATCGTTATCACAAATATAATTGACGATGATGAGCATGGAACAATCTTAGCTGCATGGGGGGCTGTACAATGATTGGTTCTGTAGTAGCATCTCGTGATCTTGTTTTCGTGATAAAACTCAGCTGTGGTCGGTGCATAGTATATAGTAGTCTTTCTTAACTCATTTGAAAATATAAATGTTGCAGATCATCAAAAAAGTACCTACGATATTTACGACCAATTATTTGGGCACTATTTTTTATTATTTGAAACTTTGTGCCTAGATTGATATTCTTATTTTAAAAGGGTTATTTTGGTATGCCGTTTACTCAAATGTGAGCTTTTAGAAAAAATATGCATATTTAAAACTTCTGAATTCTGAGCGTCAGGAATTCTGAATTGGAGGGTCAGGTTAGACTAACTTTATACGTTTAGTGCGAACTTCATAAGTCTGTATCATCAATATGTGCAACTCAAGTACATAGAAATGTTCCATAGCAGTAAGAGCTTTAGAAAAAATACGATATTTAAAAATCACATTATTAGCAAATTTTTATGACAGGTCTTTTCAAGTCCAGATATTCAGCCTCTTAGAAATGGTAGACCTGAGATAAGAGATGACTGAGAAGTAATACGTCAAAAGAAATTCTAAACGTGCTCATATAGAAACCAAGTTTCAGTGAGAATAGCAGGTTTCATTATACTGTGCTGGCTGCCAAGCGTACAAGTACTTTTTCTAAATCTCCGTGGACCTATATGGACCTTTTGGTACCTAGCTTCTCCATATTAGTTGCCCTATCACCAAAAGTATGGTCAATATTAGTGAACAATCAAAAAAATGGAAAGAAACTGTTTGTAATATTATCAGAACCGCATAAACAACTTTAACTGTTTTGGGAAAACCTTAATCAATGAAGAAATGTACTTAGAATCATCAATTTGGGGAATATAAATTTTTGTCTTGAGATAACTGTCCTCATTCATAAAAACGCTCAAAATGGAAAAAATTGCAATAATAAGATAACTGTCCAAATGAGATAACTGTCCGGTATAAAAAATTGGCTAAGACAAATGTCCGTGTGATAACTGTCAATATAAATGGGGTCCGTATCCCGAAATATTTACAGACGCAACTGGAATTTGACGCAAAGATTACGTGGCATTCAGGTCAGCTATTAGTTATACTTGACATCCATCCGGAAGTATTCATCGCATCAGCAAATATTTGTTTTTATCTGCAGCTTGTTCATTGCTCTTTATTTTTTTCCGCAGTGTGGAATACTGATCACACATTAAACTAACGTTCTTCTAGAAATAAGTTTCAACTAACAAACATTGGCTGGCACGTGTATTGAAAGCAGTTTTTTCAACCTGAAACCTAAAACTGATACAGCACATTAATGGTAAACCACGTTTTCTTCTCTCGGGAAGTGTTGCGAAATTCCCTTTTTGTCTTTGTGATTTATAAAGCACTACACTTTTTTTCTCTGCAAGCTGCCTGCATCTAATACTTTATTTAAATCGTGCTGGATATTACGCTGGAAATATCCGTAGATGATAAGTCACTTTAAACATGTTAGTATGCATTTATACGCATACATATCACCCGTTATGATGTCACGTGCTATCTAATTTCCTATGCTTTTATCCAACCACATGGTTGGAATTTCAAGGTGCATTTATTATTTACACTAAGTAAGCTGAATAATTGAAGTACCGGGTTCTCATGGCTTAGAGACACAGTTGGTTCATTTGCACGCAAAACAGAACATTCCAGTTTACAGCCGTGCAAAGACACCAGTATAAAATTTCATAGATTAAAAGGATACTGACATGATTTTAATTTTAATGACTTTGAAGTCGCGCTCAAAATAGTATGTCCATTGGTGAACATTGTAGTATATTAGGAAATCAGTCTGTGCTTTTAAAATGATAATGTACTAAAATGGGTGTTCTTGTCATAGTCTTTCGACAGATTCTTGTTTTGCTACCAAGAGTAGTATAGCAATACTTTGTGAGATTTCAAAAGTGTTCATAAATAAAAGTAAAAAACATCGATGTTTTGCCGCTTTTGTGCAATCTTGCTTTGGAAACTGGAAACGTGTTGACTACGTCCTCAGTAGCTAAAATCAAAGCTTTTGACACTGCTACAAGTTTACTTTTTTAAAAATATCTTAGATTCAGAACCATTTTACTTATTGTTGCTAAATGTTGCTGAAAGGTCAAATCCGTCTAGTTATCTATTTCAATACAGCAGACCAAATTCGAGCAAAGACAACGTTTTCGGTTTTCAAGTCTTTCATATTACTATGTCACCAATATAAGACAAGGCGAAGGCGTTATGACTTTGTGAAGATATAGTCAAAATAATTACTGCTTAGCCATCACTTAAGTTTATTTAGGGATCGTCCACTAATGACGTCACTTTTAGGGGTCAGTGGGTCACTATGGTTATAAGGGGACGGTCTATGTTAAGTGCCCTATTCTTTAACGTTAAAAGGTAGTGACAGGGGTCAGTGGGTCATGAGATATACCATGAAAACTTGACCGGATTGATAGCTTAAACTAAACATTTTATGAGTAATTTAAACACCAGAAAATATATTGATAAGGTAACCAGTCAATAGTAAACTGTAAAAATGCTCGCTGCCAAAGACTGAGTTCCTGATTACTAGTCACTTTTGACAGTTTAAGAGTCTTTTTAGCTGGTTTGGAGCCTATTTAGCTAGTTCGGAGCCTATGCTAGCCGGTGAAGGGCATATTTTAGCTGGTATGGATTTAAAGCCTAAAAATGGCTAAATGGGCTTTCAACCAGACCAAATGGGCTCTAAACCAGGCCAAATGGGCTATGATCCTGCTCATTAATGCTTCTTCTTCTTCCACCATTTGCTATGGACAATGTTCATATCGATTTTAGCAGCAGGCAGTTTTACTGGTTAACCGTGAATTTTTACATTTAGTATTTATTTATTGAACCACAAGCTTAGGAAGAGTGTAAGTGTTTTTTGTTGAATGTTAAACTTGTACGACAATAAAACATTGTAGTAGTGATTTTTACCATAAATACGTAGTAGATATTTGGTGTTTTGGAGCGTTTTTATAGTTGAAATGCGTTGAGAAAATTTATAGTGAACAAGGTGATGTTAGAACCCAAAAGTTTTAATTCAGTAAATTAACTTGAAATTAATTCTTGTGAGCATAATGCTGGTAAATTAGGTATTATCGTAAGTAAGTCTAAAACATTTTTAATATTTGTGCTTTATTTAAAAACCCGCGTTTGAACATATATCATCATAAACTATCATACTCTTTCCATGCGCGCAAAGAACATACAAGCACAATTTTGTAATATTTAGTATCAAATCAACAAGTGTGTAAATAGACAATAAAGTATTTGGTTGTAAATAATGCTGGGATTACGTAAATATCAGGAAGCGTATTCACAGCGGACTCAAATCCGGATTTAGCCCAATCTAATCCAAATCCGTATTCACAAATCGACATTTAAATCAAATCCCGAATTTATATGTGATCCGATCTAATCAGCTGGCCTAAAATCCGCTCTCTGTGAATAAGGATCACGATCCGTATTCACACTCGTAATCCTGCCTTTATCCTTGTAATGTTACGCTTCAGTTAGGGATGACAACTGGTGAATCCGGCTTCTTAACACCTAACTAGCGCCTACATTAACTAACTGTCTTACTCTGATGCTCATCAGCAATGCTCAGGGAGGTTCAGGCCAAATCTACTGAATAATGCTCCGTAGAATTAATGAAGCAGCTTAAAACACAATCAGGGATTAATTAATAATTAATTGAACAACTTTATTCTTTTACTCTCAGAAATTCACAAGAAATAAGAAATTAATATTTTCGCTGCTTTTCGGTGCTCTGATGATGATGAGCACTTCTGCCAGACTAACGCTTTCCTCGTCGTCGTTGTTGGTAGTTGGTTCTCTTGCTGCTGCGGTGTGGTTGAAGAAGAAGCACAAAATGGTGGGTGTGCGCTGAGGCAGTAGCGAGGCAGAAGATACACGCATTGCATGTGTCTTACTGCTGCTTGAGCTACTACTGAGGCTATCTATATGCTTATATCCATTTGTTCCTTTGAAATGGACAAAAGTATGGATAACTCCTGGCTGCTGCTGCACTGAATAGAATGGGGCGAATTGAACATATGGATACAATAATATGGATAACTTCGGGATGGGTTTAAAGCTTGATGCGATGCTGCATTATTGATAGTGGTGGAACGGACAAGTAAAATGATTTACTTGGGACCGTTACATCCTAAGAAGCTAATTTTGGTCGATAGCAGGATTAAGTCTGTTATCCCATACAAAATAATATTGTTTCAGCAGCAATGCAGCTTTGTAGTGCAACAAATTAATATTATGTCAGCGGTAATTAGTAATTCTGCTTTGTAGTGGAACAAATTAAAGCTTTCTCGACTTCTACCTACGTTACATTCTACCTAGTCAAGGCTACTAAATAAGTCAAGGCAGGTATTATAATTATCACTTCGCCACCACCACTATCACCACTATTCCCATCATGAAGTGAAATAACTAAATTAATTATTGTGGATTTGTGCTGCATTTAAGTGATTTTTGAATTCCATTGCTAACGGTAGATTAACTTGTCGACGTGTATGTGCTTTAAAGAATAATTTGTATGGGTATAAACTTGCTTCTTGCAACTTTGATTTTGTTCGGTCATCGGCGGTCGGTGTCAATAGTCATTGACTTATTATTTGATCTTGATCACAATGTTGCTAAAAGATTTATCAAATGTTGCTGCAGTTGATTTTTGGTTTAGTGACTTAAATGGGTTTATAATTAGCCTCAAGTTGTGGAAGCGTTTAATTAATATACGTAGGAAGTAAGACTCTTTCTGAACAGCCTACGGAATAACATTATGTATTAGAGCGTTCACTTCGTTTATCACCCGTATGCATTACAGCATATTACTCGCAAGCGTTGCGGATTTCGGCTTTGTTTATTACCTTATGTATGGCGGTGCTCGATTTTGTTTATTACCCTTATACACAGGCGAGAACAAGCTTTGAATGAATGTGTGCTGCCGTCTTGCTTCGCCCCAAAGGCTCTATGCATATAAATCCTGATTTGATCCTAATCTGATCTTAATCGAAATCCAAAAAACGGTGTGAATACCGATCAAAATCCGGATTTAGGTTGGATAAGATTGGGATTTTGAAATCCGGATTAACTGCGGTTCTCTGTGAATACCCTTCCAGGTTTTTAACAAATAGCATTAATTGGACTAAATAGCATTTTACCAAACGTGAAACATACAGTGGGAGAAAGCAAGTATATAGTTGGTAGTTGAGCAGGCGGACAGATATAAAAAAACTCATCAGGCGGATATTCATGTGTGTTCAGGTACTAATGGAGTATGAGCACTGGTTAGCACACAAGTGGGAGTTAAGGTGCAATGTAAGCAATATTTTTGTTTGTTAAGATGAAAATGGCTTTTATCGGATATCAACATCTAATTACAAACCAATAGGCCAGTTTACAAATTTTCAAACTATCTACGTGCAAATTGCACATTTTTAAACGAACTATTTTCCTCGTATTCTTTTTGCGCTAAACGTGTTCAAATCCCCCAGAAATAGAAGTAGAGTGAGCATGGATTCATACTGACGAAGGACAAAAAGCTATTTTAGCTTGTAATGTGCACTCAGAATGCTCAAAATACGTTGGGTATGTTTTTCAAAACTTTCTGATCAATATTTATTAATAAATTGCTAAAAACTATGAATTTAAATGATCTATATGTTTGTGCATGTTGAGTTTTCTAAAAATTATAACTTTATGGCATAAATGTGCTACATTTTACAATAAGCACAAATTCCTACAATGCAAACACAACAAGCACTGGCATTGAATAATATTATATGACTTCCAAAGAAAAACAATTATCTGCATACTCTCAACAAACTACCCAACTTACAACTATTGCCAAAACTAGTACGAAACTGCCAAAATTCACTGCACTTTACACCAACAACAGAAATCATTTCCAACAGCCTTTGTTTTTTTATTTCCGTGCATAAATACTTTTTATATATTTCCTCGCTGCTAAATCGCTACAATGTAAACAGCATTAAGGTTGCAAAAGATTCCAGTCATAAATTAGTGGGTCAGTCGTAGTAATAAAGCATTTAGAAGCGGCATATGTTCCAATATACAATTTTTTTAAGCGTGTAGTAAAAACGTTGAATATTCGATGGTAATATATATATTACAAGAAAACAGTATCTATGAAGCCACAAAAACAACTGTATGGGACAATTTATTTTGCACATGTTTCCCAAAAACCAGGAAACATAGAGTGCATGGTGTTTTTACATCAATTCAAAAATATATTGTCTATGCAGTTTGTTGAGAGGAGTCCGATGACATGGCAATTTCTGCAGTGGATCCTACCCAATTTATATCAAAGCCTGAGAATCTACGCGTTGTGATATTCGACTCTGTGCGTCTTCCTGGTCAAATGGATTGTTTGGGCATGTCTATAAAATCTTATGGGTTTTAATAAAACAGATAATAAATCAGAGGAAATGCAATGTCACAAGGACCTGACGTGCTGCTGTGGAAACGCGGTGCATCTGTGCTTACCGCCGGTTCCATGAAAATAACCTTGGACAATAGTATTGCGAATAGGTATGTCCTAGAAATTAAATGCATACGGCCACAGGATGCAGAGTATGTGTGTCATTAATCATTTGATTACTTACACGCCGGATGAGCAAAAACACACGCTAGGATTGCTGGATGAATTTAAATAGATAGATAATAGTTGAGCTATTATGTTGCAAATATTTTGAAATGTAAAATCCTAAATCAATAATTAAATTCCCCAACCGTCCGTAGTGAACCGAGTCACATATTGACAATTTGAAAACTATAAACAATATATTTTGTTTTATCAAAAATTTGTTTGGCTTTTAAAAGCGTTTCCAGATCCTCCAAAAATAGAAGTATAACGAGCTAGGATTCATTGTAGTGAAGGACAGAACCTATTTTAGCTTATATTGTGCCCTTAGATCCACCAACTTTGATAACAATTTGAATTACTTAAGCGCCACTAATGTTCGTTTTTCAAATTGTGGAAATTACATAAGTTTAGATGCATGGAGAGTCATAATTTACTTTCGCAATTAGACCAACTACTTGATTACACACAGAATTTGTGTTTATTTGTTCATGATTTTAGAAAGCAAAATGATTTCGCGACACCATGATCCTGGATACGGACGGTCGTCGCCTTGTGGCACAACGTGTTTCCCGCTAATGAAATTATCTAAAATAAAAAAGTTTTGAAAATTCATAGTTCAAGTTTTTTCATATTTTGATATTTTTTAAAACTTTTTTCGCTGATTATCATATTTCGATACTTTTGATGAATATTATACACATTTGAGCCATTTGGAACGGAAATATGAAAAACAGAATTTTGAAAACCTTTGAATTTTAGATAATTTCACTAAATGTTTATGTTTATCATTCGTGCCGCAGATGTTCAATTTCAAAGGTTAGGGTGTCAGTTTATTTCCAATTAAATTTGCTAAAAGGTCGTCTCTCAGATTTTTGATATCATGACTGCAAAAAAAGTTATGCAAGAATCTTTGATTTTTGGGCACTTCTGGTTTAGAGCAAACTTTTGTATACTCTTTGTCACCACTCCAGCCAAGCTGTTCATATTGGATAACTGATACATTACTCATGTAGCGCAGACAATTTGCTATCCTATAGGCGTTAGGGTCCGGAGTCTTTCAAAGTCTTTCAAAAGGAATGATGTCCTTCAAAGTCTTTCAGATTTTGAAAAATGCAAATTCCTTTTATTCCTTTCAGATGAATGAAAGGAATGGAATGGAAAGGAATGACAAATGTCTTTAAACATGTACAATTTTCCATTTACGGTCAAAATTGGCTTAAAAAACTGAAAGTTTTACCAAAACTCATTAAGTTGTTATCAAAACAAGTTGAATCAACAATTATACGCTTTCATTGAATTAGTTTCAATTTCAAACACGACCGGAATTATTAAAAACAATAATATTACGCTGAGCTAAATAATCGACACACTGCGTCAGTTTTTGTTAAATAGTTACATTTATTGGGTACATTTACTGATTAATTGGGTATGTTTATCAATTTGTAATTAATTGAGTTGTGTTTTCGAGCAATTTAAATATTTTGCAAAAATTTACATTTGAAAGGAACAGATTTCTTTCAAGTCTTTCTTTTCATTTCATTCCATTCCTTTCAGGCTTCCATTTCATTCCATTCCTTTCAGGCTTCCATTTCATTCCATTCCTTTCAGGCTTCCATTTCATTCCATTCCTTTCAGGCTTCCATTTCATTCCATTCCTTTCAGGCTTCCATTTCATTCCATTCCTTTCAGGCTTCCATTTCATTCCATTCCTTTCAGGCTTCCATTTCATTCCATTCCTTTCAGGCTTCCATTTCATTCCATTCCTTTCAGGCTTCCATTTCATTCCATTCCTTTCAGGCTTCCATTTCATTCCATTCCTTTCAGGCTTCCATTTCATTCCATTCCTTTCAGGCTTCCATTTCTTTCCATTCCTTTCAGGCTTCCATTTCATTCCATTCCTTTCAGGCTTCCATTTCACTCCATTCCTTTCAGGCTTCCATTTCATTCCATTCCTTTCAGGCTTCCATTTCATTCCATTCCTTTCAGGCTTCCATTTCATTCCATTCCTTTCAGGCTTCCATTTCATTCCATTCCTTTCAGGCTTCCATTTCATTCCATTCCTTTCAGGCTTCATTTCATTCCATTCCTTTCAGGCTTCCATTTCATTCCATTCCTTTCAGGCTTCCATTTCATTCCATTCCTTTCAGGCTTCCATTTCATTCCATTCCTTTCAGGCTTCCATTTCATTCCATTCCTTTCATTATTTGTTTTGGAAAAATGTCATTCCTTTCCATTCCTTTCAGTGAATGAAAGGATAATGAAAGGAATGAAAGACATTTTTCCTTTCATTCCTGAAAGACTCCGGACCCTAACCCACATTCATGGTCTTACTCAAAACTAGAAAGGTTACCATGTGTGGCTGGCTTGATAATTCCCGTTTTCTTTGTGTTATCGTGTTCTAAAAGTACAGGTTTTCTTTTGGCTTAAGTTTAAATAAAAGTCAACAGAAAATTTGAAAACTTTTTCTATTAGAAACTTTAAATCTTTTCTCGGAAATATTTTCAATTTGTCTTTTAGATTCCTGCTTTGAAATAGTAGCAAAATAGTTGAAACATTTTTGTGGTGATTGGAATAAACCTGGTTTATTAGGTTTTTTAAAAAGAAATGGGTGAGAAAAAAGTGAAGATAGGTTAGAAACAACCTGACTTCATTTATATTTGCGCACCAGTACACCTTGCATTTCCTTCCTTTCCATTCCTGTAAGCTAACAGTGGATTGCCATTAGTGCAGAAACCTTCAGTTTTTAATGTCGTCGCTAACTTACAGTGAGTTTTATGGTAATGCACTGTAAACTTTATAAATATTCTTGCTGGTTTTTGTGAAGCAATCGAATGCCAAAACCGTTACAATTTTCATTTACTGAAGAAAAACATCAGATTACACTATGGAAATTTCTAAAGTGTTGGTTTCATTTTAGATACTTCTAGCAGTCTTACGTACTCAACAACATTACGGCTACTTACATAAACACGGAATTATTGCAAACATTACCAGGCATTCAACAAATATTTATTTGCAACGTCATATCACGTATTTTAAACTTAAAAAAGATGAGTTTTGATGAAATTAAACAACTAGGAATGCGGTTGTTACCTTGCAGTTAACAGTGTTTGCGTCGTCAATGCATAATTTCCTCCCATTTCTTCTACTTTCCGACATGCAAATTCCATTATACTAAATGGCTACAAACATCAAATATCCATGCGTGTACATTGATGTAATCTTCTTAAAACATTCAGACAATATGTCAAGCACATGAACTTAAATTCAAGCTGAAAATATTTTTGGCACATAATTCTGTAACCTGTAAGCTCACAGTAGATTACTTTCAGTTGCAATGTTATCGTTATCTTACAGCGAATTTTATGGTGATGCACTGTAAACTGTGTAAACGCTCCTGTTGGCTTTTGTTAAAACCTGTAATGCCAAAACCATTACGGTTTTTATTGCCACAGGAAACGCATTATGTTACATTTCAGAAATTTCCAAAGAACCCGTTTCATCTTAAATAGTTCTTGCATTTTTAAACGCGTTTCGAAGGACATCACGGCTACAAGCGTAAACACGGAACTAATGCAAACCAAACGGGGCATTCAACTTTGCCATTTTTTTACGTGACATGAAACCTTTGCATCTGCAAATATTTGGTTTTGCCTCCAGTTTGCTTCCTCTTTAAGCTGAATCCTTTTATTTATTTCTCGGCAGTTTGGAATAGTGATCAAGCATTCACGAAATGATCTTCTGAACATATGATTTCACATTATAAACTTTGGTACGTGTTTTGAAACTAGTTATAAGCTAAAAATCATACAGCGCCTGAATAATAAAGCATGTTTTCTTCTTCCGAGAAATGTTGGAATATAGCCCATTTCCTCTTCCAATATGATAAAGCATCACAGTTTCTTCTATGCAAGCTGCCTTTAGCCAATATTTTATTGAAATCGGGCTGATTATAACGCTGGAAATATCTGTAAATATGAAAACACACTATGTTGAGAATAAGTAATTCAAATACACAAGGTTGTGTTGTGTATTACGAATATTTATAAAATCCGTAGTTTAAAATACAAATGTTCACAAACGCACGTCTTTGTGAGTTTATCTTCGTACGTATTTTGTAGTTTTCTAGCAGACGTATGTACATTAGCATAAAGTGAATAAGAATGTTTAATAGTCAAGGTGGAAGAAGATCCCTAACAATTTTTTTCCTCTTGTACCGCTTTGCACAAAAAACTTGAGAAGTGAGAACCAGAGGTGCTTCGAAACAATGGCTACCGCCACCCCAAAACAGGAATTTTTTCGAAGTCATAATTTTTCAAAATTTCCGAAAACAAGAATTTGTATGCGTATAAAGATATTTAGTGTCAGCCTCATATTATTTGTAAAAAAATTGTATTAAATGAAGTAACGTAATGAAGTTATGGGCATTTACAATTTAAATGATTTTGAACATTTAGTGCTGTAAAAGTGTAATTTCGGGGAAATAAAATTTTCGGCGGTCTTCAAATGACACAACAAAGGTTGCCGAAAAGTTTCTGTCCAAAAAATTTTCAAAAAGTTAATTATAATTTTAATTGCCCTGTTAAATTCAACCGCAATTATCTTCTTTCCGCCTCCAGTATTAAACCCAATTACAACTGCGTTTGGTATATTTAAAGGTGCTGATTCTAATGACGTGCCTATTGGGTTTAGTACTGGAAGCGCAAAGAAGATAATTGCGGTTAAAATTAACAGGGCAATTAAAATTATAATTAACTTTTTAAGATTTTTTTGGTCAGAAATTGTTCAGCTATCTCCATTATGTCATTTGAAGATAGCCAAAACTTTTATTTCATCCAAATTGCACTTTTACACAACTAAATGTTCAAAAAGCAGTTAAACTTCAAACGCCCATAACTTCCTTACGTTAGATTTATTTCGCACCAAATTTTTTGCGTTAGTATCAGCTTGACAGTAGCTATCAAAACACGTTTGCAAATTATAGTTTTTGGCGATTTCGAAATATGTCACAGCATATTCGAGAAACCGACAATTTGCTACTAGCCAAACGACACGAACTCAAAGGCGAAGGAACTGAATCTAAAATCGACTGGAAAAACAAGGCAGTTGTAACAAACGACGGATCCACTTATTCATTAAGCAATGGAACTTTCAATGTTAAAAGAGCGAGATCTCCGGAAAATGTCAACGGAAACGTCGATAGTTCTGGAACAACGGCCATGCATATGGATACCTTAACGCCACAGGACCCGTCAACTGGAACAACGAGGAAGACATCATTCAAAAGGCACAAGGGAGATACCGGCAAACCAAGAACAACCTATAACTTGCGTAGTAACGCCCCACCAAAAAACGTGGAAACTGTCAGCCAAAACCCAGGAACTTAGCGGTAAACAAATTAAAAATCGCACATGCAAATGTTCAGTCTTTTCGTAATAAGCAGCATTATGTACAAACTATTGTAAATAGGGAAAAATTTGACATTTTTTGTATGACAGAAATATTTTAAAGGAAAATGATCATATCATGCCTTTTATGAATTTTAACATACACAAAAGCAATATTTTAAAGAAAAGCGACAGAGGTGTGGCTATTTGCATTTCAGATAGGTTAAAATTTTGGGAAAATAAATTTAACATTAATATTTCCAGCAATATTGAGATGTGTTCAGTAAAAGTTCAACTTAATAATTTGAAAAGCATCATAATATGTGGCATTTATAGACATCCAAAATATGATAAAGCAACTCTAAATTCAGACTATAAAAGCATTAGAAATATTATTATGACTTTACATGAAACAGGACACGACTTTGTGTGCCTAGGTGATTTTAATCTTCGTGATAACTTTTTATTGCCAGTGTTAGAACATTGTGATGGACTAGGCATTAAACAAATTATAGAAAAGCCAACTAGGAAGGATAAGTTACTTGATCTAATCTTCGTAAATAATAAAAATAACGTTTTAAGCACACGTGTATTCAATGCTCACATAGCAGACCATCTAGTAGCAGAATGTATATACAATCAAAGGAACCCAAAGCCAATAACACGAACTATAAGTTTAAAAAAATTCAATGAATCCAACACACATAATTTCGTTAATGCATTGAATGAAAATATTCTGAAATCTTCAGTCGACTTTCCAACTTTTTTAGATACATTTATCTCCATCATAGATAGTAATATACCAAAGGTACAAACACAGAGTAAGCAAAAGCAGAAAAAACGTTATTTGTCTAAAGCCACTAAACACCTTATCAGAAAAAGGAAAGTTATTTATTCTAAAACAAGATACAGACTTGATAATTGTAAATCACTTGAGCTCAAAAGATTGAACAAAACCATTAAGTTTAATATTCTTAGGGATACAAAAAATGAACTTGAACAAAATATCAAAAAACATAATCTTTGGTATTCACTGAAAAAGGTCATCGGAATGGAAAAGAATAAGTGCCCATTAGATATGGATCCGGACACAATAAATGATTTTTATATTAATATAGTCGGTAAATCACCTAAAAAAGTAAAGATGTTAAATCAGTTGATAAGCCAAGTTTTGTCAATCCTCACAATAAGACCTTCAAAATTGCTTCAATTACTCCTCAGGACATAATTAAAGCATGGCTTGGTATGAAAAATCTTAATAACGTATCAGAAGATCCATTAGGTATCAGCAATAGAATAATGAAGTATGCTATGAAGTCTACCAACTTTGTTTATGCCCTGTCTGATTTATTCAACACTTTCATTAAGACTGGCTCAATTCCCGATGCATTAAAAATATCTAGAGTAGTACTTATACCCAAGGTAAATAATCCTATGTCTCCAAACCAAACCAGACCAATTTGTATACAGCCTGTTAGAATGAAAATTCTAGATAGGTGCATCTACAAGCAACTGAGTGAATATTTTGAAAGTAACAACCTGCTTAATGAAAATCAGTTTGGTTTCCGTAAGAAGCTCACAACCACGCATGCACTAATTGCTATATGTGACTACATATTGAAAAATATAGATAATGACAAAGTATGTATTATGCTGGCTTTAGATCTCGCGAAGGCTTTTGACAGTGTAGACAGAATTATCTTATGGAACAAACTTAACTGGTATGGCGTATATGATGGTATAATTAAATCACTGGTTAATCAGAGATCACAATATGTTCAAGCGGGTACTAGAAAATCAAGGACTAAATTAACACATACAGGTATTTCTCAGGGCGCGTCATGCAGCTCTTTGTTATTCAGCATTTATATCAATGATTTACTTAATATCATTAAAAATTCAAAAATGACCCTTTTTGCTGACGACAGTAGCCTCCTTAATTCTAAGCATACGAATGAATTAGAATCTCTTAAGACTGAAATTGAATATGATTTAAGACGCATTAGCGAATGGCTCGATACCAATAAGGTTAAACTTAACATTGATAAAACCCAACTGATTATATTTGGTAAAAAGGAAAATCTATTAAAATGTGAAAACCTAAGTATACGTATTGGTAATACCAACATTGAGCGTGTTAAGTGTGTAAAAATGCTAGGCGTACTGTTAGATGAAACAATGTAATTAACCGATCACTGTAAATTCATTATTAAAAAATGCTATAGCAATATGTCAAGACTCTATCCTCTAAAACATACATTGTCAAGTGCAAGCAAAACATTCCTTGTTAATGCGTACAATAATAGTATCCTACGGTATGCTATTGTTGTATGGTATCCTAGATTAAATACAACCCAATGTAAAATGTTAGACTGTATTATTAAGAATTCTGCTGAATTTATTTATAATAAGCCTAAATACGACAACATTAGTGATGAAATATGTTCTGATATACAGTGGCTCTATTCTAAATGCATGTACCAATACGAAACATTGCTTATAATTTATAAAGTAAATTTCTGTTTGAATAATGGTTACTTCCATAACTACCTGGACTTCTCCTTTATAGAGACACAATCAACTCGTTTAAAATCTTATAAATGTCCAATTATCAAACCACGTACTCCATGGGGGTATGCTACTTTTAGTTATAAGGCAGTCATTCTATGGCTACAACTACCTGATTCACTTACGAAAGAATCAATTGAACATTTATCTTTATTTAAACGTAATCTGTATGCATATTTACTTGAACTTCAATGCAAAGAATTTCTTGACAATAATGAATTATCTGATTAAGCAATTTACATTTTGTATTAACATTTATTCTAAACTTATTAACATATTATCTTTATAGAATCTGTATTTACTAAAATTCCTTGTCTTGTTGTAATTTACCTCTCATGAGGAAAACTGGACAATAAAACCCAAATTATTATTATTATTATTATTATGTCGATCTTGAGTTGGCGTGGCGGTAGCCAATAATAATGATAACAAGTCTGTAGCATCCTGAATGTTATAAGGTGGAAGATATGTGAGACAAAATTAATGGGTATTGCATCAAGCACGTGCTGTTCGATTTTTAGAAGCTAAAAATCCTAGTGGAGTTTCCAGTACATACGAAAATATACAGCGGTTGTCTGCATATCAGCTATGTAACTATCATTGCTTGATTACAATAAGTAGGACGAAAAGAAAGCAATGATACATATGAATATTAATATGGTTCTGGTTAGAGAGTCCCTTTAGTTGAGAATATCAGAGGGAAGTGGACGATACAAATCTTACATAATGTAGTACCCAAATTTGGAGACAAAAAACCGTTTGCGGCTTTCAATACATTCAAATCGCTATGTTACCCGGAATGCTGAATGATTGAATATGACTATTTTTCTGGATGCAAATTGTACTAAAACTGCAGTTGCCACTTTACATAATTTTTACAAGAAATATTCACTTTGTTTATGCAATGTTTTGGGATTTGGGAATTATTGGTTTAAAAAGGATCAAGGAATATTTTTTTATACGAGCAGTGCGACGCTTACCTGAAAAAGATAATGGCAAAAGGCAACACAAGTAAAGCGACACAAACCCGACAACTTTGTATGTATTTCTAGAAATTTTATAGATTAGAGAGTACAAATATTTTTCAATAATTTCTTTTACCTATACAAAATTAGAGGAAAACCAGCCATATCTTAATTTATAAACAATATGTTCAACTATTTTTTTACGAAAAATTCAAAACTCAAACACAGACGATATTACTTACATCCTGCTTTGTTTACAAACTGCCATTTATTTTCCTAATAGACCTAAATGGAAAGAGATCGAGACCTCACGCAGTCCGTCTCATAACTTTTTGTTTTTCAAACAGCACCATTCTGACTTCAAACTCATATCCAATATTTACTTGTTTTATTGTTACCACTGCGTTTCACAATAACGACTTCTTCAAGAGCCATTTTCCTCTTATGAGACATGGGCGTAACTGAGTGGCGTGTTTCGCTGTTTACGAGTGTCTGGGATATACTCTGATAAAAGCGTCATAAAATCGGCAAAGCCAAGTATACTTCTCCGCGCTTCACCATTTTAAAAACAGCATAGAAATCTCTAACAGTTTCCGGGTTAAATTAATGCGCAGACCTATCACGTCCAGATTAATTTCATAACTTGTCGAAGAAACGAGGAATTTGCAAATGGGTTTGTGTGCAAGCTGAGAAGTTAATATTCAAGACAAGCTAAATTGCGACATCCCAAGCTGCATTGGCGAAAAGAAAACTTTCTTTCAAGTTCACTCAAACGAAAACAGTAAGAAGTAAGCTGTCAAAAATCTTGTCATGTAAGCTTACTTATTGAAAGATTTAGCTTATTTAAACTGTTATGTTACATACCAATTCCTAAGGTTATGCCTTGGCTGAACTGCATGCGTTTTGTAAATGTCTAAACACACAAATAAATACAACAGCGAGCACACGTGCGCTCTTCTGTATTACCCACCAGAAATTTAAAAAACCTCCAGCTCAAGGAAACATATATTATTTGCGGTAGACTGAGCATTCTGAAACGAAAACAAAAAAGTCTCAACTTTCTATCGGGCTGTTTGTTGAGACTTGTTTTGAACAAAATAGGCTCCAAGGACATTAGGTGAACCACCAATTCCTTGTATATGATTTTGACTTCTCTGAATTACTTGCAACAAGGTATACGGCTGGCATGAAGTGGATAACAATTTTGTTTTTGCTGTTTATACTTTTGCACGCGTTAAAACCGTTACAAAGTATATCATGGAAATATGATCTGATCAACATGTAAAATGAAGTATATTTTTTTGCGTGATTTGAGCACCAGCAAAACAATTGATTATGGAACAACGGTATACTTTCGACTAGATTAGCTCCTGGTATATTGATTTTGCTCTATTAAACTATATATGAATGGAAATAGAAATTTTTGTTAAGATTCTATTCATGTCGCTAAAAAGTGAACCCGCCGTTGTCAGAATAACAAATGACTTTTTATATTTTCATTTATAGCTGCAATGCATATATATTTTTGAACACGTTTTCACTATGTAAATACAGTAAACAGATTACTCATTTAAAAAATGCAGTTTTCTGGTAGAAATAGTATTCTTACAAAATCTTGATAGATCCTTATATATTTTTGGATGCTGTATGAAAAATGTTTCGGATTTCCAAATATTATGAGTAATTTTTTGTTTAGTAATTTTTAAAATTAAAACAAACTGATAATATAATTTTAGCAGTGGCGAATTTGCAAGCTGACAATTTCTCCAGCTGCTACTAACTTTTTGCATTTATAAATGGGCTCCCATGTCAGGTCAGATTTTACAACCATGTCAATTCCCATTGCAATTTTACCCATTACCCAAAATAAATCAGGTCAACACAACGGTTACTTCCAAACCCAAATAATATTACCATGAACTCAACGCTAGTCTTTTTGAAATCTACACGGTAGCATATTTTATCACAACTACTGCATGATGAGAAACTTTGCCAAGTCTATTCTTCACTCTTTCCTCTTCCACACATTTGTTTTTAACAGTCGTTTGTTAGTCTCCTCACACAATAGACTGGAAGTGTTCTAGTAATAAAATCGTTGGATGTGTTGTACGGTCTCGGAAAAGAAAAACAGCAAGACATCAACAGCAAAAGAAATTGATTTGCTTTGTTGAGGTTTGATTTAGAGCAAGAGAGTTTCCGTTGTGATTTATGTTGTGGTATTTTACATTCTTTGAAACTGCATAAAGCTAAACAGAAGACCTAGAGCATACTTTTAAATTGTCAGACCGATTTTTGGACTCACAAAATGTTACAACAAAAATTTGGTTTCAACCTATGCGCTATGACAGTGCATTTTAAAACAGATGTTAAAAAATTGGCGTACAAGCACTACATTTCAAAAAGGAACAAACTACTCCAAAACAAAAACAGCCAATATTTCAAACTCCATATATGACGTAATACCTCCAAAAAAACAATTATCTACAAAGTCGCAACAAACTATACTGCCAAACACTCGTTAGCACTACTGCATTTTTGACAACAATAATACTATCTAACAGGCAAAATCAATTACCAATTACATATCACAACAACAGCAGAAATCGTTTCCGACAACTCTTGTTTTTTGTTTCCTTGCAAAAAACTTTTGATTTATTTCCACTCTGCTACATCGCATTATGTAAACAGTCCAAGTGTTGTGTAGCTGCATACATTTCCATTCCCGTACAGAAATGGGTCAGTTGCTCCAGTAAAGCTTTTTAAAGCGCTATATGTTTTCTATATAAATTGAGCATAGTGAACACGTTTAACGTGTCACGTTAGGTATTTTGTTTTAGTTGTGGCAAACATTTGCTATGCGGTTTTATTAGCAAAATATGACATTGATAAATTACAGAAACGCAGCCAAAGTGACTTACAAGCCACATAAACAACTGCATAGGACAAAACAAAACAAAATTTATTTTGCAAATGTTTCCCTATTCATGAAAAAAGTATAGCAGTAGTAGGAGAATGTAAGAAAGTAGTTGTTTGAGTTGATTATGAATGGCTGATATTATGAGTAGGTATTTATTAATTGATTTATAATGTATTTTATTCCCCCGCCCTCTCCCTTTATAAGCATATTATAATACTCTTCCCACATTTCTCCATATTATAAGCATAATATAAAGCCTCTTCCCACATTTCTCCATATTATAAGCATATTATAATCAACTTCCGCCATTTCTCCACATTATAAGCATATTATAATTATTTTTGCACCTTTCTCCATAAGCATTTTATAGGCATCTTCCCACATTATTGCATCTTATATGCATCTTAAAGGCATTTTATAATAATAAAAGCCGCCCCAAATTTCAAAGGGCGGCCAGATAAAATTAGTATGTATTCTCGTATTGCGTTAAATTTCATAACATGGGAGCAAAAGTTGCGTTAAAGCATGGGTCATTTCTCCGGAAATATACCTATAAAGTGGGATTTTCTGTCGGTTATATAGGAAAAACAGCAACGGAAAATGTTCAAGCTTGTCACTTATGCTGCTTTACATTTCATTGCTCATCATCATCACAGCAGCAGTGGATTTTTTACTGCACTGCCCCAGAATCTGGAATCTCTGTGTAACGCTTCGACCGTTATTTTTCCCACGAAACGTTTGTTCTATTTTTAGTAACAAAACAAAAATCTCCAGTTATGCGGCGCATTGCAACGGCATTACTCTGATGGTATTACGGACCATTGAACTTCTTGCTTATAAATTCTGTTGCTCCTTACAACTCGTCATCATTTTACTGCTTTTCTTTTGTCAATACAATAGGGGCACTACCCACTTTCCATCCAAATGAATTATTCTCGCAAAAGGGTTGTGATTCTTAAAATGTAGGCGGAGCCAATAACGCCATAAAAAATCAACTTTTCTGTGTTACAATGCAAACGTATGTAAATTTTGCTTAGCTGGTGTAAGGGATTTTTGCAATTACGTAAGAAAAATGTCCATAGCTGCGTTCGTACTACTGAAAATATTGATGTCATAGTAATGATTAAGTAAAAATAGTTCCCTTCCTTTCAACTAGCTCAGTTTTGTTCTGTCTTTCATACAATTACCACATCATCATCCCGCTTTAACAACTTATTATCATACAAGCAAGTGTATTACTTACTGTTCTCTACGTCAGTACATACGCTTACTTACATATCTGCACTTGACACAATAAACTTGAACTTGGAAAGTTGGAATGGTTGTAGAGGTAATTTGATCCATTTGTCTCCTGACTGCGGAGACCATCACATCGTTCTAGTAATACGGACAGAGAAGTTTAGCTCTAAGCTAAAGCAACTTACATACCAACCGCTTTATTTTCAATTTGTGCAAACAGAAGAAAAGTGAAACCTGATCCGTTCATTCTCAGGGAGCAGAAGTTATCACATCCTTTATTACTGCAGTCTCTGCGCTCTGCGTGTATCTGATAGTGCCGTGTCTAGTAAAGCCCCAGAACAAAAACATTGTTCTAACTGACACCCTCCAAGTTTTTAATATGGATAACCCAGGACCCTCGCATGAAACACAACCAACACAAACGAAATCAAACCGGGGCACAAAGAGAAAAATTTCTGTAAACTCAGACAAGGAAAATGTGCTACCAAAGTCTTGCTTACGGATGAACATTCAGATTAAAAAAGGAGACAAGAAACCAATCAAGTGTTTCAAGTGTAACAGGCCAGGTTGTAGTTTTGAGACATCTGTGTGGGATGAATTAGATGAACAAAGAACATCTCATCACTACTGTAGAAAATGCCATAGGCAGATTAACAACATTGAAAGGCATGTTTGTCGTAGTAAGCCAGATATACTTATCCCAGAAATTCAAATCGGTGACACAGTATTCTGGGAAAAAGAAAGGGCAAACAAAGGAGCTATTAAGACTTTGGTGCATGAGTACCAACCTGGAATACTCACACTTCGACAGGCAGTTGAGGCTGTGTATAATGATTTGTACAATTTATTGGCTCTTTTTACAACACAATACAAGGGAATACGCGTAAAGTTTTCTTTTGTAGTAGATGCTACTAACCTTAAGACTCTAGAGCGTAAAGACAAGCACTTCCACTCAGCTTTCACCAGGATATTACGCTCCTCCTTCATTGATGAAACCATTCTAGCAAATCTGGAATATTGTGACAATATATTCAGACTAGTTACTGAATCAGGAAGTGGGATTAAAATTGAAGGTGTACGGAAGCTGGAAGTTTGCATTGGCATCTACAGACCTTACCGCCCACGGGGCTATATTGAATTGCCAGCAGGATTGCGTAAGCGCCAAGGCTTACTAAATATCAGGTGTGACACAGGGTGTTTTAAATTCTGTGTACTTGCAAAGTTATTAGGAGAAAGAATAAAATTAAAAACGTGTCCTAACACTGCCTTCAAAAATCTAAACAAATTTCAATGGTTACATTTGAAAAAGAAACTTGAAAAACCAGACTCATACAAAAACTTAGTTAGAGAAGTAAGCAAACGAAACCTTCTTGATTTTACTGGATTTGAGGGCGACTTTGATATTAACGATTTGCATAAATTTGAAAAAGCTAACAACGTTAGCATCAATATTTGGGAATACGATGATGAAATCTTAGATGTAGTCCCGACAAGAGGGACAAAATTTAAAGTGCAATCTTCTCGCCACATTGATTTAATTATGTTACATGACAAAAGAGTTGAGCGCTTTGTGTTAATACATAATAACTCCCGTTTCTTTTACACTGGAAAAGGCCGTCCGAGAAAACAGTGTGAATACTGCTTTCAAGGTATCAGTGCACATATTTTTGAAAAACACAGGAAGGATTGCAGAGCTTTAATGGATGTAGGAATTTCTCCACCAGACAAAAAGTTCTTTGAATTCAAGGGGCACCACAAATTATTACCTCCTCCCTGCAGAATGTATACAGACTTACTATACTATCAAGATCCTATTACAAAAACAATTAAGTTTGCTGGGTATGGAGTTGCCGCTGTAGGCCCCACTGGAAAATTAATGGATTCCGATTTTTTTGTCGGTGAAAATGCAATGAAAAAGTACACCAACTGTATCCTCTCTATGTCACGTAGATGTTCCAATAAGTTGAGGCGAAATGAATTGCCAATTCCAGAAATGACAAAACAACAGCGACAAGGTTTTGATCAAGCCACTCACTGTGTAATCTGCGGTAATGAGTTCTCACCTGAAAACCCAAAGGTGAGGCATCACTCCCATCATATACCTGATTGGCCAATACAGCCTGTGTGTAATACTGATAATTTAAAAATCAAAGATAAAGGTGTGATACCAATGTTTTCACACACATTTACAAAACTTGGTGGACACTTGCTAATGGAAAATTTTGAAGCTGATCAAGTGAGGAAAGTAGAGATTATTCCAAAATCAAACGAAAACTTCATGGCAATAACCCTTGATGGAATATTACGGTTATTAGACAGCAAAGCATTCTTGGATCAACCCTTACAAAACCTAACTCGACATTTAGTAGAGACCAATGGGGTTAAAAAACTTGAACCGTTTTATGAACAACTTCCTTCTGAAATTTTACAAAAGCCGTTTTTCTTTCCTCACACCTGGTTTACTTCACCTGAGAAATTATCTGAAAAAGAATTGCCTCCGTTTACAGATTTTAACGACATTTTAATGGAAAGAGACATCACAGAAGATGAGTATAAAAGCATGCAATACATCTATGCAAAGCTGGGCTGCTCTAGTTTTAGACATTTTGCTTTAGCTTACCTAAAGTCCAGAGTATTTCAAACTGCTGCCGTCATGGAAGAGCTTGGTGAATGGACTTTAAACAATTTTCAGTTAAGCCCATTCCATGATGTCTCCTTATCAGGTTTTGCATATACGTATGTAACTTTCAAGGCCCATACAGAGTTTGAAATTCCATCAGAGCCAGAAATTATAAAAATGGGAATAAAGAATATTCGAAGTGGAGTCTCTTTATTGACAAAGCGGGTCACGACTGCAAACAGTGAAAGACTTGGTCATAAAAATGTTAAGGATGATGAGAGAACAGAAATTTTATTCGCTGATGTCAACAGCCTCTATCCAAGTTGCCTCACCGAACCACTTCCCTTCGGAGGATACAGACTTTTATGTCAGGGGGAACTTGAGTCATTTGATGTTTTGAAACTGCCAGCCAATACTAACAAAGGCTGGATTGTCGAATGTTCATTAGAATGTCCACCAGAAATCAAAGAATATACGCGCGACTTTCCATTATGTGCCGCTAAAGAAAAAATTAATTTTGAGTTTATGCAAGCAGGTTTAAAAGATTTTGATGAAGCTTGCCTCCCTTCAGAAAAGCATACCTTGGGTGTAAATGCATTACTTCTCACCCAACTTCCCAAAAATAAAATTGCATTGTACTACAAACTGCTACAGCGTTTCATAATGCTGGGAATGAGAGTAACCAAAGTTCATAAAGTCATTGAATTTGAGGAAAGAGCTTATCTCAAAGAGCCAATACTGCACTTACTCAAGTTAAGAAAGACAATTGCAAAATCGGACAAGTTTTATGAAAGTATTGTAAAGGGAATTAGTAATCGCATTTTTGGAAAATTCCTCAATATTTATAACGATTTAAATATTGAGTGCTGTGCAACACAATGGAAGGCTGTGGATTTGCTGGGAAGGCACAATTTTGATGACGTCAGGATCATTTCCAGTGAAGTTTCACTATTTTATATGAAAAAGAAAGTAAAGCTTGACAAGAACTTTTTGGTTTCATTTGTTGTGCTGGATTTAGCAAAGCTGAGGCTATACGATCTGTACTATTTGGAACTAAAAGCGAAATTTGGAGATAGAATTAAGCTTGTGGCATCAGAGACTGACAGTTTGGTATGCGAGATAAAAGATCCTAATAGTACATACATACAAGATCCTAAAGACCTTGGTCACATTTTCGACTTTTCCACACTGCCACATACCCATACACTTTATGATGACTCCAAGGCCAAAACTCCAGGACTACTAAAGATTGAGTATCCCTATCCATTACAGGATGTGGGTGTCAAGTCAAAGCTTTATTCAGTGTTAAACAAGTGTCAGGAATGTCTGTCTAATAATACTCAAGACATACTGACATGTGAAAAATGCGAGGCTGACCCCAGTCGCAGTCTTAACGTCGCCAAAGGAGGATCCAAAAGAAATCGTACTCCACATCACGTCTACTTACAGGCTGCTATAGAAGCCGAAGCAACTGACAAGGAAATTGATTTTTTGGTATTAGAAAGCAATAATCAAAAGGTCGCACTTCAATATAAAAAGAAAAAATAATTTTCCAGTGACGATAATCATCGCATCTGGCTAAATTACAATGAAAGTGTGCCGTATGGTTATGACATAAATATTGAGTAATTTTAGGATTTAGTAGTGCCAGGTAATAATGGATGTCTATGGGCCGTTAGATTTACGCCTTAAGTCAGGTACATGCATGCAGATAGTTGCTCCCTCGAGGTCAGGCAAGACAAAATTAGCTTTAGACATAGTTATTAATAGAAATAAGGTTTATGATAATCCGACTGATAAGTGTGTATATATGTATAAACAGTGGCAGCCTGCCTTTGAAGAAGCTAAATCTTTAGATAACTCAATCATTTTTTCAAACGACTTTGAAGAATTAGAAACTTTAATTAAATCAAACCTATTTAAGAATAATCTTTTAGTTATATTTGACGATTTCATGTTGCAGTTTGAGTCATCCAAAAATAGTTATATTAAAGAATTCTTTGTACATAGAGCTCATCATGAGAATATTTCAGTAATTTTACTTCAACAAATCCTTTATTCTCGTAGCTCAAGGGTACTAAATTTAAATGCTCATTACCTTGTTTTGTTTAGCCTTCCGAGAGACTCTCGTCAGGTTATGTGTCTTGGCTCTCAGATGATGCCAGAAAATTCAAGGTTTGTTTATAATTGTTACAAACTTGCTACGTCTAAACCGTATTCTTATTTATTCATAGATCTTTATCCTTCAACACCAGAGTATGCTAGATTTAGCTCGTCAGTGTTTGTAAATAAGAACAAAAAGTTTTATTTGCCTAAATGAAAAAGTAGCTTTTTCTACACCAGTCACATTCTACATAAACGAATGTGACGAACATAGAAACTACCGACTGCCATATTGGTGGTGGTATTCAGTTGACAGGATGCGATTTCAAGATAGAATTAAAAGTTTAGAAACAATGCTATCTCCGATTCTTCTTAAAAAATGGAACGAGTTCTGCAAAACTACGATTTTTTGCTTGAACTCGCAGAATCAAATTATAGAAAACAAAGAGATATGCTAGGTGTGGCTACACGTGAACAGGTGTTATCAGTAATTGATTGTGTGAAGTTGTGCTCAGCTTAAGCCACTGGTGTACCAGAAATAGTTATATTAACCAAGACTCGCCGGTGGAAACGTGCAGTCTTACTTTTGAAAAAGCATTGTAAACTACTTTCGCCAATTTTACTGTCCATATTGTGTACTATATTTCGTGAAGTAGCTCATTACATGTATACAATGGAATAATGGATTCCGTTCAAGAATATTACATTGTGCCAAAAGAAGTGTACGAAAAGTGTAGTGAACCAAAGAAAAGTGTCGAAGAAAAAATTCAAGAATTACCTACGGCCAGACAACGAAAATTCAAACGGCTCTTAGATTATTTGGTTTCAAGGATTGGGGTTGGTGTAACAGTGGACAAGGATAGTGACTTAGTTGGAAAGTCCACAAGTCTTTACGACTTTATAAATTATGTCATAAGTGGCAAGAAGAAACCAGACGAGTTTATTGAGCTTGTACCTCTATTGTTTGATGCACCTGACGATTTACTAAGTGAAAAGGTTCATCGTGACGTTGGATTTTTTAAAAGACAACATGGAAGACACATACATAAGAAAAGCTTGGACTAATTACTCCCAGCCTGCTGCCCTGAAAGCATTACACGGGTTTGTAAAGGGAAGAGGGATCAAAGACATTCGTGATGCTGAAAAGAAACTAAGTAAAATACGTGCGTTTTCAGTTCATAAGCCTGCAAGGCAAAAGTACCAGACTAGAGCAATCATCCTGAAAGGACCAAGAGAACATTTTTGTACCGACTTGATCGATTTTCAAGGTTATTCACGGTGGAACAGTGGCTACAACTGGCTTCTAGTGGCAGTTGACGGTTTTACAAAAGAATGTTTTGTGGAACCCTTGAAAAAGAAGACAACCACAGAGGTGGCTGATGCTTTTGAAAAGATAATTAAAAAGGCCAAGAAACCAATCCTTCACTGCTACTCAGACCAAGGTAGGGAGTACACCGGAAATGCATTCCAGGAACTGATGAAGAAGTATCAAATTACCCACTATGTTTCCCGAACAAAGCGTAAAGCAGCTCAATGTGAAAATATGATAAAATTTCTGAAAACGCTACTGGCAAAATACTTTACTCACGAGAATACAAAAAGATGGCTTGAGATAATACCACGGATTGTGGAAACTTACAATAATACTCCTCATTCATCGCACGGATTTAAACCAAATTCAATTAAGGCCAAAGACGTCGATGAAGTGTTTCATAGACTGTATGCTAAACTGGCCCAGAAACCAAGGCCCCCCCTATGTCCCAATCGGAAGCTTAGTCCGCGTGGCCAAAAATAGGCTTACGTTTCAGAAAGGATATGAGCAAAGCTTTAGCGACGAAGTATTCCGAGTAAAGTCACTAGTTCCAGGAAGCTTCCCTATACATAGTTATAAATTAGAGACTTTGGACGGGCAACCAGTCAGTTCATCTTTCGTTGATGCAGAGCTTGGATACGCTAACCAAGACGAAGCTAATTAATCATGGATCCAAACGTTACCATAACTTTAGTGAGTAACCTTGAGAGGGACTACTTCTCAAATACCCATGGAAAATTCTCAACCATTTTGCCTACGCCATTAAATCTGGAAGATTGTGAGGTTGCCTTACAATCCATCACGTATTATGATAGATACAGGAAAACTCCTGAGGTTTCCGACGTAGAAACTTTCGAAGAAGTGCAGCCTGTAGAATTTTTTAAAAACAAGGTTGATAGTGAAATAACTGTTACAAGTGCAGTCACAGACTCGTTAGGAGTAAAAAAGTCTTCGGCACAATAGGATAACTTTATAGCGGACTTGAATAGAATTTTTGACCGTGAGAGATTTGGTTTGGCTTTTAGAAAGTCCTTTGGGCCAGGCGAAACTCTCGAGGAAAAACTAATTTCTTTGAGCATGACATTTTCTGGAGAGGAAGGATGGGAGCTACACATTCCGGAACCTCTGAATAAAATACTTGGCTTTACAGATGTTAGGTTCCAGCCAGGTTCCTATGTAAACGACAAAAAACCAGACTTTGCATTCTTTGAGAGCCTCGAACTAAACGATGCTCTTGGACAACTAACGCGTTACAAATTTTCTAGAAATAGCTATTTTCTACAGCAAATCGACAACGAAAAGCCTTCTGCTGCTTCCATCACAAATGATGTGGTAGTTACAATGGACGAGCACCATCGAGACATTTCAATGTTTGTCAGAAAAGCAACCAGCTCGATTGATTATGATCTTCCTCCTTTACTGTGGATTAAATTTTCAAAATTTCTGAATGGATATTTTGGCCTGGTTATTAATTTTATCTTTACTGGTCAAGGATCAATCAAAATTCCGGAAGACCTTGTCGTTTTGCCCAAAACCCTTCTTGATGTAAAGGAAAATGAGTCTCTGGTTGGGTGCGACAAGATACTTGTGTTGTGTGATATAATTGCTAATCAGTTCTTTGCTGGAAAAGAAATGCCACTACTTGCGTTGTTGGATCGGCCCGAAAGCAGTGAATTTCGAAAGTTTATTGTACAACCTTCTCAGCTCATATATAAACCCATAGCGGTCCGAAATGTTTCTCAGATCACAGTCACCATTCAAGCCGACAACAGCGACTATTTACCATTCAGTGAAGAGCCCAGTGTTTGTGAACTTCATATTCGAAAGAGAAAATGAGCATCGTTTGCGACGAGGCTAAAAACTGCACAATGGATCTTAAAAAAGAAGGAGATACTATTCTGCCTGACGATCTAGTTCGGCTGGATTTGTCCAGTCCAGAGTCTTCCCCAGACTTGTCGATTTATCAAACCCCGCAAAGCTCCGGTCACACTTATCGCAGAAAGAAGATATAAGGAAAGATCCGCAAAAAGTCTATCATTCATAAAAAGAAGCCTAAACCGACCGGACGCGGAAAGAAAGTTGTCTCCAAAAAAAGAAAAGTTCCAAAGGCCAAAAGTGGAAAACAGAAAAGAGTTGTTAAAAGGCCTAATAAGCTCAAGAAGAAGCGATAAACATGGATAGATCAACGCAAAAAGAAATTGAGGATCAGCAGATTCTTTCAGCTGCCACCTTTCAATCCTCCCTTAATCTCACGACCTTACCTCCTACGGATGTATAAATCGTTAAGAGTTTTATTGAGGGTGTTTATCCAGTGTATCCCCCAACTTCGCCTGACACTCCACTGGAATTTCTAATCACATCCAACTCAACCTATTTCACCGACCCAGGCAGCATTGAACTTGAGATGCTGCTAAAGATTACGACTGGGACAGGATCATTTCTAACTTCAACTTCAAAAACAGTTCCAGGAAATTTTCCCTTTGCTTCAATCTTTTCCAACTTGGACATCTACGTGAACAACGTGGCTATAACCAAAGGCAGCAACAACTATCCTTATGCAGCTTTCATCAACAGAGCCATTAGTAATGGAACTGATTCTCTCAACACCAAGCTGAAGATGGAAAAGTTTTTCAAAGAAGATGTTGAGGATGCCACAATTGCAACCAACAAAACTTACCATAACCTCAAGGGAGTTGGACAAGAGTTTGAAGTAGTGGGAAAGATTGCTCATGGAATCTTTGAGCAAAATCGCATGTTCCCCCCATCAACCTCAATTAGGATTAAGCTGAGAAGAGCCACAAACTCTTTTAGCTTGTTGGGAGATGCTCCAGCAAGTGGCAGTAATTTCACTGATGTAATTAAGATTGAGGACGCGGTTCTCAAAGTGAGAAGATGCATAGTGAACACCAAATTTGAAGAAAAGATTAAGAAGGATCTGGTTCAAGGAGAAAAGATGGGATACAAATTCAAGGATTTTGACGTGGTAACTTACAGCATTCCACAAGGCTGGTCTGACCATGTCTCTGACGTAATTCAGATGGGACCTTCTCCTGATGCAGTGGTCTTTGGATTTGTTACATCAAAAGCTTACGCCGGAGCAGTCTCAAAATCTCCCTTTTTCTTTAAGCCGTTTAACTTAACTTCAATCTCTGTGACTCTGGACGGAGAACTCTGGAGGTTGTAAATGAGCTTCGCCTCAACACTTCCAAGAAACGTTTCAACTATGCCTACTCTCAGATCTTCAAGATGGTCCCAAAGACTGAAGGAACTACGTTCATAACTCCAGAAAATTTCCTGGAAAATGGAGCTAGTCTTTTTGTTTTTGACATTAACAACGCAGTGAAAGATGACAGATTTGCCTTAACAAGAAGTGGTGCCCTGAAGATTCACTGTAAGTTTGGTTTAGCATTGTCTGAAAATATCCAAGTCATTTGCTATCTGGTCCAGTCAAGACTTTTGGGGATCGACAATCAAAACCAAGTGTACCTAAAATAAAATGAACAAAAGAAACCGTAAGATCTTTGGTTGTCGTCAGTCAGTCGGAAGAAACCAAACAAGTAACATCAAAACTCAGACCAGTCTCAAAATTTAAAATGGAGCGTGGAATGCAGGAAGGAGGAGAAAGTTTCTTTCTCCAAATGCCAGAAAGCTGTAAGAGTACAAAGAAGATCAAGCTTAACCAGCCATGGACCTCTCCAGATGTGCGAGTCGTTTCAAATACTCTCTTGGCTAAGAGGGAGAAGGACAAATTTCGAGACTCTATAAGATTGCAGAGAATTTTAATGAGAGGAGCTCCTCTCACATTTTCGTTTCCCACAATCTTTGCACCTGCCCTTATCGAGTGGATTGAAAAGCTCCAGCAAATCTTTAAGAATGAGGAGAACCGAGAAAGTTTCAAGTGCAGGCTGAAGGACGAAGGAAAGCAAAAGGAAGTTGATTTTCGAAGTATATGGAGCTCTAAAGACTGCCTCAAGTTATTAAACTTTCACATCAGACCATGGATGTATGAGGTGGACAAGGTTGATTTTCGCATGTGGCAGGAAATTGATAAACAATTTCATAAAATGATCAAGACAAAGGAATACAGTTTTTTCTGGTGTGGGCCAGACACATATATCAGTCTTGAGACGCTGCTGAAGCTAAAAGAAGTTTTGAGGGAGCTGGTAGAGTGTAAATAATTCATTACTTCACTTTACCTTCTGATTTCGTTGTATAGTTTTGTAACAAGTATATTTTATCAAATGTAAAAACTAATTTATTGATTTTCGCCGGACTTAAAAATGCAATTGATTGAGTCGCGCACCTGTTAATCTATCTGACTGGGCTAAAATCCTTAATGGCGAATGCAGGTTGGATAATTGACTGGGTTAAAACCCTTAATGGCGTATGCAAGTCAATGTGAGAAGGGTGCGGATTTTGTCATGCGGTCTGGCACATATTTTGTAAAAATAGTAAATGTAGACTTTAGTTAAGGTATTAGGTTAAGCCGGATTAGCCGGGGCTCTACTAGAGAGTCTAGTGTTAAAAGATTGATGACTCAATCTTGCCCAGACACTACCGAAGAAAGACCAGCATGTCAGGTTAATTAAGTTAATTTTAATTAGGGGCTGGTCGGGCCGGGCTCATAAGGCCGAAACTCTCTATTTCGAAGATTTCAAATGCGAATTCAAATTACTTCCAGTTTAAATTAGTCAAATCGCCATGACAAAAATTTAGTAAACATGCTATTCATTAGTTTAAGGTAGTGATTGAGTTGAAAACATTTTATGTTAGTGCAGAAAAAGGGGCTAAAGTTCAGCAGTTATGTATATGGGAAATACAATGGTAAAGGTAAACTAGGATATTAAATGCAAATTAAAATTACTTCTAGTTTGAATTAGTCAAATCGCCATGACAAAAATTTAGTAAACATGCTATTGATTAGTTTAAAGTAGTGATTGAGTTGAAAACATTTCCGGTTAGTGCAGAAAAAGGGGCTAAAGTTCAGCAGTTATGTATATGGGAAATACAATGGTAAAGGTAAACTAGGATTTTAAATGCAAATTAAAATTACTTCTAGTTTGAATTAGTCAAATCGCCATGACAAAAATTTAGTACACATGCCATTGATTAGTTTAAAGTAGTGATTGAGTTGAAAACATTTCCGGTTAGTGCAGAAAAAGGGGCTAAAGTTCAGCAGTTATGTATATGGGAAATACAATGGTAAAGGTAAACTGGGATTTTAAATGCAAATTAAAATTACTTCTAGTTTGAATAGTCAAATCGCCATGACAAAAATTTAGTACACATGCCATTGATTAGTTTAAAGTAGTGATTGAGTTGAAAACATTTCCGGTTAGTGCAGAAAAAGGGGCTAAAGTTCAGCAGTTATGTATATGGGAAATACAATGGTATAGGTAAACTACGATATTAAATGCAAATTAAAACTACTTCTAGCTTTAATTAGCCAAATCGCCATGACAATAATTGAGTATACATGCTATTGATTAGTTTACGGTAGTGATTGAGTTGAAAACATTTCCAGTTAGTGCAGAAGAATGGGTTAAAGTTCAGCAGTTATGTATATGGGAAATACAATGGTAAAGGTAAACAAGGATTTCAAATGCAAATTAAAACTACTTCTAGCTTTAGTTAGCCAAATCGCCATGGCAAGAATTGAGTATACATGCTATTGATTAGTTTACGGTAGTGATTGAGTTGAAAACATTTTCAGTTAGTGCAGAAGAATGGGTTAAAGTTCAGCAGTTATGTATATGGGAAATACAATGGCAAAAGTACACCAAGTTTTCAAACGCCAATTAAAATTACTTCCGGTTTGAATAAGCCAAATCGCTATTACAAAATTTTAGTAAGCATGTTGATCTTTAGTTTGCATTATAAAAAGAGTAAACAATCTGGTCAGGGGGTGCAAAATGCAGAGCTAAGTTTTAATGATTTTCCCCTTTTGCGTATATGGGTAATACAATGGCAAAAGTTAACCAAGTTTTCAAATGCAAAATTAAAAACTTTTATTTTTTGAAAGACAAATCTAGCTTCACTAGCCCCCAGAGTGAAATGAAAATTTTCAATGATCAATTCTCATTTAAGTCAAAGGGAAAGAGAAAGATGTTTGCATAATGACAAAATATTCCCATCATCACTTTGTCGCTCATCTACTATCTGAACGAAGTCCATATTCTTCGGCTGTAAACCCTCCCACAGGCGGAGCAAGAAACGTGTTGATCAAAGGTTTTCGGTATATGCTTACCGGTAGCGTCGTGGGACGGAGCTAGCCATCATCATCATCATCACCATCGCACAACATCAGCTGTTCATAGCCAAAAACTAGCAAGCGTCTAAAGTATTATGCACAGAGTTGTGCTTGAGCTAGCCTTTGTTTTCCCACCATTCAAATTTGCCGCACTCTTCTGGGCAGTGGGACCGCGCGCGGATGCATGCATGTGAATGCATCGGCGACGGCTACATGCTATGTTGTGTGCGCAATGTTGTGTAGATGGATGATTTGGGCTATCCGTGCCAAGTCGATGGCTATCCGTCCCACGACGCTACCGGTAAGCATATACCGATTACCATTGGTGTTGATCTTATGGAAAACATACACGCGGCTATGTAATCGGGCTACGACTAAAGAAAAAGCCTTTATAGTAGATGCTCAAGCTGTGTAAAGTATGTTAGCTGTGCAGATCAACTGTGAAAAGCTATTATCACCGAGCAAACACATGCACCAGCAATCCTTTTCTTACATTATTGTGGGGTTTGAGTTTGCAGACTCAAAAAGAGCACAAAAAAATAACGGTCGCAGTGATACACAGAGATGCTGGGGTAGTGCAGCAAAAAATCTACTGCTGCTGTGATGATGATGAGCAATGAAATGTAAAGCAGCATAAGTGACAAGCTTTAACATTTTCCGTTGCTGTTTTTCCTATATAACCGACAGAAAATCCCACTTTATAGGTATATTTCCGGAGAAATGACCCATGCTTTAACGCAACTTTTGCTCCCATGTTATGAAATTTAACGCAATACGAGAATACATACTAATTTTATCTGGCCGCCCTTTGAAATTTGGGGCGGCTTTTATTATTATAAAATGCCTTTAAGATGCATATAAGATGCAATAATGTGGGAAGATGCCTATAAAATGCTTATGGAGAAAGGTGCAAAAATAATTATAATATGCTTATAATGTGGAGAAATGGCGGAAGTTGATTATAATATGCTTATAATATGGAGAAATGTGGGAAGAGGCTTTATAATATGCTTATAATATGGAGAAATGTGGGAAGAGTATTATAATATGCTTATAAAGGGAGAGGGCGGGGGAATAAAATACATTATAAATCAATTAATAAATACCTACTCATAATATCAGCCATTCATAATCAACTCAAACAACTACTCTCTTACATTATCCTACTACTTATAGCGTATGGTGTTAAATATGCCACAGTATTTTTCCATCTATTCAAAAATATACTGTTATTGCATTTTGTGGCGAGGAGGACGATGACATAGCAATTTCAGCAGTGACACCTTCGCAATGTTTCTAAGCCTGACAATCTACGTGTTGTGGTAGGGAGCTCAGTGCAATTTCTTTGTCAAGTGTCGTTTAGGTTAGTCTATAAAAACTTATGGGGGGTTAGTTTTAATAAAAACTTGCAAATAAATCTTGGATAATATGAATTGTCACTAGGACCGTACGCGCTGCTGTGAAAATGCGGCGCTGTGCTTACTGTCGGTAGCATAAAAGGAACGATGGATAAACGAATCAACATTGTGATCGGGTATGACCTAAAAATAAAAAGGGTACGACCACAGAATGCAGGGAAGTATGTGTGTCAGTTGAGATCGTGCTGTCAGTTGTGATCCAATAGTTTCAAGAATTTCTCCATATTGTTACGTGAAAATGTTTTAAAATTGCGGAAATTTTAAATTATTTAGTTTCATCAACCGTCAAAAGTCACTTCCTGCTCTCAAAAAAGAAAGAAAAACTAGAAACCGCGGCGCTGGATATTCTGTGCCTAGTAAAATTCGTTCCCGACTTATTAACATGACGCCCAATGGAGATCAGTCAGTGGGAGAAAGCGAGTACGTAATTAAGCAGGTGGAGAGACACCATGCTGGTGTGTATGTTTGTTTGGCAAAGAAAAGGGAGGGGACTCCGGGGCTCGGGTTAGTACGTAGGTGAAAATTAAGGCGCATTGTAACTTACATTTTGATTGTTTTAATTTAAAACACATACTTCCAGTGTTTTCGCATGTCTATGTAGTAGTTGTAGCAAGTTTTTACAAAATATTCAACAACCGTCGTACAATTTGCACAACATGGAATTTTTTTTGAAAATTTTGTTGACGGAATAAGCTTGGATTCATACTAGCAATAGACAAGACGTTTTTTAGCTTGGATTGTCCATTCAGATCAACCAACTTTGGTAAAAATTTGGATTACTTAAACGCCTCTAATATGTCCTTTGTCAAATTGCAGAAATTAATTAGATTTAGATTAGAGCTAATCAATTGTCGTCTGTGGAAATAACCCAACTTGAGCGTACGGAAAAAATGGTTATTTTAATATGTTTTCAGAAATTGAAATGGTTTTGCGAAACCATGTTTCCGGATCCTGATGGCCGTCGCCTAATGGAGCAACGTGGTTTCCGCTATATTTTAATACTTTGCAAAGTGCAACACTACGACGTTGGCAATTACTCGTGTAAAGGCTACATTAAGCTAGGCCGTACCGCAGGATAAATTCAGCTTACAGGGAAACACAATCGTGCCAAATATTTAAGTATGTAATCCTAATTCGTTCCGATTTTTCATGCACACATCGATGGTTACTTTTCGATTGGTGCTTTATGAAAATCCTTATTTTAAGATAGGTGTTGGTGATTGACCCAAGGCCCCGGCCAAAGGTTGCACTTGTCCCTGTGCAATTTATCCCCCCTGCCCGTTCCTTTCCCTGAGTCCCGCTTTGCCCCACCCAAGGTATATCCGTGCGTGGCGAAACTAGTGTGCAAAAAGTGAATCGCCGAAATAAATTGCAACAACCACGTTGTAGTAATAATAAAACACTTTATTTCACTACTAACACAAGTCACAAGGTATAATATAATAATGAGAACACTTTCACTGTACTACTGATCTTACTTCCTTCTGTACTTTGGTCTTCTCGTACTTCTTCTTGAACCTACTTTCTCTGTCTCATGTGTTGGACCCCAATCAACCTGGCCCAACATAACTTTAATGGCATCTCTTGTTGGCTACAATTTCCCCAAGTTTTACAACAAAGTGGGTGCTCTTAACTACATCGGTACATGCAAATAATAATGATCATTCATTGTATGCATTTACCAAGCATCCAATTACACTCGTTTTCCAGCTAATTGTGAAAAACTAACTAGTGCAAAAATCGCAAATTTTCAGAGTTATCCTCGCAATGTATGCAAAAAGAGGTCTGTTGAGCAAAGCGCCACTTTCTGGCCGATTTTTTGGCAAAGTGCAAAAAGCGTCGCTATGCTTTCAAATGGATCAGGTGCTTACTCTATGTTCTCTGTATCCTCACAATGTTAGACATAATAATAATAGAAAACTATCTCCTCTCTGAGAGATGAATATTTCTAACTGGTTTGGCCAATTTTCCTGGCTCTGTCATACAATATCCCAATAATCAAACTACATCATCTTATAGAAAAAATTCAGGAGAATCTTTTGAGATAATAAAACATGCAATAAATTAAAAGTAACATACAAATATTGGCAGATTACTTTAAGATACGACTTTTTGCAATTTTGCAAATTCTGCCCATAAGAAGCAATGCTATTCTTCTTATGGCGCTTAGCATGTTAACCTTTTTGCTGGTCAATCCGGTAGTTTCTCAACACATTTCCTTCCATTTCCGGCCCCTGATTTGCCCACCTGTTCTTGAACTGTGGCCAAATCACTACACGAAAGCCCTATAGGGCATATTTTAGCGACTGCTCTCTTAAACCGGTGTACTGTGTGCGTTCTGGGGTCGCGTCTGAATACCTCCACGACTCGCACAATGCCATCCTTCCCGGGAAATACCTGTGAGACAATGGCTTTACACCACTGGCCCCTTGGTTTTAACTCGTCTACCATAAGTACCACATCGCCCACTGCCACTGGCTCCCTGGAGACGTTCCACTTATTTCGTCGCAGTAAATCAGGCAGTACCTCGTTACTCCATCGACCCCAAAATTGATTGGCTAATACCTGTGCCCTTTCCCAAGATTTTCCCCACTTCCCCCTTTCGTCTTTTATATCCCCACATAGGTCGGCTGAGTTGCTGGTGACAATATTGGATTCATCACTAGCCACTCCGACACCACGAAGGAAATGGTTGGGTGTGAGCGCACTATCGTCATTTGGATCATTCGATGCATAGGAGAGTGGTCGACTATTGACGACATTCTCCACTGCTTTAATTGCCGTCAGTAGTACTTGGTCCCTTGGAAAGCTTTCTTTGAGTACTTCTTGCAAGGCTCGTTTTACCTGCTTGATAAGAGATTCCCAAGCTCCTCCCATGTGTGGGGCAGCCGAGGGAATGAAATGCCAAGTTAAGCCATTATATTTACTATGCTTACCAATCTCTTTTGCCGCAGCAACAAAATTAGTGCCATTGTCACTGTAAAAGTGTTTAGGAAGGCTACGTATGTCAACAAAACGTGACAGCCCCATCATCGTATCATCAAGACTGAGCCCTGATATAATTTCAATATGTACTGCTCTGGTCACCATACAAGTTAGCAGTAATCCCCATCGTTTTTCATGCCGTCTACCTACGGTAACCTCAATTGGACCAAACAGATCGGCCCCTGTATAGGTGAATGGTGGTTTGTATGAGTTTGTCCTGCAGTCTGGAATTATTCCCATCTCTGGAATAACTGGGCTTGCTTTTGCAAGCTTACATGTTAGGCATCGACTCCATGCACGTCTAACTGCATTTCGCCCACTGGGAATATAATATTTTTGTCTTAGCAGATTAAAAACTGTGTTTCTGCCACAGTGAAAGTTCTTATGATGCTCCACATCTATTAGTAGTTCCACAATACGGTCTTTCCCCGGTAATAAAATGGGATGCTTGACTTCTCCTTCTACATTATCTCCAATTCTGCCATGCACACGTATGAGTCCATGTGCATCACGAAAAAGCTTGGTTGACAATAACATTTTTTGGGCTTTGTCAAAATCGATGCTCTTCTGTGCGGTCTTCAACACCACTATTTCGGCTGCTTGTAAATGTTCAGACTTTAGGTTTGAACATATATTTGCTCCATTCGCCTTACCCCAAGGAGCACACTGTGGCCCCTTTTTCCTAATTCGTTGCAGCCAATATTCAGCAGCGGCTATAACACCCGCTGTTGCTCGTAATAATCGATTATAAGATGAAAATCGAGCACTGTCAGGTACCATGGGTACCTCTTTAATTTGCTTTTCTTTGGTTTCTTCTCCCGCAACTGAGAGGGTTGCACCTTCTATCGCGTTCTTTTCAGGCCATTCTCCTTCAGGCTGAATTAGGAAAGCCGGCCCCATTAGCCATCGACTTTCACTTTTTAGTTCAGTAGATTTGCTGAGTCGTGTACCGTCATCTGCTGGGTTTTCATCGGTGCTTAACCACCGCCAGTCATCCATGTTTGTCAAATTTTGTATTTTGGTGACTCTATTTGCTACAAACTCTTTGTATCTTGTCGAGTCACTTTTTATCCAGGTAAGGGCCGTAGTAGAGTCACTCCAAAATACGCATTTCTCTATTCTTATGGGCGATTCTTTTAAAAATGCTGCTGCCATCTGGCCTCCCATTAGAGCAGCGCATAGTTCTAATCTGGGAATAGTGGATTTCTTTGTTGGTGCAACTTTTGCTTTCCCAACTACGAATGCTACTTGTACATTATTCCCATTTTGAATCCTAAGGTAGCAGACAGAAGCCATTCCTTCAGTGGAAGCGTCCGAAAACGTGTGTAACTGAACACTAGAATCTTGAGTCATCTTTCCATACCATCTTGGTATGGTAATTTGTGGCAACTCTGTCAGCTGTTTTACCCAACGAGACCACCCTGTGTAAACTTCATCGGTGATATGATCATCCCATCCTATTTGCGTTTTCCACACTTCTTGGAAAAGCATCATGGCCTTTATTTTAAAGTTGGCCACAAATCCCAATGGGTCAAATAGTGACATTATAAGGCCACACATTTGTCGCTTGGTTGGTCTACCCCCTGCCATAATTTCAGGCTTCACTTTACTGAAGTTTAGTCGGAATGTAAATACGTCTTTCTTGGGGTCCCAGTAAAGCCCCAGAACCCGCTCAGTTTCCCCAATGCTTTTCTGGTAACCATCCAACCGCGCAGCATTAGGTATGGTACTCATTACTTGTTTACTATTTGAAAGCCACTTTTTTATGACAAACCCGCCAGCTAAATTTATGTCGGTTATGTTTTTCCTTAAAAGTGACACTTTCTCCTCCGTATCACCTCCCGTTAAACAATCATCTACGTACATATCCTCTTTTATGGCACGAACCACCTCAGGATGTGTATCATTAAAATTCTCCGCATTTTTATTTTTTACAAAAATTGCACATGATGGAGATGATGTGGCTCCAAATATCATTACCATCATCTCGTAAACATCTGGATCTCGAGATGACTCACCATCTCTCCACAGAAACCTCTGTGCTTGTCTGTCCTCTTTTTGAATGAAAACACGATGGAACATATCTTCAATGTCACCACAAATTACGAATTTGTGCCGTCGAAAATTCCATAATACTGCCGGTAGTGGGCGTATTAGATCCGGCCCCGTGAGGAGAAAATCATTAAACGACTTTCCTTCTATTATGGCAGCACAGTCAAAGACAAGACGGAATTTCCCCGGCTTGTTTGGGCTGACAACCCCAAAGTGTGGAATGTACCCAGTTCGGTCTGCGTGAACCTTAGCTTCTTGCTCCGACAGTTTTCGTATGTATCCTTTCTCTTGATACTCTTTTATTTTATTTTTATATGTGCTAGCAAACTCAGGATTTTTTATCATCCTGGCTTCTGTTTTACGCAAACGAGAATAGGCTGTCTCGTACATAGTTTTGGGGAAAGGTTCACGATTTTTCCATAGCAAACCTATTTCCCACCTCTGGTCATTTCTCTGTACTGCTGTAGACTCCATGATCTCTAAAGCTTTCTTATCTTGTACCGACATAGATGTCGACTCATCATGTTTCTCGCCCACATTGCTTAGCTTAAAACTTTCCATGATTAATTTGTCAAGGGTAGCATCCATCTCTATTCCACTTAACTGAAATAAAGAGCCAATTTGGTTAGTGTCTCCAAATTGTCCTTGAAGTACCCACCCCAGATCTGTTTTAACTGCAATGGGCTGGTCTGGATCTGCATACAGTAGCTGTCGATGCATTGTTAAATACCCGTGATCGCTTCCTATAACGATCTCAGGTTGCACATTTCTAAGGGATGGCCCCTTAAATCCTTTCAAATGTGGCCAACGTAGCTTGGCGGCCTCCACATCTATAGAGTAAGGACGCAGTCCCACTCGCTTTACTGTAATGGCTTGTCGCACATTATACCAATCTGATTTTTGTGTTTTCCCACTTATGGAAAAGTCGACAAGTGTAGCGTTGTCCTCTTTCACTACACCACCTGACATTGTAGTATAGCTAAAGTCTATTGGCTTTCCCTGAATGCCAATGTCCTTTGCAAGGTCGTTCGTTATTAAGGTTCGCGTTGCACCTGAGTCTAGAAGTGCATGGGTTTTTCTTACTCTGTTCCCACACTTTACTTTCACCGGAACTATAGGTAAAGGGCCGTCTGTTCCCTTAATAATAGCTGCTTCTACAGCCGCGGAAAGCCCAATGTTTCCTGTGAGTTTGTTCTCTACGTCTGATGTAGTAGTAGTGGGCTGTTCCTGTGTTTGTTTTGCCCTCCACTCACGAGGTGCACTTGTTTTGCTGTTAGAAGGCTTAGAATGTAATAGCATATGATGCTTTCTTGTGCAGCCATCAATTCCACACACTTTGCTTTCCTTGCACTCTATTGTGCGATGACCATCTTTAAGGCAAGAAAAGCACACTCCGGCTTCTCGTGCTAATTTCCAACGTTCATCAATTGATTTTTTCTTTAGACTCCAACAATTGTCTATTCTATGGTTTTTTGCATGGCAGACATTGCATTCATATGTTTGGGAGCTACGAGGTTTTTGTGTCTCAGGTAACCCCTCTGCAATCACGGCCACACCCCGTCGTTTTGAACCTTGAGATCTTTCCTCTTTTTGTTCGGCTTGCCTACCCACAGTAGGCCTGTGCCTCATTAATGCAGCTTCAACTTTGGCATTTAACCATTTCTCAAACATCTCTATGTCTGATGCATCAATATCCCAATGGACACGATGGTCCATCCAGTCATCTATTAAAGTGTTTGGTAGTTTATCCAATAGCTCACGCAATAATTGAGCATTCCTCAAGTATTCAGGCATTTTAAATGTTTTAATGTTCTCAACCAAAGCTGAGACACATGATCCAAACTCGATTATTGTTTCAGGGTAGCGTGTGTCTACACGTTTACAACCCTTTACCTTTTCTGTAAGGTAATCTATGACATACTCGGGTCTCCCAAAGCGCCGTTCCAATGTGTCCATAACGGCCTGTACGTTTTTGGGATTTGTCATTAAATGCTGAACTGCCTTTGCTGCAGTACCCTTTAAACTTCGGGCTAATCGAGACATGTTTTCATCATTAGTGAGACCAAATTTTCTATGAGTGCGGTCATAATGTGCCTTAAATTGGATCCACTGTCCTGGATCTCCATTGAATTCTGGCAGGAACTTGTCACTTGGAACTGTCCTTTGTTCCTTTAGTAACTTTGTTAGAGCTTCTATCAAAAGTGTATCTTTGTCTGGTCTAGCCTCATGGTAAGGCTCACGGTAAGGCTCACGATCGACACTTCGATCTCTTATGTTTGTTCGTGGTGGGTTTTGTGCCCCAACTCTGACAACAGGCTGAGGGTCAAAACGGGACCATTCTTGCTGGCGCCCTGTACTCCCAACAGGGGAAACACATCGTGATGCCACTGGAGGGACAGCGTCTCCTAGTTTAGCAGTTGCTGCTTTGTAAAGTACCACATCACAATCCGCTTTTAATTTCTCCTGGATTTGGTTAACGCTTCTCTCATAATACCCCTCAAGCCTTTTAAGTTTCTTTTTCTTAAGTTGTATTTGAAAAAGCAATTCCTTTGCTATTGCCCCGGGCTGTGTACCTGCAAGAGCCTCCTCGTCATCCTCAATTTCGTGTTGCAGTTTTTCTATGTCATTTTTGTACTGCATATCTGCCTCTAAGCGTTTGCTCTTAGCTATTGCTTCGAGGCATTTTATTGAATCATCATGTGACGCATTCATTTCCCAAAATTGGACGTCGTCGCGTCTGCTACTTCTACCACTTAAGGCTGAAGCAGGCCTGCTGTTGTCCTCTACTGCAGGCTGTACTATTTGGTTTTTTGGCGCCGGTCCTTGGCGAGGGCTTCCTTCAACATCAGCTTCTCCTTTTACCATCATATCCACAAGACGATCTATTTCACGTTCATAGTTGCGAATATGCTCTTTGTGTGTAGCTATCATTTTGTTAACTATGTTTAGCCGTTTTTCTGCGTCCGTTTTTTCTGCAATTTCCTCCTCGTTGAGATCACACTGATCGCTGTTTTTATATCTTTCAATTATTTGTATTAGTTTTTCTCTTCTATTCTCGGCGATCTCAAGATGCCCCTTTTCGTCCGCGAGCTGTTGTTGAAGACGTTCCATTATGAAAGCAAACTTTTTCTTTCACTTTCAGCAAATTTTCACTTTTTCTCACGTTGCCCCTTATTTGAGACAATTTTATGTATACAGGAAGAGTTCCCCTGTAACAAACACTTTGATCACTAGGGTTTTTTCACTTTTCTCAACTTGCCCCAATTTGATGGCAAATTAAGTAATCTGTATACTAATGCCCCGCAACTATCACTGATTAACTTTCAGCACTTAGTGTCACTATGGGCGTTGTATCTCAAAGTCCCAACTTGCCCCTCCAAGCAGTTAGAACTTCAATGTCGCGACTTGAAACTTTTTCGAAAACTTGAAAGTTTCCCAAAAGTTTTCCGTGATCCTTGTTTTTTGGAAACGTCCGTAAGTTTCCGAAAGTCACATCACACACAAACAGCAACAACAGCAGTAGTATGCTGTGAAACTTTCACTCGGGGATATCCGGCCCCGTTCACCGTTGTTATTTTGCAGCAATAGGCACAGCTGCAACACTTTCACAATGTTGTTATTATGCAGCAATAGGAACAGCTGCAACACTTTCACTTGGGGAATATCCGGCCCCGTCACCGTTGTGTTCGTCACTGATCACAGGTCACTGGTCACTTTAAACACAAAAGGTCACCACGTCCACAGTTTCGGCACCAATGTTGGTGATTGACCCAAGGCCCCGGCCAAAGGTTGCACTTGTCCCTGTGCAATTTATCCCCCCTGCCCGTTCCTTTCCCTGAGTCCCGCTTTGCCCCACCCAAGGTATATCCGTGCGTGGCGAAACTAGTGTGCAAAAAGTGAATCGCCGAAATAAATTGCAACAACCACGTTGTAGTAATAATAAAACACTTTATTTCACTACTAACACAAGTCACAAGGTATAATATAATAATGAGAACACTTTCACTGTACTACTGATCTTACTTCCTTCTGTACTTTGGTCTTCTCGTACTTCTTCTTGAACCTACTTTCTCTGTCTCATGTGTTGGACCCCAATCAACCTGGCCCAACATAACTTTAATGGCATCTCTTGTTGGCTACAATTTCCCCAAGTTTTACAACAAAGTGGGTGCTCTTAACTACATCGGTACATGCAAATAATAATGATCATTCATTGTATGCATTTACCAAGCATCCAATTACACTCGTTTTCCAGCTAATTGTGAAAAACTAACTAGTGCAAAAATCGCAAATTTTCAGAGTTATCCTCGCAATGTATGCAAAAAGAGGTCTGTTGAGCAAAGCGCCACTTTCTGGCCGATTTTTTGGCAAAGTGCAAAAAGCGTCGCTATGCTTTCAAATGGATCAGGTGCTTACTCTATGTTCTCTGTATCCTCACAATGTTAGACATAATAATAATAGAAAACTATCTCCTCTCTGAGAGATGAATATTTCTAACTGGTTTGGCCAATTTTCCTGGCTCTGTCATACAATATCCCAATAATCAAACTACATCATCTTATAGAAAAAATTCAGGAGAATCTTTTGAGATAATAAAACATGCAATAAATTAAAAGTAACATACAAATATTGGCAGATTACTTTAAGATACGACTTTTTGCAATTTTGCAAATTCTGCCCATAAGAAGCAATGCTATTCTTCTTATGGCGCTTAGCATGTTAACCTTTTTGCTGGTCAATCCGGTAGTTTCTCAACACATTTCCTTCCAATAGGTGCTTTATGACTTTTCTCAGAAATTACGATAGGTGCCATATGAAATTTTGGGGCAAAATGAGATAAGCTATGGAAAAAATCCGCCAGAAAATTACGAACATTTTGGTACCAAAATCTCATATCACCCCAAAAATGCATATGGCACCTATCGTAATTTCTGAGAAAAGTCATATAGCACCTATTGAGTTTTGTGAGAAAAGTCATAAAGCACCTATCTTAATATAACGATTTTCATAAAGCACCAATCGAAAAGTAATTATCGAGTCATTTTATCTCATATCTATAAACATCCAATATCCACGCATGTACATACATGTAGGCTTTTTAAAACATTTAAATGTGTCAAGCACATGAACTTAATTTCAAGCTGAAAATATTTTTTGCACATGATTCTTTACCCCGTAAGCTCACAGAAGTATATCTTCATTCGTAGTGTTTTCGTTATCTCACAGTGAATTTTATGGTGATGCACTGTAAACTGTGTAAACTTTTTTGTTGAATTTTGTAAAAAATCTAATGCCAAAACCGTTACGTTTTTTATTGCTTCAAGAAAAGCTTGAAGTTACATTATGGAAATTTCTTTAAAAGCTGGTTTCATTTTAAATATATCTTGCAGTTTTGAACGCTTATTCAACGATATCACAGCTACGTACACAAACCCAGAATTAATGCAACGTTTACCATGCATTCAACTTAGCCATTAGTTTTACGTGACATGAACCTTAGCATCTGCAAATTTGTGTTTTTATCCCCAGTTTTCTGCGTCTTTCAGCTCAATGTTTCCGATTATTTCGCAGCAGTTTGGAATACTGGTCACACATTAACGTACTGCATACGGTTTTACTTTATAAACATTGGCACGTGTTCTGAAACATGGTATACGCTATAAAAATGATGCAGCACATTAGTGATAAACCACGTTCCCTTTTTCGAGAAATGTTGCAATATTTCCTCCCATTATTTCTCTGCAAGCTGCCTGCAGCCAATACTTTATTTAAATTGTGCTGGTTATCACGTCAAGTTTAGAAATGTTTGTAAAGGTTAAAACACTTTTCTAGAGCAGAGAGTAGGGTTGCGTATAAATGAGTTCTTATCACATTTTATGGTAGTGTGCACGAGACACGTAAACAGGTAAAGTGAGGTAAGGTGGACACGTAAACGACTACTGTTTGTCTGGTTGGTTGATAATCAGCTTTTGATTGGGAGAAATTGAACGGTACGCTCTGTGTCATACAGAACAAGTTTTTAATTAATTGCTCGATTCCTTAATTAACATAACATATAAACCTCATGGATAGAATTGCATCTGTAAAGGTAATATTACCTCATCTGATAAACACAACTTGCATGCGGCACCCAACTTACTAAAAAATTCCAATAGGAGTAATACTAATATATACACGGAAAGAGTTTAGAGACATTAAGTTTTAAGGGATCACCGTTTCGCGACAAAATAATGAATTTTAGAAGATACTTATAGTAAATAATATTTTAGCCAGGAAAACAAGAAAAGAAATTTAAAAAAAACATTAATTCGGTAATTTGAGAATGCCCAGCAATGTTGTTTGCGTTGCGTATGACTACGTGGCAAAATGCATTATAAATTATATGAAGGTATAAAGGACCTTATTCAAGTTCTCATTGCAATGGGCCCCTGCCATAATTTTTCAACTACAAGCAGAATGGTTAAAATTTATAGCTCATTCGAAAGAGCAACTCAAGTACTATTATGCCATAGTTCAGTTATGTCCCGATTCACTTGCGCATGGTCCGATTTTTGCAAAAATATTTTGCACAAAATCTACTTCAAGATGCATTACTATGATATATGAAAACCTCGTATTTTCCTAACCACAAGCAGAATGGTTACAATTCATAACTCATTCAAAAGAGCAACTCAAGCACTATTACGCTACCGTCCAGTTGTGTCCCGATTTGCTTGCGCGTGGTCTGATTTTTGCAAAAATATTTTGCAAAATCCACTTCAGACATTAGTATGCTGTATGAAAACCTCACATTTTTGCAAAAATCGGACCATGCGCAAGCAAATCGGGACAAACCTGTTGTGTGGCCTAATAGTGCTTGAGTTGCTCTTTCAAATGAACTGTTATTTGTCACCATTCTACTTTTGTTGTCACGAAGATACCAGGTTTTTATATAGTATGGTAATGTATATTGAAGTGGATTTTCGCAAAATATTTTTGCAAAAATCGGACCATGCGCAAGTGAATCGGGACATAACTGAACTTCGGCATAATAGTACTTGAGTTGCTCTTTCGAATGAGCTATAATATGTAACCATTCTGCGTGTAGTTGAAAAGTTATGGCAGGGGCCCAGCGTAGTGAGAACTTGAATATGGCCCTTTTACTCTGCTTCATATACAACATGAAAATCTTCAACGCTTACAATGGTTGAACTAATACGCTGAACTATCACGCCCAGATAGATGAATTTCAGAAATGCTCAAAGAAAATACAATTTTGCAAAAATGGCATTCGTGGAAGCTGAGAAGTTAATATTCAAGAAAAGCTAAACCGCGACACCTAAAACAGTATTGTTCAAACAACATATTTTCTTGTCAAAATTACTCAAACGAAAACAGTAAAAAGTAAACTGTCAGAAATTTTTTCTTGTAAGTTTCGTCATTGAAAACTTTGGCTCAGCTTGCATGGATTTTTATGCTAAATTCCAATTCCGTAAACAAGTCTATGCCTAAAGTAAAATGTTTGCTTTATATAAACGTCTAAACATACAAGCAGAGCAAAGAGCACACGTGCGACCACATGTGTTAACCAAAGCAAATTTTAAAATTGATTTTTATGATTGTTGGAGCTTCGTCTGAACAAAACGATTTAATGAACATCAGGTAAACTATCATTCTCAAGTAGTTTTGCCACTTCTCTGGAACAATGGCAACGAGGAATAGGACAGATTGGAAAACAACACTGTTTTTACTGGTTAAATATTTGCGTTATCGAAGCTGTCATAAAGTTTTTCAGATTGACAATTAAAATGTCAAACATTTTTTGTTTCATTTGAACTCCGGAAAAACAATTGATAAAGTAATAATTGTGAGATTTTCTACAGATGCATAGCATACACAAATGTGTGTATATTTGAGATTGAATTGTCTAAAAATAAAAATTATTCGTTAAATACAAAGCAAGTCTTTAAAAATATAACCTTCTGGTCGACAACATAAATGTAAAAAAGTTCTTAATGACCCAAATGGAAAACTATTTGGGAACAAGTTCTCATCGTCTTTAATTTTTTTAGAGTACTAAAGTTGTTGCTTCACAAGGGAACTCCTGCTGTTTTTAAGTTCTTTGTTTTACACACATGTTTAGGGAGGGTGCAATGGTATATTTGTAAAATATCAAACCTTAACGCCAATAAAGACTATACTGTTGATGTGTACCGTTAGCTCATAAACGATAGCGAAGAAATACTGTGGATATATATTTGAAAGACGTTGAAAAGTTTTATAGTTAAGAAGGTGAGGTTAAAACCACAATTTTTAATTAAGGACATTCACTCAGATTTAATTCCTGTGAGCGTATCGCTTGGTAAAAAAAGTATTGTCGTTTGTATACTGTCTAAAATCATATATTTTGTAAATTTGTACTCAATTTAAAAGGCGACATTCATATATCATCATGATTAATATTACATATAAATCAAAGGCATATTTCTGCATATTTAGTGTCAAATCAACAACAACAAAAAACAACAACAAAACACTCGTTGAAATATTCCTAAACTTTTATTTCAAGTCTAATAAATCAACAATTTCTGATTTTTTTCTAATAGAAATTAGCAAAGAGAAAGTTAAAGTATTGCAGTATGGTCTAGTCATAAAGTGTTTGGTTTTTGTGCCTTTGGGAAAAAACCCTTTGTTTTTTCGCTATGCGTAATAATTGGAATGAAACTGAAAGAAAGCGCATCAAGATTCGTAGAAAGTACGATCTAGTACAAGAACAGCGTGGCGTGTTTTGCCGGCGTTTGGATAGCGGAGGAAAATTGTGAACTTATTTACCCTTAGCTGAAACTTAGCCTGTAGCTTTTACGTGTTATATGAACCTTAGCATCTGCAAATATTTGTTTTTATCTTCTTCGCTTTCTCCTTCAGTTCAATGCTTTCTATTTATTTCTCAACAGTTTAGAATACTAAGCACACATTAAGCTGGTGATCCACAACACATACGTTTTCACTTTGTAAACATTTTCACGTGTTAAGGAACTTAATATAAGATTTGAAAACGATACAGCACAAGCACAACATTGGTAAACCCCGTTTCCTCTTTCGAGAAAAGTTGCAATATTTCCCTGCAAGCTGCCTGCAACTAACACTTTATTGAAATTAAGTTGGTTATCACATCAAGCTTAAATTTGTTGTAGATTTTCAAACACTTTTTCTAAAGCAGAGATTAAGGTTACCCATGAAATATTTCTTATCTATTTTGGTAGTGTGTACGAGTCATTGTATTTTCTATGCTTCTATATACTCGCATGGTTTCAGATTCAACGTGGATTTATTATTTACGCTGAGCAGAATAATTGGGATAACGGGTAAATGTGAAACAAATTCTCAGAATTTCTTGTTTGCATTAAGTACATCTTCGCGGTTCCAAGAGACGGAGTTGTTTCATTTCAATTCTGAGTTTGAGGAAAACGTTCCGCTCAACACCGTATGGCGGTACGTGAATGTGCCGATACATTTGGAAGATTAGGCTTTTTATTTGTACATGTTCTCAAATGCACGTCCTCTTGTTGGCATCTTTACAGTGTTTCCGCTTTTTACTCACACGAATACATACATTATCAATGTATTGTGAAGTTAAAAGAAAGTGCAGAAATGAAAGCGAAAAGACCTATCGATTTTTCCTACCTTTGTACCACTCCGCGCTGAAAACTTGCAAGGTGATGCCAAACATGCCTCGGGACGACAATTTTGATAACCAACTTCTGGCATCATGAACGTCACAAATGTGGAAAATGTGCAAGACAAAAATGGTTATTGTATCAAACACGTGCTGGTTACATTTTCAGAAACTAAAATAAAACTCCTGCTTGACGTGTATCTAATGTACGGAAACAAATACTGACAAGTTGAAACGCAGCTTCGTCTGATGGTAATTATGACGCAAACAATGATTAAATCTATTTACGTACAAGATATAAAACAATTTATGGAAATGTTTTTGTTATAGGCTCATTTAACTTGGTATTACTAAGAGAATGGATACGACTGATCTGGTGCAATTTAGTTGTCCAAGTTTGAGCAAAAGAACGTTGACGGCTTTCAAGTCATTCAAATTGTTATGATCACCGTTATGCGACAACACAATGAGTTTTTGAAGGTTTAGTCAATATTACAACCTGGAAGACAAAAGATATTAACAATATCGATTCGGTACTCAGAGAATGTCCATCAATATTGCTTGCATAGTGTCTGGCTGCGTGGCAAAATGCAACAAGAAATATGCAGATATAAGCTCGTCGGATATGCTTACATTTCTGTGAAGATATCAGGAACAAACAACCATGCAGGTTTCTTAAAGATCACTTAAACCTAACCAAAATGAAATAAAAATCAGCCATATCTTAATCTTCAGACAATACGCTTTTCCACTTCTCAGTACAAACTTAAACACAGACAACATAATTTACATCCTGGTGAGCTAGGAAATTATTATTTGTTTACCTACCATACCAAGAAGTGGCCGAGATCACACCTAATCCTTCTCAGAACTTTTCCTTTTCAAACAGCACACATCTTCCTCAAACTCATGTCCCAAACCGGATTTATTCTATTGTTGCTATTGCACTTTACAAAAACGACTTCTTCTTCCAGAGGCATTTTTCATTTAGTAATCGTAACTCACCAACAAGGCGTACATATTATCGCTTTGTGCTGTTTACGAGTGTGTGGAATATATTCTGATAAATGTTTCATTAAGGCGGTAAAGCCAAGTACATTTCTCCGCGTTTCACTTTGTCTCAAAAACAGCGTGAAAATTTCTAACAGTTTCAAAGATTAAATTTAAATCATTACGGTAAACTTCCACGCCCATATTATTTCCAGAAATGTTCAAAGAAACAAGAATTTTGCAAATGGGTTTTTGTTTATACTTGGAAGTTATTATTCAACAAAAACTAAAGTGCGAACCCCAAAACTGCATTGTGAATACAGCAAACTTTGTCTCAAGTTCACTCAAATGAAAACAGTAAGAAGTTAGCTGTCAGAAATGTTGTCATGTAAGCTTCCTTGTTGAAACCAAAGTGTTTGATATTACGGTCATTCCTACGTGAATGCACCATCACATCCGGGTAGGTCAGTAAGACGTCACTGCACTTATTGTGTGTGACATAGTTCTATTAAATTGACCATATGGCGTGACCATATATGGACTCTTTAATGAGTTTGTTTGCTTGCATTTGCAATGCATTAATAAAGAGTAATCTTTATTTTAGTGTCGTAGGCAAGGGATATTTTATCCACTTTCCTTTCCTTTTACGGAATAACTGTAATTCTCTGATACCATGTATGGGGGGAGAGATCTGACATTCTTATTTGATTAATTGTTATTATTTTGTATTTAATTCTATTGAGAATATGTATTACTTTACAACTCCCACTTGTAACTGTAAATGGTATGAACCGTAAATGTAAACTTTCAATTTATATTCTAATAATTCTTTATGTACCTAACTACATTTACTCTGTATAAATATCCAACCCGACGAAGTTCTCTTCAGTCATGGGTTGGGACTTGGGCTGTTATAATATTATGGGAATAAAGACTCTCTGCTAACTAAAACCCACGGACGCCTTATCCATTCTTCTCGGGGAACATTCCCCTCGAATTCATATTTCCCAGAATTACTATCGTAATCAAAAGATGGTGACATCACCGAAAGGGTTTTAACTTGTTAGTTTCGGAAGTCTACTACAATTTCGGAGTTTTTTTTGTGACTTTTTTCTGGTGCACCAGCCAACTGACATTTTCCACGTTGTGCAGACTTTTTGTGTATTTTGTGCCTTGCGTGCTGCCCGTCTTCCTCGCTGATCGTGTGGAGTGGAATCCACATTTTCTACCAGCCCCCCCGGAGGTCTTCCATAGATAACCCATCGACGTTGGATCAGCGTTGGACGCATTCAGGCTAACTTATCCCTTTATTTTATATTATATTTTGACTTGCATTCAATTATCTCCTTATCCTGCATTGATACGATAGGATACATACCATAGTTAGGTTTTTCGTTTTTTTTCGTCGGTCATTTTGCGAAACCTCATATCTTAAAATCCGGCCAGAATCGAAAAGTCTTAAAGGGGCTATTTGAGATTTATATATAAACTTAAAGAGAATTTGATTTTACACATTTGGGGTAACTTGAGACTAGTGTCTAAATTCCCTTGTAGAGTATAGAGATGAATTCCTCTGACTTTACCAATCATTACTTAGCCACTAGAGCCTCTTACGACGTTTTGCAAATACCCAATTTTTCGGATACGACGTTCCGAACTTTCAACATCGATTTCTATATTTGGCCACTACTACATTATATCATCTCAGCTTTGGTAACTTTCATTATTATGCATCTTCGCTCACGAAAATCTGATGTTTCATATCAAAAAGAAGATCTGGATAGAATAAATAGGGAAATCAGGGAACAAAGACAACGGCAACGTGCAGTCTTGGCACCTCCAGTTGCCACGTACGTTCCTCCCCCTTCAAATGTGCATGGCAGGAGACTGTTTACTCCTAATACCTCAGTTCAAGAGGAAGAGCAGGAATTTCAGATCAGATCGAATCTTCATAAGCTGAAATCTAAGAGGAGAAGGGACACAGAAACTGGACCTGAAGACACCTTTGTCCAGGCCAGTGCGTTCAAAAAGAGATATTTTCCATCTCTTCCTCCTCGTCCTAGCTCTGTGCCATTGCCAGCTATTACTACTCCATTTCTTCGCCCTAGAGGCATAAGCTCTAGCCCAGCTTCACCACACCGCAGCCTATTGCTTCTGCTGCTCAGGCTCATTCACTTGGGGTTCAATTACCATTTCATTTACCCGATGTTTCTCCAGCAGCTTTTGACACTCCAGATTATTTGAAAATATATCAGTTGCATAGACCATCGGAAAGCGGTTTTGTTTCACACCGTCCATCTGAAGCACTTGGAGTGGCTCAGTTTTTGCCACCCATTCAGCCAACGTATTCTCCGATGGACACCGCTTCCCTTATTCAGAAAGCAGTTAATACACCCTTTGATCTTCCAGAAAATTTATCCTGGAATGAGGACTTGCTTGGTCCAAGGCCTTCAGACTCATCTGAATCTGGCTCGTCTGTCTCAGACATTATACATCCAGCCCTTCTTCCTAGGGTTCATGCTAACTTAATAAAGCCAGCTAGCCTCCAGCGGTTCTCTATTGCTCCTGTGTTTCATGAGTTAGGTGTAACCACCTCAGTTACTACTGTAACCACTACTACCACCACTGCTTCTATTCCTCAGTCCATTCCTTCTAGCCAAGCTCAGTTTACTCCTATGGATACTAGGATAACTCAAGAGCATAGTGATCATGTCTATATTGATGGACTTGGAAACCTGTTCATTAATGGCACTTTTTGTGGGAATCAAAATGATCCACAGCCTGAACAAAGTGATGAACAATTCCATTCTCCACAGGCTTCCAGCATTCCTGATATTCAGCCTATAGCTGTATCCTCTCCTAAACCAATCGTGGAGGATGTTGGGCCTGAAGAACATCTGGATTATCCAGGTTCTGGAGAAAATGATTCTGTCTCTTCTGATGAATCACATCTTAAACACACTTGCGTTATTGATCCTTCCGGTACACCGTGGTTCTACGGAGTAAAGGCTTTAGGAAAGAAAGTTAAAACGCACAATTTAACTGAAGAAGAGGAAGAACGCCAAGCAAAATATCTAGTTCGTAAACCATGGCCATATTTCGAAAAAGTCATGGATTGGCAGAAGAAACATGTACCATCAAAATATAACATGAACAAAGCTCGTGATCCATACCCAGGCTTTGTGCTTGAGGAAAGGGCATCTACTCCTCCAGGTATTGTGCCTGAAGAGAGAGCATCTATTCCTCCAGACTTTGTGCCTGCTGAGGGAGTTTCTACTCCAAGAAATATAACTCCAACTCCCACAGTCATCAATGCGGAACAAATATTTTTTAATGAAAGAGTAAATCCACTGTCTCCAGCATCTCAGTTAATAAATCCAAATGTGGATTTCTATGCTGCTAGCTCACCTAATAGAGCAAAGGCTAGATTTGCACCGCCTACTCCACAGCATATAATCTATAATCAACCTTCATTAGCACAAGCACCTTTTCAAGCAGTACCTACTATTAACATACAAGCACCCTCTCCTCATACTTCCTTTTTCCACCCGCCTTTCTATTCCTATCCCGACTATCCGTTGTCACCCCATTTCATCAATGTGCAACAAGTTCCAGTCAAGTACAGGACCCACAATAATGGAGATGGACGACAGGATGGCAACGCTCCTCCCGACGATGGTAACCAGAATGCAGGTGGTCAGCAACAACAGCAGCAGCCTCCTCAAGGCTCTCCTAACCGACAACAGCAACCAGGTGGAGCCGGAGATGGTCAACCCCCTGGAGGAGGACAAGACGGACAAGGTGGACCAGACGGTCACGGTGGACAAGACGGACAAGGAGGACAGGATGGACAAGATGGACAAGATGGGGATGGAGATAGAACTGGGAGAAAACCACGACCTACTCCTAATCCAAAACCCACTAATATCCCTTTTACCACTGTACCTCCTGGTGCTACTAACGTAGACACTTCCGCTTTAGGTACTCCCATAAATGGTATTACTATCATCTCAAACGCTACGCTTTGTGATTCCTATGATGGAAAAAGTAATTTAAACGAATGGCTCCGTGATTTTGAGGATGCCATGGATGCACACTGCATTACAGATGATAACCAAAAAGGGCGTATGTGCATGCGTTTATTAAAAGGCGATGTGAAAGCTTCTATACGCCTTCATGAAAAACGCGCTGATAAAGGCAGATTAGGCTATGAAAAGCTAAAAGGTTTACTCAAATGGATGCATAGATCCAAACATAATTATGAAGCTGACTTGAATAAATTACGTAGCCGCATATGGAACGGCACTGAGTCATTTGAAACTTATTACAATGACGTGAATGTTTTATGTGATAAAGTGAACACTAACATGTCAAATGCTGAAACCATATACTGGCTTCTGCGTGGGCTACCTGATCGTTTATCACGACCAATCTACGCCTCCAAACCTCAATTCCCTTATGAGGTGTTGGATCAACTAGTTGAAGCAGCTAGATATGAAGCCATGATGGGTAAGAAAATTGGCAAGAATGAAATCAACATTGTTGAAACAGCTATTACCAATACGCTAAATCGATTAGGGTTAATAGACTCTGAAGTCAACAATGTCCAAAAAGGGAAACAAAAGAAAAAGCCATTCAAAAAGGGTAATAATAATAATGCAAAGAAGCCACAACACAATTTCAATAATGGCAACAAGCCACAACAGGGCAAGCCTAAGGGAAATCAGAATAGATTTGGAAATAATACTCCTAAACAAGGTCCTTCTAAACCTTTCAATAAGAATCCAAATCGTAATAACGGTAATAATAACTGGTATAATAAACGCCAGCAAAATTATCAAGGACCACGATACAATTACAACGGTCCTCCTCGTAATTTCAACCCACAGCAATACAATAATTATCATCCAGGCCCATATAATTCGGCTCCTCCAAATATGAATAGGAATTATGTACCGCCTAACCAAAATAGACAGACCAACAACAACGCTGATGCTCCTGAGTTCGTACAGGGTCATGTACCTCCTGAAGATGTGTACACCTTTGAATCTAACGAACAGGGAAACTGGCGGAGGTGGCGAATGTAAATAACGAGTCATCGCCAGCTCCCTTCCGAAACCTCGTTGTTGTCCCGGTCTTGTTAAACGGTATAAAGACTCTTTGTCTATTTGACTCTGGTGCTTCTATTTCTTTAATTCCTCATTCATTAGCTACCAATTTGATTTCAAAACCTGCTCATGTTTCACTAACTGGTGTTATGGGAAAAGGAACTTCCACGTCAAGCGTAGAGCTTGCCTTTTCTATTCCAGAATTAGAAGTGAAAAGAAATGCACGATTTCTTGTTTACGATTGTGTCCGCCCAATCATAGGCAATGATATCATGCCTAAGTTAAAAATGAAAATAAATTATGAAAATCGCACTTTAGAAGTCAAAGACAAGAGCATTCCATTCTTTTTATATTCGGAAGAGGTAAACGTAGTTGACAATGAAGTGTACAAAATAGCGCTATGTAACAACATCACTTTAAAACAAAACAAATACACTTCCGTTTCAATCCGCAATCCTCTCTCCAATGCTTTATTTGAGCCATCAGAAAGACTAATGGAACAGTTAAACATCATAATGCCTCCAATGTATTTCGCGAGTACTGGCATTGTTACTGTCCCAGTCTTGAATTCAAATCCGTATGATGTTAGATTAAATTATGGCACGTCTCTAGGAGAAGTTCAAGCCACTGTAGAAACACATCATGCCAACTTCGTTACAAATAGTTCTACAATAAATAATATTACTTTTGATAGAAATGTTAACAATGCCAGACCTGAATATCAATACGATATAAACCCGAACTTAACTGAAGCACAGAAATATAATATTCAAATAGTAAATCATAAATACGATAAAGTATTTGCCAAGTCTGAAACGGACATTGGTACCTATACAGGCAAAGAAAGGCTTAACCTTGATACAGGCGACACGCCTCCAATTAACTTGCCTCCTTATAAAAAGTCGCATACCGAAAGAAAAATAATTCGGGAATATGTGCAAAAGTTTATTGATCTGGGTGTGATTAAAGAATCCACCTCAGATTATGCTGCTCCTATACTTCTAGTTAGGAAACGAGATTCTGATGCTTTTAGGGTTGTTATTGATTATAGGAAATTAAATGAATGTATTAAAGACCAAATTTGGCCTATGCCCAGATTACAGGATATGTTTGATACTTTGTATAATGCTCAATATTTCAGTAAAATTGACTTGTGCAACGGATACCATTCCTTTATGTTGGATCCCAAGGATGCGCATAAGACCGCCTTTGTGACCCAGGATGGATTATTCGAGTACTTGAGAGTACCACAAGGACTGAAAGTGAGCCCTGCATTCTTTAATCGAATTTTACGTAAGATATTTCAAAATTTATTGTTTTCAGCATGTTTTCTGTACATGGATGACGTTTTGGTATACTCCAAAACATTCCATGATCATCTCCATAAACTCGACCAAGTTTTTGCGAGACTTCAAATAAATGGGCTCAAAGTTAAACCTTCCAAGTGTAGCTTCGCCTACCAGGAATTAAAGTTGTTGGGACACGTTCTGACTAAGGACGGGGTAAAGGTTGACCCTGACAAGGTCAGCGCCGTCAAGAACCTTCCTCCTCCTAAGAACGCAACGGAAGTTCGCTCATATCTAGGCCTCACTTCCTTTTATAGACGATTTATTGCCAACTATGCAATGATCGCTCGTCCCTTAATCGAGCTGACTAAAAAGTATGCCCGTTTCGAATGGACACCCGAGTGTCAAACCGCCTTTGATATTTTGAAAACTAAGCTAATTAATGCACCAATATTGGCCCAATTCAATGAAGACATCATGGAAGTTAAAATTTCCTGCGATGCAAGTAATTTAGGCGTGGGCGCGATTTTAAGTCAGACTCAAAACGGTGTAGAGAAAGTGATTGCCTACTGCTCAAGAACCTTGAACAGCGCTGAACGTAATTACGGTATCGCTCAGAAAGAGTGTTTAGCTGTTATTTATGCTTTAAATCGATTTTATGAATATACTTATGGTAGGAAAGTGATCGTTGTAACCGATCATCATAGTCTATGTAGTTTACTTAAGACTAGAAATAGTAAAAATTTAAGAATCGCTCGATGGGCTCTTGAGGTTCAGCAATCTAATCTCACCGTACAATACAAGAAAGGCAAAGATCATCATTGTGATGTGATAAGCCGCCTCATTCCACTGTCACCTCCAGCCAAGGGTCATGAGACCGTGTTTCACATGACCGCTGGCTCTCCCAAAAAGAAGATAAATAAATATTTGGCAAATCCAAATAAAAAGGTAGATCCAAATTCCTTAGACTTTAGATCTAGGTTAATCATTGAACAAAGGAAAGATCCTTTTTGTAATAAAATCATATCCGGTATTACTAATGATTCTCTTACTGGTAAGATAAAAAGGACATTTTTCATTGATAAGGATATTTTGTACTTTGTTTGTCCTATTACTTGTTTGAAAAAGATTTGTGTGCCTAAGAGTATGATTACAGATTTATTGTATATCTACCATGATAATGTATTGGGAGGTGGACATGTAGGAATTGAGAGAACATACATGAACATTAGTCGTAAGTACTATATACCTAAGCTTAAACATTTAATTACTGGTTATATTAATAATTGTTTAATTTGCGCTAAGCGCCAGCCAAATAACCAACCATTAATAGGAAAGATGAAAGCAGGAGAAGTTTATGATGTATTTGTTAAATGGCAAGTTGACGCTTTAGGCCCTTTGACTTTATCTGAAAGTGGTAACAAGTATATTTACGTAGCAGTCGACACTATGTCTAAATATGTAGTTACGTTAGCCGTTAAGGAAGCCACAGCAACGACGTTAGCTAACTTCCTGATACAGAATATCTTTACGATATTTGGGTGCCCTAAAGAAGTTCAAATGGACAACTCTACCATCAACCGCTCCCGGTTATTAGAGGTTCTGTTCGCCGCCATAGGATCCAATCAAGTATTCATCACTCCCTATGTTCATCACAGCAACGGACTCGTCGAAAGAACAAACCGTTCTTTGGAAGAGATAATGAGTAAATATGTATCTCCTACCCAGGAAAATTGGGACTCCATTCTTCCGTTTGCAACGTTTTCCATTAATGCTAATATAAATTTGTCTACTAAAGTTTCACCTTTTGAGATTGTTTACGGTAAATCTCCAAATTTGGATTATCAAATTATGTTAAGTAATTTAACAAATGATTTAAGAAATTTTAATGCTCGTAGATTACAAGCAAAATATAATATTTTAAATTCTCAGAACAAATATGGTGAATTATATGACCAAGACAAAACAGATAAAAATTATCCCATTGGATCTTTATGTATGATAAGACGATATGTCTATACTAAGAATTTAGCCACTAAATTACAAAACATTTATGTTGGTCCGTTTAGGATAACTAAACAGATAGATCCTCTCCACTACAAACTCAGAGATTTGCGTGACAATGTTAAAAAGAGATTTATTGTCGTTCATATAGAACGAATGAAGCCCTTCTCCTCGACACACTCTGACTTACAGTCTTCAACTCAAGATCCTACTGTGTCCAAGCCTCAGGTCACTGAACCTAAAAATGCTGTTCCGTATACGAGCCGTACAGGCCGTACTACAAATCGTCCCACGAAATATTCTAAGTAATATTAGAGGACTAATATTAAATAACAGCGGCCGATGTTTGATATTACGGTCATTCCTACGTGAATGCACCATCACATCCGGGTAGGTCAGTAAGACGTCACTGCACTTATTGTGTGTGACATAGTTCTATTAAATTGACCATATGGCGTGACCATATATGGACTCTTTAATGAGTTTGTTTGCTTGCATTTGCAATGCATTAATAAAGAGTAATCTTTATTTTAGTGTCGTAGGCAAGGGATATTTTATCCACTTTCCTTTCCTTTTACGGAATAACTGTAATTCTCTGATACCATGTATGGGGGGAGAGATCTGACATTCTTATTTGATTAATTGTTATTATTTTGTATTTAATTCTATTGAGAATATGTATTACTTTACAACTCCCACTTGTAACTGTAAATGGTATGAACCGTAAATGTAAACTTTCAATTTATATTCTAATAATTCTTTATGTACCTAACTACATTTACTCTGTATAAATATCCAACCCGACGAAGTTCTCTTCAGTCATGGGTTGGGACTTGGGCTGTTATAATATTATGGGAATAAAGACTCTCTGCTAACTAAAACCCACGGACGCCTTATCCATTCTTCTCGGGGAACATTCCCCTCGAATTCATATTTCCCAGAATTACTATCGTAATCAAAAGAAAAGCTTATTTTAATCGTTACATTCCAAGGGTGAACTGTATGCGTTTCTTAATGTCTAAACATACTAATAGATCAGAGGGCACTCGTGTTGTCTCCTGCTGTTTGCTCCAGAAATGGAAACGCTTTCAGTTCAAGAATATTATTTATGGTAGAAGGAGCATTGTGAAAGGAAAACAATGAATTCCTCAACTGTCTCCAAGCTTGTTTGTTGAAACTTGTTTTGAGCAAAATGGTCTTAAAGGACATTCAACATTAGAGATACTACCGTTTACTCGTGCGAAAACGACATGTGCGTTATAGTTGCAATACGGTATACGACCGATATGAAATGTGAAAACCATATTGCTAAACATTTACACGAAAGAAGCCGTCATATATATAAATCATGGAGGTTTTATCAAATCGACAGCTTAAACAAATATCGTTTTTTGAGTTATTTGAACCCCAGATAAACAATTGATTAGGTAAGAACGGTAAAATATGTAGTAGATAGTCGGTAGTCCCTGAATAATAGCGAATGTTTTTCATTTTGGATTAACCGCTCATCTCAATTTGTGCGAAGTAAAATTGTTTTTTGTGTTGTTAAAATTGCATGCCATGATGAGGTAAATTATGATGTTTTGAACGGTAAATTTGTAAGAATCTAAAAATATTGTTAAAATTTTATGCATGCCTTTAAATATTGTTTTTACCTATTATGGAAATTTGATCGGATTGACAGTATGGTCGAAGCACATTTTTTGAGTAATTTGAACTCCATAAAAACAATTGGTTAGCTAATAACGATATAATTGCGGCTAGATAATTCCCGAATGGTAGCTGATGTTTGCAATTTTGTATTTATTTAGATAAATTGGTATTTAAAAAATTGATAAAATTCTATGCATGTCCTTAAAAAGTTAAACCGTCAAAGATCAAGATATAAATGATTCTTGTCGTTTATTTGGTGGAAATGCAAATCTAATTCTGAACAAGTTCTCATCATCTTATAATTCCAGTTCAGTGAAAAAGTTGGTTTTGCACAAACCGAAACTCCAGCTGTCTTCAATTATCAGCAAACTGGATAGAAAGATGAGATAATTCCGTAGATTTTGGTCTACTCTTTTAACTAGCATGTAGATGCGCACAATGGGAACAAATAACTCATTCAAGATAAAAATGATAGCAATTTGAACTGGTACGCTGGAACAACGCTAAGGTCCTATGATTCCTACGGTTCCCTGTTACCCGGTTTTCCCAAAAACCATGCCTCTCTCTGGAACTATGCAATATGGCAGCCGATGCCAAGAGGAAGACGAACATGAACACAACCGACTCGTTCTATTCTCAGCAGCAAATTGAGGTTTATTCAGCACTCGGCTGTAGTTTCATGTTCCATGTCAAGCCAAGCCTGACTATAAAATGTACACTCCGCACCAAGGTATGTGTGCACAAACCGCATCACTACCTTGTGTGCTCACATTAATACACGGCACTACAACGCAACGAGAATAGCGTGTGTGCCACTATCTCAAACTTCGTGTTCCAAGATATAAATGGCATTTTCGGTTGGTAAGAAATAGGACTAGCTGAGATTGATGTTGCAAGAAACGGACTTTATGATCATACATAAAAAGTATGAGATAAGATAAGATAACTACGCTTGTTAAAGCACAACTAAGCTGGATTTATTAAGAGAGTGAGAAAAATCATTCATGTAGCAAAATATATTGGAAGGGGTATGATGCCGAAAAGTTGGTAAAGTAACATTAGTCAGCGGAACAGTTTATTTGCAGAGATTTTGGTTGTTTTTAAAAGTTATTACTAAAGTCAGTGTACTCCACAATTATAAAAATGACAAAATTGCAGTTATCAAAGCTCGGCTTATCCAAAAGAGTTTTTAATAAAATATTATGTAGTGGCAGTTTGTAGATAAAGTTCCAGTGACATTATTATTTAGGTTTTATCGTATCGGCTTTAATTATCGATGGGACGTAATACATTATTGACAGTTTACTTGTTTTAAGTTTAAGTAAAAAATTATTCTTTTACCACCGTATCAACAAATACCTCACAATTAGAGGACTTATGAAATAAGTCGAAACGTCGGTTTTTAATAAAATTACCTTTTGAAACATTCGTGTACCCACAACTTTTAATTCTTTAAAATACCTCATTTTATTTTTTACTTATAGAGCCACATATTTAGGGACGGTGAAATGGTTTACTTGTTGCATGCCAAACTTTCACGCCAATAAATAACTATACTGGTGAAGTCTACCATTAATACGTAAATGATTGCTGAATCATGAGCAGGGGTATTTAATTGAAAAACGTGAGGAAAATTTCCAGTAAGAAAGGTGGGATGGGAAACAAAAAAACTGCAAATTCACTTGAATTTAGTTCTTGTGAGCGTAGTGCGGGATAAACTAAGTATTCATGTAAATATGTCTATTGCATGTTTTTTGTACCTTTAAAATCTTTGTTTTTTAATCTGTGTATCAATACTAACTTCTTGCACACATTTTTGCAATATATAGTTTCAAATCAACAAGTGTATATAAGGCAACAATTTTGTTTTCTTATAATGGTGACAGCTTTTGCTTAACAGAAATTAGTAAATATTCAACTTTAGACGAAAAAAGAAAAGAAAAATATTGCAGTATATGTCGTACAGTCTGAAACAGTCTTAGTTTTTTAATTTGAAAATTAATTTTAGTTTTCTCTGTATGTGTAAAAATAAAGTGGAACTGTAAGGAACCGCGTCAAAACTTGTTGAAAGTACTGTATAGTGAAAGAATCACGCGGTCTGTCTTGCCGGTTTTTGGGCAACTCAAAAATATTGTGGCCTTTGTTGAAGCTTTAGATTTGGTGTGGCATTGGTGAGTGGCGGATGTGCTTAGGTTTGACTAGTTATTTTTATGCAGTATGGTGTGCTTTCTGAAAAATATTATTTGACAAACTGCAACTGTTTTTGTAAAAAAATTACGGTGATCAAAGTTCCTTACTAGTTCTTGCTGGAACGATATTGGATATCAGAAACTCCTATTTTAAAACACAAAAAAGGTCAAACTGAATTTTACATTAGAAATGGCAAAACACGTTTCCCTATCAAAGTATCAGTTCACTAGACATATGGACTTTGGGGCATAAATGTGAATGTTTGGGGTAAAATCGATACATTTCTCAATTATGACGAATTAATCCAAAAAATCTCAAATCTCATGTATGACGTACGACTTTCTAACAAAAATAGTAATCTGCAAAGTCTCAAAAAGTTAAAAATTACAAACATATCGAAACAGCTAAACCCGCTACTGCATTTTTCACAACCAAAATAACAGACAGAATCCATGGCACTTAACAAAAAGTACGTACGACTTTGGTCTTATTTTCTTTTGATTTAATATCTTAGCGGCGCTACAATATAAACAGAACAAGTACTTTGGGCTGCAAGCGTTCTGGCTATACACAAATGGGTCAGTTGCTTTAACTCCACGTAAGTTTGCCTATCCATTTGTGCATCAATTTATAATGCATCAAATAGATAAACTAAAGTCAGACTAATCGTTCAACCGAAATTCACTTTGATACTTAAATCTCAGTTTTTGTATAATATTTTAAGCCAAAATCATATTTTTGTGTTTTAGCAATTGAAAAAGTAAGATTTTTGCATTAGGGCTGCATAAAAAGTATTTTAGTTCGACAAGAAAAAAAATTGTTTTGTTTATGTAGTTGGTATTACATTATGTAAAATTGGGTGGTTGAGTGGTTAAAATTGTCTGTAATATTTCGTAATTACAATGTACATGCATTGCAATAAACCTCAAGCTTAAACTACACAAAACACAACTTGCGGACTATTTTGGGAGGGAATTAAACAAGTGTGCAAAACAGACAGCAGAAGGCTATTAACCAGGTAGTGGCTCTGGTTAGCACACAAGTGGAAGCTAAGGTGCAATGTAGGCAATATTTTCGTTTTATACTGCTACAAGATTAAAATCGCCCAACAGTTTGGAATAAGGAAATCTATTGTCATAATTGTGGGACATTTCACGAATTCTTGCATTATCCACGTGCAAATTGCACATATTTTTTAATAAAATATTTTCAAAAATACGAGTGAAGTGAGATTGGACTCACACTTGCACACAACAAGAACTATTTTCGCTTGTATTGCATAAAATCCGATTATGTTCGTTTTAGGTGCACGGACGTTTTTCTACTGCCAACGGTGCCGGTACGCTGCTCCGGAGTTTACAGAAAAAATTGAGACAATGGGATTAGCACATGTTGAAACTACATATGAACTCTCGTTACAAATTTAAACAAAAGTTCAAATCAAATAACCGATATCATTTTCCTATACTACCCCAAAAAATCTGTTACAAACGGCATAGGAGCTTTTTGTATGCGGGCGGTACTTTTTGAGATTCGCAAGTAACATGTATTGTTAAACTCCTAGTTAGTTGCTGGTGATTTGCGACGCCGACCTAATTATTTAAATGAATTGATACTGTTCATGACATAGGAAAATCAAATGGTTTTCGGGACACGATGACCCTGGACATGATCGACCGACGCCTAATGGAGCAACAGGGTTTCCGGTATTCCATAATAAATTACAAAGTACAACACTCCCACTTGGCAACTTTCTGGCAAATTTGTTACTATTCTCAAATTTTTAAACAGTCGACGTAAAAATCGCAAGTTTTAGAAATTGAAACGAGCTTTGATTGACACTGCCAAAGGGTTTTAGCTTGTACTGAGCACTCAGATCCACCAACTTTGGTAAATTAAAGTTTGAATGACATAAACGCCTTTTAACAGGTTTATTGTGAATCTCAATAATTTGATGAAACTTAGATATCTCTAAGACCCGCTTGATTACGTAATTGATATAATACCCATATGTATTCATGTATTTAAATAAATTTACCATGACTGTTTTAGAAACTAAATTGTTTCACAGAACAGTAATTCTCGACACGGACGGCATTCGCCGAATGGGGCAACGGGGTTTCCGGTACTCCCCAATAATTTACAAAGTGCAGCAATCCGACTTTAGTAAGTATTCACATTCGATTTAACGCCTCGTAAGCCTACATCAAGCTGGGACGAACCGCACAGCACATTTAGCACACAGAAGATCACAATTGTGCCATGTTTCGAAGAAATCCCGTAGGCTGCCTACGCAGTTCCAGTTGGGCAAATGCGTGCATCTTTTAATAATTTGGACATTACAAGCTTTCTCAGCAATAGACGAGTAACGTCTGAGCAACAGAAAATAGCACATAAATAATACGCATGAAAATGCTAGGCCATGGTACGACGTTGTGCTTCCCACAGCTCCCAAGGAAAAAAGTAGCTACCAGGAAAGAAATGCGGTTGCGCTAAGATTGCTAGTTTGGTGATAAATTGAAAATACTATCGGATTATAAATCTGGAGCCGGGAGTTCTTTACGAGGCCACGGTCACGATGTCACGACAAGCAATATGACTATCTAGAAATTAAAAGAGTACGACCACACTATGTAGGGAAGTATACTTGTCAGTTGAGCACTTTTACGCCGGAAGAGCAAAAGCATACGTCAGAAGTCTTAAGTAAAACCATATATATGCCAATACTGCTCCACAGACATTTGCAAAATATGTTCAAAACTGTAAAATACAATATTTCTGATGTCCGCAAACACCCTAAGTAAACATAGTAACTTATTGTTATGAAAAGGGTAGTCAGTGACGCTAGACAGTAGCGATACTGCAAATCCAATGTCTAGTATAACATGGATTATATTGAATAGCATGATGATAAATGGGGAACAGTTTTTGGGAGAAATCGAGTACATAATTAAGCAGACGGCTATACATCAAGCCGGTGTTTACGTGTGCATGGCAAACAAAGAGGCTCCAGTCAGTATCCAGGTGGAAGCGCAATGTAAGTATTTATTTCAAATTATGTTAATTCATAATTAAAAGCCCTATTTGAAGTTATGCGATCTCTTATATAATTCATATGGAAATTTTCTTTTCAAAAATTTCGCGGCTCAGATCCTCCTGTAATGATAATTGCGAAGGACAAGAACCTATTTTAGCTTGTATTGTGCATTCAGATACACCAAGTTTGGTAACAAAAAATTTGATAGACTTTAACGTCGTATGATTTACAAACTAAAAAATTGTGAATTGCATTGAACCTTAGATTATTACACTCAAACTTGGTTTAGGAATCAAAGTAGTTTTGTGAGCGTATTGATATTTTTAGAATATTTTGTTCGTGAATTCATAAAGTCAAATGTTTCGTGACACCATGATCCTGGACATTGATGGCTTAATGCCGCAACATGGTTATGTTCTTGCTACTTCTTGCTATTTCGCAAGGTGTAGCTCTCTGACTTTGGCACCTATTCGTTCGTAGCCCTCAATAAGCTGGGCCGTACCGCCAGGCACATCCAACTCACAGTAAAACCCAATTGCGTCATAAACGGAAACCGGCAAGTCGGAAAGGACTTCTTTTAGGTGTAAGCATTCCGAAACTAACATGTACTCCAGTTTAAACTCGGTCGCATATTCACCCAGTCATGAAACGTAACAGTTGGGTGACAGTACAAATATTTTTTGATTGACAGAAATTGTAAATAATGCGGGTGTTGCATAAAAACAGCGGTTTTTGTATGTTTTATGCACAAATGCCATCCATTTTCCTTCTGCATAATCCATATTGCGCAAAATAAGCAAACATCATGTATTTACTTAAGCTAAAGCAAGTCAAGCATATGTACTTGCATGCTAACTCCAAATATTTGTGACACGAATTTCGTTCATTGTATGCTTACACTAGATTACCTTCTGTCATAGCGTTATCCCCATAATAAAGTGATTTTTATGTCATATTGAGTTTGATGCAAATGTTAGCGGATTGAAGGAAAAAATTTAATTGGGTTTTGTGTCACTTGAGCTCCAGAAAAACATTTGATCGCTTATTCCCTGATAGATATACATTGAAGATTTGGAGGCGTTTTTGTCTCGTAGTATTTATCCAACTAATGATGAACATAAAAAGTTCAATTACTAAGCATGCATTTTATAAGTGAAATCGTTCATAGACAAAAATGTAAACAAGTTTTTATAGCCCATATGCAAATATATTTTTGAAAAAGTTCCAATCATACATAATTTTATTTTCAGTGGCAAAGTTGTTGAAATACAAAGGAACCCTTGCTGTCTTCAAATACAGCAAACTGCAAGGAATCTAAGGAAAACGTATCAGTTTTGTTTTTCTCTCTCGTTTAGCATGTAACTGCACACAATGCAAACAAAGAACCCATTCAAAAAATAATGATAGCAGGCTGGACCGTTACACACCGAAGATAGCGTGTGTGCCACTACCTGAAATTCCGTTTTCCAAGATATAAATTGCAATTCGGCTAATAAGAATAAGGACTGACCGGGTTAGAAGTTGCAAAAAAATGGACCATTACGTTTTATAAATTAATATATGATCACTATGCTATTTTCGACAGAGCTAAGTCGGATATATCGAAAGGGTGAAAAGAAAATTTTGAAGTTTACTTGAAGAGATATCTGTAGACGTTTTAAGTTTTTACTAAAATCAATGTATTTCACATTTTAAAATTGCAGTTATCGACGCACGGAATTTTAAAAAGTAATGTTATCAGGAAATATGATGTAGTAATTTGTAGACGAAATTCCGGTGACGAGATTTTCCAGATTTTAAGGTATCGGTCTACATTTTTGATGACACGTTATATTTTTTTTAAAATAAACAATCCGTAAAAAAATACTTATTTTACGAGGGTATAATTTGTTACGACAATTATTTCTTTATTTATGGAACAACATATTTAGGAACGGTGACATAATCTGTTTTGCAGAATATCAAGCTTGAACGCCAATAAATTATTATACGCGTGACGTATACTTTTAGTAAATAAAAGATCTGAAGTCTTTTCCTTGGATAGTTATTTGATCGAAAGATCTTGAGAAAAAATACAGTTAAGAAGGTGAGATTAGAACCAAAAAAGTTTTTAAAAATGAACTTGAATTTAATTACCAATTGTGTCAAAAGTTGTTACATTTAGTATTTATTGATTGAAACACGTGCTTAGGAAGAGTTAAATAGTTTATTTGCAGAATGTTAAACTTGTACGCCAATAAAAAATTATACTCGTAATGTTTACCGTAAAAAGATAATAGATCGGTGGGTTTGATGGAGCGATTATTTAATTGAAATACGTTGAAAAAATTTATAGTAAACAAGATGACGTTCAATATTATATGAATTTAATTCTTGTGAGCGTAGTGCTGGGTAAACTAGGTATTCTCGTAAATAAGTCGAAAACATTTTTTAAAATTTTTTGCTTTATTAAAACACCGAGTTTGAACATATATATCATGATTAACTATCATAATCTTTCATGCGCGCACAGAACATACAAGCTGATTTTTGCAATATTTAGTGCCAAATCAGCAAGTGCATATATAGGCAAGATATTTGATTACTTGAAATGCTGGGATTACTTAAATTTAAGCTTTTGAACAAAATGGATAGTACTGCAGTACGTATGGTATAGTCCCAAGGAGTCCTCTTTTTTGTCCTTGCAAGAAATTGGAATGGAACTGGAAGGAATCGCATCAAAACGCATAGAAAGTACGCTATATTGTAAGAACAGCGTAGCGTGTTGCAGGCATTTGAAAAGGGGAAGGAAATTGTGAGCTTTGACGAAGTTTCGTTTTTTTTGTTTTTGTGAGAGTTCGTGGATGTGTGTGGGTTTGGTTAGATAGTCTTATGCAACGTGCTGTATGTTTTGTAAATTTACTAACCTAATTTATACTACAAACTGGCTTCGCAAAAAACTGACTGGAATCAAAGTTCACAATTCACAAATATTTCATTGCTGGAATGATATTGGAATTTAGAAACTCCACTTTTTGAACTTTTAACATGACTCTGACGTTTGTAAGGAAAATGGGACGTGTGTTTCACAAATAGAGAGGTTGACAAATTGCAACAGTTTGATTGTTTTCCAGAGTAGAAGATATTTTCTAACCATGTTTTAAAAAATGATTAAGAATGTTAAAATAAGAGCGTTGTACTAAAATATTGACTTGTTAGCAATGAGTGGCAATGCTCCAAATTGAAGAAAACCTTATCAGAGTGCTGCTGGTTCTACGAATTATGGAATTTCAGATCAGGAAGATTCCCGCTGTTGGCTGTTTTTTTTCGTCTGAACGAATTTATGGACCATGTGTTTTTGAATCTGGATGCATTTTGAAGTACTTCTGTGTAACGTTTTAGGTCTCCATTTTTCAGATTGTCGATGAACAAAGCAAGCGGAAACAAAGACAGGAATATTCCAGTAGCTTCGACAAGCGCTCTGATTGGCCAGAGGCTCGAGAGCAGCGAGGAGAACGGCGTGCAGGAGGAGGGGACTTCGAACTTGGTCGCCGTCGCGAGGAGAACTAGCTAGTTAGTAGTAGAAGTAGTCATTGTGCTTTGTGAAGCCGAAGAGTGAGCATCGGCTCAAGTTAGTTGGTCTCAAGACTTGGTCAGAGTATGGTGTCTATTTTTAGAAAGCTCTGTTAATATTCTTGAGAAATTTGTAAAAGTAAATTAAAAGTCCTGTCGTTAATAAAGGTTGACGTAGTCTATTAAAAGTAAACTTCCGTGTCTTTGTCAGAGGTCAATTATTCACCTAGTTAGTCATCATTCCACCAATTTGGCTGTTCCTTCGTGGCACATAGGGCTTGGCGTGGGAATTAGTGGTTGGGGTTCGTGGTGAAGTTTCTAGCGTTTTGGGGCGCCTATAGTACCGTCTTATCAAGGGAGACTTTGAATAGTGAACCGGATAACCTTTAGGGTCTGAGAAATATTTCGTGTGACAACACAGATCCCAGCAAAATTTTGCTTCTGCTTTAAACCCGACAAATTGAAAAGTTGCTAGTTAGTCCAAGTTACCAGTAGAACTCTAGATAAATCTGAACACAATCCAAGAACAGCTTTTTTTTCTAATATTGTTAACTTCCATCGCAATTTTACCCATTCCACAAAACAAATCAAGTCACCTCAACCGAAACTAGCAGACCCTAGCAAAACAAAGCATGAACTCTGGTTCCATTTTAGACACTCTGTAAATGCTATCCCCACTAGTGCATCAAAGGACACTCTGCCAAGCCGAAAATGTAATGCAGTAACAACATTATAGTCAGCAAAACACATCCACGCAGCTTTCTATTCTCCCACAATATTTTTCAACTGACGTTTGTTCCTCCCCAGACACAAACGAGTGGACGGGTTTTGGCAATAAAACGTCTGGATGTGTGATGCGGTAGCAAAAAAGGAAACTCCAAGAAACAAACTGTGAAAGAAATTACATTCAGACAAACTACGCGATGCCTGAACATAAAATGAATACGCGCATGCTTTGCCGCAAAGCCTTTGCGTTACCTAAAATTGTAAATTTTGTGCAACTTTGGTTCAATACAAGTTAGAATACTTCACGTATTATTTTCAAAAATTTCAAAGCTGAATTCCTCATTAAAAAATTGTATACGCGCACACGCTAGGACATTTGACATATCTGTACACTTTAAGTGTGTACTTGGAGCAAAACTGCAAATATGTCAGCTACTGGGCGACCGAGGGGCGTGCCAGCCAGGTAGGATAGGTGCAGAAGGACGTCTAGGCACAGAGATAGTATTGACATTGGGGTTTGGGCGATATTGGCCGTTGGAGCACCTGGGCTTCAAGCCATGGTTTAGCCGCAGCAGCCGCACTTCAGCAGCATCATCACTAACTCTTGGGATTGAGTGTACTTCCACAAGCAGTAGTAGTACCAACCTCCCGAATCCAGTTATATCTACCACTTCTATGTACCAACTCCCGAAACCATACACTACACACACTCTAGTAGGCCAAAAGTGACTTAAGACTTTAAAGAAATTCATCAGTGACTAAAATTAAAGTTGATCTGACCTTCTGCCCTACGCTGAACATAATTTTAATGAGCACGAAATATTGTTTCACACGACATGTCTTCAGGTAAACATTGCAATACAATTATCGAAAAATTCGTCGTTGCTGTTTAATAGTAAATGTTCACAGGCAGTCGTTTTTGTGCTTTAATTTCATATTGATTCCGTTTTTTTGGTGCAAGGGAATATATTGCTAAACACGCATGAGATTGCGATAATATTGAAACGTGGAAGCGGAAAAGCACGCATGGATCTGTCATGCCTTTGTACGGTTTTGCAATAAAAACATGTAAAGTAAACCAAAGATGGTCGTGGTGATAATAATGATAATGAGGTTGTAGCATTCTAAACGTTGTAAAGTGAAACATGTAGATGACAAAGCTAATGGATATTATATCAAACACGTGATGGTTGCATTTAAGGATCTAAAAACAAAATTTCTGTTAGGTTATTATCCAGCGTACGGAAATAAATATTAGCTGACTGATTCGTGTCCCGAAAGAATCCCCAACGAAAAAATCCCCAACGAAAGAATCCCCAATTTTCTTTACCCAAACGAAAAAATCCCCAACGAAAACTGATTTTGTACTACAATGTCTCTGGCAGCAGTAACTAGTTGGTTATCGTAACTTACGATCTTCTGAAGACATTTTAGACTTACTGTATGTGCACTTATTATCGCCGTATTTGTATAAAATTGTGCCAGCGGAGCAACCTTGTGAGTTTCTCCGACTACACTTCAAATATTACCATGATTTTGACTTATGATTCAATTGGCACATAAAGCCTTTACGAATCTTTTCACTTTTGAAATCGTAATGAATCGCAAATCTGCAACTGATGAATTAATTCACTTGCTATTGATGTGGCTTTGTTTGACTTGATTAAAACTGGAATAAAACTTGGTTGTGATGCTTATACTGTTCCGGAACAAACCTTCAGATGAATGAAGTTTTCATTTGCTGAATTCGTATAAAACTTTGAGTCAGGAGTATATTGACCTGGTATAATTATCTTTATAGTGCATATTTCAGGACATTCTACTGGGGCAATGTGCATAATTTGCTATATATTACTGTGATGTTGAATTTTTATATAAGTTGGGGAAAAGTTCGTTGGGTATTTTTACGCATTGGGGATGTTTTCGTTTGGGGCAAAAAAATTGTGGATTCTAGCGTTGGGGATTTTTTCGTTGGGGATTCTTTCATAAGACTGATTACAGAGCGTTATTATTTCTAATTTGCTGATTTTATTCGCACTCTAACTTTTACAGTCTGTGTTTGTGGAACTTGAAACAATTTCTAATGTGTTCTCCGAAGTTTATAATTACTCGGAGATATTGATACTTCTACGATTCCATTAAATTTTGTACAGTTTCTGGGGTCGATTTCTCTCATATCTGCTTTAATATTTCCAAATTGACGTTCCAAAGCAACTCTCTCTTTATAAATAAATTGCTGTTTTAAGTAACTGAAGCTACCAATGTCCATTGGATCACTTTCCATATATTTTCTGGAGTGTTTTCTTTGATTTAAAGCAATTTCCGCATTTTTCATGTACATTTTTGACACAGCTTGTGGCCTATCTTGTCATAAAAAATGATGAAAAGTTGTAAAAATGATAGACAATTGCCGTTTTTGAACATGCAATTATCAAAATCTTTCCAAATAGCTTTCTATATATTGCGGTGGGACGCAATGCATTATTTAGTCACTTCATTTTGGTTATCGGGTTGTTTTTGGAGCTGACACAAATTGATTTTCCGGATGAGGGACGATGTACGCTTTCTCCGGCTCCGGTTTCTAGGTAGAGTATTTTCTCCTGCAGCCTTTGTTGAGCAGATTTTTTGCTTGCAATTGATCAAACTGTACTTGATCTTCACAGAAACAGTGATGCCATGAATTTGTGTCGCTGTTTGTAACCATTTAGTGGAAGAAATACCCTTGGAAAGCCCAAGTTCGTGTCGTATACTTCCGGTGAAGGTTTTGATGACAACTTCAAAATTATTGTTTTTGTGGTATGTGAGGTATAAAACTAGGAACTTTTGTCTTTAGGACCATACTAACGAAAATTCTGCAGCAAGATGGTAAACGCTTATAAAATGACGATGCAATTCAGCAAACCAGAAAAAATAACGCTCTGTATTGGCTAGATCTATACCATCTTGATTTGCTATAACTGTATCCCAATTCAAACACTACTCCAAGCGTTTTTTATACTTTCTACCATAATATTGCGGAAATTGTCAATGGAAGATTGTGTAAGCTGAGATGTTAATATTCAAGAATTCACTCTTTCATGTTTCATTATAAACAATAATTGCAGTTTTAAAACCGCATTCAACGACATCACTGCTACGTACAAAAACCAGAAATTTATGCAAAAAACATTACAGGGTATTCAACTTAATCATTAATTTAATGTGACTGTGACACATCAACCTTAGCGACTGCAAATATTTGTTTTTATCTCAAGTTTGTTTCCTCTTCCAATTCGATGATTTTTATATATTTCTCGGCATTTAGAATAGTAAGCACACAATAAACAAGTGATCTGCTAGACAATTTTAACTTTCCCTCCTAAAGTTTGGCGCGTGATTGGAAATTAGTAGTCAGCTAAAAATAATATTTAGTCCTAATGAAAAAACCATGTTTTCCTCAGTCAAGAAATGCTGCAATATTTAGCATTTCATTCTCTAAATCGACTAAACACCACAGTTTCTGCACTGAATTTTGCCTGAAGGTAATACTGTATTTAAATCGAGCTAGTTAGTACGCAGGAATTTTCAGCCTGGAAATATCTATAAATGTTAAAACACTTTTCGTTGAGCAATACGTAGTACAAGCACATAAGATTGCGTATAAACGCATATTTATCACCTACCTATATTGGTGGTGTGCAGCTGGCATCCTACTTGCTACGATGTTATCTCACTACATGGTTTGAATTTTAAGGTTCGTTTATTATTTACGCTCGGGTAAATAATTGATGGAAAGGGTTCACAGAGTGTCTTGTTTGCATTAGGCGTCTCCTTGCGGTTTTAACTTTCTCCAGATGTTTCAGAAAAACACTTCGTTTGTATTCAAAGTTTAGGACACGTTTTTCAGTGTTTACTCAGACCAGTGAGAGTATGAATTTTCTCACAGATCAGAAGCATATTGACATGATAATATTAGTGACGTAAAGGTTACGCGCTTATATATTCAATGTGAGCATTGCAGTTAATAAATCAGTGTTTTTAAATAAATATTTTCTCAATAATCGTTCCTAAGAATTCATCAACCATTTTTGAGAGTATACAATAGCAACACATTATGACTATAGAGAACGTCCAAAGTGAAGGTGGAAAAAGACCTATAATTTTTTTACTTTTGTACCGATTTGCGCTTGTAAAGCGAGACCAAAGATGCCCGGGGACGATATTAATGATAACGAGTTTGAATAGACCTTGAAATCAAAAGGGTACCACCAGAGGATGCAGAGGAATAAATGTGTCAATTGAGCACTTTTACGCCGGAAGAGCAATATCTTACGTTAGAAGTGTTAGGTAATATCAAGTAGATGTGTCAGTATCTCAACACTGTTACGTAATAGTTGTGTAAATTACATAGTTCTTCCAATCATTAGAGGTTAACAAAATTACTTACTGCTTTCAAAAGAAGAAACAGTGACACTAGAATGACAGGGTACGGGAAATCCAAAATCCCGTGTCCTGTTTAATTTTGGCCAGATTATATATCAATTTGTCCAATTAGAAAAGGTTAATGGTAGAAAGCGAGTATGACATTACAGCTGACTGACAGACAGCAGGCGGGCATTTATGTGTACACAGCTAACAACGAGGCTGGACCTCCGGGTAGCACACAAGTGGAAGTTTAGGGACAATGTATGCAAAATTTTCGAACTACTCTGTTACAAGGTTATAATCGCACATGAAGTTGCATTTCGTAAATCTTTTATCCTACTAGTGGGACATTTCCACAAATTCTTGCAGTATCGACGTGGAAATTCCACATTTTGTTAAACAAAATTATTTCCGTAGTAGAAGTGGAGCGAGATAGGATTCACATTTGCGCAGGACAAGAAGAAATTTTTTGCTTGTATTGCATAAAACACGATTAAGTTCTACATAGGTGCACGCACGCACGATTTTCTACTGCCAACGCTGCCGCTACGCTGTTCCGGATTTAATGGAAAAAATTGAGACCATGGGAATGGGTTATGTTGAGGCTACATATAAACCCTATTTACAGATTTAAACAAAAGTTCAAATCAAATAACCGATACATTTTTCCTATTGAGTAACTATTTGCGGACGTTTCCACCAAAAAAATCAACTTTCTCAAATTTTTGAACTTTAAGTGCCTACGGATAGTAGGTCTCAAAGAAAGGGTCCATGCCAAGTTTCAGCCCTCCAAACCAAGTTTGGGGTTATTAGTGACGAAAACATGTTTTGATCGGTTTCGCCGTAAACAATTTAAAATTTCTCAAAACTGAAAAGCTTTTGGTATGTGATCTTTTCTGTGAAGTTGAGTAGATATATAAGTCAAACATGTATGTATATACGGAGACTTTTTGCATTTCCATGTTTTTACAACAAAAATTAAAATACTCAAATTTTCATGAATTTTTCAGAAAGTTTTTGGACTTCCAGCCGCGTCCATTTTTGGTTGTCCTCCAAAGGGTCACAAATTTATGATGTCCACCTACAACAGTCTTCTGCTGATACACTGCAGCAATTTGTTTGAAAAAATTTCTTATAAAAAACGAGATATAGGCAAAAGTTTAAATTACCGGTGTGAGTTTTGGGGATATACTTAGCATGCATCACCCGTTGCTTGGCTAACAATCAACCAATCAATCCAACAAAATGTGTGAAATATGTGGTATAACTAGCACTTACTCTTATTTATATCAATTGCAGCAATTGCAATTGGAAATGCAAAAAGTCGCCGTATATGCATAAATGTTTGACTTATATATCTACTCAACTTCACAGAAAAGATCACATACCAAAAGCTTTCCAGTTTTGAGAAATTTTAAATTGTTTACGGCGAAACCGATCAAAACATGTTTTCGTCACTAGTAACCCCAAACTTGGTTTGGAGGGCTGAAACTTGGCATGGACCCTTTCTTTGAGACCTACTATCCGTAGGCACTTAAAGTTCAAAAATTTGAGAAAGTTGAGTTTTTTGGTGGAAACGTCCGCAAATAGTTACTTATACTACTCCAAAAAACTGGAAACACGGCATAGGACTTATATGTATGCGGGCGGAACTACTTGAGATTTCCTAGAATTATTTGTTGTTAAAGTCCTTGTTAGATGTAAGTAATTTGCGAAACCAAAATATTTATTTATATATTTTCATAATGTTCCTGATTCCAGAAAGTAAAATGGTTTACAGGGCACACTGACCATGGAAATAGACAGCCGTCGCCTAATGGAGCAACGGGGTTTCCGGTGCTCGCCGATAATTTACAAAGTGCAACACTCCTACTTGACAACTTTTTGTCAAGATTCTGGCTATTCAGAAATTTGAAACAGTCGACGTGAAAATTCCACGTTTTAGAACAAAATTTGTTTGATTTTGAAAATTGTACAAAATTTTCAGATTACCCGAAAATAGAATTGAAACGAGCTTCGATTCACACTGGCAAAGGATTTTAGTTTGTACTTAGCACTCAGATCCACCAACTTCATTAAATTATAGTTTGAATGACCTAAATGCCGTTTAAAAGGATTTATTGTGAATCTCAATGATTTTTCGAAACTTAGATACTTTTGCCACTCTCTCAATTTTGTAATTGACTAGTAGGGCCCGTGGCTTCGCCCACGTACGCTAGTATGATGACTGATACTCACAAAGTTTTTCCAATGATTAGACAGAGGCATCAGCTAATTCATTTGAATGCTTAAGTCATTCAGATGAATTACCCAGGGCAAGGGACGTGGACCCTCCTCCGTGTGTTGCCCCACGGGCCTTCTCCAGAAGGCACAGGCGGTACATTTACAAAAGCCACCGCTGGCTTCACGAACCAAAGAAACAAAGGGAGCTCTGTTCGTCTTCCAATTTTACTAAACTTTATTTTTTAAATGCATGTTCATTAAGATCAACGCCCCACTGTATGAACTGCATGTGAATAAGGGGTAGTATTTGGCAGTGGCCATGTTCAGTGGTGCCGTTTAAGACGATTTATAGCTCATTAAGAGCCCCTGAATTGTACAAAGCCAACCCACCCACCAAACTCCCAATGCAGATACAAAAACGCATATTTGCCCAGTCATGAAATGTAACAGTTGGGTGAAAGTACAAAAACTTTTTGTTTGAAAGAAGTTGTAAATATTGCAGTCGTTGCATAAAACATCGGCTTTTTGTATGTTTTTATTTGTAAGTGCCATCCATTTTTCTTCTGCATTTTCCATATTACTGAAAATAAGCAAACTTCATGTTATTGCGTAAGTTAAAACAAGTCAATTATATGTACTTGCATGCCAACTCAAAATCTTTTTGACACGTATCATGCTTACATTAGATAACTTTCTGTGTTCTGTCATAGCGTTATCCCCAGCGTTATCATAAAGTGAGTTTTACGTTGATTCACAGCAAGCATATTGGTGGGTTTTGTCAAGTTTGCTTAACACAAATTTAGGCGGTGTACAAGTTCCAGGACTCATTTCTTCTTTACACTATACCTATACCGAATAATGGAAGCCACAGATGAATATGAAAGGAAATCTCAGTTTTTTGTTGAGTTTTTTGCTTGCATTATGCATCTCTGTGCGGTTGAAAAAATTTCCAGATGTTTCAAAACCTTCGGTTGCATTCGGAGTTCTGAATATGTTTTGAGCTTTAGTTTACAGCTGTGAAAGCACAAACGTATGAAGTCTCACAAACATCAAAAGCATATTGGCATATTTTGGCCTTTGTGAGACCTGATGTCCGCAACTTTTCAGCTTCTCCTTGCATTATATGTATCAGCGCGGTTTCAACTTTCTTAAGATGTTTCAGAGAAAGATTGACTTCACTTGCATTCAAAAGATGTTTCCAGTTCTGTTCACATCCCCAAAAGCACAGCCGTATCGCATTTCAAACAAGATAATATCATATTGTGAGCATATTTTAGCTACCTAAAGGTTGCGCGCTTGAAACTATTTTTCCAAGCCCTTAACTTCAAAGGAAAAAAGTGGTTTTTAAATGCAAATCTACTCAAATACACGTACCTGTGATTTTTACTTCCAGTTTCAAATGTATACTAATACTAAATAATACAATTCATTCTGAAATTAGTGAGTGCCCTAAAGTCAAAGTGGAGAACTGCTTATTTATTATTTTTGGATATTTTACCGTTTAGCATGGGAAACTTGCAAGGAGAGACCAAAGTTTCCCGGGGATGATAACGAGTTTGTAGCATCCTGAATGCCATAAATTGGAAAATGTGCGAGACAATAGAAATTTATACGGTATCAAACAAAGTTGCTGCTCCTTCAGAAACTAAAAATAAAATTGTGGTAAGGTGAATAAGAATGCTACGGAAATGTAGACAAATACTGGTTTACGGTTGGTTGAAAATTAGTTTCTGTTAAGGAGATATTCAACGGCTCGCTCGGTTTAATACAGAATACGTATAATCACTCATTACCCCCGGAAGAAACAGAGTTGTTGGATTTGTGCGTATTTTGTGTGGGATAGTGGGATACGTGTGGGATGGGGGATATCCCACATGTATTGTGCGCAAGATCATATGTATTTGCCCATTCGATTCCACATTTGGTTCTTGTGGGATTGGTGTGGGAAATTGAAGCTATTCCCGTGCATAACACACGCTACCTAAAAGTGGCCATAATGACAATCTTGTTGAGTGTGGGTTATTAGTGGGATATGTGTGGGAAGAAATGCTTGGCCAATATGGGCTATCAAGCGGGAACGTTAAATGCATAACACAAACCACATCTTTTCTATACACAAGTTTCATGTCTTTGGCTTCAATACAGCAAGGAAACCATATTTCTCTAAGTATGAATGCACAAAATATAATTTTAAAATAAGCTTTTTCTAATAAAAATAGACCCCAATCCATGTAATGCATGCTAACATGAACAAATACGATCATAGGTGATAGCCATCTCGGTACACCAGTTTATGGATTCCTGGGGTAGATTTAACCCTCCACAAGTTACAAAGTTGCCAACGTAGAAAACCAGATGAAGGAATGTAACTATAGCGATGATATGTGTACATGGATGATTAGCATTATCAGTCTAGTACCAGGGGGTGAAATTTCACCCCCCTTACCTAATTATTTTTTTTCAAAAATTAACACGGAACTGATTTTTCATTTAATTAACCAAAAAATCTGCAAAAATACTCATTCGATGCAGAAAAAAATTTGAAATTTATTAGTTATAAATGCAAATAAGTAGTGCTTGTTAATACAAAGCTACGCATAATTTAATGTTGAAATATTTGAAATTCGATATCTCAAAAATCTCGAATTACACGGTTTTGATAATTAGTCAGAAAAATAGCCAATTGTTTGTAGATTCAGGTGGTGTGAATCACACGGCTGGCGTTTTAACTTTAGAACTTCAAAATTTTAGAACTATGCAAAAATCAGGTAAAATTTGTAGTTTTTATTTTCTGTTGTCTTCGTTTCAAAAACGCCAGCCGTGTGATTCACACCACCTAAATCTACAAAAAATTTGCTATTTTTTTGACTACTTATCAAAACCGTGTAATTCGAGATTTTTGAGATATCGAATTTCGAATATTTCAACATTAAATTATGCGTAGCTCTGTATTAACAAGCACTACTTATTTGCATTTATGACTAATAAATTCCAATTTTTTTCTGCATCGAATGAATATTTTTGCAGATTTTTTGGTTAATTAAATGAAAAATCAGTTCTGTGTTAATTTTTGAAAAAAATAATTAGGTAAGGGGGGTGAAATTTCACCCCCTGGTACTAGACTGATTATTCACCGATTAATCGATAAGTTGTAAATTAACTACAGATCAAGTTTAATCATCAGATGCATGCGTTTTTTATGTGTCGAAAATTTCCGTTGTCCCACGTCGGTCCCACACGTTATCGACGCATATCCCACACGGGCCCCATGTGAAATACGCAGTTCGTTTCTTCTGGGCCGTTACTTACATACATAACACACTGAAGTTTAAGCTCGTGTTCAAGCATCTATATAGTGTATCTGACATCATCTGAAAATAAGAAAATGCAAGTGGCACTCAACTTACTCGTGAATCGTCACAAAAGTAACATTGCGGGAGATAATTCCGGACATTCGTTTTTCATACAAAATGTTTATTTTGGAACTGTCGTTCAATTATATTTTAAATAGGTTTTACACAATTGAAAACTCTATGCTTCTATGTTCAGATAATGCGGAATTTAAGAAAAATTCATAATGAGTGCAGAGAATAAAAGTATTTTATCTCCGATTGAATTATTATTAAAAATACGGACAAAACGGGTTTTAATAATACGTATTATATAATTAAATACTTGATCTAGTATTTTTTAGGATACGGGCTACACACAAATATAAATCTTTCGAGTAGGCTAACAATCGGGCAACTGCTGAAGTAATTAAAAAATGACGCATCGCATATTTCACAAACTTAGCATAGTAACCCAATCAAAATGAAATGACCACCGGCCATATCATCATCTTTAAAGAATTTTTATTTCCTTTCAAAAAAGTCCAAGCTCCAAAGCACACGATCGGAGACTTGCATCCTGCTGCGCTAGGAAACTGCTGTTCATATACCTTCTACTACAACAAATTATAATATAAGACCGCACACACCGTCTCAGAACTTTCTCTGTTTCAAACAACAACTATTTAACTACGTGCTCATATCCAAACTATATTTCTTTTTTTGTTACTCTTGTTATTGTTGTCTTGTAAATGTCTAAACTAAACCTGCAAATTAAACAGAGAGCATACGTGCCGTCTCTTGCTTTTCCCTTTAGAAATGAGACCGCTTTCAGCTCAAGAAAACATTTTGTTTAAGGTTGGCTTAGCATTTGGAAAGGAAAAAGGGAATTCTTCACCCTTCTCCAGATTTGTTTGTTCAATTTGTTTTGAACGCAATATCCTTGAAGGACATTAGGTAAACTACCATCACCAAGTAAGTTTACAACATTTCTGGAATACCTGAAATGTGTTGACGACAACGTGAAAAGTGAAAACAATATTGTCTTTGTTTGAAAAATATGTACGGTTCTTGTAGCCGTGATATTGAGTTTGATGAAAATTGGATCGGATTGCAAGTTTAAATATGATTAGTTTTTGTGTCACTTGAGCTCCAGAAAAAACATTTGATCGCTTATTCGCTTATAGATATACATTATTGATTAGATGGCGGTTTTATTCTGCGTTATCAACCTAACTAATGATGAACATAAAAAGTTTTGTTAATTATTTAGCATGCATTTTAAAAGTGAAGTCGTCCATAGAAAAAAATGCAAAAACTTTTTGGCCCTAAAAAGTCGTGTTTTTGCTCTAGAATCATCAAACAAGCAAAAAAATTATGGTCAAAGTTTCACGTCGATCTGGTTAATACAGCATGTGCAAGAAGTAGGATGACAAAATGTATACCTTGTAATAACTTACAGAGAGCAATTCCAAGCAGACAAAGTTATGCTTGGGTACACTCAACTTGTTAGTTTTTTGTGATGTATAAGTTATTTTAAAAAACTTTACGATGTTGCAGTAGCTTGATGTTGTATACAGCAATGCAGATTTTCATTTTTGACGATTTTTCTTAAAACGAGAGTATTTAATCCTTTGCATACTCTGCTTTGTAACAGTAATTGCACAGTTTTGAATCATGAAATGGTCCCCAAAAAGTGTGCATTTAAATGCGCCATGAATATAACTTTGAAATTACGTAACAAGAAAATTATGAGCAGTTAGATTTTAGCCATTTTTTAAAGAACATTAATTTTTTTGAAAAAATCATTCGAAATGTTTGAAGTGGCCAAACTTGGCATACAAGCTTTGAAATTATATCTGTTTATACATGGGTTGTAGCCCTAGGAAAATGTTTTAACAATTTGACCAGGATGACGAACAAAAAGGTCGCGAATGTCCTGGTACTCTGAAATTGTCCAGTAGTACTTGCACTGTGACTGGTTGATGACCAATGACTGACTGGCGTAAATAGTGCGTTTCGTTGCATGCGAGCATCTGGATGTACTCTGATAAACGAGTCATAAAAGCGGTAAACGTACAAGTATTTTGCTGAGTTTCATCATGCTTCAGAGACAACGATGAGAATTCGAACAGTTTGTAATATGATAACAATACGCCATCTTATTACGCGCGAATTAGTTCTGCAAAGTGAAACAAACAAAACTGCATTGTTCAAACAAACTTCTTTTTTTAAGTTTAGTCAAACGAAAGACGTAAGAAATAAACTGTCAGGAATGTTTTCTTGTTATCTTCTGATTTATGTTTACGAAAGCTTTAGTCTATCTACATTGCTATGTTGCATTCCAATTTTGTATACAAGTTTATGCCCAAGGTGAGATGCTTGCATTTTTTTAATTCCTAAACATCCAAGCAGAACACACTGTGTGTTCTGTCAAACTTGTTCTCACTTTCCCCACCAGAAACAAAAACGCATCCAGTTCAGGGAAGCATGCATTATTTACTGCAGGCTGACTCTGTGAAAGTAGAACAAGGATATTTTCAACTTTCTTCCTGCTTTTGTGTTGAAACTTATTTTGTACCAAATGGTTTCAAATGCCCTTAGTATAGTGGCGTTTGCGCGTAACTTTACGACATCTTTGAAAATTTCGTCATAAGGTAAAGAAAGATATGAAAAGCGAGGGCACACACACACATTAGTTAGCTTTAATTCCAGATAGATGAAGATTTTTCGTATCATAATTTAAAAGCGATTGTCTATACGTTACGATTTCTCATGTCTTTAAATTACATTTGTTGATGATTTTAAAAACCTGAATAAAATTGCCAAATTGTGTGCGCTGTACAAAATTTTTGAGATATTAGTAATGCCATGCAGTGCTCGAATCTCAAAGAAACGTTGCTGGAGAGCTACAGGTTTTATGAAATTGCAGTTAAGGTAATATTTACACTTTTTACTGGTGTTTTCGGGTCGAAAATTTCTCTTCAATATTTTTTGCACCTGCATTCTTACTAGCGTATAAAGTTTCAGCTTTTTCTTTTAAAATCAGAACAAATTTCCTTAAAACTGGCAACTCAAAACGCTGCCAATTTACTACTACAAGTCCTTTAAGGTAAAAGTGCAGTTTGGCATTCAAAAATAGGTGTGTACTTCAGGTTGGGTTTCCGCATTTGTAAATTTCCATTGCAAGTTTACTAATTCCTCAAAGTATGCCAGCTTACCACTTGCTGACCTAAGCAATTTCTGCTTGGACTCTTGTCCCCATAAAACCTACTTCGTGATATATAATATTCCCACTACCGCAGCATAAGCCTCAGCCAAGTATATTTTTCACTCCTTTCACATTCGCACGTAACTTCTAAGTCTAATTTTGTCCACACTTTTGTTTTCAACTGGCATTGGTTACTTTCGTGAGACAATAATGTTATGGCAATAAAATGAATGGATGTAAATGTTAGTTACATTTTCAATAAGGAAATGAAACAACACACTATAGTTCGTTTTTAATTGTAGAAGGAATTGCTAAGTTCAAGTTATGTTGTAGCCGGAGCGTTTCCCTTGACAATTGCATTGTATTGCAATAAAAGAACATATGTTTTTAGGTTACGTGTACTTGAAACTACAAAAGCTGAAATATTTGAAAACAAAATGTTACCTGTTCCTGTTTTAAATGAACGTTCGCGAAAATAGGCATGTAAGCATGCTGCAAATGGAACGATTTAGGGAGGGGGACTTTGCACCGTATAATAACGCTGTTGACAACTACAACATTTATGATTTTCAAATGCCCAACCTGAGGAAGCTGTATATACCATAGGGTTCCCAAGTGGATTTTCAAAAGGTTTGCACTTCCTCGGTCAACTGGCCATTGACTTCCCTTCATTTGGATTTTTACAAGTGTCCATTCTTTGAGTGGTCGCATGTGTTTGGTGTGCTTGAGACAAAATGGGGAAACACTTTGACCGAATTAATGATCAATTTACCCCAAACAAAAGTTAGAGAGGAGCAGATTCAAATTATGAGAAATTGCTCCAATTATCAGCTCAAATTACAAAAGCTGAAGCGATTAAAGCTGGTGATTGGCAACTTCTCAAGTCTGGATTTTATTCTACCTTCTAAAGATATATTAGAAGTACTGGCTGTTAGGTTGCAGTGCAGTTTTAAGCTTTTGTGGGATACACCACTTGGAAAACAAGTTAGAGCAGACGAAAAGTTGGGTTTGATGGAATGTCTTAAAAGTTTGGATTTTGGGAACCAGTCGCAGAAATTAAATGTTTGGAAACTTATGCCAAAACTGAAATTAATTAATAATTTTAGTAGCGCTGGCTTTTCTACAGACGTAACTAGGGAAAATTTTGTTGAAAGATTTTATGCTCGTCCAGAACGGCTTTAAGACAGAAATTCTATGGTTAAAAAATTAGCTAAAATTGAGTTTCTGTTTTTTGCATTTTGCAAGTACAAAATAGCATAACTTTTTTTGAATTACCTAGTAATGGTTTGGTTATATAAAGTGTTGTTTGGTGTTGTAATACACGTGCAATCTTATTTTGTGTAGTAAATACAATTTTCTTTCTAAAGCACTTAGTATTAATACATAAATAAACTCTACCAATAATACTGTAAAAATAAGGTATTATGCAGACCGGAGTAGAAAATACTGGGACTCTGCTTCTGTTTCTTTGTTATTTTTGATCTTATAAATTTGTTTGTTTGTTTGTTTTACACCACCAGCGCCCCGTCCTGGGTCGTTATGCTGGCTGAATTGTGTTTTTTCCAAACAATGATTCGTTTAATTTTTGCCGATCACCGAGGATTGAACTCGGAGCAAGGCAGCCTCAGTTGTATGGTTATAACCACTGGGCTATGCCGGCTTGGCATAGCCCAAATTCAAACCACGGTTTTAACCTATGAACTTTCACACATTTAAGTTAAAGCGCAATTAATTTCATATAACTTTATTTACATTAGTGAATTAGTTGTAGTTAGAATTTTTTATATATAAAAATATCGGTCCCCAATCAAGTGTAGGTAAATCAAGGATAGTAACTTCAGATATTTTTAATAAGAAGCATATTCAAGGCATAAATAAAAACTGGAAAAACGTTGATTCCAAGGCTGACAAAAAAGCCAGTGCATACAAATGAAATAATGCTAATTTCTAAGTTTTTAAAAGGCATATTAAATATAAGACGGTAATATTATTAATAATAAATAGCGCGCCAATGTACAGTGACCTTAGGTATTGTAATTATAGTAAGCAATTCTAAAAATATTTACAACAAAGCGCTTGTTTTAATAATCAACTGAACAGTCCTATTTATTTGCATTTGATAAGTTTACTGCAATAATTTGTAATTTTCACAGTTACACGATGCAGTTACGTACATATAGACTATCAATAAAAATACTTACTATAAAAATGCTTGCAATTATATTAAAATTTAAAAATTGTAGATTACAAAAATTTTAGTTTTAAAAATTTGTAAAATGTTCCAATGAATAAATATTTGCACATACATCTTTTGAGTCTCAACCTTTCTGTACATTTTTGAATGATTCCTAGAATAAGTATGGTTTAAAACTAGCTAGGATAATTGTAGCAAAACAGGACTCGCATTTAGGGCATCCTAAACTGTTGCCTAATGCAATGCTACTGTAAAATTCCTCCAGTTACAATAAACTTGCTACTTTAAAGAATCTAGGCAATGCAAAAATGGAACTGCACAATAGTACAAATACAGTAAAATGAATTAGTCATTCTCGTATCATTTGTTAGAAATTTTTAAACTTTAAAAACTATATACATGAAACTAGACATTCTTTGATATTTTATTTGCACTATTTAATACAACTTGGTATCTTTGGCATCGTATAAACATTTTAGACTGTAGACATTACAGCAAAATGTCAATTTCCCCAAATGCCTATATCGGCCGTTCGAAATCTTTTTATTGCCTTAACTTGTTGTTGTTTTAACCTGTACATTATACATATAGCAAATAGGAAAAAACACAGCTTTACTTATGAGTAGAAGCACGATGACTATTATTCCACTACTGGCAAAATATCAGTCTTGTTGATTGAGTACAGGAACAAAAATGAAATGCATTTCAGTTTTGGAGCAACTTGAAAATGAAATTTAGTAGTCATCCCCTTCGTCTTCAATTGGCACACAACGCAATCCACTACTGTGCATTTTAAGGCCGGGTGGACATCGCGAATTTTGGATTTCTAGCTTTAAGATAAATTTAAAAAGTTAGTAACACTTTGTACGATGCATTATACTACAAAAACCTTTAGTAACTGATCCATATATCTGTACCGGAAAAGCCCATTTCCGTCGTCTTAAAACAGGTATCGGCGCCAAGCTCTAAACATAATCGTAATCAAGATTATTGTGTTGTTTCCAATCAAACAATTGCGGAAAACTACCTTCCAAAATTTTAGAAAAAATTAAACTCCCTTCTGGAACTACTTTACTTTCTGCAATATTTGCAAATACCAAAACTACCACTAAACCCATGGCTACCACTGCAATTTTGCTATTTGGCTTAATACGCAGTATTAATCTATTTATGTCTGCCATTCTATAAACAATAAAAACTGTGACAGGTGGATACATCATGAATATTCATTTCACTGCACGTTTCTTGACACATTTATCCAACCGTGAACAGTTCTATGTAGTTTTGTCGAAGAGTTCGGATTTTAAAATGAGTTGGTTTGGCAAGCTGGCACCGCAATTTATCATATCATGCACATTTTTTCCTCCTCGAAATCAAATAAGTTGTGAATAGATTATGAACTGTTCAACACGTAATATATTTTATGGTCAAATGTTATGGAGTGATGTAGAGTGACATAACAAGACTCACTGGAATTTAGTCCAGCATCAGCCAAACTCTGATAGCTGGCTTTTAAGAATCATGTTGACTAACGAAAGTAAACACGTTATTAGCCCAAAACGATTAACCACCGGTTTTACATTTTTCTTTGAAAAGGTGGATCCAGTCCTGTCCTACTGCAGCAGTAGAAGTGATTAAAAGTTATGCAAAATAAGAAGATTATTATATGGTGGATGCTGGCAGAATGAATTCTCAGAAGCGGTTTGGCAAGTCAGCGTAGAATCTTAAAACAGTTTTTTTTCTTCTGGAGCCATTCACAGAAAATAAAAAAATTCTGTCTGCACATAGATGAAAAATGGTCACTATAAAGTCAACTGCGCTTGTCGGCTCTCTCACTCAAGTTTGCGGATTCCAAGAACATGTATTGAGTCAAGGGAATACGCTAGATATGACGCTGGAATGATTTTATTTGGTAGTGGACTTTTTGCAAGGCTAAGACACAACGTAATCTGGTTGTTCTTTTATTTAAAAACGGCTTTTTCTTTCGAAGACAATGCATGTATCTGCTTGTTGTCAAATGTCGTATGGCGCAACAAAAAAGGTTAACGGGACAGCAACTTATAATTAAATAAACTGAAGTTCTATTTTTGTGGCAGAAAATCTTTGTATTCTGTAATTAGGGCTGGCGACAAGTATATAAAATTATGTTTTAGTTTATGGCTTGCACTGAATCACCATCATGTGGATGATGATTTTGACTATAAAAGCAATTACAAATTTTAAATTACACTCTTACCAAGCTTACTCCGTGCAGAGTCTATCCATTCACTATCCCAACCAATTTCGCACAAAATAAATATACTATGGCATTAAAATGTCACAAAAAACTCAAATCCTAAATACAAAAGCCTTTTTTTGCTTTTTAACCAACATCAGCACTGTACTTTACAAACTGGCTCTCAGATTAAGAGAAACTCATTCTTATATGAATCTTGTAATCCTTCCCATTCGTTGCTGTTACGATTTCAGCGTATGTGCAAAAACATACCACTGAATTGAGCTCACAATGATTTTCTGCAGTATTTAAACTTTACTGCTTAAAATGTTGAGTCAACGTACCGAAAAATCTTCAACGTGGCCTTTTGAAAACCTATGAGCACATGATTCAACCGCAAGTCAATAAGGAAGTCAATAAGATAGGCATCGTTTTAAGGTAATATTGACCATGACACATCTATAATGGTCCCTAAGTAAATTCCCATGAATAATTCTGCAAGATTTTGTATCTTAGCCAATCATACATTCTTAGGTAAATAAGTATCTTGGTGAACTTTTCGTTGTATTATTTTGTGTATTTATAATGGCCCATGTAGAAATCCATGGGGAACAGTCTTGGCGGGGAAATGACTCCCCGCGGAGAAACAAGGTCTGCGGGGAACAGGGCCACGGGGAACTGGATCCGCGGGGAACAGGTTCAGCGGGGGACGGGGTCCACGGGGAACTGAACCGGCGGGGAAACGACTCCTCGCGGGGAACGGGCCTAGACCCAATAGTAAGTTTACTGAAAGTCTGGCATTGTGTTTTTGTGGCATTGTCAGCTTACTGAGCGAGCTGTCTGTAAAGCGAGCAATAAATTATAAGGTAAAGAATGTTCGCTGACACAGAAAAACTGCGTCTAATCTTTTCCGCTTTTGCTGGAGTTGAGACGGTAGTAAAGTACAAATTGAATGAGTCATGGTGATGTGAGTAGACATAACGGTTTGTAAGCAAGCTTTATATATCAAAATTTGAAAGAAACTGTTTTTCTGTTTCCCTTTTTTCAGGTTATCAATACACGTTTCCGTTATAAATTCTACATAATCATAATATTCAGTTACTGAGTTGATTTCAAACTCATTACGACATCAATACTGAATTAAAAACTAAAAACTGCTGGTTTTAAGTGCCAAGTATTACTACTGTAAGCATTGCGACAGTCTATAGACGAACAGATGAGTTGGTGGAAAGTCCGTTATCGATGTTTGTATATATTAAAAATTTGTTTATTAGAAACAAACGGTATGAATAATCTTTTTAAATGGCTATAAAAGAAAATTATGTATGTTGGAAAAAAATAAAAGTAAATAATGCTCATTAGGAACACGTCTGGTGATAAAAATGCAATAACCGGAATAAGGATTACTGGGTAACTTGTATAATATTTCATAAATCTCCCGAATGACTGACCTCATGTTTTTGTGAATGCTTCAGCTTAAAGCGTGCATTCTGACTATTATACATATTACACGTTGAAAAAACAATCACTGACACAAATATGTAAAATTTTTGATTATGCCTAACATTTTCCGCTTACGTTTGGATTGAAACGGTAGCGAAATGCAAAATGAGTCATGTTGATCAGAACAGGTATAACTGTTTGCGAACAAAGTTAACTGAGATATAATGAAAGGTCTATTTTGCTTGTTTGTCTTGTTTGCGATCATGCACAAACTGCACGCCAATTCTTGTAAATTCAATGTGTAGGTGGTCGTATCTTGGAATAGGTTAAAATTGCGTTCAATTATGTTATTTAATTGTAATTATTTAAACGTTTGCTTTATTTAAAAGTTGTGGCTAATTGTGATATGGTCTTGGTACACGCTTTTTCAGTTTTCTTGACATGACCATTATACTGTTCCCCTGCGCTTTAAATTGCCATTGCCATATAAATATCACCATCAATCAATTAATAAAACCTCAAACCTTTACCACCTTTCCTCTATTCTCTACAAAGCTACTAAGTCTCTCCCTCTTTAGTAGAAAGTCTATACCTGATACTATACGGAATGATTGCTAAGGAAAATCTCATGTTAGTTATTACAAAATTGAAATCATAATTATGTTTACTTAGAAATTGGTATCCATCTGGTATTTTGTACTTTCTATTGTTCTGCCAAATGCATCGAGTAAGAACGGGTGATGGGGGACCACCAAAATTAAAAGTTCTTGTATTTTCAAAGTTTTTGCATAATATAAACACACATACGTTGGAGATATTCCACACCAAGTTTTAGTGTCTCAAGTTGCCCCATGACGAATTTACAAGGGTTCGAATTTTTAGCATCAAAATTCGACTTATTGAACCGTTTTTCTGTAAGGGTAAAGAGTTGGTGACTGAAACTTTTTTGATAAATTAGTCATAGTATGGGGTCTTATTTGTGGCAATATGACATCATGACCACGCATCTGCAGTTTTTTCGAAAATGATTTGTCAAAAATTCTGAAAATTTTACGAATTTTCTGAATTGAAAGATCTGTAACTTGCCATGTAGTAATTTTTGGAAATTCTAAAAATGGTGACCACCTACAATATTTAATGCTCTAACAATCACAGAAAACCGTTTTCAAAAATAACCAGTAACAAAGACGCTATGCATAAAATTGTAAGTCAATGCATTTTCTTGTGTCGACTTACATATATTCAGAATCAAGTGGAGCTTCGTCCAGGCATTTGTATACACTCATAAAGGGCGCATTAGAAAGCTCTAAAAATGCACTACCTGTAGTGACCTATACGAGCGTCCAAGTACTTGACCACAGCAAATACCAACTAATGTATTCTATAAATTAGGTTTCACAAAAACTGTCCCAATTTTACAAAATCTTACATAACTTTTCTTAAAAATTGAAATTCGAAAAAATGAAAAAACACATTTTTACACATCTCCTTGCAATCATGTTGACACCTTGACCAATAAAGTTAGACGCGTAGGAGGCGAGTAGTGAATGGAAAACAAAAGCAATCTCACCAAATTTTTAAAATTTTGAATTTTTTCAAGTTTTGTTTAAGATGCTTAAATTTGCCTAAACTGATGCCAGCATTCGTCAGGTACACAAATATTTTAACATTCTTTGTTTTGTGTGCCAAAAAAGCAAAAAATAAAACATTTCTGAAAATTCAAAATTTTAAAAATTTGGTGAGATTGCTTTTGTTTTCCATTCACTACCCGCCTCCTACGAGTCCAACTTTATTGGTCAAGGTGTCAAAATGATTGCAAGGAGATGTGTAAAAATGTGTTTTCTCATTTTTTCGAATTTCAATTTTCAAGAAAAGTTATGTAAGATTTTGTAAAATTGGGACAGTTTTTGTGAAACCTAATTTATAGAATACATTAGTTGGTATTTGCTGTGGTCAAGTACTTGGACGCTCGTATAGGTCACTACAGGTAGTGCATTTTTAGAGCTTTCTAATGTGCCCTTTATGAGTGCATACAAATGCCTGGACGAAGCTCCACTTGATTCTGAATATATGTAAGTCGACACAAGAAAATGCATTGACTTACAATTTTATGCATAGCGTCTTTGTTACTGGTTATTTTTGACAACGGTTTTCTGTGATTGTTAGAGAATTAAATATTGTAGGTGGTCACCATTTTTAGAATTTCCAAAAATTACTACATGGCAAGTTACAGATCTTTCAATTCAGAAAATTCGTAAAATTTTCAGAATTTTTGACTAATCATTTTCGAAAAAACTGCAGATGCGTGGTCATGACGTCATATTGCCACAATTGAGACCCCATACTATGACTAATTTATCAAAAAAGTTTCAGTCACCAACTCTTTACCCTTACAGAAAAACGGTTCAACAAGTCGAATTTTGATGCTAAAAATTCGAACCCTTGTAAATTCGTCATGGGGCAACTTGAGACATTAAAACTTGGCGTGGAATATCTCCAACGTATGTGTGTTTATATTATGCAAAAACTTTGAAAATACAAGAACTTTTAATTTTGGTGGTCCCCCATCACCCGTTCTTACTCATCTTACTATCTCTGTTGAAAATGTTTATTTTGAAGTTGTTATACAGGAGGAAAAGGAAAACTGAATATCTACGGAGTTAAAAAATTAAGATAAAAAACGTAATCTTATTTGATGATATTACAAAATTTAAATGCCGAATTTAAATATTATCACTGATAAACAGTCAAAGTGTCCAATTCTAATATTGGAATGGGTCCAATTGGGCCACACCATTGGCTCTTCAAATTGCTGAAATTAGTTGGTTTCCAAATTTTGTCTGTGGTCCGTTCGTGTTGATAGCCGATCTGGAAAGTGTTGCCTAGTGAGAGGCAGCATGTTGTAAAAAATTCGAATAAAAATAGCTTCAGCTTAGGTATATGTAAATTCTTCTCGCCCAACCGATTTAAAGAAGTTTCCTGTTTACTGATGATATCCTGCAAATATTTTACAAAACTGTTACATTTCAAAATTGTAATTTTACAATTAGCTAGAAATTTATGCTGCCCCGCTGCGCTTTGCCTTAAAATATAAATAGAACCTCCAACCTTTACCACCTTCCCTCTATTCTCTACAAATCTCCGTCATTTCAGAAAAAATCAGTAGCACATAAATACCGAATACGGACTGCTGACAAGCTTTTCTTTTCAGGTTTTACCTACGCGGTTTCCGTTAAAAATATTCATAATATTTAGCTACTGATTAGATTAATATTCAAATAATGTTTTCACGTGGTTGGTATTGACAATGCTGAAACTGCTGGATTTAGGTGCCAACAATTACTGATTAAGGCACTTGGCAAATTTAGAAGAAGTTGATACTAAAATCAGTGATTACAGCTTGTAGATATTCAAAATTTACTTAATTAAAGGGTGTGTACTTGTTGTGGAGACATTTTTGATATTGTGATATTTCCTAATAATTTAAGCTTTATTGAACTACACTATTTTTTAACATTCAGTACTTCTAATAGTTACCAATATTCACATAAATTAAGATTCATTGATGCCTTTGTTTTTAGTGCTGTAAAGTTTTTGTTCGGCTTATACTCTAACCTCATATCCCGATGACGCTGTCACTTTGATTGTGATTTTTTTCTTAATTGTAGGAAAATCTCGGAGTAAAGTGGGTGTGTTTTGTTGATTGGAGTACTCCGCTTTGTATAAACTCCAAAATGTTTCGATTTCTGTGGCAAGTGGAATATTTGGAGCATTTTTGGATTTTGGTACAAAATCGGTGTTTTGAGTTTCCAGGTAGGAGTTACGTTCTTGGCCTCGTGTGAAGTGGTCATGTCCGGCCAGAGGATAACTTTTTCGCGGTTATTGTGCTCAGCAATAACCGGAATTAAACGTGCCATCACACATTCCTCAGGGCCCTTCTTTCCAGGCATAGTCCCCTAGGTAATATAAGGTTCGGAAACGCTCCCATTTTCGTCCATAACCTGCCATACCGTCAATATTTTGCTGAACTTGGCTTTTAGCTGCATTTTTTTTTGTTTCGTAGAACTTTCTTAGGGTTGAAAGCAAGGAAATATTTGTTTTCAGGAATATCTTGAGCATCCCAATAGACGTAGTCCTCGTCATAAATAACATGGGTTTTAGAAAGTTTTTTTTGTAAACAAATCGGGCTTCAAATTTTGGACCGTGCTCTTGATCCTTTACACACCTGGGTGCCGGCTGCTTGGTGTACGCTTTAATGCCCAACTTTTGAAGTTTAATTTGTCCTAGCGCTTGTGGGCTAATGTTGAGCTTGTTGGCTGTAGCGCTAATTGAAGTGGAGGGCTATTCGTTGAACAACTCTAATGCCGTCTTCAAGTGTCTTAAGGGAGCCAACGTTCCAAAACATCCTTCAGAGAACCCACAGTCTGGTGTTTTTGTAGATTAATATCCCTGAATTATTTTGTATATAACAGTCTGGCGCTTACGTTACTCTACAAAGTGTTTCACGGTTTTAATCTTTGACCTATCAGGGACATTTTCGAAGTAGGATATAACCCGTTTTGAAGACGCTTCATTTTCCCGAGATTTCATGACGATGCGCTATTTTTGGAAAACTGAAAAATACATCATATAACCCCCGAAAGATGGGCTATCTTATAGTGCATTCGATTTTTTATATGCTGCCTTCATTTGCATATAATTTCTATTTGCATGAATGTCTCCATAACAAGTACACACCCTTTAAATCAGTGATCTCTTTGAAACGGTAATAATAAAAAAACATGCTTGTTGGATTCCTAACAGTAAAAAGGACCATTTGGTACATGCTTGGTGGTAGAAATGCCAAAACCAAAATGATGATTACGGGGTAACTTGTAACATGTTTCATAAGTTTTCTGAATGACAGACCTCTTATTTTTGTGGCTGCTTTAGCCAAAAGCGTGCATTTGGATAGTTACATAAACTACACAGTAGAAAAACTTCACTGACACAAAAATATGTGAACTTTTCTCATTGTGCCAAACATTTTATGCTTGGGTTTGGATCGAGACGATAGCGAAATGCAGAATGAGTCAGGTTGATGGGAACAGACATAACTGTTTGCGAAAACGTTTACTGAGATTTAAAAAAATAGTATGTTTTGGTGTTTGTGTTGTTTCTTTTCATGCACAAAGTCGACACCAATTGTTATAAATTCAATGTGCAGGTGGTTATAAATTCCATAGATTGGACGGGAAGATGTTGTGGATGTTGTTAAGTAGAAAGATTATTGATTGGAGTGTAGCTGTTGTGAATTGGGAGATCAGTTTGTTTCGCAAGACACACATTTTCAGTTTTTGTGACATGACTTGCTGGCATTCTATCACCATCAACTCATAGAACTTTCAAGTTCCAACCTCCACCTTCTTCCTTCTAATCTGTTCAAAGCTAATTGTGTCCCTATTTAGCAAATAGTTTTCATCTGATTCTATGGTGGCTACTTGCTGTTGTAAAATCTCCTGTTTTACTCATCAAAATCATGTTCACTTAGGGATCTTCTTCTTCATGTTATATTCATCCGGCATTACGTTCCATTGTTCCGCCAGATGCTTTTCACTATCGCTTTTGAAAATTCGGAATTTGAAATTTTCACCGGAGGAAGCCGAAGAGTCTGCAGTGAAGACTGCAAAGAATATTCACTTTGCACTGCAATTATTTGCTGATCCTATGTTGCTTGAATATTTTCCATATGAGCATTAAAATCAATATCTATGCTGCCAGCATTTCCCGCAAGAACTGAACAATTCTTTAAATGACGCCGGTCTCCTGCACTTTTTTCGGTTTTAACATCAGTCACAGTCATATATAACTTTCGTTTATGCTGTTAGAAAAATAATTGATATATATTTTCTTTTGTGTTTTTTAAATTCTTTCTATTCACAAAATGATTGTTTTACTATGAAGTAACCATTCAGGAAAATCTCGATTTTGGAGTAATGTTCGCACACAACATGTCAAATGTAGGTTCAGATCATGATCCCCCTATGGTTTTTTTATAAGTTTTTTGAATAACAGCATGTTAGCATTAATGTCACATAATAATGTATTATAGCAACTTGCAGTCTTTGTGATAATAAATCATGTATTTTGTTAAAATTAGGCTCTATTATTCTTTTTAAATACCATGCCAAATACGTATATTATCTTTAGGTTGAACCTGTTTTTCCGTGTGCATATTTCCAGATGAATTTCTAGTCAAAATGCATACATCGTGATATACACACAACAACCCCGTGATGCAATTAACGTGTATGAACTGTGTTCGATATAGAATTCAACAATTCATTTACTATCCAATGAATAAATACATGAATTATAAACACGTTTATTTCATGCCAAAATATTTGTTTCCTACAATAAAATCATTTCACCAAACCATAAATTGATTAATATATAAAGTCTGGTCTGTCATGCACATGTACTTCTGGTTATAAGGGGAATCCGTTTACAGATTGCGATACAAACAAATATAATGGGGATACAAAAACGTTTTTAAAAAATCATTTTTCGTATGTTTTGTAATTTTTCTAAATGTTGCTTTTTGAAATGCTTCTGGCAGCTTATTTACATTTTGTGGAATCTCTTAAAACAAGAAAGGATTTAAAAATATGAATAAAAATTATCTTCTTTCTGAATAGTGTCATAAGATAAATTGTCTTTGTGCATTTACCCAGCACAATAGGTATTTTTTATTACTAATCAAAAAAATACTATCAGTGTTACTATGTTTTTTTAAATTTTATTTAATCATCAAATGGCATTAAAAATATACAAAATTGTTTGGCAAAACAAGAAATGGGAAATCCAGACCTTGCACATTACTATACAATGAGCGCAATATTACAACATGAACGGGCCTTATTTGCACTCTAAACAAATAGGTTTAAATTTAGTTTGGTTACTAGTTAAGGCGTAATGTTTGCATATGTAGTTAATCAGCTCTTTTAGTTTATGTTTAGTGCTCTAGTTGCTTGAAAATGTTTTAAGTGTCGAAAAAAATCACTGCTGAGTGTGAAGCAACCGTTCGAGAACTTTCCTGAGCTGGTGTGACCCCAAAGGTAATTCTGAAGCAGGTTAGGGAACTCGAAAATGACACCAGCAGGAAGAGCGTCTTCAATTTACTTAATGGGACTGGAAAAATAAGAGAAGCCAAAGCCAAGTCCGGAGAATGGCACTGATTTCAAAAATCGACGGTTTGACATCAAATTAAAGCTCCCTGTCCCAAGGATAAATAGCCAAGCGTTGCATAGTGCCTCATAACACTGCATGCAAAGTTATTAGTGAAAATTTGCACAATTAAGTCCTAAAGATGAGGATTACTCACGAACTGAAGCCTTTTCATAAGTTCATCTCACACACTTCAAGGCAAACGCCAAAGACTTACGCTCCTGGCTGGGATTCACTATCATAATTATAACAAGACATACCCATCAAGTCTCCCAACGCTTCGCCGACGGACTTTTTTGGCGTTGGTTTCTTCAAATAGAAGTTTTTTTCCCAGACGTACAACAACTTTTGACGGTCTCTGGAAACTTATTCAACAAGATTGGTCCAATGTTTCCCAGGAAATGACCTCAGAAGTAATGAATTCTGAGAAAAGAAAATGTCGAGCTATTAGAGCATCGAATGGAGAACATGTGGATGAAACTTAAACAATTCATCGACAAAAGCTTAGTTTTTAAAACCTTTAGCTTTTAGAGTGCAAATAAGGACCGTTCATGTTTAGTATTAATAAAAATTGAGCATTAAAACGATTAAGTTTCTTTAAAAAAATGTATACAGCAGAAGGATCAATTACTTCTTTCCCAGAAGGCCTTTGGGAATGGACTCTTCCGGCATTATTTTCCTTAATTCCGCCAAGTACTTTTTACTGTCGCTGTTGAAAATGCTGATTTTGGATACTGTGTTGCCTGTAAATACGGGTCGAAGGAAACTGAAAACAGCGGAGAACATCCAAGGAGCTACAAAATAGGAAGAGAACGTTATCATATTTGTAAATGTTTGTATTGCTCATAAATTTAAAAATTATAATTATATGTCACAAGTTTATCAACTTAGCAGGTCATACGGTCCGAATTGAACCGTCCAATGTACTAACCAGTAACAAAGACGCTATGCATAAAATTGTAAGTCAATGCATTTTCTTGTGTCGACTTACATATATTCAGAATCAAGTGGAGCTTCGTCCAGGCATTTGTATACACTCATAAAGGGCACATTAGAAAGCTCTAAAAATGCACTACCTGTAGTGACCTATACGAGCGTCCAAGTACTTGACCACAGCAAATACCAACTAATGTATTCTATAAATTAGGTTTCACAAAAACTGTCCCAATTTTACAAAATCTTACATAACTTTTCTTAAAAATTGAAATTCGAAAAAATGAAAAAACACATTTTTACACATCTCCTTGCAATCATGTTGACACCTTGACCAATAAAGTTAGACGCGTAGGAGGCGAGTAGTGAATGGAAAACAAAAGCAATCTCACCAAATTTTTAAAATTTTGAATTTTTTCAAGTTTTGTTTAAGATGCTTAAATTTGCCTAAACTGATGCCAGCATTCGTCAGGTACACAAATATTTTAACATTCTTTGTTTTGTGTGCCAAAAAAGCAAAAAATAAAACATTTCTGAAAATTCAAAATTTTAAAAATTTGGTGAGATTGCTTTTGTTTTCCATTCACTACCCGCCTCCTACGAGTCCAACTTTATTGGTCAAGGTGTCAAAATGATTGCAAGGAGATGTGTAAAAATGTGTTTTCTCATTTTTTCGAATTTCAATTTTCAAGAAAAGTTATGTAAGATTTTGTAAAATTGGGACAGTTTTTGTGAAACCTAATTTATAGAATACATTAGTTGGTATTTGCTGTGGTCAAGTACTTGGACGCTCGTATAGGTCACTACAGGTAGTGCATTTTTAGAGCTTTCTAATGTGCCCTTTATGAGTGCATACAAATGCCTGGACGAAGCTCCACTTGATTCTGAATATATGTAAGTCGACACAAGAAAATGCATTGACTTACAATTTTATGCATAGCGTCTTTGTTACTGGTTATTTTTGACAACGGTTTTCTGTGATTGTTAGAGAATTAAATATTGTAGGTGGTCACCATTTTTAGAATTTCCAAAAATTACTACATGGCAAGTTACAGATCTTTCAATTCAGAAAATTCGTAAAATTTTCAGAATTTTTGACTAATCATTTTCGAAAAAACTGCAGATGCGTGGTCATGACGTCATATTGCCACAATTGAGACCCCATACTATGACTAATTTATCAAAAAAGTTTCAGTCACCAACTCTTTACCCTTACAGAAAAACGGTTCAACAAGTCGAATTTTGATGCTAAAAATTCGAACCCTTGTAAATTCGTCATGGGGCAACTTGAGACATTAAAACTTGGCGTGGAATATCTCCAACGTATGTGTGTTTATATTATGCAAAAACTTTGAAAATACAAGAACTTTTAATTTTGGTGGTCCCCCATCACCCGTTCTTACTCATCTTACTATCTCTGTTGAAAATGTTTATTTTGAAGTTGTTATACAGGAGGAAAAGGAAAACTGAATATCTACGGAGTTAAAAAATTAAGATAAAAAACGTAATCTTATTTGATGATATTACAAAATTTAAATGCCGAATTTAAATATTATCACTGATAAACAGTCAAAGTGTCCAATTCTAATATTGGAATGGGTCCAATTGGGCCACACCATTGGCTCTTCAAATTGCTGAAATTAGTTGGTTTCCAAATTTTGTCTGTGGTCCGTTCGTGTTGATAGCCGATCTGGAAAGTGTTGCCTAGTGAGAGGCAGCATGTTGTAAAAAATTCGAATAAAAATAGCTTCAGCTTAGGTATATGTAAATTCTTCTCGCCCAACCGATTTAAAGAAGTTTCCTGTTTACTGATGATATCCTGCAAATATTTTACAAAACTGTTACATTTCAAAATTGTAATTTTACAATTAGCTAGAAATTTATGCTGCCCCGCTGCGCTTTGCCTTAAAATATAAATAGAACCTCCAACCTTTACCACCTTCCCTCTATTCTCTACAAATCTCCGTCATTTCAGAAAAAATCAGTAGCACATAAATACCGAATACGGACTGCTGACAAGCTTTTCTTTTCAGGTTTTACCTACGCGGTTTCCGTTAAAAATATTCATAATATTTAGCTACTGATTAGATTAATATTCAAATAATGTTTTCACGTGGTTGGTATTGACAATGCTGAAACTGCTGGATTTAGGTGCCAACAATTACTGATTAAGGCACTTGGCAAATTTAGAAGAAGTTGATACTAAAATCAGTGATTACAGCTTGTAGATATTCAAAATTTACTTAATTAAAGGGTGTGTACTTGTTGTGGAGACATTTTTGATATTGTGATATTTCCTAATAATTTAAGCTTTATTGAACTACACTATTTTTTAACATTCAGTACTTCTAATAGTTACCAATATTCACATAAATTAAGATTCATTGATGCCTTTGTTTTTAGTGCTGTAAAGTTTTTGTTCGGCTTATACTCTAACCTCATATCCCGATGACGCTGTCACTTTGATTGTGATTTTTTTCTTAATTGTAGGAAAATCTCGGAGTAAAGTGGGTGTGTTTTGTTGATTGGAGTACTCCGCTTTGTATAAACTCCAAAATGTTTCGATTTCTGTGGCAAGTGGAATATTTGGAGCATTTTTGGATTTTGGTACAAAATCGGTGTTTTGAGTTTCCAGGTAGGAGTTACGTTCTTGGCCTCGTGTGAAGTGGTCATGTCCGGCCAGAGGATAACTTTTTCGCGGTTATTGTGCTCAGCAATAACCGGAATTAAACGTGCCATCACACATTCCTCAGGGCCCTTCTTTCCAGGCATAGTCCCCTAGGTAATATAAGGTTCGGAAACGCTCCCATTTTCGTCCATAACCTGCCATACCGTCAATATTTTGCTGAACTTGGCTTTTAGCTGCATTTTTTTTTGTTTCGTAGAACTTTCTTAGGGTTGAAAGCAAGGAAATATTTGTTTTCAGGAATATCTTGAGCATCCCAATAGACGTAGTCCTCGTCATAAATAACATGGGTTTTAGAAAGTTTTTTTTGTAAACAAATCGGGCTTCAAATTTTGGACCGTGCTCTTGATCCTTTACACACCTGGGTGCCGGCTGCTTGGTGTACGCTTTAATGCCCAACTTTTGAAGTTTAATTTGTCCTAGCGCTTGTGGGCTAATGTTGAGCTTGTTGGCTGTAGCGCTAATTGAAGTGGAGGGCTATTCGTTGAACAACTCTAATGCCGTCTTCAAGTGTCTTAAGGGAGCCAACGTTCCAAAACATCCTTCAGAGAACCCACAGTCTGGTGTTTTTGTAGATTAATATCCCTGAATTATTTTGTATATAACAGTCTGGCGCTTACGTTACTCTACAAAGTGTTTCACGGTTTTAATCTTTGACCTATCAGGGACATTTTCGAAGTAGGATATAACCCGTTTTGAAGACGCTTCATTTTCCCGAGATTTCATGACGATGCGCTATTTTTGGAAAACTGAAAAATACATCATATAACCCCCGAAAGATGGGCTATCTTATAGTGCATTCGATTTTTTATATGCTGCCTTCATTTGCATATAATTTCTATTTGCATGAATGTCTCCATAACAAGTACACACCCTTTAAATCAGTGATCTCTTTGAAACGGTAATAATAAAAAAACATGCTTGTTGGATTCCTAACAGTAAAAAGGACCATTTGGTACATGCTTGGTGGTAGAAATGCCAAAACCAAAATGATGATTACGGGGTAACTTGTAACATGTTTCATAAGTTTTCTGAATGACAGACCTCTTATTTTTGTGGCTGCTTTAGCCAAAAGCGTGCATTTGGATAGTTACATAAACTACACAGTAGAAAAACTTCACTGACACAAAAATATGTGAACTTTTCTCATTGTGCCAAACATTTTATGCTTGGGTTTGGATCGAGACGATAGCGAAATGCAGAATGAGTCAGGTTGATGGGAACAGACATAACTGTTTGCGAAAACGTTTACTGAGATTTAAAAAAATAGTATGTTTTGGTGTTTGTGTTGTTTCTTTTCATGCACAAAGTCGACACCAATTGTTATAAATTCAATGTGCAGGTGGTTATAAATTCCATAGATTGGACGGGAAGATGTTGTGGATGTTGTTAAGTAGAAAGATTATTGATTGGAGTGTAGCTGTTGTGAATTGGGAGATCAGTTTGTTTCGCAAGACACACATTTTCAGTTTTTGTGACATGACTTGCTGGCATTCTATCACCATCAACTCATAGAACTTTCAAGTTCCAACCTCCACCTTCTTCCTTCTAATCTGTTCAAAGCTAATTGTGTCCCTATTTAGCAAATAGTTTTCATCTGATTCTATGGTGGCTACTTGCTGTTGTAAAATCTCCTGTTTTACTCATCAAAATCATGTTCACTTAGGGATCTTCTTCTTCATGTTATATTCATCCGGCATTACGTTCCATTGTTCCGCCAGATGCTTTTCACTATCGCTTTTGAAAATTCGGAATTTGAAATTTTCACCGGAGGAAGCCGAAGAGTCTGCAGTGAAGACTGCAAAGAATATTCACTTTGCACTGCAATTATTTGCTGATCCTATGTTGCTTGAATATTTTCCATATGAGCATTAAAATCAATATCTATGCTGCCAGCATTTCCCGCAAGAACTGAACAATTCTTTAAATGACGCCGGTCTCCTGCACTTTTTTCGGTTTTAACATCAGTCACAGTCATATATAACTTTCGTTTATGCTGTTAGAAAAATAATTGATATATATTTTCTTTTGTGTTTTTTAAATTCTTTCTATTCACAAAATGATTGTTTTACTATGAAGTAACCATTCAGGAAAATCTCGATTTTGGAGTAATGTTCGCACACAACATGTCAAATGTAGGTTCAGATCATGATCCCCCTATGGTTTTTTTATAAGTTTTTTGAATAACAGCATGTTAGCATTAATGTCACATAATAATGTATTATAGCAACTTGCAGTCTTTGTGATAATAAATCATGTATTTTGTTAAAATTAGGCTCTATTATTCTTTTTAAATACCATGCCAAATACGTATATTATCTTTAGGTTGAACCTGTTTTTCCGTGTGCATATTTCCAGATGAATTTCTAGTCAAAATGCATACATCGTGATATACACACAACAACCCCGTGATGCAATTAACGTGTATGAACTGTGTTCGATATAGAATTCAACAATTCATTTACTATCCAATGAATAAATACATGAATTATAAACACGTTTATTTCATGCCAAAATATTTGTTTCCTACAATAAAATCATTTCACCAAACCATAAATTGATTAATATATAAAGTCTGGTCTGTCATGCACATGTACTTCTGGTTATAAGGGGAATCCGTTTACAGATTGCGATACAAACAAATATAATGGGGATACAAAAACGTTTTTAAAAAATCATTTTTCGTATGTTTTGTAATTTTTCTAAATGTTGCTTTTTGAAATGCTTCTGGCAGCTTATTTACATTTTGTGGAATCTCTTAAAACAAGAAAGGATTTAAAAATATGAATAAAAATTATCTTCTTTCTGAATAGTGTCATAAGATAAATTGTCTTTGTGCATTTACCCAGCACAATAGGTATTTTTTATTACTAATCAAAAAAATACTATCAGTGTTACTATGTTTTTTTAAATTTTATTTAATCATCAAATGGCATTAAAAATATACAAAATTGTTTGGCAAAACAAGAAATGGGAAATCCAGACCTTGCACATTACTATACAATGAGCGCAATATTACAACATGAACGGGCCTTATTTGCACTCTAAACAAATAGGTTTAAATTTAGTTTGGTTACTAGTTAAGGCGTAATGTTTGCATATGTAGTTAATCAGCTCTTTTAGTTTATGTTTAGTGCTCTAGTTGCTTGAAAATGTTTTAAGTGTCGAAAAAAATCACTGCTGAGTGTGAAGCAACCGTTCGAGAACTTTCCTGAGCTGGTGTGACCCCAAAGGTAATTCTGAAGCAGGTTAGGGAACTCGAAAATGACACCAGCAGGAAGAGCGTCTTCAATTTACTTAATGGGACTGGAAAAATAAGAGAAGCCAAAGCCAAGTCCGGAGAATGGCACTGATTTCAAAAATCGACGGTTTGACATCAAATTAAAGCTCCCTGTCCCAAGGATAAATAGCCAAGCGTTGCATAGTGCCTCATAACACTGCATGCAAAGTTATTAGTGAAAATTTGCACAATTAAGTCCTAAAGATGAGGATTACTCACGAACTGAAGCCTTTTCATAAGTTCATCTCACACACTTCAAGGCAAACGCCAAAGACTTACGCTCCTGGCTGGGATTCACTATCATAATTATAACAAGACATACCCATCAAGTCTCCCAACGCTTCGCCGACGGACTTTTTTGGCGTTGGTTTCTTCAAATAGAAGTTTTTTTCCCAGACGTACAACAACTTTTGACGGTCTCTGGAAACTTATTCAACAAGATTGGTCCAATGTTTCCCAGGAAATGACCTCAGAAGTAATGAATTCTGAGAAAAGAAAATGTCGAGCTATTAGAGCATCGAATGGAGAACATGTGGATGAAACTTAAACAATTCATCGACAAAAGCTTAGTTTTTAAAACCTTTAGCTTTTAGAGTGCAAATAAGGACCGTTCATGTTTAGTATTAATAAAAATTGAGCATTAAAACGATTAAGTTTCTTTAAAAAAATGTATACAGCAGAAGGATCAATTACTTCTTTCCCAGAAGGCCTTTGGGAATGGACTCTTCCGGCATTATTTTCCTTAATTCCGCCAAGTACTTTTTACTGTCGCTGTTGAAAATGCTGATTTTGGATACTGTGTTGCCTGTAAATACGGGTCGAAGGAAACTGAAAACAGCGGAGAACATCCAAGGAGCTACAAAATAGGAAGAGAACGTTATCATATTTGTAAATGTTTGTATTGCTCATAAATTTAAAAATTATAATTATATGTCACAAGTTTATCAACTTAGCAGGTCATACGGTCCGAATTGAACCGTCCAATGTACTACACGTGGAGTTAGTAAAGTAGGAATTATTTAAAGAGGATAAACCTACCATTTATCACATACGCAGCTTTCAAAATTTCAGGATAGTTTTGCTCAAACACTTTAAAAGCTGAATAGAAAATTTGGCTTGCTACAAAAACAAATAGACCATTGCAGTTCAAATTCCAGTTCTAAAATTAGTACAAAACAGCGATAATGGCTTATCAATTCTTCTTCACGTACTTTCCACATGTGCCACTGACCAATAGGTCAAACCAGCTTGATCCGCAATAAAAGTCATTTTCCCAGCCTTGCTGTTTTTAATGTGGTACATTATGTACTCCAGCATAAAATAAGTGTAGTTGTAACAATCCTCGCGTAAACCCATCTCCAGCTTCTGGCGAGTATCCCATCGTCCAAATGGACAATATATCACTGTTCAGATCAAAGATAAGAAATACAAAATTTCAGTGTTTGCACTTTTGTTCGATAAAAAAATCTGTAATTTGAGAATGGATGGAATTTTTCAGAAAATATGTTAACAAGGCTAACCTGCACAGCCGTCATTATCATAGCCGGTGAATGTGGGTGGACTATGGTCCAAAAACAGGGGATTTACTGGCTTCCAGGTTAAAAATGTGGAGATTTTGTTATCCCGTCGCCATTCAGCACTCTGAAAAATTAATGTAAATAATAAAACATGCACTAATTGAAATTCATTCTCAGATTTGAGTATTTATTCATCGTATGTGAACTATATTTTCCCGCAGACACTGATCTGAAAGTGCAATAAGTCACAGAAAAAGTAACCAACAAATTTTGTGGCGCTTTTGCTACACAGGTTTAGAGAAAAATCGATTTTAATCAGGAGTTGGTTATTAATTTTAAATATTATTTCTGTTACGAGTCTAAATATTGTTGCTGATGTATGCTTTGTTGAATTTGAACACATTGTTTCATCCTTGAGCTTATCATCCAGCAAAGTCTGATTTTCATTATCTCTACTAAAGCAAACCATAAAAATATTCACACTCAACATTTGAGAAGTTGTGCTAACTCAAGTGTAAATCTGAAGCTTTCAGGAAAGTAAAAATTAAATAAAGTGACCATCAACCAAAATATAGTGGTTTACATTTCATATTTCGTAAAAACTCAAACTATACCTCATAGATAAGCATGGGAAAATAAATATGAAAATAGATAACGAAATCATACGAGAATGGAATAATGTGTGAAGTGAAATTGATAAGTAGTTGTGCGCTTACCTTTCGCAACATCTCCTCAGCCTTGTCCAGGTCATGTTCTCGAGCTATAGAAAAACAAATGAAGAATCAAACAATAAAAATACACATGCGTCAATCTAAAAAACGCATGTTAATTATGCAGAAAAATTATAGTTAATTATATATTCCCTTTTATTGCATTTCAAAGCAACTTGAACTTCCGTAACCTGTATCGCAGCAAACACGAATTATTTGGTCAAGCACTTAAAGTACCTATTTTTTGTAAAAAGTTCAGTATGTATAAATGTTTTGCATTTACCATTATTTTTAATAAAGTACACGTTCTGAAGGAAACCTACATTGTCAGTTTATTTTGTTGTCATATTTCCAAGGTCGACCACTCCAAAAAATAAATAAACTGAACGAACCACCACATTGTTCTGTAACGGGTGAAGTAATTTGCTTTTAATTCCCCGTTGTGTTCGTAAATAGGATGCAGAAATAATAACGCTTTGGAGGAAATTTGTAGAGATATTTAGTTTATTTATTATCAACACTATCGTTAACGAAAATGAATTAAAGAATATTTTCTACAATTTATAAATAAGCCGAAATATTGCAGTGCAGGGGAAGACTGAAAAAGCCCCTGCACTTGCCTTCACAAGCTGTGAAGAAGAAGTGTCCTTTGGTTTATGTAGGAGAGCTGAGATTTTTCAGCTCTCATTCCTTTTCCACAAAGTGCATGCATAGGCCACATGGAAGATGGGATGTTGAAGTTGGTGCGCTTGGCTTGGAAGGCTTTACGTCATGAGTGGGGTTATAGTTCGTTAAGAAAGTGGTTATCACTTGTAAAATTTATTTAAAGTCACCACAAACGTCATGAGAGAGATTGACGAATATAAGGGATTTAATTCATGATTTTGTTTGCTTAGGGAAATGACCTAATTTTAAACATACCCATACATACTTTTATCTATTCACACTCAACATCTCTGGAACATTCCAGCCTATTTACTGTAAACGTTAATATTTATCACATGGCAGCTTGAACTTTTGTGACCTTTTTGCATTAATACATACTATGTACCAACCCTTATTGAAAGAAAAAGTACACGTGATTAAAACTGTGCTGGATTAATAAATCCACTTACCTCTTAAAACGCGTACTAAAGTGAAATCCTCTTCTTTCAGATCTTCCACTTTGGTGCGGAACTGTAATGCAAAAAATATCCACAAAATAATATATAATTATTCAAATTTTAAAATCAAAACAAAATTGCCCTGATCTCGTGAAGCCATTGAAATTACATAGCACTAATGTTAATCGGTGATGTATCTGAAGATTTAATAATGGAGGAAATCTTAAAATGCAAAAAGTTGACGTTCATATTTCGCATAAACAGTTCACTCAAAAGTGGTTTTTTATAAAAACGGAACAAAAACTACGACAATTTACCAATTTCTTAAACTGCATTTTTTCTAAATCATGCATACGCACCAACTAAATAATAATACGGAAACCGACATCAAAAAAAGGAGAACATAAGCAAATCATGCAAAAAACCCCAACATGAGAACAAGGTATATAATGCGCCAATATTTTTTGCACTTGATTATTGTTCAAAATGCTAATACCATAACAAATCTATCGAAGCGGATTATCCAACGCAAAAAATAATCCTACTCAAAAATTACCATTTTATTTCCTTCTTCCTTATAATATTTTTTTCACAAATTATCTTCTTATAAACTTACCTTGTCCAGAATCGCATGCTTCCTTTCGTCTTGCTGTTGTTGCAGCATTTTTACTATCCTCAACAATTTAACATACTATTCTATAATCCATGCAGTTTGTTAAAAAATTGAATCTATTTGAAATAATACGAACGAAATAAAGATATTCCTATATATTGTTTTGTTGATGGTTACTAAAACAGAACGTTTGGAACAAACAGGATATTGAGTAAACTGCTTAAGGTGCCGATAACAGAAAAACATGGTGAAAGCAGCAGCGGTAAATTTTGTTTATTAAGGTTCACGTTAGTGTACCTTTACTCCTATCATCGTGATGTGTCTGCACGTCCCTCCCTCCGTCCGTCCGTAAGCACGATAACTCGTCAACCGTTTGACCTATTCCAATTCTGTCTTCAGTTATCGATAGCTACACCTCTTGCGACAATCCCTATTGATTTTCAGGTCAATCCGATAACCGGAAGGTACCTAAAAAGTACCTTTTCTAAAGTAGTCATTTTTGCTGCATTTAAAGGCCACAGAGCTACAGCATTTTCACAACGGAAATAGAACTTACAAAAACTTCCTATCCACATGCAATTAAAGGTAACCGAGGGTACCCTTCAACAATTAAGGTTACCTTCATGCAATTAAAGGTAACCGAGGGTACCCTTCAACAATTAAGGTTACCTTCATGCAATTAAAGGTAACCGAGGGTACCCTTCAACAATTAAGGTTACCTTCATGCAATTAAAGGTAACCGAGGGTACCCTTCAACAATTAAGGTTACCTTCATGCAATTAAAGGTAACCGAGGGTACCCTTCAAAATTTAAGGTTACCTTCATGCAATTAAAGGTAACCGAGGGTACCCTTCAAAATTTAAGGTTACCTTCATGCAATTAAAGGTAACCGAGGGTACCCTTCAACAATTAAGGTTACCTTCATGCAATTAAAGGTAACCGAGGGTACCCTTCAACAATTAAGGTTACCTTCATGCAATTAAAGGTAACCGAGGGTACCCTTCAAAATTTAAGGTTACCTTCATGCAATTAAAGGTAACCGAGGGTACCCTTCAAAATTTAAGGTTACCTTCATGCAATTAAAGGTAACCGAGGGTACCCTTCAACAATTAAGGTTACCTTCATGCAATTAAAGGTAACCGAGGGTACCCTTCAACAATTAAGGTTACCTTCATGCAATTAAAGGTAACCGAGGGTACCCATCAGCAATTAAGGTTACTTTCATGCAATTAAAGGTAACCGAGGGTACCCTTCAACAATTAAGGTTACCTTCATGCAATTAAAGGTAACCGAGGGTACCCTTCAAAATTTAAGGTTACCTTCATGCAATTAAAGGTAACCGAGGGTACCCATCAGCAATTAAGGTTACTTTCATGCAATTAAAGGTAACCGAGGGTACCCTTCAACAATTAAGGTTACCTTCATGCAATTAAAGGTAACCGAGGGTACCCTTCAACAATTAAGGTTACCTTCATGCAATTAAAGGTAACCGAGGGTACCCTTCAACAATTAAGGTTACCTTCATGCAATTAAAGGTAACCGAGGGTACCCTTCAGCAATTTCTCTTATTATTATCAATTATTCTTTTTTGCTGCATTTTAAGGCCATAGAGCTACAGCATTTTCACTACCGGCATGGGAATAATACCAAATAGCAGATAGTTGTCGTCATCATGCCACATATGGTTCTCATCATGCCACATTGATGTGACAAAAGTGACAATGGTTCTTATCATGCCACATTGATGTGACAATGGTTCTCATCATGTCACATTGATGTGGCAATGGTTCTCATCAAGTAATCATGGATAATCTTTTGGTTATCAAGTATAATCAATGATAATATTTGGTCAGTCAGTCATCAAGGGCAGTCAAAGTTACCGAGTAAAGTACACGTGAACCTTCCTTCAAGCTTACATAGGGTTTATTAGTCATAAGTTGATGTTAAAAACGCAATAACCAAAATAGGGATTACTGGGTAAAACAAGTAGTATAATAAGATTACTGAATGTTTTGCATTGTGTTTTAAAGCGAGCAATAAATTTAATTATTACATAAATAAGGTTCACTGAGACTGACACTGAAAAACGCAAACTTTTCTCACTAAGCCTTTTCTGCTTTTGCTAGAGGTAAGACGGTAGTAAAGTACAAAGTCAGTGAGTCATGGTGATGTGAGTAGACAAAACGGTTTGTCAGCAAGCTTTAAATACCAAAATATAAAAGAAGCTGTTTTTCTGTTTCTCTTTTTTCAGTTATCAATACACGTTTCCGTTATAAATTGTACATAATATTCAGTTACTGAGTTGATTTCAAACTCATTACTACATCAATATTGGAACTTGGCACTTCTGAAACTGCTGGATTTAAATGCCAAGGATTACTACTGCAAGCATTGGGACAGTTTTAGGACGTGCAGATGAGCTGGAGGAGAGACAGTTATCATTAATTGTATTTATTAAAAATTTGTTAATATGAAGCAAAATCTATGAATAATCTTTTTAAGCGGATATAATAAAAGATTTTGTATGTTGTAAAACCATAACAATAAATTATGCTCATTAGCAACATGTCTCGTGATAAAAATGCAATAACCGGAATAAGGATTATTGGGTAACTTGAATAATATTTCATAAATATTTATCCGGAATGACTGACCTCTAGTTTTTGTGAATGCTTCAACTTAAAACGTGCATTCATATTACATATTACACATATTACAAGTTGGAAAAAGAATCACTGACACAAAAACGTAAGCTTTTCTCATTATGCCTATGATTTTGCGAATTGGTTTGGATTGAAACGGTAGCGAAATGCATAATGAGTCTGAGTCGTGTTGATGAGAACAGGCATAATGTTTGCGAACAAAGTTTACTGAGATTTAATAAAGAATCTGTTTTCTTGTTTGTCTAGTTTCTTTTCATGCACAAACTCCACGCCAATTTTTGTAAATTCAATGTGCAGGTGGTCTCAACTTGGCATAGGTTATTCTTGCAGAATTAGGATATTGTCGAGCTGGAAATTTTTAAAGGTTTTTGGAAAGTTGTGGCTATTTGTGATATGAGCTTGTTTGAAAAACACGCTTTTTCAGTTTTCTTTGCATGATCATTATGCTGCTTTGCTGCGCTTTTCCTTGCCATTGCCATATAAATATCACCATCAACTAATAGAACCTCCAACTTTTACCACCTTTCCTATATTCTCCACAAAGCTACTAATTGTCGCTCTCTTTAATAGAAAGTCTTTACCTGATACTATACGGAATGATTGCTATGGAAAATCTCATGTTTGTTACTACAAAATGGAAATCATAATTATGTTTACTTAGAAATAGGTATCCATCTGGTATTATGTACTTTCCAATGTTCCGCCAAATGCTTTTTACTATCGCTGTTGAAAATGCTGATTTCCAAATTGTGATACGGAAGGATACTGAAACTGCAAAAAATATCTACAGCGTTTAAAAACTAGGACCAAAAACTTAATCTCATTTGATGATGTTACAAAATTTAAGTGCAGAATTTAAATAATATCACTGATAAACAGTCAAAGATTCCCATTCTAATATTGGAATGGGTCCAATTGGGCCACACCATTGGCTCTTCAAATTGCTGAAACTGGTTGGTTTTCAAATTTTGTCCGCGGTCCGTTCGTGTTGATAGGCAATCTGAAAAGTGTTGCCTAGTGAGAGGCAGCATGTTCTAAAAAATTCGAATAAAAATAGCTTCAGCTTAGGTAAATGTAAATTCTTCTCGTCCAACCGATTTAAAGAAGTTTCCTGTTTACTGATGATGCCCTGCAAATATTTTACAAAATTGTTACATTTCAAAATTGTAATTTTGCAATTAGCTAGAAATTTATGTGTATTTTTAGCATACTTCCATGTTAAATAAAAACCGATGTTTATGGCCCTTCTCCAGCAGAGAAATTGGAGGTGTATAGAATTCTAAGCAGTTCCAAAATGTAGTCATCTTCACTGACATAGTGCTCCTCCACAGGAAAGCCATGTCGGCGAATGATTCCCGACTGTTTGAAACATTAGAAAATTTACATGCATTTAAAATGAGCACTCAGAAGTAAAAATAAATGGTTATTGAAAATTTCCAACTTACAGCTTCATCATATCAATCTTTTCATTATATTCCTGTCTCATAGACAACCAAACGAAAAACATTGTGCATCCCATGCTGTGTCCCACCAAAGTTAGCTTGGTGTGATTGTGGTATATTCCAAAATATAATTGATAATTGCTGGAATGTCGTGGTGGTAACCCATTACGTAGCAACTGGACGCCAAATGAAAATTATTTTGAAATTTTGACGTCCAATTGATAATAGATAAAAAACATTAAAATTAATTGTATAGAATCTAGATTTTAGATTATGAATTGCCAGTTTTTGTGTTGTCTTTGGGGTATAAATCTATGATGAGATGAATAGGATGAGTAAGAAAAACCTCGAACATTTCCCAGCCAAACGTCATATCCTAAATTAGCAAATGAATAGGCTACACGCAAATACAAAGCACACTCAATTAGTAGATAATTTGACAAATTTGAAAAAATTGGAATTTTGGACGCATTTTACCCAATGCATATTCAACCGGTGGAAATATCCACATATTTCACCAAATTCTTTGATTTTTAAATTAACAATTTTACCATTTGCAAATGTTGTGAAAGTGTAATGTTGTGATATTTTCAAAGGAGAATGAATGCTTTAAGAGCTAAGGGATTTAAATAGTAATTACGAAGCACGGAAGCAATTGAGTTTGACTCTGCTCTGCAAATGAACGTCAACCAGTCAAGCTTACGACGCAAAATCGTTTTGTTGGCACATGCACCATGAAAGTTTATAGCTTTCACGCACTTCTCTCCTCTCAAGTGACTCGTCTTTGCTCATTTTCATGCATTCGGCTTTGAACTGCTATGCTTTGAGCGTACTTGGGGCATTGTAAAACACGTTCCGTGTTGCTGCTGGAATTTGGAACCCAGTCAACGGCCAACGAATTTATGGTTAGTTTACAGAACGAAAAACAGAACGTTTGGATCAAACCCGATATAGAGTAATCTTCATAAATGTCGGAAATAGAAAAACATTTGGAAAAGCAGCAGCGGTAATGCTCATTAGTCATATGTGAAGGATGGAAATGCAAAAACCAGAATAAGGATTACTGGGTAAAAATTAGCAAGTAGTAAGAAGAATATTTATTAAATTTACTAGAAGTCTGGCATTGTGTTTTTGTGGTTTCTTCAGCTTAAAGCGTACATTTAAATATTACATAAGGAAGGTTCTCTGACACAGAAAAATGCAAACGTTTCTCACTGTGCCTAACTGTTTCCGCTTTTGCAGGAGATGAGACGGTAGCAAAGTTTAAAGTGAATGAGTCATGGTGATGTGAGTACGCATAACTATTTGTGCGCAGTTTTTACCAAAAAATAGAGAATCTGTTTGAGTCTTTTTCTGTTTTCATGTAATCAAAATGATACATTTTTCGTAATAAAATTTATTAAATAAATATTCAGTTACTGACATTTAATTGGTGTTGGCGATACTGAAATTGCTGGATTTAGGCGTCAAGGATTACTACTGCAGCAATTGAGACAACATGTGTACATGCAGATTAATCGACTTTGTTCGCAGATATTTGTTAATTGGATAGTAGATAAGTACCGGGATCAATACATATGAGTCGTCGTTTTAAAATGGATAAAACAGAAACACATGCATGTTAAAATTTCCAACTTCGAAAACTAATATGCAAATATTGCTCATTAGCTACATGCTTGGTGATAAAAATGTATTAACGGAAGGGGAACTACCGAATAAGATGTATAATATTTCATAAACTTTCTGAATGACTGGTCTTTACTTTTATGGCTTCTTCACCTGAAAGCTTGCATTCGGTTATAACACATATTACATATTAGAAAAATGTTCACTGTCACAGAAAATATGTAAACGTTTCGCATTGTGCCTAATAATTTTCCGCGTGGATTTGAATCGAGACGATACCGTAATAAAGAATGAGTCATATTAATGGGAACAGACTGCACTACTGTTTGCAAACCACGTTTACAGATATTTAAGGACAAGTCTGGTTTGCTTTTATGCAAAAATTCCACACCATTTTTTGTAAATTCGATGTGCAAGTGGTTGCACTTGTGCATAGATGAATTCGACTATTGTTAGGATGTTATTAAAAAGCAACCTCATTGATTGGAGGGAAGCTGTTGTGAGTTGGGACATGATTTGGTTTCCTACAAAATACGCTTTTTCAGTTTTCTTGACATGACACATTATTCTACTGGCTGTGCTTTGCCTTGCATTATATTACCCCCAACTCGTATAAGTTCCAACCTCCACCTTCTTCCTTCTAATCTCTTCAAAGCTAATTGTCTCCCTATTAGCAGAGTTTTTATCTTATTCTATACTAGGCACTTGCTGGCGTTTTAGTCATCAAGTATGTGTTCGTGTGCAGGTGTGCATTTTTGAGTAGAATGGAAATTTGTTGATTTTGCTGAAGTTTCAGTATTGTTTTGGATTTGCTCCCACTTTATTTGTGAAATGCTTTAATACAGTAAACCTTTTGTTAACCCTCCTCTAGTCTTAAAATTATCTAACCTAATAAATCTATTTCAGCTCAGCTTTGTAAACATAACTGGAATTTAAATTTGACAGTGGCGATTTCTAAAGCCATTTTGGAATTTGAAACTGCTCTTATAAAGTGTTTAAAGAGGTTTCTGTCATTTGTATCAAAAATGGATTGTTTTCCATATCGTGAATCTGTGGGTTTGTTTTCCTAAATGAAATACATTTTTTGTGATTCTCTAACAAAGTGGTTAGTGAAGTATTTATGCAATAGAATGTGCAAGTATTTAATGTGCAGAACCATTTCGCCGGAAAAAATGCCTTGCCAGTGTCCTGTTGGCCAGCGATAAATTTATATGTATCTATAAAATTTTCTGCTATTAAATCAGAAATCTGCTATTATTCCTTTAAAACTGAGAGTTCGAAATGCTGACAGTCTTTTCAAGCTACCAGTAGTACTGGTCCAGTACAATTTACAAATTTTTAAGAATTTCCTAACCAAAGTTTAAACTTTGTACCTTTGTACATTCCTACTACAATTTTCCGCAACCGCATTCCCAAAAATAAAGCAGGTCACCACATTCATCACTCCATGGAACAAGCAATTCTCCCTTGAACTGTAGTCCTTTCTTGTTCTTAGACACTCCGTAGCATACGCTATTCCCACAACTGCAAATCTATTATTCCCTCGTTCCATGTCCTTAAGGCCTTCTACTTTCCATACATTTGCAAGTGTGTTTCAATTACAAAAAATAAAAGGCAACATGACACCAACTATAATTGAAAAAGGATTATTGGGGTTAAGATGGAGTTTCTTTTACATTTTTATCATGTTGCTTTTTGTTTAAATAAAATAGTAACTTATCTGCCCCTATACGCTAGAGCTTGATTTTCTTGCCTCAAGAACTAATGGAATACCCTAGGTATAAGTAATTACTTTAAGGTCGGTTTTCACTTAAGACAATTCCATACGGTTTTATGGTAGTAAGATATCTAAAAGCTAAATATGTGCACATAAGAAGAAAACTTTAAATAAATGGCGTAAAAATGCGACATTCCAAAATTATCCCGTATTCCATATATAGTATAGCACTTCTCAAGGAAAACAATTACTGCTAACTAACAAAAACTACCAAACTTACAAATATTTCAAAGCTGCCTGAATCAGCTACTGCTTCGTACACGAACAAGCATATAAGTGAGCAGGGGAACAGATACTATACCAACCGGCTGTTTATGCGTGCACGTCTAATAACGTGGTTGGGGCACCGGTACACAAATGGAAGCTATAATAATTAGGAAGCATGCTATCAATTATTTAGATTGATTTTGATAAAAATTATTAATCTAAGTCCTCCGTTATTTGGAATCTATCAACAAGCTGATGAGCTTACAAAAGGTTTTTATAACAATTGATAATGTTTTGCAATTTTATTCTGTGGTGCTAAATACTAATTTCTAGCTCCTTTCGAAAATAGTACAGATACACACTTGGATTCATACAAGCAAAAGAAAAAAAGCTATTCTGGCTTGTATTGCCTATTCAGTTCCACCGACTTTGGTAACAATTTGTATAACTTATCTAATTTTAATTTTGGATTTGTACAACCTACGCGTTATTAACATTTTTTCTCTCATATTCCAAAGTTCTCTTGAATTTAGATCACATGTATCTGGTATTTCTGCATTTTTGATTTCATCCAAAAAATTAAATGGATAAATAAAAAAAACTTGGATTCACACCGGCAAAGGTCAGAAGGATATTTTAGCCTGCTATGTTCATGCGGATGGCGGACACAACAACTTTGGTAAAACATTATTTCGAAAGTCTAAACGCCTCTTATTTTTTTGCCATGTATGCTGTAAAACTTAGATGAGCTCCTGGCATTTGAGGTTTTCCTTTTTTCCTGCTTGAACTTGATTTTAACAGTATATTTACACCATATTTATTACAGAAGGTAAAACGGTTTTGCGACACCATGATTCTGCACACAAACGGCCGTCGTTTATTGGAGTAGCTTGGTTCCTGGTACTCCTTAATACTTAATAGTTTGCAGAGTGCAACATTTTGACCTCCGTAATCGTTCTTGCGAGACCCAAGATATAATGGACCAAACCGCAAGAACGTCCAACTCATAGAAAATTTTATGGATCGATCCCGTTGGACATATTCGTGTCTCTTTTAGTGTCACTTGGACGCTAGAAGCTACAAAATATTGCCTACGCTTTAGAAGGAAGCAAATAAAAAGTACAAATGAAAATGTGGCCTTAGCTGGACGTTGTGTTTCCCAGGGATGCAAAATCTTCCGGGACCTCAAAATTTCCCGGCAGCCAAAAGCAAAATTTCCCCAACTTTTAGTACTACTAGTACTACTTCTTCCACTAATTTTTGAAAATTTTCCTAATTTGGCCAATTTTTCAAAAATTTCCCTGCAGCTAGGCTGCCAGGCTGCCCAGATTTTGCATCCCTGGTGTTTCCTGAGGCTCCCAGCAAAACGACTAATTACCAAGAACAAAATACACTAGCACAAGGGAATACTACTCCATCTAGTTCGGAGATAAATTGGAAATTTTATTGGAATAAAAATGTGGAACCCGGAGTGACTTATGAGGCAAGGGTCAAGACAGGAAATACATATGGATGAAGACAGCCCCCTGATTTATTCCAATTTTATACAAAAAATACAGGCAAAAACTAGTATCTGTGGCTTTCTTTACGGTTATTGACACCCCGTATGTATGTTTGTCTGTCGTATGTTTCAAGTATTACATTTTACCGATATCTGAATTTTATATATATTTTATAATAATGGCGACAACAATGACAAAGCCGCTTACATTTTTCTTTATCCGGGGACGATATAATCCCGGTTTTAAAGTAGCGACTTGAATTTTTTAATGGGACCTAATCAGTATTTGGATGTTATGAAAAATGATTTCTTGTACAGCGGTATAAACAATTATTACAATTTATTATTTATTTATAGAACCACATTGTAAGGGAGGATCAAATGGTTTACTTGTAAAATGTTGAATTTGTACGCCGATTAAAAACCGCACTGGTAATGTTTAAATTAAATATTTAAGAGATTTGAGGGTCTTTAATACCGGATATTTGATTGAAAGACGTTAAGAGAGTTTTGTGTAAAAAATGAGAGGTTAGAAACGTAATTTGATAATTTCGTAAATTCAGTTGAATTTAATTCTTGTGAGCGTAGTGCTTGGTATATGAAGTATTTTCGTAAACACTGCATGGAAATCTCTGCAGTTTTAAGGATTAAAATAATACGTGAACTTTCACGCCCGGTTTAATTCCAGAAATGTTCCAAGAAACGAGGAATTTGTAAATTCGTACTTGTGTAATCTGAAAAATTTTTATTCAAGAAAAGCTAAAATGCCACACACGAAACTGCATTGCCAATACAGCAAACTAGCTGTCAAGAATACTGTCATGTATACTTCCTTATTGAAACCATAGCTTACGTAAATTTCTAAACCACATTCCAGTTGCGTAGGATATGTCTGGAGTGAACTGTATGGGTCTTGTAAATGTCTAAACAAGACACGCAAACAGAACAGAGACCACAAGCGCCGTCTCTTACTTTTCCTTCTGGAAATGAAACCGCTTTCAGTTAAAGAAAACATTTTGTTTACGGTTGGCTGAGAATTTGGAAAGCAAAAAATGGAATTCTTCAGCTTTGTTTGCTCCCCGAATTTGTTTGTTCAATTTGTTTTGAACGCAATGGCCTGGAAGGACATTAGGTAAACTACCGTCTCCACATAAGTTTACGACATCTCTGGAATACTTGAAATGAGTTGACGACAATATGATAAGTGAAAACAATATTGTTTGTGTTTGGAAAATACTTACCCTTCTTATAGCCGTCATATTGCATTCGATGCAAATGTTCGCGGATTGAAAGAAAAAATATGATTGGGTTTTGTGCCACTTGAGCTCCAGAAGAAACATTTGATCGCTTATTCCTTTATAGATATACATTGAAGATTTGGAGACGGTTTTATCTCGAGTATTTATCCAACTAATGATGAACATAAAAAGTTTTGTTACTTACTAAGCATGTGTTTTAAAAGTGAAATCGTTCAAAGACAAAAATGCAAACACTTTTTTATAGCCCATGTGCAAATATTATTTTGAACAAGTTCCCATCATCCATAATTTTGTTTCCAGTGGCAAAGTTGATGAAATACAAAGGAACTCTTGCTGTCTGCAAATACTGCAAACTGCAAGGAATGTAAAGAAAACCCTATCAATTTTGTTTTTCTCTTTCGTTTAGCATGTTACTGCACACAATGGGCAAAAAAATCTATTCAAGATAATAATGATAGCAGGTTGGATAGTTACACGACGAAGATATGCCACTATCTCAAACTTTGTGTTCCAAGATATAAATGGCATTTTTGACTAGTAAGAAGCAGGACTGGCTGGGATTGATGCTGCAAAAAACGGAACATTACCTTCTATATAAATATGATAAGCATGCTAATTTTGAAGGAGTTAAGCCGAATTGATCGTGAGAATGAAAAGAATTTTTTGGAGTAGAATGGATAAAAGTTTGTGCTGTAACAATATGGGTATAGTCATCTGAACAGCTTATTTGCTGAGATCTCGGTGGACGTTATAAGTTTTGTTTACTAAAGTCAATGTATTTCACATTTTAAAAAATGAGAAATTACCATTTACTAAAGCACGGTTCTTCTAGAAGCAATTTTATTAGAATAGTATAATGTGATACTTCGTAGGTTAAGTTCCGGTGACGATATTATGATGGTTTTAAAGTTAAAATATCGCCTTTAATTGGTGATGTGACATACAAACATTTTGTAAGTTACGAAAAATGACCGCATTAACAATTAATACATGTAGTATTTATAGAACCACATGTTTAGGAGGAAGAGTGAAATAGTTTATTTGTAGAATGTCAAACTTGTACGCCAATTAAAACCTATACTGGTGATACAGATGCATCATACCAAGTAGATAAAAGAGGCCAAACTAAAAGATATTTGATTGAAACTAGCTGAAATTATTGAGAGTATTGCGGGATTAAAAAATATGCTAGTAAAAACTGTTTAAAAACATATTTTGTGTAGCTTTGCGCTACATTAAAAAATCGAAGTTTGATCATATATCTTTATCATAAAATATCATATTCCTTCTAAGTACGCAAAGAAATTACAAGCACATTACAATAATTAGCGTCAAATCAGCATGTATTTTAATAGACATAATTTGGATTATTAGCTCGCTGCTTCAGCAGAGAAGCTATTGCAGATGTCGGTGTCCGTGTGTCTGTCTGTCTGTCTGTCCGTCTGTCCGTAGACTTTATTTTTAAACCAGGCTATTCGGCTCTAGAAAAGGTTAAATCGGCTCTAGACCAGGTTAAATCGGCTCTAGACCAGGCTAAATCGGCTCTAGACCAGGCTAAATCGGCTCTAGACCAGGCTAAATCGGCTCTACACCAAGTTAAATCGGCTCTAGACCAGGTTAAATCGGCTCTAGACCATGAAAGGGTTATTATTATTATATGTTTTTATTCATATTATCGTCTTCAGCAGCGAGCATTTTTAATGGTTTACCATGGATGTTTCGTAATGCTGACGTTTATTGTCGAACAGAAATAAGCAAAATTTCAGCTTTGGATCAAAAACGAAAGGAAAATATTGCAGTAAGTATTGTATGGTCTCAAAGTCCTAGTATTTGTGCTTGCAGGATAATTTGTAGGTTTCTCAATATATAAAAAATTCTAAATTAATTAAGATATTTCCCTATAGCAAGGAAGCGTAGAAGGCATGGTTTTTATCCAATTCAAAAACATATTGATAGTGTAACTTGTGGCGAGGAGAACAATGACATGGTAATTTCAACAGTGTCAGCTTCGAATTTTATTAACAGGTCTAAGAATTTATACGGTGTTATAGGGGACTTGGTGAGTCCTCCTTGTCAAATTAATCATTTAAATTAGTCCACGCCACTTTTAATAAAATGGTATAAATAAATCTAGGAAAAAATGCTATATGAATCTGTTCTTTCTTCGATGAACGATGATCCAGAATATAACGATGGACAAATGCATCAGCATTGTGAATGAGTATAACTTAGAAATTAAAAGAGTACGACCACAGGATCATAGGTAGTATATGTTTTACGCCGGCAGAGCAAAAAACATAAATTAGAAATATTACATAAATAAAATAGATTGAAAACAAACTATTGTTTGGTGTGAGAAATGAAATATTGAAAATATTAGTAACCCCAACCGTCCGACGCAAGCCAAGTCTCTTACTGTTGTCAAAGCGAGGGTCAGTGACTTTACATGATTTCGGTGCAGGAAATTCAAAACCAAGTATAATTTGGACAAGACTATATATCATGATGCCATATCTCGAGCAGTCCAAAAGAGAAAGCGAGTATGTGATTGGGCTGCGGGATAGATATAAAGCTGGTTCTTATATGTGCGCAATTGGCAACGGGCCGCGGGCACCAATTGGTACTAAATGTAAGTTGGGAGTTAAATTCCATGTAAGTTTGCCTGAATATATTTGTGTATAAATTTATAATGCATTGCATTAATAATGCAACACCTAATAATTACGAAATCTATTTACTACTTGAGGTAACCATTATAAAATGTGTTAAACAATCGACGTATAATTTAACCAGTTTAAAATATATTTTTACAATGTGGATTATAATTCACCACATACTTTTCAAAATTATCAATCACAAAAATAAAGGATAACTTCTAGAAGAAATGTTGCAATATTTCCCATCCTATCTTCTAGTACGATAAAACACCATCGTTTCCGCTCTGCTGGAAACCTGCATCTATTACTTTATTTAAATTGTGCTGGTTATTACTTTGAAATTATTTGTAAATGTTACGCTTTGTGGAGGAAAAAGTATTTTAAAGTCATAGCCTTTTGTAAAAAGAGATATTTATCACCATTTTTAGCGGTGAGCACGTGCCACATTGTTTTCTGTGTTTTGAGACAGCTACATAGTTTGAATTTCAAAGTGTATTCATTATTTGCACTAAGCTGAATAACCAGATGTCACGGGTAAACACGAAATAAATTCTTAGTTTGTTGTTTGCACTAAGCATCTCCGTGCGGTTTTAAATTTTTCCAGATGTTTCAGAGACGGAGTTTGTTCATTTGCATTTGAAGTTTTGAACATGTTTGCAGTTTACCACAGTGCAAAAACTCCGGTTTTAAATTTTACAATGATTAAACGTGTTTTGACATGACATATATGTCATAAAATGTGTGCGTTTTTGATTCTATCTTCCCACTGATTTTGCTTTTGTAGTCTTATGTACATTAGCAATATGTTACGAGATTTCAACAAGACCCATACGTGAAAGTGGAAAAAGTCCCATATTTTGCTTTATTTGTGTAGCACTAGCCTTGCGCTGGAAATTTGTGATGTAAGACCATGATGCCCCGGGACGACATTATTGAAAACAAGCTTGTCGCAACCCGAATATCATAAAGTGGAAGATGGAAAAGACAAGTATAATTATAAATGTATAAACACGTGTTGGTTGCGCTTTCAGGAGCTAAAGTAAGCCTCCTTTTAGACGTGTATCCACAATACCTAGGTACAAAAACAAGCACAGGTAAATTGAAACTCTGTTTCTGCTGACGATAAGGATACACTATGGCACAATCAATGACTAAAGCTTTGGATACTGCAAGCGGTTTGCAGCAAGCCATTTACACTTTTTGAAATTGCTTTGGTTGTAGAATCATTTTACTTCGTAATGCTAACGGAAAAGGATCAATGTCAATCTAATGCAATATGGCCACCCAAATTTGAGCAGAGAAAGCGCTTGCAGCATTAAAGTCTTACAAATTCCTTAGGTCACCGTTATGCAACTTAATTTAAATCAGGTGGTTTGTGAAACTAGTAGCCCTTATTAAGACTGCGTAGCCAATGTTGTTGTAACGAAATAAATATATATTTTTTTTAGTTCTTTACACAAAACAGTAATTTTTCTTTGGGACTGCATGAAGCTAAACAATAGGGGTAGAACAAATCATTAAAAAAAATTCAGATGCACTATTCACAAATTGCAACATCAATATTTTCGAATATATAAGGTGTGTTCCAAAATTATAAAATCACATATACATTTTCACACATTTGTTCACCAAGTCAATCTAAAGCTATTGGATGACAAACTAATTATTGGAGTTTGTGCATGAGTTAACCCCTAATAAAATCCCAAAGTATCAAGATATTCCGTTCACTGGTTTTTCATAAAATGCAAAAGTTCAAAAATACCACGAAAAATTGACTGTTCCGAAATTATAAAATCAAGAATTGTATCAGCACATATTCTAACGCAGTCAGTTCAAAGAAGCCAATTTCGACATTTTTGATAAGAACAGACCCGTATAGTGTTAATCCAAGAAAAGTTTTGAAAAAATATGAATTTTACAAAAAATTTGCTGTGTTACGTAATATTTATGCTGGACCAACCAGTGGTCGGCACGTGGAGGGGTACACTGTGTAACAGTATGTGGTCAATGAGGATCCATTATGCAATAAGTTCTACTCACTTTTAATCCGCAAACTAGTTTAAGTCACTAAATGGTGCAAACTATCCCCACATTAGTTGCCATTACGCCAAAACTTGCAAATGTCCCTAAGGTACCCAGGGTCACTTATTGAAACAGGAGCATAATTTCTCAAAGTCTATTTCCGGAAGTTAAACTTACGCATGGTTTTGTATGACTGTATTCATTTTACAACAGTTTGGAAGCAAAAAGCAAAGTTCAGTAACATTTGGAAAAGAATGGAGAGCTAGTAAACCAAGTACAACATGGGGACAGTTATAAGCTGTTATGGACTTTTTATCTGATTGTACTAATTTTTGCTTTTACACACTTTTTCGCATTTTATCGAATTTATATTACTTTATTAAACTCAGTACTTAATACAAAATAAGTAACTTTTACCATACTCAATGATTATGTATGAAGCAATCATTTAAAAGTTAAAAAGCAATCTGCATTCAATATCTTTATATGTCCATTTGCATAAAACAAACACACTTCTTACATAAATCAGCTTCTAATGCAAATAACCTGTCTCAGTGGAAAAAAATCATACTTGTAAGTCATAAAATTGTAACTATATACAATTTCTTTGAATATACTATGACATATTATGCTCATGTTTCGATAATTGACGTCAGGTACTTTAAGGACATTTGCAAGTTTTGGCGTAATGGCAACTAATGTGGGGATAGTTTGCACCATTTAGTGACTTAAACTAGTTTGCGGATTAAAAGTGAGTAGAACTTATTGCATAATGGATCCTCATTGACCACATACTGTTACACAGTGTACCCCTCCACGTGCCGACCACTGGTTGGTCCAGCATAAATATTACGTAACACAGCAAATTTTTTGTAAAATTCATATTTTTTCAAAACTTTTCTTGGATTAACACTATACGGGTCTGTTCTTATCAAAAATGTCGAAATTGGCTTCTTTGAACTGACTGCGTTAGAATATGTGCTGATACAATTCTTGATTTTATAATTTCAGAACAGTCAATTTTTCGTGGTATTTTTGAACTTTTACATTTTATGAAAAACCAGAGAACGGAATATCTTGATACTTTGGGATTTTATTAGGGGTTAACTCATGCACAAACTCCAATAATTAGTTTGTCATCCAATAGCTTTAGATTGACTTGGTGAACAAATGTGTGAAAATGTATATGTGATTTTATAATTTTGGAACACACCTTAACCTTTACAGTGCATTTTAGAACAAAAGTAACAAAATTGGCGTACAGTTACAACATGTCAAAAACTTTCTTTTTAAGGCGAACAGTTTGTTGTGCACCAGTTTCCCAATAGCAAAGAAAAGTAGAGTACATGGTGTAGCATATGCAACAATTGATAACTATATTGTTATTGATGTTTGTGCTAAGGAGAACGAAAACATGGCAATTCAACAAATGGCTCGTCTACAGTGGCAGTTTTGTGCGTCCAGCTTGTCATGCGAATCGCTTAGGTAACTTAATTACAAACTTACTAGAGATTCAGTTGAGCACTGCAAGTAAGTTGCGCGCTTTTACGCCGGAAGAGCAATTTCAAACGTTAGAAGTATTAAGTAAAATAAAAAGATATTAAACTACTACATGTTTCTCGGAAATATACAGAGATAGTGATAAAGTTATTATCCCGTCTGCGAAATATAATAAGCAAACCACACGTTAAAGGTGTTTGGTAAAGCGAAATAACAGGTAGACAGGATTTCATAATAATTGTGTAAAAAGTCATTTGGATCCTTTAACCGTCCGAAGTGAACCCAGCTTTTTTTTGGAGAAAGTGACGTTAATGTGTCACGGCACGGAAAATCCAATGCGTATTATTTGTATTACATGGAGTAGATTTATTAGCAAGATGCCAAATAGGGAACAGTCAGTGGGAGAAAGCTAGTATGTAATTGAGCAGGCGGATGGACATCAAACGGATATTTATGTATTTACGGCTAGGCCAGGGTCTTTGGTTAGCACCCTAGTGGAAGGTAAAATTCATAGTAAGTAGGTAAACAGTTCAACGTGTTAACGTTCAAGTACGAAACTAACACAGAACGATTTTAGTTTTAGATAACAACTGCTTAGTGACCTCTTACAAGTTTTTTAAACAACCGACGCACAAATTGCACATTTTTATTACCATATCATCAATATAATTTCTTTTCATTATTTTGGGCAAAACAAACAAGTTTGTGCGCCTAGTGTTTAATCCCACTTGACTTGACTGTGACGCAATACTCTTTACTTATCAGTAAATATAAGCCGGAAAGTGTAAAAAATATGTGAATATGCAAGGGTGAATTCTCTGTTGCGGGTGACTGTTTTACTTCACTGTCTAGCCGGCAAGATCTGATTAAGAATACACACATTTTTAGTTTACTTCAATGTTAAGGAATCCTCCCAATATAGAAAAAGAACAAGCTAGGATTAACACCGGCAAAGGACAAAATGAGGTTGCATTATGGATTCACACCCGCCAACTTTGGTAAAAAAATAACTTTCACGCCCATGGAAGTTTTAGTTGTAAAATAGCAGAAGATTTTTATGATTAGATTAATCATTAGCATTAGGTATTTTTGTACCTGAACTAGTACTAAACTTAATATACTATGTTCATAAATTTCGGGATGTGAAGTGACAACGACGGGCGTCGTCTAATGGAGCAAGGTGGTTCCCGCTATATTTGAATAATTTGTGAAATGGAGCTACTTTGGCAACTATTCGTGTGTGGCCTACAAAAAGCTCGGTCGTACCGCAAGACACATTCAACTCACAGGAAAACCCAATCGCGCCATTTCTCGTAATGATTCTGTTGGGCGCTGTTATTAAATATTACGTGAACACTAGAAGCTTGGACGTGAGCGAAATGGTGAATTGGTATGCTAATTTCCTATTAAAATATTTTTAACTTTAAAAGAAATAAAATCAAAATAGTTTGTTGAAAACAATGAACCAGGTGTAGCGTGCTAGATATTATTTGCCCATAAAAATTCGAGGAAGTTTTAGGAAAATAGGGAGCAATAGTGCGGGCATCCACCATCACTGTGGTATAGCCACACGCGTCAATCCTGCTATACAAACAGAGAATGTTCTGAAATACAATTAGTTAGCAGCCCAAGATAATAGTTGTTTGAAAAGGGCATTTTCTACAAGCTCAATATTATTTTTCATTTAATGACATAAACGTTCAGGTCAATCTATTCGAAGCGTCGCCACAATAGGACGTTCTTTCAGGTAAACCCATGTCAGCTTGCAAGCCTTTTCAACAAAATGCACTTGTTTCACTTTGCATTTTGTAATGTTTACAGAACCCGAAGCACGACACATGCGGAAAGTATCCCTCACGTCACTTTCATCATTGCTGATGCCGTTCGATTTCGAACGTTCAATATTTTTAACGCTTTCAGTGCTACATTACCAGGCATGCAACTGAGCCATTAGGTTTACGTGACAATGAACCTTAGCATCTGCAAAATATTTGTTTCTATCTTCAGTTTACTTCCTGGTCTATGCTTTGTATTTATTTCTCAGCAGTTTGAAATACTGAGCAAAGATTCAACCAGCGATTCTTTATCCATTTCTAACTTTCATTGTAGAAACATAAGCACGTATTGTTAGACTTGTTTTAAGCTAGAAATTATGCGGCACTTTAAAGGTAAACCACGATTCGTTTTTAATATCGTGACATGGAAGATTTGCTTGAAAATGGAAATGGCTAAGAATAAAACACACAGTTCGTAGATCCAATAGGAGCTAAAAATATTTCTGCAATGTTTGTATCTACAATAAAGAAAGAAATATTGGTTGAATGAAAATCAGCTTTCTGTAAAGATGATTATAAAGCAAATTAGGCGGTACAAAATTCGCTTGTTTGTACTAGCCTCTGCGTCATCTGACGTAATAATTGTTTCACAATAAGTTTTAGACAATACCGAGGTGTATGGATACAATTGCGCTAGTGCTTTAAGTGACCTGCTAATTGATATACGAAATTTGGTAAAAAGAAAAATTTACGCGGCGTTCAACATTCTCAAAAAAACCATTATCGCTAACTGTTCCATGAAAACCATATTGTGGCGATATAACCAAAATTAAAATTCATTTTGAAAAAAGTAACAAACAAAATGTTTCTATACTGTGTTTGTGTACAACGTATTTTTTTTATAAAAAAGGGATATTAAATATAAAAACAACACAAATATGGCAATCAGAGATTGCCTAATTTGAGAAGTCAAGCACGCATATTATTCAGAAAAGAATTTATTTATTCCAATTGATATCAAGCCAGTCATATTTTAACCTTCGAACAATGTGCTTCGTTAGTTTTCTTTACAAAACGGCAAACACTCAAACACAGACCTGATTATTTACATTCTGCAGCACTTGAACAACCTTAAATGTGTTCATCTATCACTGCTAGGTAACCAGACGCCGAGATTTCAAACTCATAACTTACTTTTCGTAACTCTCTTTTTCAAACAGCCCATTACTAACTTCAAGCTCATACAACGACAACAGCAAAACAAGGAATTTCTCCCGGCTTGTTTGTTGAAACTTTTTCGTTTGGTAGTGAAGTGGTTTTGAAGTACATTAGGTAAGTTTAGGTTAGGTCGAAATCCACTTCCTGTGTCGAAATATGTCTTCTATTTTAAAACTGAAAAGTTCAAAAATTGAAGTTATTTGTTTGCCTGTTTTTATAAACAAAAGTCCTTTTCCACTAATGTTAGATTAAGTGGTTTAAATAAGTGCTAACTCTTAGCTATGTGTAGAGTTATTGCAACAATGGATTGAAATGTCAGAATTTTAGAGAATCTTTGCCGCAATGCTAACGGTTCTCAGGTTTAATGGAATAAGATTCAGACCAGGTAAGATTTCATTGTTTAAAGGCGTTTTCCTGAACTGACAATTTACGAAACAACGATAATTGCAAATGTAAAAATATTTGCGTGAAGGTTGCGGCTTTATGTTATGAAATTCAAACAACCTGCTGTTATGGTTTTGAAGCCTGTAATTGAAATAGCGACCAATTTACTCAAGCTTGAGCCCCTGCATCTTTGCGTTAATAAACAGTTCCGAGCCTCAGTTACCCTCCTAATTTTGTATTTCAATCTCACCAATTTGCGTTCCCAAAAAGTCAAGTTACCATCACCCGCAGACCCAAGCATTTTTATTCTGAACTCTAGCACTTCAACGTTTACATTACTTCATCATTCGACACTCCGCTAAGACGGTGTTTCACTTTTTCAAACCATTTTGGCTTTCTGTTCTCCATACATTTGTTTTCAATCGGTTTTTACTCTTCTGACAAATAAAGAATGGGCGTGATTTGGCAACATAATGGCTTAATGTGTGTTAAAATTACAAAAAGACAGGCAACAAGAGACCAACTTTAATTAAAACTGTTAGGAAGGAGAGTTTTCCTTGACATTTTTATTGTGCTGCTTACATGAAATTGGAAATTGTGTTTTGGGCTGCTTATAACTAAACGGAATATTAGATTGTCTAGAATTAAGAACCTACTGATTACGAAGGTACCTACGTACTATACGTACCTACGGGTAGTTTTTTTCTAAACTTCGAGATCGGTTTTCACATAAGACAATTGCATACAGATTGTGGGCGGCTCAGCGATCTGTACCCTAATGTGTGCATATAGGAGCAAAATAATAAATACATGGCGTAAAAGTGCTACATTTCACATTTATCCCATATTATTACTATTACAAGACAAAGCAGCAATTATCTGAAGTTCCATATGTGACGTAGCACTTCTAAAAATAATTATCTGCAAAGTCCTAACAGCCTACCCAACTTACAAAATATTGTCAAGCCAGCTTAATCAGCTACCGCACCTTTCGGAAACAAACAAGTTCAAACAGACAAAATACACTAGACATAAGAAAACAAGTTTTTCAATTTCCTTGCGAAAATACTTTTGATTCATTTCCTTGCTACCTCAATTCAATGCAAGCATCATAATTGTTGTGTCGTTATGTAGTAGCAAACATTTCACGCGCAATGAAATGGGTCAGTTGCTCTAATAAAGCATTAATGAGGGACATATTTTTTCATATAAAATTCATTGGAGCTCATGTTTCGACTCATGTTGTTCATGTTCCTGGACAAAATACAAAGGACTATGCAACCCAAGGGCAAAATTTTTGACCTCCCACTTTATTGTTGATTCTGATAGAACTTTAAAAGCTCTACAATTTTGGAATTTAAAGTATGTCCTTATCACTTAACGTTGTTGAGATATGAAGGAGTTTGTAATTTTTGCTCCTGTAAGGTCCCATATTAAACACACTTTTTTCAAACTCGTGGCTACCTATCGCGCCCACTTTTGATTTTCAATTATGATAGCATATTAAAAAGAGTGTTAAAGAAGGATGTTTTTAGTAAGTTACTGGAGTGGTCTTCTTACAAACGTCGAAGTTGTGGTAGGTCAAACTTGGAGGTGTTATTTTGGAACAACTTTTTTTTAAATCGTTATAGCTTCCACTACACACCTCCGATTTTCAATGTTGTTACCAATTTTAAAAGAGGAATTTTTATAGATTCTACTGTAGAAAAAATCAGGACCAAATGTCTGTATTTGCAAAAGTTATGAAGCTTTAACCTTGGAGGGGCTGTTCGTAAACCCTCAATAACAGCATTATTTCAAGCTAACGTTTGACCTCCGGGCCCACCTCTGATTTTCGATGTTAATAGCAATTCTGGAAGCGCGTGACTAGGAGATAAAACCAAGAAAAAACTAGAGTGGTACATACTTTACCATTTGCTGTCTTCAACTTCCAAACACTCCTGGAAGAACATAAGGTTGGAATAGCGTATCTGTGTTATTCTACTCTCCTAACAAGCATGTAATTACACCAAATAGAGAAAACGAACATATCCAGGATACTAATTATAGCAATTTGGACCGTTTCACGATGATGATGGCTTTATAATCCTCAAACTTAGTGTTCTAAGAAGTAAATGACATTTCCGCTATTAAAAGTTGCTTGCTAAATTAAAGGCTTGCTGAAGTAGCAAAGAGAGCTACCATTACTTTTAAAAATGGCGTATGCTTTGCTTGAAGAACATGCATGAGTACAAAAGTGCAGGGAAGCTTCTGCTGCAACAGTAGTCAGCAAAACAGTTTTTTAAAGGTGTATAGTTTATTTCAGGAAACGTTTCTCTGAACGTTTTAATTTAAGAGTAAAATCTGGGTATTACACAGTTTAAAAATTGTAGATATCTTGTAAAATGTTTTTTTGGAAAACGCTAATGATATATTTTGTAGATTGAACTTTTGTGACCTTAATATCTATTAAAATAAAAACTTCAGCCTTCTCAGTGTTTTAGGGAATTATACACACGTTTCTGAACCGATGACGTAATGGAATGTACTCATTTACCAGAAAATATTTCTTGGGTTTATGACTCCTAACGTTTTCTAAATTTTAGGATTGCAGAAATGTTTTTGCTATGATTCAATGCCTCGGAAAATTTGCTTTGATAGATACACGTTTGCCAGATTAACAGATTACTACATGTCTTCAGCGGTTTTGATATTAAGTATTAGGAAAAAGTAGAAAAGTTCGAAAACTCATTGGTTTGTTTTATGGGTAAGCACTGGAGTAAACACTAAGTAGATTAGGCATGGAACTTTAAAAAATGTAAACTAGTTCAAAAACAGCAAGCACAAAACGTGGGGTGATTTGCCGAGCGCATGTTAGAACAAAATAGAACAATGCAGGTTTTGCTGGTGTTTCAGTTTTGCTTTGGTTTTTCTGGGAGGTTGATGTATGTGTGCATGGAGCTTTTTAACAAAGCCTGGTGTAATACAACATAGTTTCTAACATTTTCTTTGGAAAATCTTCTAGTGAAGTTAATTATTTGTAAAACATTTCGATTTGTTGGCATGAACACATTATCCATTCTATTCCATAATTCCGCTTCCAGCTTGGTTTTTTGATATCCCTGGAGTTAGGATTTAACTATATTTTTTTCGTATTCTGAAATAGTATTTCTATTACAACATTTACAAAAATAAATATCTGGAGTTAGAACTCCACCGCACTACTTTTAATAGCAATATTTGAATTAAAAACGGATTTTTTAAAGCTTGTATCGAGATTTCTGCATTTTGTTTCGCAAGCGGGACTTTTTTATTTCATAAAGTGTTTCCTGTTTTTATTTAGAGTTTTATTAATTTATTTTAAGTTCTTTCCTTCAGACGAATATACGATATACAACATTTTTTCTGCATGTTGTCCGATACCATACGTGCAACGTTTAAACTTTCTGTTTAAAAATCAGAACAAACTGCTATTCTTTATTTCAAAGTAACAATTCCAAAATCTGCAGATTATTTAGGCTAGTAAAAATTGGCGTTTTAAACAGTCCCCAATCTTAAATTAGATTTACATTGTTATGTATCTATTTCCAAACTTTTTAGATCGATTTTTGGACACAAGACATAAATGCGCACTTTTTATCTATACCCTTCGGCTATGCATTTTAAACCAAAATTACAAATGTTTGGCGTAAAATTGCTACATTTAAGATTTTGAACAAATTACTAACTACCCTCAATAAAAAACAGAAAACATTACAAGTTTGATCCATGACGTAAGATTTCTAAAAAAACAGTTATCTATCAAACTCTTGACAAACTACCCAACGTACAAATATTGCCAAGCCTTTTTTCACAACCTAACTAGTTTAGAACGGGCCACTATACTACACTTAGGCGTCATCCATTAATGACATCACTTTTAGGGGTCGGTGGGTCACTCTTGTTAAAAGGTGACGGCCTATGTTATGTGCCCTATCCTATAATGTTAAAAATAGTGACAGGGGTCAGTGGGTCACTCGAAAATTCGGGTTTTTAAAGTGACGTCATTCGTGGACGACGCCTTAACAAAAAACAAAAGAAATCGGTCACAACTTTTGTTTATTATTTTCTTAGAAAAAAACCTTGGATTTATTTTATTTCCTCTTTGCTAATCGCTACATTTTATATAACCAGTACAATTGAAGTGGAGTTTGAAGCTGCAAACATTTTGGCCAAGTAGAGATTTGTCTCTTACCTGAATAATAAAATGTGCTATTTTTAAAAATCGACCGGTATTTTTGTTGCTCAGCTCTTAGTCAGCAAATTATAATTCATTCATGCAGCCCTACATAGCTTAGCCCAGTAAAGCTTACAAAATGGTGTTTACAGCTAAGCTATATAATATTCAGTTGGATGATGTAAAATATTTTTTACAACAATTTATTCCATCCAAGAATTTCCATTTTTAAATTTGAGACGTTTCTTTTACCACACATTTGGATTTGGCAATTCGCCATCCACCGATATACTTACGTGTATCCAGTCAGATTTATGTCATCAAATCAAAACAAATTGTTATTATTGTTTTAAAGCAAAGAGCTCGAATTGCAGAGAGTTTTTAAATCTACCAGTACAAATCACAAGTTGACATATAATAACAGTTCATAACCACGGGTTAAAAATTGTACCCTCTAAATTCCTGTTGCAATTTTACCTGTCTGCATTCCCAAAATAAATCAGGTAACCACCTTTATCACTCCTATATCTAAGAAACTACCCATGAACTCTAGTCCTTTCTGGTTCTTAGACACTCCGTAGAATATGCTATCCCCGCAACGGAATCATAACACACTCTGCCAATTCTATTTCTCACTCCTTCCACATCCACAAAACTTTCTATTTTCCACACATTTATTTTGTACTCTTTGTTTGTTACTCTCATGACACACAATAGTGGACGTGTTTTGGAAACAAAACGATTGTATTTGTATTTTAGTCACACGAAGTGAATGGCAACAAGACACCAACTATCATCGAGGTTTATTGTGGTTAGAAGAGGGATTTTCATTTGACATTTTTATTGTGTTGCTTTTATTTACATAAAATGGTAAATTATCTTCCACTTTACGCAAGACCTTGATTTTCTTATTTAAAGAACTAACGAAATACACAATCTAATTATTTTAAAACTTCCAGGTCGGTTTTCACTTAAGACAATTCCATCAGGTTTATGGTATTGACCTATCTAATGGCTTAATATGAGTATTTTCAGCAAAACTTTAAATATATGGCGTAAAAATGCTACATTTCAAAATTATCCCATACTGCTCCAATACAAAGCAGCTATAATCTGAAATTCTATATATAAGTCAGAGCATTTCTATAGAAAAAACAATTATTTTCTAAGTAACGACAAACTATCCAACAACCAACAATACTTAAACAAACAAGCTATAACAGGCAAATCCCATTACACCACGAAAGACACAGAGATCGTTTCTGACTTTTGCTTGTATTTGAAATAAAGTGTTTTGTTGTAAAAACAATGTTGATTTAATGCTTAGCTACACCGTTAACAGCACAAGAGTTGTGTAGCTGCAAACGTTTTGGTCATAAAGAAATGGGTAAGATGCTTTAATAATGCATTTACAAGCGCCAAATATTTTAAATAAATATTTGAGCTAGGTTCATGTTGTTCCTGCTTTTGATGTGTCACAAAATTGACTAAACGCTACAATTAGGTATGGAGAAAAAGTGGAATATTATGCATAAATTTCAGGAAACATGTTTCTTTCCAGCCACATATGTTTATGAACAACTTCATGAGAAATTTTGTTTTGCAGATGTTACTCGCATAAGGAAAAAGCGTAACGTGTAGAATTTGCAACAGCATATAATATTAACTCAAAAAGGAGTAATATTGCAGTTTGTGGTGGGAAGGAAGATTACATTGGAATTTCGTCATTGGCACCTCTCCGATTTGTAGAAAACGGGTACTCCAGTGTCTAGCATAAATTAGTCTATATATTACTTAGCATGATGCTTGTTGTGGACCAGTCGGTGAAAGAAAGCGAGTATATAATTGAGCCGGGGAACAGACACCAAGCGGTTGTTTATGTATGCACGGCTAATAATAGGATTGGGGCTCTGGTTAGTACAAAAATGAAAGCTAACGTGCGTGTAAGCACTATTTTTGATTTATTTTGAATAAAATTATTAATAAAAGTCCTCTGATATATGTAATCAATGAAGAAGTTACAAAAGCGTGTCGGTTGGCATTTTTAGGTGCTAAAAATCTGTTTAGAAAATGTAAGAGGTATATACATTGTAGAAACGAATAGCGATTGTCCATTTGGATGAAAATGAGGTTCCAGACCTCGCAGTTTGCAATATAAAAGGAGTTAAAAAGAAATTACTTTCTTTAAAAACTTTTTAAAATTTGAAAAATTTTATCGGTTTAACAAAGAGTTTGCATGACGTAAGTGCTGACGGCAGAATTGATAAAATATCTGCTATAACTACAAATCCAAAGTTTATGCAAATAAAAATTTTGCGGCTTTAAACTGATTCAAACTATTTAAAATATTTATTACGACATGCAATTATTTGCTCTCTAATAATCATTGTTACTCACGCGTTTTATCTTACTCAATCCTTATGAGTCAACAAAATAGTCATCACTAGCCCTTTATTGATATTTGGAAATAAAGTTTATGACGTTAGTATCACTTTTAAAACGTGTTCTTTATGAGCTAAAAACAACATTTTTGAAGGGTGAATACGGAATCTGCAACACGTAAACGAATACTGCGTCTGTAGATAAATCATCATTTGCTGTCGAGGATCCTGACAGAAATCAAGCAATAATCAAAGCTTGCATGCTACAAACAATTAGAATTTTTTAAAATGTAGTTTTGGTTTTGAAATTTTATTTCATAATATATAGGTATATGTTTAGAGGGCCTTTTGGGTACCTGCTTTGTGAGGAAACCAAAATTTGAGCAAATAAAACTGATGCGGCTTTCAATTTATTCAAGTTACTAATGACAATCCTCTTGGAAGAAAAATGATTTTAGGATCAATATTTTGTATTCTAGTAATCAAAAAGGCTTTACCGGTACAACTGCGAAATACCAAGGCCATGCTTCTTTTTGAACAACTTCCCACAAATCCATGGTTTAAATCAACGAAAAACTTGTTACTAAGTGCACCGGAAAATTCTACCTGTCTTCAACTCTAGCAAACTGAAAAGAGAGTTGAGAAAATCCTATCGATTTTGTTGTACTTTTTGGACTTGCATGTTATTGCTTCGTGCACACAATGGGAACAATGAAACCCCTTCAAGATAATATTGATAGAAAGTTGTACCGTTACACAATGAAGATAGCCTTCATGGCACTATAGTGCAGCTGAAACTTCGTGTTCCAAAACACAAAATGACATATCTGTTAATATTATTAAGGTTTGCTTGCTAATGAAACGAGGAAACGAACCGTTACTTTTTATATATGATAAGTGAAAATAAACATTGTAAGCAGAGCCATGATGAACTTTTCAGGAGGCTGAGGAGAAATCTTTGATGAAGAAAAACGAAAGAGGAATGGTGACGAAAAGTTTGTGCTGTAACATTATATTAGTCACCAAAATATTTCATTTGCAGAGATTTATGTGGACGTTATAAGTTTTTAGTAAAATACACAACTTTAAAATTGACAATATTCTAGTTTTTAAAAACACGGTTCTTTTATTTTAAAACAAAATTATGGTATAGTACTTCGTAGATTAATTCCTGGTGACGATAGTATTCAAGTTTTAAAGGATTTATTTTATTTCAATGGTACATATTAATTTTTTTAAGTAAGCAAGTTGGAAAACAACTTTTTTACGACGGCAAAAACAGTTTCGGTAGATACAATTTATTACTAGAACCACATGGCAGGGGGAAAATACTTTATTTGTAGAATGTCTAATTTCTGGGCTAATAAATTAATTCACCGGTGAAGTATACTCTGAATAAGTAAAAGATCATCAGAAAGTGTTTTTAAATGATGCAGAAGTATCCAGTTTGTCCAACCGTTCGAAGTGAATCCAGTCATTTTTTGTTGTCAAAAGAAGTAATTGGAACGCTATGGTGCCATGGCTCGTGGAAACAAGTGTCTAGTATTATATGGACTAGATTAAATAGCATGATGCCAAATGGAGAACGGCCTGAAAGAAAAGCAAATACATAATTCAGCAGGTGGACAGATATCAAGCGGGTGTTGGTGGCTTCTGTCAGTACGCAAATGGAGGTTAAAATGCAAAGTAAGTTTTACTGATTTAATTGTATTGCAGGTATTACATCATAAACTAAGACCTCAAAAATCTGGAAACATATCTTTTTTGCCTTTTTACAACTTTTTAAAGAACCGACGCACAAAATTAGCATTTAAATGAAAATATTTTATGGGCAAAATAATGTTTGGCTAAGTAGACATATTTATTTTGTTATAAACTCAAGCTTTTCATAACTTTCTTTTTATGAAAATCATGTTTGGTGCTAAAAACGTTTCTAGATTCTCCAAAAGTAGAATGAGCTTGGATTCAAACATGGGAGGAAGACAGAACTATTTTGGTGTACTTTGTGCGCTTGTATCCATCAACTGTTGTAAAATTATTAAATGTCTTGAACGCCGTTAAAAACTTATTGGTTTATTATTGAACCAATTCAAGCTTAGATTAAACTGAACTTTTATGGTGCATGTTGCTCCCTCTATTTACGCCCTCCGTCGAAATTATTCCTTCTTTAAAAGCAAAACTTATATAATTTGGCATAAGATTCATTCATGTTTTGAGCTTTATCAATCTAATAAATATTGTAAACACGAAATGTATCATTGCAAACAAAAAATCATACAACGTAAAGTTTAAAGGCGGTGCTGTTTAAGGTGGATGCGGTTATTATTGCTAGAATAGTTATACTAAAAACAAGAATCAGTAAAATCAAGATATATACTCACATATACTCATTTATGTTATGGGAACCATTTTCCGTACCAACAAATTCAAGGAACACCAATTTGTTAGCAACTGAATAAATACATACATGTGTAGCTTATTGAAAGGGAGAGCAATACCATCAGAAGGAAAGTGAAGGAAGGATTGTGGATCAAATACACAAAGAAGACAATGAATAATAACAATGGCCAAGCGATCAAACCTGGTTGGACTCACATCCTAAGGAAAAAATTTTTTGAACACCGGAAAAGAGTCAAGCAGCGCCCATAGATACATGGCCTTCGACAAATAACTTGATTTCAAATATTTTACATAATTTCAAGTAGTATACTTCTCTCGGTTTCTTTATTTGATTGTCATTTGTGTGTTAGCCCTGATGAAGATAGCTGGATGCTATTGAAAGCTTGGCTGTTTATTAAAAATCTACCACTAAAAATCCCGTTTTTACATTTTATTACATACATGTAACTTTTCAGTTGTCAGTTTTATATATAAAACACCCGACTGATATTGCTTTAGAACTGGTAATTCGAAATGCTGCTAATTTTTTCAAGTTATTGGACAGAGCGACATTTATAGACAAACTTGGTTTTGATTTTGAACCCTTGTAAATGCTCAACACAATTTTACACATTATCAATAGAACATACCAGGTCTCCCTAACCATCCCTCGCAGCAGAGTTTCCGAAGGCATTTTAATTGTGGTGCACACTTTTTGCAAAAAAAATAAATTTTCTTTTAGGCTGCATGCAAGCAACTAAACAGAGAGTGGTACAAAAATTTATGGAATACGCTATACGCTATAATTTATGCATTGGACAATAATTTCCGATAAGACAATTTATGCAGGTGTTGGACGGGATTTGAAATATCTATACGCTTAACGTGTGCATATAGGGGTAAACCTGTAACTATATGGCGTAAAAATCACACGTTTCACAACTATCGCATATCGTTCGAAACCAAACATGCAATTAATTAGAATTCCATACTGATATTATCTGCTAAGCCGCAACATTCTTATAAATATTGCCACCCCTCCCTTAATCCGGGTTTGATTGCGAGAGTGATGAGAAATCTTTGAAAGAGAAAAATGGAAGGGAATGGTGTCAACAAGGTTGTCGAGAAAATATATTTTAGTCAGTAGAACATTTAATTTGCAGGATTTTTGGAAATGTTACAAGTTTTTACTGAATTCAATGTATTACACAGTTTAAAAATTGACAGAATTACAATTTGTGACAAATATAAAGGTTGTAAGGTATCTGCTTAATTTTTGATGGGAAGCAATACATTCTTGCAAAAAATAATATGGGAAAGGAGACTACTTTTACGACAGTAAAAACAGTTACGTTAATTAAGACATTCTAATATTTATTTTTGGAATCAGATATTTAGGGAGGATGAAATAGATTTTTTGCAGAATGTCTAAATTGAACGTCAACAGGGTATTATAAGTGTAGAATATATCCTTTATGATTAAAAGATGCACTTGCTGGAAAATAATTTATTTATTTGAAAGATGCTGAAAAATTATGGTAAAGAAGTAAGGTTATAACTCTAATATTATGATGTTATAAAAATTCACTAAAATTTATAAAATGAGAAAGAGAAACTACTGTAGAGCGCATGCATAAACGTGCATAAAAGAACTGGAATGGAGTGCATGATGCATGAGAATCAGTGTTGCATTGACTTTTGAGAGATGTAGGTGTGTTTGATTGTAATTGGTTTGTATTATTTTATGCAGTGTAGCGCTTTTACGCCGGAAGAGCAAAAGCATACTTTAGAATTGTTAAGTAACGTAAAATAGATTTTAAAGATACCTCTGTCATTTGAAAAACAATATACAAAATATTCACGTTGGAAGTGTTAGACAAGGTAAACATATTAAAACAGATCTTGATATGTTTTTATGCAACTATTTATTTTTTAATTTATTAAAAATTCAATTCTAATAAGTAGATACACCAATTATACAAATTAAACCCAGTCAGTTACAATTGTCAAAGGAAAAACAGTTATATTGGGGACTAAAGCATACTCTGGACTAGATTTGATAGCATGATGCCAAATAAGAAGCAGTTGGTGGGAAAAAATGAATATGAAATTAGTAATTGGCCTTGTGACAGACGTCAAGTGGATATTTATTTGCGCACGCCTAAGAATGGGATTGGGGCTCCGATTAGTACACAAGTGAAGGTTCAAGTGTAAGATTTAGCTGAAAGTATTTATACTGAACTCAAATATGATGCATGAAAATTGCAAATCTAGATACTGTATAGTTTGATTCTCAGAAGTTTTAAAATAATTGACACTGCACATTTTTACAAAATATTTATTAAAAGAAATTTAGTTTTTGTTTGCTTAAAATGATTTCAGAGCTATCCTACATAGAAGTGGAACGAGCTAGGATGCATTCAGGCAAAATACAGGACGTACAATTGCACCTTAGTCGGAGTGACCTTCAGTTATTTGCTATTTTCTCTAATATTTTTCAAATATAGTCGTTCACTGCAGTTATTCTGTCAGCTGATTAACCATCAAATATCGTAAAACCTCTTTGAACACAACTTTAGCGGATAAGTGATCAAAAATCCAAAATGTCAAAAATCGTTGCTTTATTTTCTGGACACCTAATTTTGATTGACCTTCAAACTTTGGCTATAACTTTTATACGATCTAACCAAATTTCTTGAAACTTGGCATGCAGTATCCCTGAAAGATAACTAACATTCACTGTGAGTTTTGGGTAAATGCCTTGAACCGTTTCTGAGATACACTGAAATGGTAGGTCGTTGCTTCATTAACTGGACAGAGTGTAATCAAAGCTTTGGTTTAATGAAAATTATATGATTTATACGCCTTTAAGGTTTTTATGGGAAAATTTTGGAATAACTTTAAACTTAGATACATTATTCGAATTTGTGCTTTGTTGTAAGTAAGCCAGTTTTTGACTGTATTCATAACTTGAATTTAATTTTCTTAGCATATTTCATGAAACGTTCTGTGGATTCAATGCTCTTTTCCGTTAGACGATATAATATATTATATTGGAACCTGCAGCGTTTTTTTGTTTACACAGAAGAAAAAACACAAGACGCGTTCGTCATGGCCATGGAATTTGTCACTTTGTCACAGTCACTTATTGTTGTGAAAAGAAGAGTCAGTTACTTCGGAGTGACGCAGTACTGGAAACCCATTGCCTACTACAATATTTAGGACTAGATTAAATACATGATGCGAAAGAGGGAACAGTAGGTGGGAGAAAATGAGTTTGTAGTTGAGCTGACGGATAGGTATCAAGCAGGTGTTTATATGTGCACGGATAATACGGAGTTGGGGTTCCGGTAAGTACTAAAGTGGCAGTTAAGGTGCAACGTTAGTAAAGTTTTTGACATATTCTGATAAAGAGCATGGACAGTCAACTATTTTTTACCCGAATATCTTAGCCACTGTGCAAACTTTCTTACAGTCGACGCACAAGTTACGCAGATGCTCCGGAAATAAAATTATAACGGGCTTGGATTCATACTGAAAACTGTCAGGAAGGTATTTCATCTTTCAATTCCGTTATGTGTTCAGATCTACCAATTGTGTTAAAAAAATATGATTTTGAGTGCTGCAACTTTTTTATGCAAAACTTAAAACATTTTATAATGAAATCCCAAAATCTATGCAAAATTTGTTAACACTTCCCTGGTTTTAGTACTTACTAATTAATGCTAGTGGGTTGATTAAACCTAATGCCTTTACAGTGTTACTCGGAGCATGAATTTTAGCAAAGATGTTTTGTTGCAAAGATTTTAGAAGTAATTGTAGGTTACTGATTTCTTAAAACTATGGGTAAAGTAATACTAAAGTTTCTTAAGGATTATGAATGACCAAAGTTGTTTAACCTATCAGAGAAATCTTGGTGCATTGGTTAAATTATTTTGCGAAACTAGAAATATTGAAATTTATACTAATATTTATTGGTTTTTTAAAATATTGAAATTGGATGCTTTATAATTTAATTATTTGTGCAGACGATCACAAATTTTGCAGTGCATTATTAACAACGAAAGACCTTTAGCTCATTGCTTTTTACAGGCGTGTGTTTACGTCTGTAAAAGGCAACTACCCAGGGTGCACGTGGCTATAAAGCCGGACGTAGTCTTTCTGACACCCCATCCTACCTATCCAATTCAAACGAGCTAAAACCATTCTAAATGAACAACCTGCCGTGATCATAAAACACCTTGTTCAAATTATTACGAACAAATGCAATTAAATAAATCTAACATCGAAATAAATTTACCAAATTATTTAACAAGTTGGTAGCCGAATCAAAAACAAAAACATATACAAATTAAAACCCTGATTAAAACTTTAAATGAAAATTTAACACTCAACTCATATTAACTTTATTTTTGTTATGTACACCTATCTAAACCTTATGTAATAATGTAAGCACGAAAAGAACCTTTTGCCAAATTTGTTGGACTACTGACGAGTTGGCGTGTTAAAATTCTACAAATCTGTCTGTGTCTCAAGATCCTCATTTACATTGTTGACTATAATTCAAAGATGACACTACCTATAAATAATCCTCTGCATCACTATCGCTTCCAAAAAGTTTGATGAATTGTTTGCTGAGATTTTTTCTCCGTTTTGATTTTAAATTTAAACCTGATGTAAATGCCACCTTTCGTTTTCTGCTAGAAAAATTATCTGTTTTATGATGTGTAATTGTAGAGCTAACAGCTTTAGTATGCCTTCTTTCCTTGTACATTACCCCATCTGACACCCTCGTATGGTTCCTTTGGCGTTGCAGTAACGCATTGCTGGTGCTAGAATGGATTGTGGAAGACGCGGTAGCGCTCTCTCTTCTCTGAAGCAATGGACGATTAACACCTTCAGTTGCCGTCTCGTTGTTATTTGAGACGTTTCTAAACCGGTTCCCTTTAGCTAAGTTGACGTATTTGGAGCCAATAATACGCTCCATATCTGTCCATGGAATGTTTGGAGTGTTACGTGCATATGCGTTTACGTATGTGGAAACAATTAGTGAAGAAAGAAGAGGTATAAGCTTTTCATTTTGGAAGATGGTATTATATGGTTTGGAAATTTGTATCCCCGAATATATGCACACCTTTGCCTGAACTCGTATACTATGGCAGCCTGTTCAAACGTTTTATTCTGCCCAAACCGATATGTTGTCATTCGGACCTGTCCAGGAAATTTTAGTTGGAACAATTTTTTCCCCACAGAATACTTGTCCCAATAAGACGCTACAAATAGCCGAGTTGCTTTGGTTCCGTCAAATCTACCATTTCTTCCTGGTTTTTCTTCAAAAAAATCTTTAACTCTTGCAAAGCGTGTCCTATGAAAGCTGAGCCATTCTACCAAATATCTGACAATTCTATCATAAGTAAAAAGCTCTTTGAATATGAGATGTTTTACGAAATCGTAGTTGATGTTCCAAGTTATAGCCTTGACTGCGTCAGGTATGGAAATATTCCTAATGCCACTCTGTGATGGTCTGTCAGGTTGCGGTAATGGTCTAACAGTTTGAGGCAATGATCTGACAGTTTGTGGTAATGATCTGACCGTTTGTGTTAATGCTCTAGTAGATTGTGGTAATCGTCTTACAGTTTGACTTTCTAATGTACCTGATTGGGTTGGCAAGTCTTCGTCTTCAGAAGATGTTGAAAGATAGGTTTCACCAATTGTAGGATAATGATACGCTTTTCTAGTTCTTATGGCTTTTCTAAGTGATTCCCGGGTTCTTCGGCGTCTGGCAGGTTCGTGATCGCCAGCCATTTTCAATTTGGTAAAGTATGATACAAAAATTGTAAAACAAATAAACAAAATATAGAAAAGTAGGAAGCTGCAACTAATTGCTACAACGTACTGAAAAGTACTAAAGAATTGAATAGATTGATTTTAAATAGTCTCACATAAAAATCGCATTTAAAAAAATCAAATAATCTCAAAAAGTGACAACGTCACTGCACTCCCCCTGGCCGCGAGGAAGACTGTCCAGCGTCCTCCATTTTGGCGCCGAAAAAAACTCAGCTTACCATTTCATGGTTTGCAAAACTTGGAATAAAGCCTAACAAACCACTAGATCCCGTTCCAGTCGTTTGGCATTTAGGCTATTGTTTAGTAAAAGAAGCTAAAGAAAAACCATTTAGCACACCCGCACAACATTGGCGCGTCCCCAATGTTGCTCGGTGTTTTGGGAACCAGTACAATGCAAAATACTGGCGAGGACACTAGTGACTTTTCGGCACATGCGCGCGACCGCATTGTCACCAAATAACTATTGAACAACTAAATGAACCAAAATTGAATTGGAGGGCCAGCCTGTCATTTAAAAAACAATTTTTAATCAGATTGTTAAAGCGGTTTTGATACTATGTTAAAATGCTGAGGATTTTTAGCTCGTTGCCATTGAATACAACTTAACCAGGGTGCACGTGGCTCTCAACCGGACGTAATCCTCAAGCACCCCATAAAGATATGCACCTGCATTTAGGAACCACTGTGTCATGTAAAGCCATATGAAGCAATACCTGAGAAATACCTTAGTTCATAGTCAAATGCAAATAAAAGCCATTTTATGTATAACGTCAATACTTAAAAGCTGATATAAATAACCAATTTGACATCAATTTAATGCAATTTTGCAGACAGATTAAACAATTAAAAGCCGCTACGAATAACGCCACATGAATTTAGTATATGTTTGTTGAGAAACTTAAGAATAAAATCAAACGTTAGTATGAATCGCCCAATACACATTCAAATATGCAGCAACATCAATTTTATGCATTTAAATCAGTTTAAACCGGTATGATGAAAAGCAACAATCTACCCAAGACAACAATCTACCCAGGACAACAATCTACCCAGGACAACAATCTACCCAAGACAACAATCTACCCAAGACAACAATCTACCCAAGAGACCAATCTACCCAAGACAACAATCTAACCAAAACATCAATCTACCCAAAACATCAATCTACCCAAGACAACAATCTACCCAAGACAACAATCTACCCAAGACAACAATCTACCCAAGACAACAATCTACCCAAGACAACAATCTACCCAAGACAACAATCTACCCAAGACACCAATCTACCCAAGACACCAATCTACCCAAGACACCAATCTACCCAACACACCAATCTACCCAAGACAACAATCTGCCCAAAACCACAGTCTGCCCGAGAAAATGCTCTTGTATATGCTCGATCTATATGCCCAAGTGTTAAATGAAGTGCAAATATATATGCAAGGACATCAGTTTATTGCAGCGACATCAGTTTAATGCTATGAAGTCAGTATACTCAAGAATGCTTGAAAAACAACAAACTGCCCAAAAGGAATAAATGCAGCGACATCAATTTAATGCAATGATAAAGGTATGCTCCGGTATGCTTGCCCGTACTTCCGGACTCAAAGTCCCAGACAAAGTACATTTTGGGCGACGAAGTCAGCTGCCAACCCAACAAAAGAAACCGTTACTGGACTCAGCTTAACGATCAAGCATCACCGTCCATCACCCCTGGGCCGTAGCCTATTAATGAAGGGTTGGCATATGACTCAAATTGGCAGATAGATATGCTCACCACACCAACAATTTCTCTAGCCAGGCTTTCAGGTACTGTGTCCCATTACTGGGCGCTTCCCCTACTCACTAAGACAAGTACATTTCCCCTTGTCGAAGCAAATGAAACCTCCGGTTTCACCGAAAAATTGCTGGCGCAGTGAACATCCGATCTGCCCCCGGTAATTCTGAAATACGAAGTCGAGAAAAGACTTATCCAACTACCCAATGCACTGGCTCAAGTAATTGAACTATTTACCCAAGACACCTACCCAAGGGATTGAGCCATCTGCCAAAGACGGCTATCTACCCAAGTCAAATGCCGAAGTAACCTCCCCAGTCTAAGAGTGGTGTCATTTCCTCCTTCAGACCTGAAAAAAAATCAAACAACTTCAAGTAAACTTCGAGACTTATCCAACTACCCAAGACACCTGCCCAAGGGACTGAGCTATTTTCCCAAGACACCTGTCCATAAGAGCAGAATATCTGCCAAAGAGAGCAACCTACCTTTACAAGGAAGTTCCTCAGTCATCTATCTGCCTAAAATAGATGCCAGTCATCCTTCAGAGTAAGATCTGAAACCAACAAAACAACTTACAAGTTAACTACCAGGCTTATCCAACTACCCAAGGCAACTGCCCAAGAGAAAGAGCTATCTGCCCAAGACGGCTACCCACCCAAGACACCTGCCCACGTAAACTTTTCAGTCATCTGTCTGTCCAAGTAAGGCACCAGCCATCCCTAAAAGCAAAACCGGAAAGTTTCAGGCTGAAACAAACAAAACAACTTACCAGTTAAATAGCAGAGTTATCCAACTACCCAAGGTACCTGCTCAACTAAACTCCCAGTCATCAAACAGCCCAACAATCTCCCCGTGTGCTATCTGCCCAGACAATCCCTCTAGTCTGCGATCTGCCCAAGCAATCTCCCCAGTCTGCATTATACCTAAGAAATCTCCCAAGTTGGCTATCGGCCCACCTAACTCCCCACTCATGCATCTGCCCAACCTAACTCCCCATTCATGCATCTGCCAAAGAAAAGTCCCCATTCTGCTTAATGCCGCCGCTAAAGTTAACTCCGCATTTACCTACCTCTAAGTAGACGCCCTAGTCATGCATCTGCCCAAGTAATCAGCCCGAAATGACTATTATATCGCTTCTATAACTAATATAATAATATAATGACGCACAGATCATTAGCAAGCGTAATTAGGAGTGTTTAGGCTTTTTTATAAGTAAGACTGTGCTATCGTGGAAAAAGAATATAAAAAGTCTGAGGTTTTATTGATCTGATTTGCCGGTAAGGGCACGCGCTCGCAACAACATAGTGTATTAATTTTTGTTTGGAAAACAGAAAAGAATATATGCGTTTATATCAGTGAACAGTAGAAAGAAATATGAGGTACGTCACCTTAGCAATGTTTTGTCAAGAAACTCCAAAATATACGAAAATACTACGGTCTTTTGCCGATTTTAAAATGTAAATAGACACATTATTTTCAATTATTCATTAAGAATTTTCAAAATTTAATCTCAGACGGTTGGTTATTTGAATCTAACATTGATTTCTAATTCGTTTGATCTTCCAAAAACTTTGGGTGACGTTGAAACAAAAGATATTTCCTTATTAATATTGAGTTGTTGAGTTGAGTTGAGTGAAATGGATTGTCATTTCTACTAATTGGACAGCACTGAAGTTTGTCAAGTTTTCTATCTAGCTGATAAACAGCAAGCGAAAAGTAATAACGTATATTTTTCCAAAGTAAGCATGCATTATTTTTAAGGACCAGCGCTTTTGGGTTGACACTGGAAATAAGATTTTTTGCGTCTCTTTGCTCACCGAAGCTGTAATTTTTACATAGACCTGTAAGCCCCTGTTAAAAACAGTGTGGAGATCTGTTGCTCTGCTAGAAAAAGCTTGTTTTCTATGAGCATTGAATAGAAAATGTGGAAGAAGCGCGAGCATAATATACACGCAATTTCCTTAGGAAAAATCGCTAAATGTTTCGGGAGACATTGATGCTTCGCGTTTATTCATATTTTACTTTCCAAAGTAGAACAGCTTCACACAAGTTTTCCCTCCACGTTCTTTCGGTAGAGTAAGCTAGGAATTGCAAACTATCTAGAATTTAACAAGGAGAAGAAAATTGAAGTATATGATGGCAAAGACAAAATTTCTCAAAAACCATTACCATTAAATATAAGCACTTTAGAAATCCAATTAGAATGAATACATGAAACCATACCTTTTGTATGGTAACGGAGTATTGCTTTCCAGATATATCAGAACCATTGGGTTGGTAAGCAGGGGATTAAATTTTCGATTTTATTACGAGTAGATTAAATATATTAGTCGTATTAGTAAAAATCTTTTACGTTGCATATATTTTGAGTGCCCTGAGGGTACAAAGATAACATGTACTATGCAAATGTCGAGTTAATTTGTAATGTTTGTGAACAAACCACAACACCGTATTCTTCTGCATGCCTACATTTTAAATGGGCAATTTGTAAAAGCATAATGAAGAAATAATCAAATATAGAAAAATTGTTTTATACCACTGGCAGTGTCAGTTTTATTTGATTTATTGGAAATCGATTTGGTATCAGATGATTTATATATCATCTGTGCCTGTAGCACTTTGATGGAATATAACTTTACACAAATGCTGGGTTCTACAATTTTGCGGCAAGTACACGTCGTACACTAGAAGTTCTACTGCAGAAATCTCATTTGTAATTTAACAGATTAGCTTGTTTCATGCTTCTATTTCTAACTGACGTAGGGTTCCTACTTAATATCAGCAGATTGTATTTGCATTACATGAATAGTATAAGTATATTCGTCGGTTTTCGTGTTTGTAATGACGAAATTTAATTACACTATCATGGCTTAGTAGCCCATAATAACTTATTACTAAGGTACAACTATACTGTTTTCTTTGATTTATTTATCTATCCACTACGGATAATAGAATGACACACAGACCATTACTGAACGTAGTTGAACATGCGTACGTAACATTAAGTATGCTACTGCATGTTCTTTGCTTCTGCTACTGTTTGGGTGTATAATACATACTTTCCGCTTTTAATGATGTGACTACACACATTAGCATTGCCATTGCAAAGCATAGCTCAATAAGTTTCGTGTTCATAACTTCTATAACCTTGTGTTTTGTGCTACTGGAATACAAACAGAATTGATAGGGGATGGGTTGTCAGCTTTTATTGAAATCTACCAGGCTAGTTGCCGACTTGCGTTTGTGGGGAACTAGTATGGCTGAAAGATTCCTTTACTTGCAAAAATCGGATTCGATGAAAGTAACAATGAATTTAGGTTCCTGGATTGCCAAACCTACAAGCATTGCGCAGTGATAACGTCTGCTCTAAGAGCAGCTACCAATCCTACAATGAATATTTACAAAAATTCACTCTTTGTATTTATTCCTTTAACGCATTTAAAATCTAGTACAACTTTTCCCGAATGACGTATCTTATATTACTGAATATTTAGTTTAATGTTCTAAAACTCTGAGAGGTGTCAAAACACAAAATAAATTGATTTACATAAATTGAACGGTTGAGTTTGCTACGTTTTCTTTCTAGCTTAAATGTAGTCATTCGCAGGAAACAAAAAATACTTACACATGTTTTGCTCAAGTAGGAATGCAAGATAATTAAATGAATAATATTTTTACCGTTCTGGTGATACCACTGAAACGATTTTCCGTGTCTGTTCCCTAACCAAAGCTACATTATATGGTGGTACTCTGATGAGGATGGCAATACCGCTGGTTGTCTGAGTATACCAAAGCTGCAAATAATGCCCCATGTTTGACATAGGTAATCGCGTAACTGTAAAAGATTCAACCCGTCAAATGGGCAAAATGATTTACGAATTATTAATTTCAAAACCGCTAATTTTAAAAATTACTTTGAGTAGATTTTTACAAGATTTGGTACGTACACTCGAACACAAATGAACATATTTATATTTTAAAAGATCATCAAAGATCCAAGAAAAAACGTTTGTATGAACAATACTAAAACCTTCGCAGAAAAAGGACAAATATTTGTAAGCACTGAAAAGTTTTCAGACAACAATTAACAATTAGAAATTCTCTTGAGACGAAAAAACTGTCTGATTTTCAAATTTGACGTTTAAAATAAATTGCATTGCCTACAACTGAGAATTGTTGAAAACCGAATGTGTAAATTAATCCGCAAAAAATTAAACGTTTCAGCATAATTCACAAATATTCACACTAATTTTGTTTATTCATTTAATACTTATTTTTTAACTGAGTTTATCCCGTAAACCCTTTCATTTCTTTTTCAATCTAGAATTATTTATTATTGGTTTGGTCATACTAAAAATATTAACGGCGTAGAAACAAAGCATATTTTTATTATCATGACGCATGACATGAGTGACAGAAAGGAAATCTTTACGAAAGATCTGCCTGGACGGTAATAGGGTTGGGTTTTTTGCTACTCAGGTAATAAGCATTCACTGACAAGAAGAAATCAGCAAATGTTATGTAACACTGACGCAGCTTCATTCTCCTTTAGATTTCTGATTAGTACTGTGTCAGTTTTTAATTGTTAGGATTGATTTGCATATATTATGGTTGGATTCTAAAACTTTGCGACAAATATGCGTCATACACCATTATTTTTACTGCGACAAGCTCACCTACAATTCCACAGATAAAGTTGTTGCATGTCTCTCATTATAATAGACGTTGGGTTCCTAAAGCATATTGTATTTACATTATTTGCATCATTGCATATTCATAGCTTCTCACAATGGAGACGACAAACTGCTAGTTGCACTAGCATGACTTAGTTATCACTAATGACTTTACAGTAAGTCATAATCCCATGGTTTTGTTTGACTGAATTACGGATACATTATGCAATACTAGAATGACTAGAATGACGCCAAGACAATAGAAAACGTAATTAAATTTGCCTTCGATGCACTTATTGTGAATATATGCTACTGTTGTCGTGGAAACGACAAGGTCGCAGCCATTAATGATCTGATTGGCAAACTGTGTTACGGTCTCGGCAAAAACGTAGTGCAATTTGTTTCATGTCGTGTCAATACATTTTGTGTATAACGGGACCGGACCGTTGCTGACATGTGTAGGGAATCAGTTTTAGTTGGAAAATTCATATATTTGCAAAACATCGGATTTGCTGATAATAGCCATAAATTGAGGTTTCTCGATTGCCAAAACTACATGTGCCCTCTTATAATTTCTCTTTAAAAATAGATAACAAAAGTATAACAAATCCAAAAACAAACCTTGCGTTTGCTAGTTTTCTTGCTCCATTTTTCGCACAGTATTTGTTAGTTCATTTACCGCTTTTACAATTCTGTAACATAATGTGCAATGATAAATCTTACAATAGATATTACTTACCTTGATGCTACTAGAGTTTGAACGGCGCGAAATAACAAAAAATCTTATTTGAATTAATTGGACACTTTACCATTAAATTGTTATCTACCTGCCTAAATCAGAATTCACTGGCAACAAGGTAAATTTGTATATTTTACTAAAGAAGTCGTAACGTTTTACTGTTTTCATGTTCCCAATAAAATGAGGTTTTACTACGTTTTTTGTAACCACAGCTCCACTATATACTAGGCTGTGTAAGTCCAAATTGAATATCCTTGATTTTTAAGGAAAACCTAGTTATCATATATCGTAAATTAGAAGGGGGAAAAGGAAGCTCGAGATGAAGCATATAGTGTAATGAGCGGTGGATTGGCTCTCTTTGATCTTACATTGATCATTAGTTGGTTTGATGTTACCAAAAATTTCTACAGCGTGAAAACATAACATTTTTTATAGATTTATGAAAATAGCAAAATGATGGGTGTCTTTGCAAAAGATTGTCATTTCCACTAATTGAAAAGAACTAGAGTTTGTCGTGTTGCCTGCCTTGCAGACAAGCAGTCATTTACTGCCAGCAGAAATTAACCAGGTACGTCTGTAATTCCGGTATTTTAAAGTTCCAATTGCATAAATGCTTGAGCCGCATAAAAGTGCATAATTTCACTGCTTAAAAAATAAGTTATCACTACAATTTTATTGATTTATTTTTTTTAATTGAGTTTATCCCGTAAACACATTCGCTTCGTTTTCAATCTAGCATTACTTATTATTGGTTTTGTCATACTAAAAATATTAACGGCGTAGAAACAAAGCTTATTTTTAAAATCATGACGCATGACATGAGTAACAGAAAGGGAATCTTTCCGAAAGAACTAATTGGACGGTAAATAGTATATTCCAGCTTTATTTGGTTTTCTGGAAGACAGTTTTATTTCTGATGAGCTATCAACTGTGTCTTACATTTTATTGACTTAAAAAATTATGGTTGGATTCTATACTTTTGCGTCAAACATACGTCGTACACAATTAGTTTTACTTTTGACACAATTGCATACAATTCAATAGATTACAGGATATTTTTGTTATATTGGACGCAGGGTTTCTACGACATATTAGCGTTAAGTATCTACATTATACGAATATTAGCATTTTAATAGGTTTCATATTAGTGATGACTTGCTTTAAATACACTTGTCTGGCATAGGCCTTACAAATTACTTATCGGTAGGTCAAAATTCTATTGATTTCTTTGATTCAATTATCTATACAATGTATAATGTAAGAATGACATTGACCATTAGACCAAGTAATTTAACATGTCTTATATACATTATTAGTGACACTATACTTTGTAAGGGTGGATAGAACCAAATCTCTGGTTTTAGTCATCTGCTTACAAGCAATGGTAAACACTCATCAAACCTGTAGCGCATTGTGTTGCACTTAAACGGTAGGAGACACAGGCTTCTTTTATGATTCTAAATTTAAAAAATCTACTTTTGATTTTCTGACAAAAAACTGGCCAGTTATACATACCGTCCTCTGCTAATATAGCGTTGTATACTTATAAATTAATAAAAGATTACATGTATATCTACTAATAGAAACTTGAAACTTTAAATTCATAACTTGGACGTGCTTAAAATTACAATTGCGTACCTATTACTTAAATCGTTACACAAAAATCCTTAGCGAGCGTAAATAAAAATGTCTATGTTGCACAGCAGGTGCAACGATGCTATTGCGTTGATAGAAAAGACAGAACTTTACTCAGCTTTTAATGTTCAGATGCAAATAGATGTAGAAATATCACCTCAGCTCCCCGCTAAGCACTGGTTAGCATTTCCTCTCGATTACTTTCTATACCTAGCATTTACAAACCAGAAAACAGAACAAATACACGTGATACACTGTCAGCGTTTACGAAAAACCAGTTGAGATTTTGGTGACGTGTGTAGAAAATTAGTTTTTCTAGAACAATTGCTAATATTTTAGATTTGTGTGCTGAGAGCATAGCTGCTGGTATAGTGAAGAGCTAAGCAAAGTATTTCAATGTAGCAATGTTTTGTCTAAAAACCTGTACCCTATAATGGAAAGGAAATATAGCAATGGTACAATATTTCGTTGTTTTGAAAATGAAAGCATTTACAGTAAATTTCTCGATTTATTTACTTTTTAGACTGTTTATTCGGTTTATCTCGTAAACTTTCTCATTCAGTTTTCTACGGTAGAAATTCTACCTTGCATTACTTATCATTAGGCTTGGTTATGCTAAAATTATTAACGGTGTGGAAACAAAGAATTTTCCCGGAATCATGACAGTAGTCAAAGACAGGAAAACTTTGCGAAAGATTTTCACTTTTACTGATTGGACAGTAATTCAGTTTGGCATTTTTGTTATTCAGATAAAAAGCAGTAACTGATAGCAAGCAAAAATCAACAACGTATATTTTACCAAACCAGGAATGCAACACCTAACGTTTTTGCTTCTGAAGGAAAGAAAGCTTGTGTTTTCAGTCACCAAGAAAGCTTGTGTTGTGCGAATGTTGACTTAAAATTAATAATTTTGCCAATACCAACGACGCGCAACATCGTATTCTTGTATATATACAAATTTTTACAGGACAATTTCTATAGGCAAATTGATGAAAAAAATAAACAAATGTAGGCGAATATGTTATGTACCACTGGCAAAGTTCCTGCTATTTGATTTTTTGGAAATGAGTTTGAGTTCTGATGAGTTATTTTATGTGTCAGTAACAAATTTTTAGCTTTCAATGAAATGCACTACTAGACAAGTTGTTGGCATGTGTAGGAAATTAGTTTTACTATGAAAATTCCAAAATTTGTAACAAAAAATCGGATTTGATAATAATGAAGACGAATTTCGGTTTGTAAATTGCTACAACAATTATACATTTACACGTTCTTACAAGAAATTTAAAATGAAAATTGCATTTTAAGAATCTTCGTGCGCCAATTTTACACTGCATCTATTAATTCATTTACCGTTTTTACAATTCAGTAGATTGTTCTACGAATCAGTAATCTTGCAATGTCTAGTGTGTAGTTTGATGAAAATAAAACTTGAACGGTATCAAAGCCCAAAAATTTTCATTTGCAATAAATAGCCAGTTCTATTCAGTTTGTCATGTTTTGGCTAGAAGCAGTCATTGACAAGAAGCAAAAATTTTAAAAGTATGTTTAACAAATTTCAAAGCACCACAAAAACTGGTAAGCGATTTCTAAACACTTGAAAAGTATTCAGAGAGCAATTTACAGTAGTAAAATTAACACATTTTGTTTGAGACATGTAATATGTCTGATCCCAACCTTCGAAATATAATATCATTCGGATCAATTGGACATGCACCTGTATTTTTATTTAAAATCAACAAGTTTAAAAGTTGCACCAGATGGCTTCAAACTTTAACAAGACGACAATAACGTAATATATTCAACTTGGTATGCTGTCCTTACTGACTTTCATCCAAAGTTACTCTGCAATAAAATTTGTACTAAACTTTTATACGGAAATAGTTAGGCCACAATGCCATCGAATTGCTAAAGGCTATTTAAAATTTATATCACTAATTGCCGTAGCATGTTAAAACACTTTTTTCAGACAACAGCGCAAAACAATAAGTTCAGTCAAAACATGCATCTGGCAGTATTTATGCGTTGTACCGCTGATTTTTTTTTAAACCAGCAAGGTAACATCGCATGCAAAGAACACAACAAGCGAAATAACCACCAAATTCTGATTTTGTACATCTAAAAATTTTATTTGAATAATTTCAAAGCATAAACTGAGTTGTAAATATAAGCTAAAAGTAAACGTTATTACGGAGTTAACAGGAAAAAACTTTCCAAAAAATCATATAAAACTTTCATGTTAGCTTGTTTATGCACAAACTTCAAAAAGAAAAGTATTATAATAAAGATTAATGTAAGCAAAAATTCAGTATTATACCACCGGAATAGTACAATATATTTGATTTTCTGGAAATTGGTTTGACTTATGATAAATTATTAACTGTGCCGGCAACTTTTTTATGGAATTGAATTTTATATTTTCGGTTCTTAAATTTTGAGACAAATACACGTCATGCACTAATAGTTTTACTGTGGAACTCTCATTCCTATTTTAGTAGATCAGTTGCCTTGGTTAGTTGATTCCTTAATTGCGCTATCATGGTACAGTTACAGCTATAAACATGTGCTCCGCGGTAGCATCTTGGTTAAAAGCAAGTACAAAAAATGCCATTTCTGTTAGTTTCAATGCAAAAAATTTCTAATGCACTAAACTTTATATTCATTGACCGTTTTTACAAAATAGTGGAAGGTAGTCCAATCGATATATCTCACATAAATCAATATTTAGTTTGATGCCATAGAAATCTGAACGGCGTCGAAACGCAAAAAATATAATTCGCATTAGTTGGAAAGTTAACCAATTTGCCATGTTTTCTATCTAGCTAATAAGCTGCCACTGACGACAAGCAAAATATACGAAATTTTTTAATGTGCTAAATTTTGCACTGTATTCATTTACCGCTATTACATATCAGTAACATGTATTAGGATGATGGAACGCACATTATTTAATATTTATTTTGATTCAACTTAACGCTATAAAACGTAAGGTTAACGGTTTAATGTTCTTAGATTTGTTAATGTTCTTGATTGTAGCTTGTATCTCAATGACTTTGCACTGTTTAGTAAATTGTTGGGAGCAAAGTCGCCTGGGGGCTTAATCCTTATGGGGACAAATAGTTTGGGAGGAAATTGAACAGGGAGCAACATGGCATAGAAGGTAAGTGGTTCGGGATCTAGTGGTTATGGGAGCAAATGGCACGGGGAGCTAATGTGTCTGGGAGCAGGTGAGTTGGGGAGCTAACTGACCACCGGGAGCTAGTTGGTTTGGGAGCTAATAGTAAACGTGCAAAGCCACAGGCAATTAGAACTAACAAATGGTATGATAAAGAATGCGCTCAGGCCAGACAAAATCTCAGGAACACACTACGTTATGTAAGAAGAGCTAGATGGATGCAACAAGCGCAAAATTATAATGTAGAACGAAATCAATATAAAAAGCTTTTAAGAGACAAAAAAGAAGCTTACTTAAACAAAACACGCCTTCAGTTAGGTAATATAAAACAGGGCAACGACTTTTGGTCCGCAGTCAAATATTTTCGTGCTTCTCCCAAAATCCCAAATCAAGTTTCAGAAGAAAAATGGATAGAGTTTTATAACGATATGCTTCCACCGCGTTCAATTGTCTATCACCAATACGTGGGTAACGAAAATGAGTACTTAGACCAGAACATTTTTGAATATGAAATAAGGGGTGCGTTGAAAAAGTTGGCCACAGGGAAAAGTCCAGGCCCAGATGGGATAAAAAATGAATTTTTAAAGAATTTGCCGAACGAAGGAATATGGTACTTATGTGACCTGTTCAATTGTATTTTTATAAAGGAAGAGTTGCCAGAAAATCTGGTAGACTCATGTACTGTTATGTTGTACAAGAAAGGGAGCCCACAAGACCCTATGAATTACCGACCGATAGCGCTACTAAATACAATGCTGAAGTTGTTTACCCAAATACTAGAGACGAGACTTAAAAGATGGGCTGAGGAAAATAATATTATTCCAGAGGCACAAGCAGGCTTTAGGGCCCGTAGGTCGTGCGAAGATCAGATATTTATTTTAAATGCTGCAATACAATTGAGCTTACAAAAGCACAGAGGCAAGCTTTTTGTTCTCTTCGTAGACTTTGAGCGTGCATTTCCTAGCATCTCGCATGAAAAATTGTATAAAAAGCTGTTCGAGATAGGTGTATCAGCAAAAATGATTAGAATAATAAAAATGATTTATGAGAAAGCGTGTACAAAGGTAAGAACAGAGAAAGGTCACACGGGGTCAATCGAGGTCACAGAAGGTCTATTACAAGGAGAAACTATGAGTCCTTTATTATTCTCGCTTTATATATCGGACATTGAAAGGGTCCTGCAAAATTCCCAATGTGAGCCAGTAAAAATCGATGAATTAGTGGGATTGCATTTATTGCTTTTCGCCGACGATACTGCGGTTATGTCAACATCATATACCGATCTACAGAAAAAAATAGATATTCTGGAGGGGTACTTTAAATCACTTGATCTTAAGGTGAATCTTGCAAAGACAAAAGTCATGGTTTTTAGGAAAGGGGGTAGGTTGAGCCGAGAGTGGAAATTTACGTATGAAAACAAAGATATAGAAATTGTAAGTGAGTATACATATTTGGGAGTTCCATTCTCGTCCTCTGGCCTGTTCTGTAAAGCAGCAAAGCTCTACAAGCAGAAAAGCATTAGTGCTATGGGTTCATTATGGAGAGTAGTGGGGGGAGGGAGGATGACAGCTTGGACGGAAAAAAATGTGCTATATACTTCATTGATAACCTCTGTTACTCTCTATGCAGCTCATATTTGGGGTTTATGTTATGCTGATGTGGTCGAACAAGTGCAAACATTCTTCTTTAAGAAATTACTAGGAGTAAGTAAATATGTGCCTAACTATATAATTAGGCTAGAAGCTGGAGTCCCTAGGCTTGAAATAAAGATGCTGAAGCAAGCAATCTCAATGTGGGTTAAGATACTAGGTATGCAAAACTCGCGTTATGCGAAGCAGTGTTTTATTGCGTTGCAAAAAAATGCGATGACAGAGAACTGTTTATCGAAATATAATTGGGTCAAACAAATGCACAAATACTTTGAAATGACGGGGTACAATTTTTTATGTAATATAAACTGCGCAGAAGCCGCGGAGGAACACATTTATGGAGTAGTAACAAAGCTCTGGGAAATCAGGCGACAAGAAGATATTACGAGAGTATGTCAGTCAGATAAATTTAGATATTACGAAGCAATAATGAGTGAAACACCTATGTCAGCAAAATATTTGCAACTAGGTATACTATACCATAAAGCAAGACTGCTGTCTCAAATCAGATTAAATCGATCTATTATCATTCATGAAAATTACAAACATGAGATTTCAAATGACGTTTGCATAATTTGTTGCACGGGTGAAGATGAGACCTTAGAACACATTTTGTTCGAATGCAAAGAGATAAATGACACAATTCCGAGTAATTTTGAGGGCAAATCGTTGTCACTTATAAATTGGTCAGACTGTGACGAACTAGATAATTTCTATCACTTTGTCTCAGACCGTTTAAGGCGAAGGAAACGCAAATTAAACTAATCTGCTCAGTCACTTCCAAAACAAAAAATATCTCTGAGTTAGTCAAAAGAAAGTTTCTAAAGAATAGAACTTAAAAATTCCAATTAAGCTCAAAGTAGAATTTTAAATAAAGATAAATTGGATTTTCTATTGTAATAAAAGTGCTAGTGTACAATGGCAAAAACTGGTAAGAAATTTAACAATAATTATAAACTTTTATAATATACTGAAATAACGATAAAAATTAAGACGATAGTGAAAGTTGTATTTTGAAATACTGAATCGAATAGCATCTAAGTAACTATTATTATAAAATGCAGCTATTATATTGACGGTACTCTTGGGGTGCATGATGCTGCCGTATGGGGAGACAATGCCGTTGGCCCATCCTGGACTAGCCGTTGCTGGAACCGTGATGAACTGGTCAGGAGGTCTATCTGGAATCCGCGACTTCATTACAGGGATCAGAACGGCCTTCGGGAGAGCCAGCGATTTTGCCCACTCAAACGGTTTTGACTATGGAAATGTGTACAACTCTATACTGCAATATGGCATTGTGCAAGCATTCAACTCAGGACAAACCAACAAGTATATGGCTCACGTGGTGGAGGAAACGCAAAAAATGACCAGCGAGGGGAACAAGATCTTTTTTGGTATCATGGGGATAATAGCTTTGTTGTGTGCCAACATGGTGTTAATTTTATCCTTAAGTGGGAAAGCGCAAAGGCAGGATGTGAATGTATTGAGTAATAATAGCCGTTAAGTACTAGTCCGTAAGCCAAAGAAATAGAGTTAAATTTTATGAGTAACAGTGCTAGTGCGGTTACAATAGTAAAAAGTTTCTTTTCCAATATTTTATCATAGTTGTACGAGTTTTAGTCGTAAGTAAAAATTTTACAAGCCAAGAATCACTTAATTGATTTTTATAATTTTATAAAGGATGATGATTTTATGTGTGCTCCATGGGCCTTGCCCAACGAGCTTTAAATGAAATAAATAAATACATACATACATACAAGTACAAAAAATGCCATTTCTGTTAGTTTCAATGCAAAAAATTTCTAATGCACTAAACTTTATATTCATTGACCGTTTTTACAAAATAGTGGAAGGTAGTCCAATCGATATATCTCACATAAATCAATATTTAGTTTGATGCCATAGAAATCTGAACGGCGTCGAAACGCAAAAAATATAATTCGCATTAGTTGGAAAGTTAACCAATTTGCCATGTTTTCTATCTAGCTAATAAGCTGCCACTGACGACAAGCAAAATATACGAAATTTTTTAATGTGCTAAATTTTGCACTGTATTCATTTACCGCTATTACATATCAGTAACATGTATTAGGATGATGGAACGCACATTATTTAATATTTATTTTGATTCAACTTAACGCTATAAAACGTAAGGTTAACGGTTTAATGTTCTTAGATTTGTTAATGTTCTTGATTGTAGCTTGTATCTCAATGACTTTGCACTGTTTAGTAAATTGTTGGGAGCAAAGTCGCCTGGGGGCTTAATCCTTATGGGGACAAATAGTTTGGGAGGAAATTGAACAGGGAGCAACATGGCATAGAAGGTAAGTGGTTCGGGATCTAGTGGTTATGGGAGCAAATGGCACGGGGAGCTAATGTGTCTGGGAGCAGGTGAGTTGGGGAGCTAACTGACCACCGGGAGCTAGTTGGTTTGGGAGCTAATAGCCTAGACCCTATCGCTTGCCAACCTTGGCACTTATACACTCATTCGTACATTTCTTGTCATGGAAGCAAAACGTCATTCAGATTTTCTCTCAAAAAGTTTTCTGCTTGGGGCTAATTGAGAATTTAAACGTACTAGTATATTTAGCAAAAATTTGCAGTATTGTTCCAAAAACTGAGAGTTACTAAAATTTGGAAAATTTATTCTTTTTAACAATTTACGCCAACTAGAATTCGTGCTTCTTTTTGAGACGATTTCATACACCTTGAGACTATCCTTTGGAATTAAAGTTTACAAAACTATCCAACGGAAACTTTAGCCAAGTAACATATAACCAGTCAATGAATGGTAAACCAATAAAAATGCTCGCTGCGAAGGATAGTGAGTGTCAGGATAAGGCGAATTCGCTTAATTTAGACCCAAACTCGCCAAAAATAGACCCGAATTTGCCTAAAATAGACCCGTATTCTGCTAAGGTAGTACCGAATTTGCCTAATTTGTCCGGGGTAGAGATAATATCGGTCAAAACAATAACCAAAAGATATTTATCTGTATTTGCTGAACTACTAGTTTTATTCTCAAAGAAACATGGTCACATCAACAAATGTGAATTCGCAAACAAAGATCAATTTTGCAATTGCAGAATTATCAAGGAAAAGAAACGTTTCATATTAGCAAAGTGGAAAGAAGACAAAAAACTGACATGGTATTTGTAAACACTTGAAACGTTTTCAGAAAGCAATTTAAAATTCCATTCTCTTCAGACAGAGAAATGTCTAGTTTTCAAATTAAGATGTTTAATTATAATGAAGCGTTTGCCCGTGGGAAAAAGGTTTGCAATTATTATCTGTATTTTTTCTTTGAAAGGAACATTACAACAAATGGCTTCAAACATTAACAAGAGGAAAATAATATGGTACATGCAAGTTGGTATAATGGCATTGCTGGCCCTCCTACACAGTCACTTTCAATTTACTGAGACTTCGGAAGAATTTCTCGACAAAACAAGCTAATAAAAATTGCAATAAAATTTCAGAAGTCTTTATTATAGACAAAATATTATGTGTTGCCCCTGCACGTTAAAGCTTTTTGTTTTGTAGACAAGAGCGGAAATAAGATAAACTCCGTTAGCAGCCCTCAGACAGTACATATCTATCTTTAGTGTACCGCTGTTTTCTTTGAGAATCAAGCAAGGTAGCAGCTTTAGAAAATGATGCAAATATAAGCATAATAGAAACTTTTCATGAGAGGATAATACTGCGTATATATATTTAGAAACCATACTAAATAAAATGTGCCGAACTCTACAGCAAGCGGAATAACCGCTAATTTTGCATAACTTCAAAGTTGTATCTAAATGTTATTTAAAGAAGCCAAAATCGGTGTTAATTTTAGGTTAGAATCAACGTTACTTATAGTTAGCATAAAAACATGTAAGTTACTGCGTCATTATTTAACTATTCAATCAGTGGATTATCAGACTGTAGTGTCACTGACAGAATTCGTATTAATAACCAGTCAATGATAAACCATTTAAAATGCTCGCTGCTGAAGACGATGAATATAAACATATGGTCTAGAGCCCATTTAACCTGGTCTAGAGCCCATTTAACCTGGTCTAGAGCCCATTTAACCTGGTCTAGAGCCCATCTAACCTGGTCTAGAGCCTATTTAACCTAGTCAAGAGCCCATCTAACCTGGTCTAGAGCCCATTTAACCTGGTCTAGAGCACATTTAACCTGGTCTAGAGCCCATCTAACCTGGTCTAGAGCCTATTTAACCTGGTCTAGAGAGAATTGGAAAGTAAAAAGAAAAAAACTGTAGCATACCACACCGGATTAATTTTTACGAAGTGCATTCGTATGAAATCGACAAGCTCTGTGATCGAAGTTTAAATTAAACTACCAAGAAAGCACACATGCAATTTGACAACCCTTTTAAAACTTTCAGACAGTAAATAGCAACAAAACTGCAAGTATCTGGATCTTCTCGAAACAATAAAAAAGCCTAGTTTTCAACTTGGACGCTTTACCTGTAATATAATGTGTACCACAATTATCGGGCTATCGGGTGATCTGCATTGTATAGTGAAACGAAAAATATTTAATATTGGAGCAAATGACTTTTAAACTTATCAGGATAACAATGAAGTAGAAATTTTACTGTAGAAGTGTGGAACATGCGACTTAGTGTTCTGGGTTTATTAAGTCTCCTTCTGAATCACGTCTTCCTGAACATCGTGCAAAAAAATAACATCAGTTACACAAAACCATCGACTGATTTCTATTTCTATCTTGCAATACTTATTATTGGGATTGGTCATACTACATATGAACGAAATCATTTTCCCGGAACCATGACAATAGGGAAAGACAGGAAATCATGATGAAAGGTTTTCACCTTTACTGACAGAATAGTAATAATGCAATATCTAACGTTTGTGCCTCTGGAAATAAGACTTTTTGCTTTTTTTTGTAACAAGAGCAGTAATACCAACTTACGTACGAAGATCTGTTGCTTTTGTAAGGGAAACCTGGTTTTCTATTAAAATTTTATTTAAAACAGGGAAGAAGAAGCCTCAGCCGGAACATATTGTACACGCACACTCTTTAGAAGAAAGCGTAGCAAATTCTTGTCAACGTTCGCTGTGGGCACCAAGAAAACTTGTATTGTGCGAATTTGGACTTAAGATTATTTGCTATTATTGTGAAAACCCACGACGCGCAACATCATATTCTTGGTACATAAACAAATTTTGAATGGGCAATTTCTATAGGCAAATGGAAGATATATATAAAACATCCATGGTAAACATTACAACATGCTTGCTGCTATGGCCGCATATTGCTTATTTTACTTAATTTTAAAAAATTTAAAAAATATTTTCTAACCCTGGAAAATAAAGTAGACGGACGGGCAGACAGACAGACGGACACAACTGCTTAAATAGCTCCTCTGCAAAGCAGCGAGCTAATAAATGTAGGCAAAATATATTTTGTACCATTGGCAAAGTTCCTGCTTTATTCGATTTTCTGGAAATCCCTCCTGAAATTGTCAGAATTGACTTTTATATTCCGGTTGGATTCTCAAATTTTGCGACAAATATACGTCACACATTCTTAGTTTTAGTGCAATAATCTCACTTACAACTCGACAGATTGTACGTTTTCATCTTTATTTTGTAATTGACGTTGCGTGCGTTCCTTAAATTAGCAATATGTGTTTACATTATATGTACATATTACATACACAGCTTCTCACCTTAAAGACGACAAACTGCTAATTGCACTAGCATGTTATCACTAGTTACTTACTTATCAGTAAGACATAATTCTATTGTTTTGTTTCACTGAGTTACAAATGCATTATGTAATATTAGAATGACGCCTAGACATTAGAAAACGTCATGGAATTGAATAAGCCTATTCTATTTTAAGTGTGAATATATGCTACTGTGTTCGTAGAAAGGAGAAAATCTCAGCGTTTAATTATCTGATTGAGAAACAGTGGTACGCACTAAGCAAAAACGTAGTGCAATATACTTCCTGACGTGTACTTGTAATTGCTTCGTACAACAGGCATAACATTGAAATGGGCACAGCATGCGTTTCTGCTTTAACAGAAATGCACTTGGCAAATTGTTGACATGTGTAAGGAATTAGTTTTAGTACGAAAATTCATATACTTGCAAAACATTGGATTTGATGACCATAGCCATGAATTTAGGTTTCTGAATTGCCAAAGCTACAAACATGTGCGCCGTGATAACGTCTTTTTCTTTAGTAGCTACCAAAAGTATAACAAATCAAGAATCAAAAATTCTATTTGCGACTGTTTTCTTGTACCACTTTTCACACTATATTTGTTAGTTCATTTACCGCTTTTACAATTCAGTAGTATCAACTCAGATGAACAATCTTAGATTAAGACTTGCTTGTTTTGATTTTACTAAAATCCGAACGGCGCCGGAATACAAAAAATTTATTTGAATTACTTGGACACTTCACTATTATGTCATGTTTACTACCTGGCTATAAAGTATTCTTTGACAGCAAGCAAAATTTTTCAAAGCATATTTTCCTAGAATAGGAATGCAACATAAAATGTTTTTGTTTTTGAATTGCCACTAAGAAGAAGCCTTTTTGTGTCTTTTTCAAAGCCAGAACTGCAATATACACTTGCCTGTGTAGATCTCTGCTGAAAAACCTTTGAGATCCATATCTGTGTGGAAAAAACTGGTTTCCATGACACATGAATTAGAAGAGGAGAAAAAGGAGCTCGAGCGGAAGCATTTATAGTAAAGCCACGCTCTTTAGGAGATAGCGCTGCATATCCCTTGCCAACGTGAGCACTTTTACACTCACTCGTACTGTTCCTGTCTGGGAAGCACAACGTTATTCAAGCTTTCTCTCAAAACTGTTTTCTGATTGGGGTCTATTGAGAATATCAACGTACAAGGAATTCTTTTCTATGTAAGAAAAATTTTCAGTATTTTCCCAAAACTGAGAGCTAATACTACTAAAATAGAGAAAATTCATTTTTGTGACTAATTCTTGTCTACTGGAGTTCCTGCTTTTTTTGAGACGGTTTCATAAAGCTCGAAATCATCCTTTGAAATTAAGTTTCACTACGCCACGGGGAACTTCTGCTCAACTGGAACCTAGTAAGACACAATTAAATATATCTTAACACTCTCTAACCATTACTTCCAAGTTGCACAAGATATAAAGAAGTTACTTCCAACTTAAACCAAAGTAAATAACCTCACACCTACTACTACGTTAAAGATTCTTCTCTCATGAATGGTGTAAAAGCATAATATATATCAAAACAAGCACCTGGTAATATTTATTTATATTTGCTGCACTACCGCTTTTACTCTCAGAAAGCAAGGTCACATCCCCAGATTTTTATGAAGCTGCTGATATGCTATTGGAAGTTACAATAAACAAAATGTACAAACCGTCAGAATATGGAACCACCATGAAATCCTAATTTCTGAAATATCATCAAGAAAATATTACAAATTTGTTTATCTACATAAGACCTTATCTAGTACCACAATCATTTAAGTGACGAAGCTAGAATGGCAACAAAGAAACTAGATGATCTGTGTTTACAGTATTAAAATATTTTGTTGTAAAATCATAAAACAATCCGGCATTAATATTAGATTCCACGCTTACTATACCATTTCGTGGAAGTTGTGTTAGTTTGTTGAATTTGGCAGAAAGAAACATCATGAGAGCTTAGGTATTAAATACACACATTTGTATTTGCAACAAAACATATTTATTTTGTGGACAATTTCCTACGTTGCAAAAACACAGAACAAAAAGAAGCGACTGATGTTGCATACTTATTGCTGATAGAATAACGTAAAAATCATTATTCTATCTTGATCTGATTGCAAATATATGAATGTATCACATGGCTTATAACAATACAGAGAATAAATAGGTTTCCTCTCAAGTACTTTCTAGACTTTATGTTTGCAAATTGGAAAACCAGGCAAAAATAAGTGAATCGATATCAGCGTTCCCGAAATCCCAGCTGACTTGTTCGTCACGTGTGAAGGTACTTGGTTTTAGCTGACAAGACAAGTAGCTGAAATTTTGTATTTGATTATGATAACAACGCAGCAACGTTTTGTCTAAAAGAATGTACCAAATATATATATAGAGAATATAATATAAAAATTGTATAATTTTACTGTTTTAAAATTGTATTTACACTATTTTTATTGATTCATTAACTTATTGCTTTTTAATTCGATTTATCACGTGAAACTTTGCATTCGTTGAACAATCTTGCATTGTTAATATACATGTGGATATGTATACATCGGTCAAACTGGTAGAGACTTATCAGAAAGAATGAAAGAGCACAAACGTCACTGCTGTAACGGGGACACCCAATCTGCTATCTCAGATCATGTATGGAGTAACATGGATCATCCTGAAAACCACTCCATACTTTGGGATGAGGCAACGCTTATCGAAAGGGAACATGACAAAGTCCTACGGGAAACTAAGGAATGTATTGCTATTCGCAATGCAACAAAGGATGGGATCCCTCTGATGAACCGGAAGGAAGAACGTGGTCGTGACTACCTACCGAATTTCTGGACTTCTTCTCTCCCAATTTTATACAATTTTAAAATTCGTAAAGCTAACGTAGATAATTGGTTTCATTGTTCTTTTGTTCAATTTTCCCTGAAGAAGACCTGTGCTATAAGGGTCGAAACGTTGGAATAAATAATATTTTCCTTACCACTCGTTGAAAAACCCCAAAATCATTTTACATCAAAATCAAAATCTTGCATTGCTTGCTGCTTGGTTTGGTCGTACTAAAAATATTAACGGTGTGGAAACAAAGCCTTTTTTCTAAATTATGCTTCATTATTGTCATACTTTATGACAATAGTCAATGGCAGGAAATCTTCACGAAAGATTCTCATTTTCACTGATTGTAAAGCAATGGAGTTGCATAAGTTGCACTACAAATAACCCAGGTACTTCTAAAGGAAGCAACTTTAGCGTAAGTTAATTTTTTAAAGTAATTCGGTAAAAATTTTGATATCGTGCTGTTTATTGCATTTATTGCAACAAAACTGCTACATAATATATAGAATTGATATTGCTTGTTACCGAAGAACGCTAAAGCTCCTTTTCCCAACATGGTGCTAAAAGCAATATTATGATAACACTAAATGGCCGATTTGTCAGTATCGAGATACCCTCCAGTAGCCCAGAAATATAAATATCATAACCTTTGTATTGTATAGGCCCAAGACTATTTTTTCGATTTTGCTACAAATAGATAGCTTCATACTGGTTTTCTGAAGGGTATACTTGAATAATTTACTGAAGCGTTTTCAAGGATTTCTTATGTACTAGATACATGTAGTACAGGCGACTCGGCTTACATAAAGAGAAATAAGAGGATTTGTATCAGTCTCGGATTTTATTTCAAAGAACTGTACAATATATATAATATACCAAAGACTTGTGTTTGCGTAGGCGTATTTTTCTGATAGATGTATTTTTAGATGTTTTTGAAGTCCGTAGATATATTTATTAGAATCTCCTTTGTTAGCGTATTTTACGGCACAAAATACAATAATATAATAAGGCAACAACTAAAATTCGTTGTAATATGTGCGTTTGTGCTTGCAATAAAGAATTTCCTACTGAAAATTATTTGCGTTGCAAAAAAGAGAAAGCGACTGATCCAACAATGTGTATGTAACTTACATACAAGTTACATGAATACTAAGTAAATCATTCGAATTTGTTTGTTGTTTGTTTTACTTTTAAGCAATCCGTTGGCTTCCCATAGCATCGCGCGATCACATCAACGTGGTATGTAGATCTTCCACTCTTTTTTCACCGTGAACGTGGACCCACTAGACAGATTGGTAACTTGTAAAGAGAATTAGCTTTACTACGAAAATTGCATTACTTGCAAAAACTACGAATATGATTACGATAACATTGTGTATGCTTCTGTGAAAATCGTTAAGAGGTGTAAAACGTAGCAACGTATCAATATCGACAGTACCTTGAAAGATTTTTTGCTTAATTTGCTTACGTAACAGATTAAATAAAAAGCAACAAAACGACGCCACGTCTTAAGTCTACGCATTTTGAAGAACACTGTAGCATCTCATGTAAAAATAGCAGAAATATGTTTTTGTAGGGTTATGTTCTTTGAGCAAATAGAAGAATAGATGTTTCGATGTTTGATGTCAGAAGATATTACAATCTACCTTGTTGGTGAATGTTACGCATCATTGAAAGGACATAAGTTCCGCTTTTGATGATCTAATTATTATCAAATAAGAGCACGGGCTCATCATAACGCAGTGTATGTTTCTTTTCGATTACTTCCTTAAGCCTAATTTCAGAACTTGGGAAAAAAGATAGAATAGGATTACGCATTCAAGTTTCACAAGCACCCACTAGACAAGTTGGTGATGTGAAAAGGAATTAGTTTTTCTATGAAACTTTTGAGACGTGATCGCGTACTTGCACGACAATTATGTGGTTAAACGCATTAAAACATGAAATAGTGCAGTATTTTCCTTGTTTCCAAGTACGAGTATTCACATAAATTGTGTTTAATCTCTAGTAGTTTTCGAATTTTAATTATCTCGTAAGAAAATCAATTTCACACTGAATCTTATATACTTACCATTTCGTTTAATCTGAACAAAAATTTAACGGCGTGGAAACAAAATATTTATGACAATAGCCAAAGACAGGAAATCTTGACAAAAAGATTTCCGTTTCCACTGATTGGACAGTATTGGGGTTTGTCCTGTTTTCCAGCTAAGAGGCAGTCTATGACAACCACCGGATATTAGCAACGGATATTTTGCCAAAGTAGTAATGCAACATCTAAGGTTTTCATTGTTTTCCTGTTGACACTGAAGCTGAAGAGGCGCAATAGGTACCAGGAAACTATATTTTGTATAAAACTAGAGTTAAAACTTGTAACTTTTCTGATAGGTCACGCCTGTCCCAGTCTTTCGTCTGTAGATTTTATTTAAAAGGTCAGTCTGCCATGTAATGTAATCTCCAGACAATTATATTTTGCGTAGGCTTATTTTGCTGGTAGAAAATGAAGAATAGGACATTTGATGCTTCATGTGTGGAAGCACTTTTACAAAAATCCACGTTTTTTGTTGCTTTCACGGATCGCATTGCGCGAATACAAACAATCGCCAACATGCAAAGCGTCTATGTGGATATCGTTCTGGTTTGGCGATTTGGTGCACATCAGAACCCACGAAACCTCAAAAGTTAAATTTGCACGCTTGTGGTCACAATGAATATTAAGTAATTTAGCTTGTCTGATTTTGGGATATTTTAACAGCGCAGTCTGCACAATTTGATTTTCCGGATTTCTGTGGATAAATTTTATGATAGATTTTGCATTAGGCTAGTGACAGCTTGTTTAAATTGAAATGTGAAATGTATACGTAAGTATTAAAGTTTGTAGCAATTACACGTCCTGTACTAATGAGTTTCCTGTTTAGATTTTATTGCACTATGAATGATTTTATACTATTGGTTATGAACTTTGGTTGTCCGTACATTGCTTTGTCATCAGTAAGTCGCAATTTTATTGTTTTCTTAGATTGAGTAACTTATCAATTTCCAATATACTGACACGAAGATCAGTAGATAGCTCAAAAATACCTACATTCTACGTCAAACTACACATACAAATATGTTACTGTGTAGACCGCAGGTTTGGTTTTCCGAATATTATGCCAAAGCTGGAAAAATAGGTTGCCTATTCAACTTAGTAATGCCTTCTGTGAAAGGGACAACTAGGGCTGTAAACGTGTACACGATTTGACCCTTCAAAATTTCGTGTCGTGTACATGCAAACACGATATGGTTTTTCCGTGTTCGTTTCGTGTACGACCAAAACGTGTTGTGTTCGTTTCGTGTTTAGCAGAACACGATAAAAACCGTGTACAAATCGTGTACAATATGCAGTTTAAGTAGGAACAAAATGGTATTCATTGCCACTATGTTTTAGATTAATTGATTGGTTATTGTATTTATATTATAACTTTATTAGCTTTTACAAATTAAATAGATTTATTTCGACTAAACAATTAAAAGAGATGATCGTTTTACACATATGATGTGGTTTTGTCTGTGTGTGGCATATAAGTATTCAGCATGAATAAAAATTTGTTAAACACACACGTTTTTAAACCGTGTTCGTTTCGTGTTCTGGTATGCCGTGTACAAAACGTTTCGTGTATTGCCAAGTTCGTTTCGTGTTTTGCCCAACACGATATGCACACAACACGGTTTTCTTTCGTGTACACGCGTGTACGTGTACACGTTTACAGCTCTAGGGACAACTCTACCGTCTGCTATCTCTTCAATAAACTCCCTAGTCATCTTTCTGCCCAAGCAAACTTCCCAGTATGCTAGTTTTTTGGTTTTTGTTTTAGCAGTGTTGTGATAAATTTTTTATTTATTGCAATTTCCTCGATTTGTTCGTCTAAATTATAATAACGGAACCGTTTTTGTTTGCCAACGATATTTGCCAAAATTGGTTTGACTTGAATGCCATATATTTGCAGAAATACAGTGCATATTCTTATGCTTTAAAAATTAACAAAAAAGTTTTTTATGTGAATTTTTTACCGTTTTTTATTGTATTGAAATATTATGCTTGTTGTTGTTATACTCAATAAAGCTTGAAGCAGCTCAGAAAAGTCAATTTCAAAATATCAAATTTTCTGTTAATTGGAACACCGTTAACTAGGTCATAAATAACATTTACAAAATATGCCCGAAATGGTTTTAATGGCGAAGAAAAGATTTTCTTTATAACAAGAATTATTAAAAGTGATGATTGTTAGACGTCCAATTAGAATGAGTTTATCAAACAATACACTTCCTACAGAAATAAAGTATTTTCGCCTAGAAATATAGATCAAACGGACCGGACAGCATGAGCACGGAATTTTATTTCCAATTGAGTTACTGGTTCATGATTTCTATTTCTAACTGAGGTTGGGTTCCTAAAATTAGCATATTGAATCTACAATATACATATATCAGCATATTCATTGGTATTCCTATTTGTGATGACGACATTTAATTACACTAACATGGCTTAGTTCGGAACTAATAGTTCCCAATAATAACTTATCAGTAAGTCACTATTCTATAGTGTTCTTTGATTTAATTACCTATCCATTTTGGAACAAGAGAATGACACAAACGGTCTGTGACTAGAGCTGTAAACGTGTACACGTACACGCGTGTACACGAAAGAAAACCGTGTTGTGTGCATATCGTGTTGGGCAAAACACGAAACGAACTTGGCAATACACGAAACGTTTTGTACACGGCGTACCAGAACACGAAACGAACACGGTTTAAACACGTGTGGGTTTAACAAATTTTTATTCATGCTGAATACTTATATGCCACACACAGACAAAACCACATCATATGTGTAAAACGATCATCTCTTTTAATTGTTTAGTCGAAATAAATCTATTTAATTTGTAAAAGCTAATAAAGTTATAACTTAAATACAATAACCAATCAATTAATCTAAAACATAGTGGCAATGAATACCATTTTGTTCCTACTTAAACTGCATATTGTACACGATTTGTACACGGTTTTTATTGTGTTCTGCTAAACACGAAACGAACACAACACGTTTTGGTCGTACACGAAACGAACACGGAAAAACCATATCGTGTTTGCATGTACACGACACGAAATTTTGAAGGGTCAAATCGTGTACACGTTTACAGCCCTATCTGTGACGGACCATCAGCCAATGTAATTCAACATACCGACGCTATGGTACATTAGGAGTGCTTCTCCATGCAATTTGCTTATGCTACTGTAGAGTTATACAGGACAAAAGTATACCATTGCTTGTTAGAAGCATTGTGTTTCTAGGAAGATGACTTTTTGGTGTGTCTTTATAGAATTACGTATAATATTGCCGGGTACAAGGTATACTTATATTAACAAGGTTGTGTGCTGGCTGGTGAAACTGACGCGATAAGAATTTGCTTAATAACCCGTTTCGGGCTCATTCCCTCCCTCACACCCAGGGAAAAGTCCAATTTCCGACTTGTCACTGAGCCTGATATCCAATTTATAGGAGACCTCTTCTCTCTTTTCCCCTTCCAGTGAAAGCCCTCCTTTTTTCCCCTTCTTCTCTCTCTCTCTTCTCTTTTTAGCCGACACTTTACAAGCACTTTGTGGAAACGCTCATCATCGGAAATCGTTTAGGACCTCTTCCAAAATCATCATGATGATGAGGATGATACAAACCATCTTTTTACCCACTCTCTCTCTCTCTCTTCTCTTTCGTTTTCACACCAGCTTTCCCTTTAAACACTTGCACGCTTCCAAGTAATATATGTATCGTTATACATTTATGTTTTTAAAACACTTTTTACAACGGAAATCAAACCATGTTATACTCCCATTACTTTGTCGGTTTTACATCACATCGTCTCAATGCGTATATATATATTACGTTTTTTGATACCCTCGAATTAAAAAATAACGTCGTTCCCAAGGGAGAGCTAAGCAACATATTTATTAAACTGAAAGGAGGAGAGAGGATGAAAATGAATGAGCACCGAACGAGAGCCTCTTTTCATGGAAACCAACAGAAAATACATAAAAATCTCCTCTCTCTTTTTTATTCGGTTCTCATTCATCCTCAACAGTTTTGTAGCGACCCTCTTTATAGTCGCATGACATCATTGATACACACACACACACGCACTCCCTTTTTTATTACCGTTCCTATTACCGATGTCAATTAACCATAGCGTTGTGACGAAAGGGAAACGGCGACCGTGCCTTGTTCTAACACATGAAAAAGAAAAGAATAGGTAAGTTGCGTTCAATTTTCACTCAACTTCACTACATATCTTGCTGACGTATAAAAAGAATTAGTTTTATTAAGAATGTTTTAAAGAAATGGAAACTTACTATCTTTGATGGTTTTATGGATCATATGTAGGTATAATGAAAAAGGCCAAACGCCAAGGCGCGGGCGCTTTTTTCTTTATTGTTATTTTTGTTATGATACTATTTTGTGGAATTTTTAGACACGTAAAACCCCAGCATAGCTAGACATTTACACGCATTGTTTTTGTAACAATATATCTATTTCAAAAAGAGTCTATTTAAGTAGGAAATTGTATTTCAAACAGTGTATCAATTGACAGTGAATTGGTGGAATAAGGATACAGGACACCAAAAACAAATTGGATACGGAAAATTGATACTATTATTTCATAGAACACTCTGCCATAAATTGTAATCTCCATGATAGCTCAGAATTAAAATTTCCCCGCTTGTAGCCGCAATAAAATCTAGAGAAACTAAACTTGTCTAAGTCACAGATATTTTGAGCGCGCAATAGGTACCATGAAAGTTCGGAATGCCTGACTATACAGACAACATTTATTAACTCTATTTGCATGTGTATAGTTAACATGTTTCTAGACCGCTGGCAAAGTTTTTTTTTCATTTTCTGAATGTTTGTTCATTTAATATATACCGAACTTTTAATTAGGCCGGTGAGAGTTTCTTTAAATCGAATTTTATAAGTAGGTATTATACACTGTGACAAATGCACGTCGTACATGAATAATTTTACTGTAAAAATCATAGTTATGATTCAACAGATATCACAAAGTTTGCGTATTCGTGCGATGAATTTTTTTTTGAAAACTCGGATATTTGCAAAATTGCCGATTTGATGAAGACGAAGGTGGGTTTTCAAAAAATATGACAAAGTTAGGAAAGTGGGTTGCCTAGTAAATGTAGTAACGCTTTTGTATCAGAAATAATCAAAATATTTTATAAGTTCGATGTATTCCAGCATTTGATAAACCAAAGAAGTCGTTTTTTCTAAATATTGAATAACATTTTAAAAATGAAGAAACGAGGTTTGGTTGTTTTCAGCAATGTCAAATACTACCCTACTACGTTTTATTGTGCGTCTCATATATACATCGTTGCGGTGCAGTATCTAGTGACAGTGGAAATGTGTTTTCATCTTGTTAAAAATCTGCACGACGTGGAAGCACAAAACATCCTAAACCTTTCTTGCAACATACACATACACAGGAAATCTTGTCAGAAGGTTTTCATTTCCACTAGTTTGACAGTACTCGAGCTTTTGTCTCGCTCCTAATTATTAAGTCTAAGTCAGATCGCAATGAAAAACGCCAGATAGCAACAAAGCGTAGTTTATCAAAGTAAAAAAAGGATACTGGATTGTAAGAATTGTAAGGAGGGCAACAGCCAAACTTTCAACTGACTTTATATTGATACTGAAAAAAGATTTCCTATGTGTGTGTTGAATGAGAACAAGTTGGGAAGCACGTTTTGACGTTTAGGACAATGTTGTTTAGGTGCGTAGGAATATAGCTTTACTAAGAAGATTGCGATTACGATATTCTCAATAAAATCGGACTTCCAAATTTGTTTTTACAAAAGTTTTCGTTTCCTTGAATTCAAATTGGAAAGCTTATCAGTTTCGTGTCATGTTTTCGACATAGCCAATAAGCAGTCATCAACAATACGCAAAAATCAGGAACGTTTTTACGAAAGTAAGGAAAATTCAAAAGTGGAATGCAACATCTAACATTTATACTGTTTTTGTGTTGCCACTGAAGAGAAAATTTCCTGTTTTAATTTTGCAAAAAATGTGTATTATTTCTTGAGATTGTAAGCCCTATGTGATGACATTGACTCTGTTGCTTTAAGGAAAGCACTGCATATGCTTTTTAAGATTGGGGCTGTTACCCTCGTTCGTATTTTTCTGGGCAGGGCAGCAAAACGTTATTCAAGTTTTACCTCAGAATGTTGTTTTGCATCGGGCTACTTGAGAATTGCTACGTATTGCAGAAATTACTCTGTTTACCAAGACTTTGTAGTAATTTTTTGGAACTAAAAGATTAAGAGGTTAAGAACATTGCTGTTGCTAAGTTATGGGAAAACCGAACGACTTATAGTTTCCTAAGTTAATGACATTCAACCTTCTAGGTTGCTCATAAAAAATTTTTCCACAATACAACAAAAGTGCTAAAGAGTGCATAGAATTGGTAATATTTGTTACACCAGAACGTTAAATAGACAAATATATTCTTTGAAATGCACAAGTCGGGAACAATATTTTCACTTTTGCTACGAATAAATACCACTGTATCATTTGACAGTTCATTCATAGTGTATACTCATATCACATCAGAAAGCATTTATAAGGATTTATGGCATTATGGCATCCATGATCTCTGCTCTCAACTTTAACTAAGGATTTCCTACTTACCTCTTACATAATACAGCCCACTCTAATTGCATCAAGAGTAATGAAATGATTTTTTATCAGACTTCAGCCTATAGATTTTATTTCAAACAACATTGTGCCAAGTTATGCAACATAATGGAAAATTATGTTGGTGTAGGTTTATTTTTCTGACACAAAAGAAAGAAAATGTCTTTTGATGTTAGATGTCGGTAGACATTTATGAGAATCCCCCTTGTTGGTGGATTTTACGGATTATATTGCATTAATACCAAGCACCTTGATGTTTCTTTGAAGCAGTGTTATGTTGTCAAATGTTTTACAATGAAACACCATGCTAGCATAAAGTTGAAATAAACACGTACGCGTTTGCAATAAAACATATATTCCTGAAGAATATTTGAGTCGCAAAAAATTAGGAGTTGCAAAAGTAACTGTTTTGTAACTAGATAAATTCGTGCCGCGTTACGGGAATTAGTTTTTTAAAAGAAATTCATATGATTGTAGGGACTTTAAATTGGATTATGATGTATGTATGTGTGTACCTAGGTGTAGGTATGTAATTTGGGAAGGAATCTCCCCTATTCAGAGAGGACCCAGCCGCATAATCCATAGTAGAATGTTTGCAGACTTACCCAGTTTTTACCCAGTGCTGCCTTTACGAGAGATATTATGGAAATTGCAAGTATACAAATAAACAACACTGCTCAATCTCACAACGGATTCTCATCAGGTTTCAACCTAGTGAGAGGGGGTAGTCACATTCACAACTGCAGGAATAAATCTCTAATATGAGAAGCAACACATACTTACTATCCCTGCGGGGATCGAACCCGAGCACGGTAGCGGCAGAGTGCATGGTTACCTCTCTGCGCCACCGCGGCGCTGGCCTGATAAAGATGCTTTGCTAGAGTGAAAAGTGATAAATATATGAAACATATCAACAACGTTTTCTTAAAAGCATTAACCAAAAAAATGTGAATACTCTAATTTTACATTTTTTGCTTGCTTTAAAAGTGTAAATATACACATTATTATTGTTTGTTTATTAATTACTGTTTAATTCAATTTAGCTCAAAAGACACTGCACAATTTGTTGCATCTTACAATACTTACGAGTTAGTTTTATCATAATAAAATATTGTATGGCGTGGAAACAAGATTTTTGCGGATTTGCTAGAATAGTCAAAGCGAGAAAATTTTCATTATTTCTAATTGGACAGTACTGACTGAGTTTGTCATGTTTGCTATTCAGCAATGACAACAAGCGGAATCGAACAACGTATATTTTATGGAGGATTGCCACAACTAATGTTTTCACTGTTGCTACTGAAAACAAGATTTCCTGTGTCTCTTTTTAGCCAAATCTGTATTATTTTCTAGAATGCGTAAGCTTCTGCTAAAATTGTATGAATTGTATGGAGAAAAGGGAGACCTGTTGCTCTTTACTCTGCACGGCAAGGCTGGTTTTCCAGGAAAACTGAATTGCGATGGGGTAAGAAAGAGCTAGTGCTAAAGCATATAGTACACCCAAGCTCTTTTGGAGAATGCGATGCATATTTTGCTAAAAGTAAAACTAAGGCAGTAAGTTAGGTTCTACAGTATTTTTATAACGTTACAATGGACACCTCAAAACGTTCAAATTTTTTGGGGCTCATTATATGTTTAAAAAATTTATACTTCATGTACATACATGTACACGATGCATGACACGACATGAAACTTTGCTACATGAAGCAGTACTTCACGTGACGTGACATGACATGAAGATTTTGAAGTAAAAATGGCATAAAGAAGATTTTTTGTGCAATAAATTAAAATTTACACGCTTTTATTTGCTTCTTATTTGACTTTGAACTTATGTCACAAATATACGTCGTGCACTAATATTTTTGCTGAAGAGATTCCATTTACATTATTACAGATCGAAATGCTACGTATATATACTGCTGTTTGAACTAAACGCCGCATTAATACCATTGGCGTAAAACAATTACCTGGCATGAAATTAAGCACTCATACGCTTCCACATTAGTAATCTGAAATGTAATTGTAAGAGAATGATTTAGTTAAAAGTCATAATTCAGTTGCTTTTCATAGTTACCTATCTGATTTTAGTAAAATGACGCAGAAAACATTAGTCGGCACAACTGAAATTGCCCACGTTATACTATAAATGTGTCTATGCTATTGTTTAGGTATAAGTAGTAAAGACAGACTTCTTAGATTTCTCAGCATATCATCATGATCTGCTTGAGAAATGCTGTATGCGTTAACCAACATGCAGTGTATTTTGTTTCTCCTCAACCTTCTGCTTTACAAAGAAATAAAAAAATCAAAGGAAACCGAATGAGGAGCAAAATTGATCGTGTGAGGGGAAATAGTTTTACTGGAAAATCCGTTTGCTACCATTGTTTTTTATAAACTAGCTGCTACCACTCTGACAAAAAAGCATTGCAATTTTTCAGACGATTGAAAATGTATCCTGTCGTACTTACAAATCTAGCAGCAACGTGTATCGTTTTTACCTTCTTAAAATTCTTGGCGGTGTGAAATAAGAGAAAAAAAATTTCTGCGTTTTTTGTGTTCCAAAACCTTGTACCAAACTGCATAAATTGATTTTGAAAATATAGGGTCGGTTGTTCTGTAAGGAATAGCTTTCTTTGAAAATTGAATTCGCAAGGGAAACGACAAAGCTTTGGCTGCAAGGTACACTCACGCCCTTTTGGAGAATGATCTGTCTATTCGTTCCTTTTGTTTGGGCTTTACTTTCAGTCCTACTCTTCTTATGTGAGTAAAACAAAGGTACATGCACGCATGCTTTAACTATTCACAATATCACAATTATACTGTGCTCAATAATCCAATTGCGTATCTATTACTAATAAAATGACACGCAAATCAATAGCAAGAGTAATTTAATACGTCTACGCTGCACAACAATTCATGCCATTCTTTTTCTGGGTAGACAATATTGCAACGTTTGGTGATATGACCACAAGTAGGTAGTAATAATGCGGATTCAGCAAATCTACCTTAATACGTTACTTTTCAGCACTTTCTATGCTTTGCTAATTCATTTCGTTTTCTGGAAATTTACTAATTTTATTTATGATAAACTTTTCATTAGGCCGGGGAAAATTGGATATATGACCTGGCCCTTGGATTCCAAATGCTAAGTATCTACAATATATAAACATACGCTTTTCATGCGTTTTCATACTTAAGGATTATGAACTATAATTGAAAGTGCATGGCTACGTCGTAATTCTATTAACTTTCTAGGTTTAATTATCTATCAATTTTTAATAAAATGACACACAGACTATTAATTAAAATTAAAGCAAGTATACATGCCTACTACGCTACACAACAACTGAAAATATGCTACTGTGTTGGTAGAAAAGGTAAATCTCATTAACAATAATGAGATCTAATAATCAAGAGATGCTACGCACCAACCAGAACGTAATGTAATAAGCTTCTTTGTGACTTGCTGATGTATATTGGAACAGAAACAAAAACGAAAAGGAAACAAGATACGTTTTCAGCCTTCATTGAGGTCTACCAGACAAATTGTTAACGTGTGAGAGAAAATAGGTTTTTTAGAAATCTGCAATATTTGCAAACTTTACGACGATTTGATACTGATGACCTTGAGTTTGATTTTCTGAATATGCTATATTTGCAAAAGTAAGTCGCGTATTTATTAAATGTAGTAACATATTTTGTAATGGAGTCAAAGAGGGACAAATGAACCATAGAAATATTTTATACTCAAATTAATAGAAGTTTGAATTGTATTTTCCCCGTTAAAATGCCTAAAATAATTTAACCGCCTTCACGTTACAAGCGCCGATGGATCTGATTCCAGATTCAGAATCTACAAAAATATGCTATTTACTGTAAAAGTTTGATATTAACTTTCCAGCTCATTTTATTTGTCATTAAAATTGTCACAAATTTTACCCCTTTATTATATTTGCCGTATTCATTTTTTTTTAAATTAAGCATTTTTCTATAGCAAACGTGTTCTTTTGCACAAACCGTTTAGGCTTATTAGGCAAGCTATTTTTAAAAAAGTTTTTTGGAATTTCTTAGGGACCTGTATAGGTCCCTATAAAAACCTACTTAGGTCCCTAGAGCAAGAAGAATTTTATCTCTTAGGAACCCAAATTATTCATGTACGCTTATAGATATATTAAACAAATTCTAAGGACCTATATAAGTCCATAGGAACCAAAATAGATCCATGAGCACAGACTGTACTTGCAAGAACTCATTTATTACGTTTTGACTATTTTAAAAATTTAAATTGTCACACCATCTTTCGTTGTTCATTGATTACTGCTTTAATTCAGTTTTTCTCATGACAAAATATAGGAGGATCATACCTTACTATACTTACAGGTTGTTTTGGTATTTCTAAAAATTTATACGGCGTTAAAACCTAGGATATTCTCGGACTTATGACAGAAATGAAAGACAGAAAATTTTCAATTCCACTAAATGGACAGTATTTAAGTTTCTCAGGTTTGCAACCTAGCATTCACATTAAGCAGAAATGGACAACGTATCTTTTGCAAAAGTGGGAATGTAACGTCTAACGCTTTCACTGTTTTCCTACATGTTTTGACACCTTAAATTGTATTTGAAAGATTCTATTCCATCCTCCATCCATAATTATAGAAATGACGATAAGACGGTATTTGAGGAAGAGAGTTTATTGAATTGTCAAGCTTTCGACCACTTCTGTGGTCTTCTTCAGGACAAACTAAATGACAAACATGAGAACAGTAACATACTGACAACTGCTAATAGCTTATGAAGTAAATAATCTGAGCATACCTTAGGTTAAAATTAAGTAACGTCTATGATAATTTTGGACAGATTTTAGTTTGGCTAACTGACTTAACAAATGTTCGGAAAAATGCTATTGATATAAAAGATTATTATGATTATGGTGAATTATTTTTGTTATTATTATGATTTGGAACTGTTGTCATAAGCATGCTATTCTTTGATTTTGTTTTCCATGTTATTTTTGAAAAATTGTATTGTTTACTAGGATGTAGAAGCCCCTGCTAAACTTGTGTGTAGAAAAGGGGAGATCTGTTGCTGTGTAAAGAAAAGCTGGTTTTGCATGAAAACTGAATTGGAACAGGGTACGAAGGAATTTGTTCTTGAGCATATTGTAAACCTACGTTCGCGTTCTTTTGGGGAAAGCGCAGCATAACCATTGCCAACGTAGGGGCTTTACACATTCCTGCCTTTTTGACAGAGTAGAACGACGTTGCTCAAACTTTCTCTCAAAACGCTTTCTGGTTGGGACAAGTTGAGAATTATAAACTACTAAGAATTTGTTTTGGTGTAACTAAAATTTGCAATATTTCTTAAAAATAGATATTAGTGTTTTAACTAGAACAACTTACATATTTATAAAAAACATTAAACAGCAATTTCTGGTTTTGCTTGACCCGATTTAGAGCACTTGGACACGATCGCTCTGGAATTAAATTTCACGCAAGCTAGTAGTACGCAACGGAAACACATTTTCTCCTTGAACCAGGTACGTTTCAGCATTTTGCTAAATAGCTTGTTACTAATATTACAAATCCATAGTAATATTGAAAACTTATTCATAAACCCAAGTTTACTACTGTAATCAACTTAAAGCTCATTTAAGAAATGTATAAAATAGACTGGTTAATACCCAAGTCTATAAAATCGTAAAGGAAAAACAAAGCCGCCATGATGTAGTACCCTAACTCAATGGATCACTCTCCTGAGGAAAGACTACGACCGAAAAAACAGCACCGGCATCATAGTAAAAAGTATTCGAAAACACTTGACAAGTTTTCAGACAGCAATTAGCAGCTGAGAAGTAAACAATTCTCTTGAGACATAAAGTATGTACCATATACTTATAAATAAAATTGGTACTACTTGATGCGTTCTTGAGCGCGTAGACCTCTCTTCTTAATGTTTACGTTTAGGAAGACGTAATAATACGTTCAACGCGTGCGTTTTTTAACGCGGGAAAACGGAAAATTCCGTTCTCGCAATCTGATTGGCTGAGGGGTAAAACGTATTATTACGTGCGGTCAAAAACGTTTTGCGAGCGGAAAAACGTGTTTATCCGTAGCCCCTATTTCATAAGCTGAGCGGTGAAACGTATTTATCCGTTCTCGCATGCCGTTACGTGCCCGTGGGAGAACGTAATATTACGTTCGTTTCCCTTGTAATACAAACAATTCCCACGTCAAGGGCTGAACCATATTTTCGAAATTCCCATTACACCTGATACCTGCTCCAAAAGAATTCCCACTTTGACTGCTTGGCTTCCCCATTTTAATTGCCATGTAGGCTTTGACAACATACCAATGGTGCCACTTTAACCCCACTTTAACCACAAAATGGTCGTATTTAATTGCCATGTGAAAAGGTTAATTGCCGACTTATCATATTTCAAGGAAATCTATTAGTAATAAAAGGATCGTCAAAGAAAAGAATTGTTTTGCTAGAACAAAATTAAAACCACGGACAAAAACCAAAGCCAATACTATTTGTTGTCCAAGCACTTTTAAAAGATCTTTCAGCTAACAAAGATTTAAATTACAATTTGTTTTGTACAATATTGCCAAAACAAAATTCTTCAACTTTCTCCAATATCGTAACCTTAAAAATTACGACGTTATAAAAATCACACTAAAACTATACGGTCTATTTTTACCTTGTCATCTAATCTGGCCTGTTAACCTCAGCCGAAACCTTCGAATATATACGCGCGGCACTGGAGATTAAATTTCCAATTTTGTTACAAAAGTACGATCATATTCATTACTAATTGGAACATATACTTGTATCAGTAAGCACTTGTATGGGTTTTCTATTTACCACACTTATAATACGGACAACTCGGCTTACATTAATGGAATGGTGGGATTTTTATCAGATTTCATTCTGCAGATTTCATTTCAAAGAGTACTGTGCCATGCTGGATAATCTACAGGTGAACTAATTTGGCATAGAGTAACAATTTGGGTTGGTTGACACCCCAAAAAATTTTTATTCTGATTTCGATTGTTTGGCTTTTATTAAGTAGTACTAAGCCTACTAAAGTGGTCAAATGAGTTTTGGACTTCAGTGCCTCTCTAATTAGAAATGGCGGCCAGTTGAATATTGAAAAATAGGGTTCAAGAACTTCATTTTTCTTTCAACTCGGATAAGTTCTGGAGCTGAAATTTTTTACACTAATTGCGAAAAGCAGTACCTAGATGGACATCACGCTGACCAGTCCGTAAACTATTAGTGAGATTTTATACAAAAAATCCAAAAATTGCAAAATTTTGGTTGAAGAAAAAGTTTATTAATTTTTGCAATTTGAATTAAAATAAAATTCTAATCGCTCAAAATTGTAGCAAATTTACTGACAAACGTTAGGAGATGCCCATACATAGACTGTGTTAACGTTTGGAGAAACCTCATGAGGGAACCCGGTGCCGCAAGTTAGAAGTCACAGTTACCACAAAAAGTTCGCATTTTCGGTTTTTGGCGTTTCATATAGTTTTGTCGGAAAATGAGTCAGCACAAATGAACATGCCCACGCTACAGTACAAATTAAATTATCATATGGTGTAGGAGAAATGACACAATAATGAGATTTGACGATCTGCTTAGAAACAGTGCTACGCATTCATCCGCACGAAGTAAACTGTTTCTTTCCAACCTTTGTTTTTGCAGAAGGAAGGAAGAATTCAGGTGATACCGAATGTGGTTTCGGTGTTCACTGAAACTCAGCTGATAAAATATGACGCACGAAAGGAATTAGTTTTACTGGGAAAATGCATGTGCTTGGAAAACATTCGGCATTCAGAGATGCTAACAATTGGTTTTGTTTCCTGAATAACCAAAAAATACTACCACGCAGTACCAATTATTTAAAAGTAGCTACTAAACTGATAAAAATGCAGTGTATGATGAAGTAGGACGAATGTTTTCCAGGTTTTTTAAAACTGTGATTTTTGCACTTATTTTAAATGCCTATTTACGAATTTTGGTGCCCGTTCAGACTCATATAAAAAAACTACTGCTAGTATCATGGATCTAGCAAAAAATCTCATTAGTTTTATCCTTCTTAAAATTTTGAATGGCGATAGAGTAACTTGAATGTAGGCGATTGGTGAAATTGGTGATTTTGTTTGACAAAAGTTTCTGAAAACTTGAAAAACATTTTCTGAGAAATATACAAAAATTGTGTTCTACAACATAAGCTAAAGAGCATACAAAATCTTACTCAATTTCATATATCTATAAGCATAATCAAAAGAAATCTATTTATAAGTTAAACGATCATAAAAAACGTTTTGCAAGAAAAAATGAGAACTACCCTGAAAGACAAGTCGTTTTTGTTAGCACTGCATCAGTTTTTTTTGCACCATGTACTATTTGATACTGTAGCGGGCTTGAAAGAAGAATTTTATTTCAAACCACGCTGTGCCATTTCATGTAGTATAGAGGTGAACAAATGGGTGAAGGTTTCTTTTCCGATTACAAAGAGGAAAATAGCTATTTGGTGTCTGAAGGTAATTTTTACTAGAATTCAAGTTTTGTATGGTTTTATTACGCTTTGTGCCACAACACAGAACCAATTTGATTTGGTTTTCCAAAATTCTGCTTGATTTTTAGGAGTTTCTATTCAAACAAGAAAAAAGTATTTGCTTTGTATTGGCTTTGAAATTTGGTTAAAAATACACGTCGTATACTAATACTTTTCCTCCGAGTATCGCATCTACTACTTAAAAGATCTGACAAATAAAACCTTGTATTTCTTAGTCTTGACGCTGAGCTAGTAGTATCGGCCTAAATCAATTACAATAATTATATCGCATGAAATTAAGCGTATTAATATTTTCCACTTTAGTGATCTTCATTTTTAAACGTACTAGCAATACTATGTCATTTTATACGTAGGTATTATACTCTGTGACAAATGCACGTCGTACACTAATAGTTATACTGTGAAAATCATGGTTTCAATTCAACAGATATCAAGGCTTTTTAAGAATGGACGGTGGGTTCATTGAAATCTACCAGACAACGTGTTGACGTGAGCGATGAAATAGTTTATCTGAGAAAACTCGAATATTACTAAACCTGCCGATTTGATGATGATAACCCGCGGTTTAATTTTTTTGAATAAAATGACAAAGTTGGAAAAGTAGGTTGCCTACTAAACGTAATAACGCATCATCAGAATTATTCAAAAGATTTTATAAATTCGACGAATTACAGCATTTGCGGATTCAGAAAAATCGTTTTTTCAAAACATTGGATAATACTTTTAAAATAAAAAAACAGGTGCTAGGTTGTTTTCAACAATGTCAAATTCTACTCTATTGCGTTATATTGTGTGTCTCATATGTACACCATTGCGGTGCAGTATCTAATGATGGCAGAAAATTGTTTTGATCTTGGTTAAAACTTGCACGACGTGTTAATAATCACAAATATGTTGTGCTGAAAAAAGCAAAATTAAATATCTATCACTAATAAAACATGGTAATCATGTAGTAGAGAGTAAGCTTGCCGAAATTTGGCAAATTGACAACATATTCGTTAATTTGGTCACAAACGGACCTATAATCATGTGTCGCATGCCATAGGTCACTTAAGGAACTTAAAAATCCGCCGTGACCTTTGACCTTAGAGCTCGAATTTCAAAATTCGGGCTCCGTCCTGGACAGGTTCCAGTGACCAGAAACTTTTTTTGCGAAAACGGAAATTGAAAAATCAATCTGGTGTTAGAGATATGACATCCACAAAAAACGACTCAGACAATATTAGTAGTAAGACAAGCTTACTAATAAATTACACAGTACACAGATAGATAAACAAGCTGGTGAAGTGTGAAAGGAATTAGTTTTACCAGGAAAATTCCTATACAAGAACTTCGAATTTGATGATAATAACAATGCGTGCACTTCAGTAAAAAACCTAGTAAGTTTTGTATAAAAGAAATATTAAATATATGGAAAGAATGTATGTTAGTTGGTAATTTTATTCAATTATTTCGCTTGTTTTCAAAACGTATACGTTCACATTATGAATTTTGGATTCTATCCATCAATGCATTTAATGTATATTAGATTTTGTTTATCCCTTAAGAGGCTGTATCGGCCAAAAAGCATTTGTATCTTACTTCACTTAGTACTTGGTTTAATCTCATTAAAATTTGTACGACGTGCGAATACTTGATTTGTCAGACAAATCCTTTTCAAGCTTAAATAAAAATGTTTTCACTGCAATGCACACAAAACAATGCTATTGTGTAGGTAGAACATACAACATTCAGGTTTAACTTATCTACCTAGGTAATTGCGGATAGGAGTACGCGCTCACAACAACGTGGTGCTTAAGTTACTTCTCCATTATTTTGTATACCCTGCTTTTTGCGAATTAGAGAAAAAGGAGAATATATGGGATACGCTTTCAGAGAAACCTTTACATGAAAAATTACAGTTGTTTTTAAAAAAATGCTAGATTTGATGATAATGTAACATTGCCTTTACTTGAGGGAAGAGCAGAAAGTACCATAAAAACCTTGCAGCAAAATTTGCCTGAAAGCACTTAGCCTTAGAAAAAATACGGTAATAGTATATGATGTTGCTGTTCCCAAAATATAATTATTTACGTTGTTTTAATTCATTTATTTCATTATTTTTTACATCCGTTTATTCAAGAATGATTGAGGTTTTGGATCTGACATTGCAAAATATTTTATTTGATCTTACTGATACATTATCGGCGTGGAAACAAAACATTTGTGTCAATTGCCATTGACAAAAGATTTTCATTTCCAGTAGTAATTGTACAGTACTGACGATTATCATCTAATAGTATCGATTCGATAGTATCTAATAAGCAGTCCTTGACAACACGCAAAAATGAGAAACATATATTTTACTAAAGTAAAGTAAAACTTCAATACAATTTCTATATAAGTGAATTCCTATGATCTTATTAAGTATGCCTATTTTTAAAGGACATGTAGATTGGAATATATTTTTACCCAAGGACGTTAGTATAATCATAGCTTTTGAATTGTTGTGTATGCTATACTTTACGCGATAACCGGGTAAAGTATTTATTTGTACATAGGATATACACATTTCATTTTTGAAAGCATTTATGAGAATTTCCTATTTACCAGCAATATAACACAGCCCACTCAGCTTACATAAACAACAATTAAATGATTTTTATCAGGTTTCAGTCTATAGATTTGATTTCAAAAAACTATGTGCCATGCCATGTAACATAAATAGGAAGGTTATTATTGTGTAGGCATATTTTCTGACACAATAGAGAAAACAGTTCCTTTGATGCAGGATGTCTGGAAACGTTTTTTATTAGAATCCACCTTGTTGGTGGATTTTACGGATAACACTTCCAAGATCATTTTTTTTTGAAGCTGTGCTACTTTGTCCAAGTTTTTGCACAGTGGAACATCATGGGAGGTCAGGTTTGAATTATAAACGTTTATGTTTGCAAAGTAATATTTTTTGCTGAAATTTATCTGCGTCGCAAAAAATTTTAACACTTCAAAGCGAATAACACAAAGTCGTAAACTGGTATCTAAAATCGCCTTACGTCAATATTGATTAAGAGATTAAAATTTTCGATTGGTATTTCGATTTTAAATCTGTTCAACAACTTAAAAATTCAACTGCATAGGGTGTATGAAACCTAAAACATTAACTGGCCTTGTTGAAAATGTTTACCATGCAATGCAGGTAAAACTGCAAACAACGTAATGTGTAGGTTTCTTTTCCATTGTTCAATAGCTTGCCTTGACAAATTAAAAAAGGAGTAATGAATACAAGACACGCATGCAGCATAATGCTGCCAGCATTCATATAATTTCACTAACTAAAAAACTTGGTGATGTGTAAAGAGAATTTTTTTTCTAAGAAAATATCTCTGCTTGCAATAACTTCGGCGTTGATGATAATAAAGATAACAATGCGTTTCTTTAGTGAAATGCGGAGTTAAATATAAAAATGTATCAACGTTTTTTCTAAAAGCATTAAGCAGTAACCAATAAATAAAATATGCCATTGTTACATTGTTTTACTATTTTAAAAATGAAAATATTCCCATTACCAAAGTTTGTTGAATTAGTATTATTTTAATTCAGTTTATCTCATGAACATGTTTGTTGTTTCTATCTTACTATACTAACAAGTTGCTTAGATAACATTAAAAGTTTATACGGCGTGGAAACAACACGAAATTTTTACTCATTGGAGAGTACTGAAGTTCGTCGTGTTTGCTATCCAGCACTAACAACAAGCGGAAATGAGTAACCTATATGTTACGAAAGTAGAAATGTAGCATCTAACGTTTTCACTGTTTTGCTGTTGTCACTAAAGTGTAGATTTCCTGCGTTTTTTTATATCCAAAGCTGTATTTTTACTTGCCTGTTTGAGTCTCGGCTAAAATTGGGTGAAGAAACGGGAAATCTGTTGCTCTTTATGGAAAAGCTGGCTTTCCATGAAAGTTGAATTGAAACGGCTTAAGATTGTGATTGTGCTGGAGCAGACAGTACACCCACGCTGTTTTGGAGAAAGCATAGCATATCTTTTCCAACGTTGGGGCTTTTACTCTCATTCATACTTTTTTTCTCGGAGTAGAACGACGTTACCCAAGTTTTCTCTCAAACTAGTTTCTCGTTGGGGCAAATTGAAAATCAAAACATTTTGAGAGTGTGTCTCTGTGCAGCAAAAATTTGTCAAAAGTAGATAATAATTTTAATTGGAACAACTTATGTACTTATTTTTGGTCCAGTTTAACAACATTTCGTACACTAGGAAACGACCTTCTCAGAAAAAAGCTTCACGCAAGCTAGCGCCGTTCAATAGAGATCTCCTTTCTCCTTGAGCCTGGTACGTTTTGGCGTTTGTTTGATATATTGTGACTAGGATTACAAATGCATAAAAAGAATTGAAAACCTAATCATAACTTTATCCCAAATTAACTATCTAAATCATCATGAAGACTTATTTATAATATAAAAAATACCAAGCTGTTGTTTACCCAGTTCAATAAAATTGCAAACGAAAACAGATTAAAAATAATACAATGGTACACCAGGTCCTTTATCTCACTTTCTACTTTTTAAAAACATTTGCCAAGTTGACATGTATTGTTGAAACTATTTGCGTCGCAAAGGGATTTAAAAAAATAGAAAGTGACTAACACGGCATTGCATACTGGTATGTTAAAATAAGTGTCGACTTAATATGAATATGTACTATACCAGTACAAATTTATAATTCTGTTATACTTAAAATTCAGATTGAGTATTTTTCGGGGCATGGCAGCATAATGTTACCCCAGTTTTTCCTCTGAGCGTTGTTTTGCATGGGCCACCTGAGAATCCCAAAGTATTAGAAATTTTATTCTGTGTAGCAAAATTTTGTGGTCACTTTTCGAGAACTAAGAGCTAATATTACTATAATTGAGAACATTCATTAATGTAACAACATCAGTTTATTTAGTATTTATGGGTGCTGGTGTTCAACTCGATTTGGAAATGCATTTCACGCAAAATAGAACGTTGTAACGTTCCAAGTGCACTATGTATTCTTGTCCCTACACCATAGCATAGCAGAGAGCGCTTCCACAAAATATTATTAATCCCAGACCTCAACTCCAATACACTACCACAGTGAGGAACAAAGAAACATCTAGAACCTTCGATCACCGTAACAGTGAGAAACGCACATAGTGTCTCTCCTGCTATACACTCCCGCAGTAACATCTCGCATCCTGCTCCACAGTAAAGTTACACTCACCGATCTCATGATCGCAGCACTAAGCCATCGGCAAGCACAAGGACGATGACACAGACAGACAGACAGTTGAGCTCAAGCAAGAACCATCTGAGCAGAAGCAGCACAAACACTTTACTAATTTCTTATTTTGTTAATTGTGAGAATTAATTGGAGTCAGTTATTAAAAGTTAGTTTTAATTATTATTAAAGAAACCCTTATTGTGTTTTAACATCGCTGCATTGATTACAGAACAGTGGTTAGTTAATTCAGTAGATTAGAAGAACCGCACCGAGAGATTCAGCATATGCATTTTGCATGTTAGAATAGCTTTAAAAGTTATGTAGGGGCTAGTTAGGAGAATCATGAGGATTTGATTAGTAATTGTCCCTAACCGAAGCCTAACACAACGGTAACACGGCGTTACCCCAACGGTTATATTACAACGTCTAAACGGAAACTTATTTTTTATTTGAACCAAGTAAGGAGAAACCAGTCATTAAATACGTTATGAGCATTATTACATTTCAGATAAGAAATGAAAATAGCACTTACAACTTTATCTCAATTTTAATTACCTTTTAAGTATATGCTTACAAGAAATTTCTCTATCAAACTATATATAACATATTACAATAAAATTTATATTTTTTACAATTGTGCTAAGAATTATATAATAGATAGTCTTCTTTAAGGATTTTCGATTTACAGGTTATATAATACAGTTCACTCAGCTAACTTAAAGAGCATTAAAATGATTCCTATTGGGCTTTAGTCTGTAGACTTTATTTCAAAGAACACTGTGACATGTCATGTAAAACACAGGTGAAATCTTATTTGTGTGGGCTTATTTTTCAGACACGAACCTAAGAAAAGATCTGTTTTTAGTAGAATCCACGTTGTTGGCGGATTTTACGGATCATATTACAATAATAATGAAATGTCTAAATCAAAAATATTTTTTTGGAAGATGTGTTACGTTGTCAAATATTTAACAAAGAGAACACCACGATAGCACATGGCATATCCCGTGCTAATAAATAGAACTGATTAGATCATTAACAGGCGTTGCTGAGGATGCTTGCGTTGGATTAAAAGTAAAACTGTGCCATTGTGTAGGTAGAAACAACAAAATCTCTGCTTGATTTTAATGATCTGATTGCAAATAGGTGCATTCGCTCACCACAACACAACGTGATGTGTGGGTTTTCCCCCTATTAGTACTTTCATTATCTTGCCCTTACAAAATGTAAAAATGTAAAAGGAGTAATGAATACGCAACACTGTTGCAGATATCACGGAAACCCACTAATTAGACAAGTTGGTGACGTGCAGACAAAGGAACTAGTTTTTTTAAAGATTCATCTGGTTGCAATACTGGTTTGATCTTGATAACAGCGTTAGTTTCAGTGAAAGGCGGAAAGTAGTATATAAATTCACTAGTTTAATTTATCTCTTGAAAGGTTGACTTGGTCCGGTGTTACTAAAAATTTGTATGGCGTGGAAACAAACCATTTTTTAAATTGATGACAGTAATAATAATAATCCTTTATTGTCATACATGGTTTCCACGATCAAGTGGCATATTACACCAGAGACATTTTTACAAATAATTTAGATTTAAATGAGGAAACATGAATACAGGTTTGAGTCAAATTAAAATATTAGGTAGATAAGTTGTCAATAACACTGTTAATACAAGTGGCAATAATTTCAACACAATCATCATCGGGATAATACGATAATTCATTTGCTTGATCTTTTAAATAATAAGAAGAGAATATTTCTCTTAAAAATGTACTGAGATGGGGGGATTATTTGCATGTTTTCTGGAAGTTGGTACAAAAGGTTAACTCCTGAGTATTTGAAAGAAGCTTGGCCGTATATAGATTTAGGTTGGTAACAAGGTCTACGCTCATGTTCCACTACGAGTAACATGAGACTCAGTATTCGTAAAATCTAAATAGTTATAGAAATAGTCGTTTTCATTAGAGAATTGAATTCTGTACAGGAAATTTAAAACATTATATTGAAAGAGATGTTTACAGAACAGCCATTCTAGCTCATTACAAACATCATTTGTTATGGAGTCAAATTTCTTTTTTCCTAGAACAAAACGTGCAATATTCTTAATTAGCTTATCTATCTTATCATAATTCTTTTTACTTTTTTTACTTAACCAAATAATACAAGCATAGTTAATATGAGACATGACATAGGCGTTAACGAGAACAAGCTTATGTGAGGAGGAAAGTAGAAACTTCATAGGATAAAGTTTTGACAGACTTGCATAGCATTTTCTATTGACATGATTAATTTGGTCATTCCATGAAAGCGTTTCGTCGATATATACACCAAGTATTTTAAGTACATGTACACGAGTGATAGAACGATCACCGATCTTAATATCTAAATCTTTAATTTGTTTGAGTCAGGGATGAGCATCACACCTCCCCACAATCCATTTTCCCCACTCCACTCGGTGGAACTCACCCCCCACATCCACTTTCCACAATTGACTTACCAAATTTCCAATCCACATCCACTCCACCCAAATTTACTTCCACTCCACCCCCACTGACCTCCACACTTAGGAATTTAATTCTTTAAATTGTTCTATCTGATGTTCTGGCTACATGAAGTCTCGAGCATGAGAAATTACAGCACAAGTTTGATCTTTGATCTTAACATTCAGTTTAAGGGTTTTGTGGTCTATATAAATGCTTGCAGTAAAACATGTCAATATGTCCAAATTGGCAGTGGCAGTAACATTACAGACTTTCATTATATCTTTGCTATAAAATCAAATTTTGAATTTGAATAGCATAAACTATGGGAAAGAAGAATCTTAGTTGATCTCAGAGCATAAAGGCAGGATTACGAGCAGTTAAACTTAGGGTATTTACATGCAATGCACGCACACCTTCCATTACTTATGACCTGAAACGTTCAGTTTGAGAGATTTTGTAGAAATATATGAACAAAATGTAATAATTTTAAGGCAAAGTTTATGGACTTAATTCTGAAGCATTGTGTGTATTAAATTGCTAGTAATACAGTGGAAACTTTCTATAGGGGCACTCCCAATAAGGTCACACTGGCTTTAAGCACAGGGTTTCATACCGCCCTTCGGTTTTCTGTGTAAATTTTACTTGATATAAGGGCACCTAACTATAAGGTATTCTTGTTGTAAGGGACACATTTGTATGCACGTAGAAGCCCATTTCCATTGAAAACTATCTCTTTATAAGGTCAGGTGCCAAAATAGCTCGGTGAACGATATTTTTGCTTATTAAAACGTTGCAAACGGAGTTCAAATTTTTGTCGCTGACATTCAATTCATAAAAAATCAGTTGTTTTAAGCTAGTATTTCACAAAATCAACTGATATTTCAGAGATCGGTTAAGCCATCTGTTTTGTGTTTACAAATATTTGCATTGTGACCTTTTATAAGGTACAAGTGACACTATAGAAAAAATTCTTTATAAGAGCACCTTTCTATAAGGTACAAATAACCTTTCCCCTTGGGGTGCCCTTATAGACAGTTTCCACTGTAATTCCCTTTGTAGTTTCTCAATTCCCAATTTTGCTCCACCATCCACCGGCTACACTTCAAAAATTTTACTCCACCGTCCACACCTCCACTTCTCTAAGTGAAAATTTCTTCCCACTTCCACTCCACTCCACACCCTGTGTGGATTGTGGGAAGTGGACGAGTGGATGCTCCACTTCAGTGGATCCACAAGTGGGATGCTCATCCCTGGTTTGAGTTGATTTGGTTTGCCTATTATAATGTACTAAGTTTTATCTATTTAAAGACTAATTTAGTTGGCGTCAAGCCAAAGTTTGATATTTAACAGGTCTTCTTCTATTTTTTTTACAAAAATAGCTAAGTCATGTAGGCTGCCACATATCATTAGGTTGATGCATACATGCATATAAGAGAATGCTTGAGTTGTAGTGGAAGGTCATTGATCATTATGCTAAATAAAAAAGCAGATATCAGGCTTCCTTGTATTACGCCTAATTTAGTCCGTTTTACCTTTGAATACGTTTTGTCAGCATTTTTATTAATACATACAACATACCGGCTACGATTGGATAAAAGAGTTTATATACACGTTTTTTTATTTTTATTAAGGATTTAGTTGAATTTGATACAATAATAGACTTCTTTTTATCTTTGACTTTTTTACATACTAAAGGGGCAAACTGGTCAAAGCAATACAACATTACAGAAACGATGTTATCAAGGACGTTAGGAGAATGAACGATGAGTGAATCAAGGAATGGTAGAAAATGTTGCAGTTCTATATTCTTGTAAGAACGAAATGAAATTTTTCGAAGTTGATTAGTTTTTGAGCAAATTCTAAATGATGAATCTATTACCATGTGATCAGCTAATTGACCATCATATACCTTCGTGCATAACACCTCTTTACAATTAGATATTATTAAGTCTAGCTTGTTTTTACCACGCGTTGGTTTATCAATCAATTGTTTAGCATCATATTGTTCTACTAACTCTATAAGTGGCATTACGTAATAATGCTTGAGGTTAAAATCTCCAGTTAGAAAGAATGGAGTGTTAAGAGAGTGTAAAAAATACAGTAAATTTGAAAGGGTATAGTAGTCGTTTTTTAAAGTAAGGCTAGAGTAATCAGGATGCCTATAAAGGCAGCATATGTGTACACATTTTTGAAAATTGAGTTGTAGTTTGATGATTTGGAGTTCGATATTGCTAGAGATTATGTTATCAAATGGAATGTTTTCGTATTTTAAGTTATTGCTGATATGTATAGCTGTGCCTCTTTTAAAAGATGTATTCGCATCATTTCTAATAATATTGTAGTTTTTAATAGGTAGAATTTAATGAGTACTGTCTAAAAGTGTTTCTGTTAGACAAAAAACGTCGTACTTATGTTTTTCAAGTAGTAATTTAAGAGGAATGAATTTTTTTCTTACAGAGAGAATATTAGCATGACCTAAGTAGAATCCATTTGAGATGTTGCTGCATTTCCTTGAGGTGCTGGTTGATGAGTTACTCCCGGATTTTGGGTGCTGTCCATTTTCCGAAATTTCATTGCACTGCTTCTTAGAATTTCTGAGTTGATGAAGTTTGGATCTGGTGGCGTGAACTGACGTTTTTGACCTCTTCCGTTTTTTGATCCGGCATAACCTCTTCCTCCTCGTTGCCCTCTTCCACGTCCAGAAGTAGATGTTTGTTGTTGATCAGGATTTGGATTGTGTGAGGGTGTTGCAGGATTATTGGATAAGATTTGGCCTCGAACAGCTCTAAAAACCGTTCCTGATCCCGTAGTAATTATTCGCTTTTTGAAATCGATGTTGCAAGTTTCACCAGACTTGACAAGTTCATCACGTTTGTGATAGAGTAGTGCAAAATCTCTTCTCATATTGAATGGTTGGTCGGGTAGTATAGCGTAGTCCTCTGCAAGGTTATCCTTGTGACTGAATACGAAGATTCTATCCCGGTGGCGTTCGAAAATCACCCTGATGGGCCTGTTTTTATCACTTGCGAATGATCCAATACGAAAAGCGATGTCAGGCATTACTTCGTGTCCAGTTATATCCTTAATAAGTTTGCATATGATTGCAAGAGTCTGCTGTTGATTTTCATTTTCGGAATCAGGGATTCCTGTGATAACTATGTTCTTCTCGTTCAGGTCCTTTGAAACTTGTTCGATTAAACGTTCTAGGTCCAAATTTTTCTTTTCTAAGTCTTGGATTTTTCTTTCTAAGTCAGAGTAACGTTCGTTTTGCAGTTGCACTGATTCACGAAGTATTTTGTAAAGATCGTCAATTTTATCACATTTGTCAATTTTGTCGAGTTTTGGCGCAAGCCAGTTTTTGAGGTCGTTGAGGTTTAGAAGTGAATGGGAGGGTTGATTTTGATTTTCTTGGGTTGATCCCACATTTGTCACTGTGTCGGGCATTTTGAAGATTTGAGATTGGGGTAAAATGAGATTGAATGTTTTTTCTTAAAAGATATGTAAAAATATGTAGATAAGGGTATAATAGATAAAAAAGGTAGAATGAGAGAGAGCAGGACGAGACGCTCCTACCAGCTTGAAGACAGAATGTGGAATGACAGTAAAAACACAGGATGTTGAAGTAAATTGAGAATCACCAGATATTAGGAGATTTTGTCTGTGCAGCGAAAATTTGTAATATTTTTGCCAAATACTATATGAATATATATGCGTATATTCGAGTAGAGTAGAGTATTCTAGTATACAGTGTAATTTCTAGCAAATTCAAAGTGTCCTGATGATGATCATAGTGTATGATTGATAGCTGGACAGGAATAAATTTGTTATAATTACGTCCCCTAATACCGTCCCTTTCAAATACACGCGCACATCAAATAATATATATACAATTGTTTTAACTGCGACCACCCACTTATTTAAATAATCCATTAAACAACATTTTTGGTTTTGTTTGATACAACGTAGTACATCTGGAAAGAATCTCTCTGGAAACAACTTCACGAGAGCTATCACCAATTAACAAAAATTCTTTTCTTATCCAACCAGGTAAGTTTTAGCTGTTTTTTGTTAAACACATTGTTACTAATATTACGAATTCATATAAACAATTAAAAACATACTCATTACTCCATTACAAACTGAAAATAGAGTCGTTATGATAGAGTGTTACCCTAGCTAAACCTCTTTTTCGATCAAAGGATACATAAAGATAAAATTGCACAAAACAAAAAAAATCGAAACAAGCAGATTAGTAAAAAGTACGATTTAAATATGCGATCAATTTGTGAATCATTGAAAATTTTTGAGACACAAATTAGCAACTGTGAAGTGAACAATTTTCTTGAGACAAAGAATGTGTACCATCCAAAGAGAAAATGGGTACTGCATGATGCGTAATTGAGCCTAGAGAATCAGTTGTCATTTTTAGACATATTTTAATCACATTTCAATGAAATCTATCAGTAAAAATGGAATCATCAAAGAAACGTTTTGCGGGAACAAAATAAAAGCTACCAACAAAGCAAATTTTTAAATTCCAGTACACTAATCAAAAGAGTAACGAGCTGTATACAGTTTTGGAGGACTTCTTTTACTGTGTTGCGAAAAGGTAGGTTTAATTTTTTGCCTAAATACCTACGTAAGAAATCAAAGCCAAAAATTAAACAATCGTGCTAATATGAATACTGTTAACAAGAATTTAAACTAACAAAATTGTAAAATATCCTGCTTTGAGCTTTCGCCACGGTCGTAACCGTAAAAATGACGACGTTAGCAAAACACATCGGAGACTATGCGACCTACTTATACGGTATCAATATACTTGCATGAAAACATATACCAAAACCTTTGGATGGTATACGTGCGGCATTAGGGATTATATTTCCAATTTTGTTACAAAAAGTACCACCATATTCATTACTAATTGGTACATAAAATATACTCGTATCAGAAATTGTAAGGGTTTTATTTTCACCAAACATATAATGGAACCAACTTACTAAAAGATGTGAAAATTTTTTTATCACTCTTCGTTGCGGATTTCATTTCAAAGAACACTGTGTCATGTCATCTATTTTTTGCAGGTGAATTACGTTGGCGTAGGTTGATTTTTTTGGCAAAATTGGGTAAAGTAGATGTTCTGATATTGATGTCTGTATATATTATAACTAGAATCTATCATTTTTTAAACTTCACGCCTGGCAGATAGCCAAAGTAAAATTTTATTTTTTTGGAATTTGATACAAATATATTCTAATGGCACCAATGAAAACTGCAAAGAGATCATAAACTCTTTGCAGTTATCATTGGGGCCATTAGAATATATTTGTATCGAATTTGCCATGTACTGACTTTGAACTTTTGTAACAAACACACGTCGTCCACTAAAACTTTTGCTGAGAAAATCTCATTTACAACTTACCAGATTGAACAGAGTGAAGAGTGTCATATGTTATTTAGGCTTGATGCTGAGTTAATGAGATTGGTGTAATTACATTGCATGAATTAAAGCACATGCATACTAGCGATTATGCAAATTTATTGTACCGGTATGACATGGTAATAAGCAAGCCCGTAATTCACTTCTTCTTCCTGATTGAATTACCTACCCGTCACTTGTAAAACGACACAGAGACAATTAGTCAGCACAATTGAACATGTCTACGCTACTGTAGAAGTGAAGTTATGCTGTTGTAGAAGTAGAAAGGACAGAATTTTGAGATTTCATGACCTGCTTGAAAATAATGCTACGCATTCACAACCAAGTAGTGTATTATGTTTCTACTTAACCTTCGTTTTTGCAGAAGGAAAAAAAAGTCAGATGAAACGGAATATATGTTTTCGGCTTTTACTGAAATTGAGGTGGTGCAATGGGATTTAGTATTACTGGGAAATTTCATGTGCGTGCAATAACATTCGGGATTTGAAGATGCTGACAATATGTTTGGTTCCATGAATAGTAAAAAGAAATAAGCAATGCAGGAGCTGCATTTTTTACCAGACGTTCTGAGCCGCTAATGAAAATAGTGAGGATCTTTCGCTTGTAAGGAATAGGTAGTATTCCGGAAAAAATCATAGTACGGAAGATAAGAGAAGGAGCGTTGGGAATAACAAGGCACCCTCTCGTTCTTTTGGAGAAAGCGCAGCACATTATTCTTTGCCAACGTTGGTGCCTTTACAATCAATTGTACTTTTCTTGCCAGAGTAGAGCAACATTACTTACATTTTCTTTTAAAATATTTTCTTGTTGGGGAAATTGATAATCACAAGCTATTGGAAATTTGAATGTATTCAACAAGCATTTGAACGTATTTGTGATGGATTACTACGCCTCTCCCAGCCTTTAGTCTGCAGAATTTATTTTTAAGAAACTCTGTCATGTAACATAGGCTCCAGATAATTTGTTTAAAATTTATTTTCCTGGCACAAAATGAAGAATAGGTTTATTGATGCGTTTTCAATGGTAGTATTTTTTCAAGAATCCACATTGTTTATTTCATGTGCGCATCTCATTTTGCATATATAAACAAATGCCAGTAGGCAAAATGTCTATGGGGAATTTGCCATATTGTGTCGAATTGTTACAAATAATATCCATGATAGTTCAAAACAATGATTTTCACGCTTTTAACTGCATTGAAATGCTTAGTAACTAAACTTGTAGTTTAAATCACAGATATTTTGAAGGCGCAATAAGTACCACGAATATTCCTAATGCTTGTCTATAGAGACAATTTTTATAAACTCGATGGGCATTTTTAATAGTTACCATACGTTTTTGAACCAGTGGCACAGTACCAGTTCCATGTGGTTTTCTGAAAATTTATTCATTTACTTTATGATGAACCTTTAATCAGGCCGGTGAAAATTTGTTTAAATTGAATTTTATACGTGGGTATTAAAGTCTGCATTAAAATTAAAAATGCACGTCGTAAACTAATAGTTTTACTGTGAAAATCATATTTCTAATTCAACAGATATCACAAATTTATCAAGATTTTTCTGGAATGCACGGCGGGCTACTGATACTGGCATTACGTATTTGGATTATTCGAGCATAAGCTGTTTCATGAGCCTTCATACAATTGACATGAACTCTTATTGTATGTGCATGGCTAAGTTGATATTATATTGATTTATCAGGTTGAAATATTTATTCAGTTTTAATAAAATGACACATAGACGATTAGCTAGTACAAGTATACCAGGCTACTACTCCACAGTACAACAGTTGTACTACAACTGAAAATATGCTAATATTTAGGAAGAAAAGTCAAATCTAAGGTTTCAATGATATTGTTAGCCATAGTGATACGTACCAACCAAAATGTAGTACAATACGTCTATTCTTATTGAATCCGTTTTCTCAACCTTCTATTTTCGTATTTTGCAACTTGAAAAATGAGGAAAAAGAAACAGGTTATGTTTTTAACCTTTATTAAAATTTTACAGACAAATTGTTTACTTATTTGACTTGTACTAGGTTTTTCAGGAAAACTTCAGTATTTGCAAAATTTTTAGTTTGAGAATGATGACCATAGGTTTGATTTTATGGCCATGCCAGATCTTCAAAAATAAGTCGCCTATTAAATGTACTAGCGTTTTCTGTTAAAAAGTCAACCAATGTTATATTAATCTTAATTTAATTTGAAGAAGAGATTTTTTGTTATTTTCAACCATATCAATTTCTGTTCTAAATTTCTATAACTTATTACGTAATTCGCAGCCTCTCATATGTCCATGTCTGCGGCGCGGTATCTAGTGACAGTACAAATGTGTTTTAGTCTTGTGAAAATCTTTACGGCGTGGAAACACAAAATTTTTTAGAATTTTCCTAGCACTAAACACAAAAGACCATTTATTAAATAGGTTGTAACGATTCTTGCTGTTGCTAAGTTGCAAAAGAAATATGGAGAGCACTCATACCATCATCATAAAAATAATTAACTTGAACCTCTTAAGTATGCTTATTGCCACAGAATATATAGAATTGACTATGTTTGTTACCCTTAGACATTAGGCATACATATGTATCCAAAAGCTAAGTATAATATTTTCCTTTTTGCCACAAATACATAGCACCGTATTATTTACAAATTGTTCACAGTATATACGCATACCACTTCTGAAAGCATTTATAAGATGTTCCTATTTACCAGTTACATAATATCGCCCACTCATCTTACATCAAGAGCATTCAAACGATTTTTATCAGGTTTAGGTCTGCAGATTTCATTTAAAAGAATACTGTGCCATGTCATGTAACAAAGAAAAAATGTTTTTGTGTAGGCTTATTTTTCTGACACAAAAGAAGGAAAAAGCCTTTTTATGCTGGATGTCTGAAGATATTTTTTATTAGAATCCACTCCTTTGGCGGAGTTTACGATCGCACTACCATTTCTCATTTCTTGGAGGCAGTGCTTTGTCAAAACTTTGGCGAAATATAATACCAATGCAGCCTAAGCTGTAGTATACACATTTATGCTAGCAAAAAATGTTTACTTGTGAAATTTATCACGTCGCAAAAAATTTGAATACGCAAAAGTGACTAAAATAAAGTTGTTAACTGGTATCTTAAAAGCGGATTACAAAAATATTGATTAGGGTTTAGAATATCATAATTCTGTTAGACATAATAAATCAGTTACATATTTATTACTAATAGGATGGCACCAAGATCAGAAACAGGCGTTCTTGAAAATGTGTACGCTGCAATACAGGTAAAGGTGCGATATTATATACGCTAACGCTACATGATTACGCTGCTTAAAAATACAAATATTCACAACAGTATTTTTTGTTCATAAATTAGTTTTATAATTCAGTTTATATATCAAAAGAAAAACTCATTTAGTTTTAATCTTTCCATGCTAATGAGTTTGTTTGATTATGCTAAAAATTTGTATGGCGTGGAAACAAAAGATTCTTCTTAAATCTTGTGACAAAAACCAAAAACAGGATATTTTCATTTCCAGTAATTCGCCAGTAATAAGGCTTGTCGTGTTTGCTACTAAGCATATACAACAAACGGAAACGAACAACGTATTTTTACGAAGGAAAAAATGTAATATCTAACCTTTTCCTGTTGCCATTAAAAAGATTATTTGTTGTGACTTTTTGTAGTCAAAGCTGTATTATTTTGTAGCAGTGTGGACGTGTGCCCATTACCCACGGGTTGGGTGACCCAGTAAAACCCGGGTTTTTGGGTACCCAGCCCACCTAGTTTTGAGGGTGGGTTTTTGGGTAAAAGTGGGCTTTTAAAATTTTGTTCGTAAAACATACTATTTTTGTAAAAAATTGACATTTTCTCTGCATATAATATCAAAATTTTTCAAAATATTCATGGTTTTCCTTTCCTGCTTTCTTTAATACCTAAGATTCTTGCTGAGCTACTGTCTTTGGGGAGCCAAATTCTTGGCGGTGCTGGGGTGTGGGGGGTGTGGGGGTGTCGCCCCATTCAATTCTGGGGTGAATTGAAAAAAGTTAGGGAAAAATGACAAAACGACGCGGGAGGTCTGGGGCAAATTGTAAAAAAACGAAACTTGCTTCTAGGCATTTCTCTTCCAACAAAACAACTAGGTTGGAGGGCTACCAACTGTACATATATAATACCTGTGTGTATATCTTTATCTTTCCAAACTTGTAAGTTGGTTTGATCAAACTAAAAATTTGTACGGCGTAAACCAAACGAATTTTTTGGATTGATGAAAATATTCAAAGCAGGAAATTTTCATCTTCCTGCAATTGGACAGCACTGAGGTTTGTCATTTTGCTAGCTAGCGGAAACGAGCAATGTATATTTTACGAAAGCAGGCACCAAATTTCCAACGTTTTCACTGTTTTCATGTTACCACAGAAAACGAAAATTTCCTGCACTTTCTTGTACCCAAAGCTGTAATACATACTAGGCTGTGTCAGCTTCTGCTAAAATATTGTGGAGAAAGTTGAAATCTGTTGCTCTGTACGGAGAAGCTTGTGCTGAAGCATAAAATACACCCACTCTCTTGTGGAGAAAGCGCAGCATATATTTCGACAAAGTTGGGTCTTTCTCTCTCATTCCAGCTTTTCATCTCAGAGTAGAACAACATTACTTCAGTTTTCTCTTGAAACGTATTCTCATAGGGGCAAACTTAGAATCATAAGCTACTAGATATTTGTCTCTGTGCACTGAAATCTTGTAGTGCTACATTTCAAAAGTAAAATTCATTTCAGTTAACCAATCCCATCAGACGACAATTTCAGCATTTGTTAAACGTTTTAAACTGGGAAACGTCTTGGAATTGGTTTTCATTGGATATTATCTCTCAACGGAAGTCGCCTTTCTCCTTGAACCAGGTAAGTAATAATGGTTTTCTAATACTTTTTGAATTACACGGCGAATTTGCATAATAAGTAAAACAGTATCATATCTCGATTTCAAATTAACTGCAATAATCATCTAAAAGACTCATCTAAATATGTTTATATACGAGGCTGGTTAATATCCAATTCAACAAAATGAGTTAAGTTTATTTGATTGAATGGTATGCTATGATAGTACAAACATATCAAATGCCACAAAACATGTATGTACTACATAAGTAATTTTTGCGTAAAAAATTCTTGGTTGCCATCACAAATTTTCCTTGTATTATGCCAAGCCCCAAGCAAAAACACAATAGGTAGAAGTATTGGATTTATCAATTCCAGTATACCATAATCAAAAAAGCAACGAGGTGTTCTTAGTTTTAATCTACTTACTTTGCTATGTAGCCAGTGTGCTGGAAATTTCTTGCCTAAAGCATTCCATGAAATATTGAATGCCAAATACAAATAATCTTACTGACTTGAATGCTGTTAACAAGGGTTCAAATTACAGCTTTTTGTAAAATATTAACAAAACAAAATTTTGAACTTTCTCCAATACCGTAGCCTTAAAATGACAGCGTTAGAAATATAACGCCGAAACTTTACTGTCTTTTTTTACAGTATCCAAGTAATCTGGCGTGAAAATGCCAAAACCTTGGGATTGTTTACGCGCACACAAGGGATTATATTTCCGATTTTGTTACGAAAAGTACCACAATATTCATCACTTATTGGTTCATACGATATACTCGTATCAATCAGCTTTTGTAAGGGTTTTCTATTTACCAAACATTTAATACTGCCAACTCGGTTTACAAAAATGGAATGAAAGGATTTTTGGCAGTTTCAATCTGCGGATTTCATTTAAAAGAACACCGTGTCATGTCATATATTCTGCGGGTGAACTTTCAGGGTGTAAGTTGATTTTTCTGGCACATTAGAAGAAACAGACCTTATCATATTTGATATCTGTACATTTTTAATACTAGTATCGATTATGTATTTCAATTTGGCTTCGTTTTAACCACAAATTACACTACGCCAAATGCAAATTCTTTTTTGGAATACTGTTTGATGTCTTAGGAGTTTTCATTAATGCAAATAAAAGGTAATATGCATCAACTTTGGCATGCAGTGTCTTTGAGCGTTTGTGACATGTACACGTCGTATACTAATACTTTTGCTGAAGGAACCGTCATTTAAACTTACCAGATCCAAAAAAACGAAGAGATTCATTTATTATGCAGGCCTGAAACTAAGTTATTAAGTCATAATAATGTAATTATATTGCATGAATTAAAGCATATGCCTGCTAGTCCACGTTAGCAAATTCCTTAATTTTACAGCATATAAATTTTTGTCATATAAAACAATGTATCATATAAAAACTGGTCATTATAGTCATATAAAAACTGATATATAAAATCGTAAATATAAAATTTGGGCCCTATAAATTAGTGAAATATGGAAGCGGTCCGGCACCCGATTGAACATGCCTACGCTGCAGCACAAATAAAAGTATGCTATAATTGCGGCAGAAAAGACAAAAATCTGTGATGCACACTCACAAACACGTAGTGTATTATGTTTCTTCTCAACATTTTTTTTTGCAAAAGGAACAAAAAACAATCAGAAGAAACAGATTACGGTTTCGACTTTCACTAAAATTCAGCAGGGAATTTGTTAAAGTTTTAATTTAATTAATAAAGCAGGGAAATATTATGTAAGTGCCAAAAAATCGGATTCAAGGATACTGATAATTCGGTTTGCTTCGTGACGAGATAAGAAAAAATATGACGCGGTACTACTTATTTAAAAGTAGGTACTAAACTAATAGAAACGCAATGCATGATAAAATGTAAAGGTTTTTTGCTAGATTTGTTATACACTAAACTTTGTATTTTTTTTTAATGCTTATTTATGAAAATAGGCTCACGTTCAAACTCATATCAGTCAACTTCTAGTGACACAAATTATTTAGCACAAAAGCACATTTGTTTTTAACCTTCCTAAAATTTAATGGCGCTAAAATAACTAGAAAAATTGTCTGCCTTTTCTGTGAAAGTGCATATTGTACTAGACCTTCTAAAACGCTATTGAAAATACTTGGGCTCTTTGATTGCAAGGAATAGGAAGCTGTCCCGGAAATATCAGAGTGAAAGTGAAGGAGCCCTGAGTATAGCATGGTTCCCCCTTGTTCTTTCGGAGAAAGCGCAGCACATTCTTTGCCAACTTTGACGCATTTACAAACAATTGTACTTTTCTTGTCAAAGTAGAAACTGAAAACTACCCGGAAAGACAAGCTCTTTGAAAGCACAGCATCGATTTTTATGGAGCAGGTTATATTGGTTAACGTAGCAGTCTTAAAAACCGTTATAATTTAAAAAGAACACTTTGTCATTTCATGTTATACACAGGTGGATAAATGTGTGAAGGTTTCGTTTCCTGGCACCAAAGCAAAAATATATATTTTATGTCTGACGGTAAGTATTACTAGACTTCACGTTTTGTATGGTTTTGTGGAGTTTTTTAATACAATACAGTACCAATTTTATTTGATTTTGTGAAACATTGCTTGATATTTATAAGTTTTCCTTCATACAAGTAAAAGAATTAAAATACATGCTTTGTATTAAATTTGAACTACTGGTGAAAATGCACGCCGTACACTAATACCTTATCTCAGAATATAGCATCTACAACTTAAAAGATTATTTATTTCTTATAAGATTAGTTGTCCTGAAGAAAACCGTAAAGTGGTCGAAAGCTTGACAGTGAAATTTTGTTTCCTCAAAAATCGTTTCAATCATCATTTAAATTATTTATTTCTATTTTGTTGGACTTGACGCAGAGGTAGTGGTACTGGCGTTAATACATAAATTCGTATATAATAATAAGTATTCGTAATAAGCATATTCGTACTTTTCCACTTTGGTATTTTCACTTGTAATTATACTGGCATTGTTAAGTTATACGCAAGCCGTTTTCCATTGTTTTTGATGATTTAAGTATCTCTTCGTTACTAATAAGTTGACACGGAGACCTTATTTCCCGCAAGGCGAACAAAATATGAAAGGAAACGGATTAAGTTTCGGCTTTCGCAAAAACTTTGATATTTGTTGACCTATGAAGGGAATCAGTTTTACGGGGGAAAATTCATGCGCTGGGAAGAAAAGTAGGACTTGTTGACACTGACAATTAATTGGTGTTTTGTTCTGTGAAGAGCCAAAGCATATGGTATATGCAGGAAAAATGTTTCCTAAGGTAGTTACCAGTCTGATAGCATTGCAGTGCAGGATGAATTTTTGTTGATGTTTTAAAACATTAAATCTTGCATTTATTTAAGGTGCCGATTCATGAACTCTAGGGTATTTTCAAATAAAAACTGATATAATCCATCAATCCATCAATATAATCTAGAGACAAAGTACATTGCTTTGACCTCCCAAAATTTTGAGCGGCGTGAAATATCTGAAAAAAAGTTTCTACGTTTTCGTGTACCAAAAGCTGTATTTTGTACTATGTTGCTCTAATTGCTATTGACACTAAGGAGTCCGTTGTTCTTCAAAGAAATCCCAACCTTAATACATTCCTTCTTCAGTACGTTTTATGCCTTGCTCTTACTTTTGAAAAACAGAAATGATGGATAATATGCTTTCAACTTTCCCTAAAATCCACTTAATATGCTGCTGAAGTATGAAATGAATTAGTTTTACCCAGAATATTTTTGTACAAAGCCATCTTGTTCGTTGATTTTCCTGATTGCATTGCGGTATAATAATAAAAAGGCCAATAGTCAAGGAGTTTTTCTCATAATTATTGATTTTATGTCGATACTATTTTAATAAATTATCAGACACATAAACCCCACCATAACTAGAAATTGAAATTAACACGTATATTTTTGTAACAAAACATTTATTTAAAAAAGAGTCGATCTAAATTTTAGATAGTTTTAAGGCGCAATAGGGACTAAGAGACTATACATTGCACAAAAACAGTGTTAAAACTTATAATATTTGTGATTGATCACGGCTCCTCCAGTCGTACGTCTGTAGATTTTACATGAATTTAAAGTTTTCAAAGAACAGTGCCATGTAGAAAAACGTAATCCCCATGTAAATTAGGTTTACTAAGTCTTATTTCTTTATCACAAAGTGAAGAATAGATTCTTTGATGCTTCTTGCTTGGTAGTATTTTTACAAGAATCAAGTTCAAAATTAAAATTTGCACGCTTTTGGCGGCAACAAAATGATTTAAAACAAAACCTGTCTAAGTTACAGATATTTTAAAGACGCAATAGGTACCAGGAAAGGTTTTAGTGCTTGACTATGGAAACAATATTTATGAATTCGATAGGCGTGATTTATAGTTAACTTATGTTTTCGGACTTCTGGCATAGTACCAGCTTTTATTGATTTTCTGTAAATTCATCCATGTAATTTACAATGATATTCTATACCGCTGGTGGCAACTTTTTTAAAAGAATTTTATATGTAGACAATACTATATTTTGTGACTCATGCACGTCGTACATTAATACATTTACTCTGAAAATCATACAGAATTCAACAGATATAATTAATTTTTCCTCCTTTTTATAGTTCACGGCGGCTTCCTAATGCTGGCATTATGTATCTACAAAATATGAGGATAAGCCGTTTCATGAGCATTGAATTGAATATGAACCCAAATTGCATGTGCATGGCTAAGTCATAATTATATTGATTTATTAGGTTGAATTGTTTATTCAATTTTAATAAATTGAGAAATATCAGCCTTTAACGATATTGTTACCAAAAGTGGTACGTACCAACCAAAATGTAATATAATACGTCCATTCTTATTGACTTGCTTGTCTCAACCTTCTAGTTTGCAACAAGAACAATGCAAAAAAGAAAACATACGTTTTGAGCTTTCACGGAAATCTACCAGACAAATTGTTGACGTGAAAACTGAAATATTTTTTCTAGAAAAATGTCAGTATTTGCAAAATTTTCGATTTGATAATGATAACCAAGGATTTGATTTTCTGACCATGCCATATCTTCAAACATTAGTCGCTAAAAGAATATTTAGTGTTTTCTGTTAAAACGTTATCCAAAGTTGTTATAAACTTAATATGAAGAAGCGAGTTATGCTTACTTTCAACAATGTCAATTTCTATAATTTATTACGTAATTCGCTGCATCTCGTATGTCCACTTATGTGCACCAAATTCTCAGATTTTACGATTAATTCATAAATGCATAATTCGTCTTTTAAACCAATTTAAATAATTGTCTGTCCGAAATCAATGAGATTGCAATGCGTGACATTATTCCAATTCAGTTTCTTTCAAACAAGGTCACTGAAATAACCTGATGAAAATTTTGAGAAATTACAAGTTACATGGTAATTAAAAATAGTTTTTTGGACAATTTTTCTTTCCTGCTAATACATTTTGAAATAAAATCATTTAAAAATGCTAAAACGAATAATATTTAAACACTTTGTTAAATTTACAGATAAAGATGAAAAATGTTGTTTCACTGGAAGTTTCCAAAAGCTTATTTGAGCAAGTGTTCAGTCCTTTGTTTTCTGAGCCCGCAGTACATCATGATCATCTACAAATTTTTGGAACTGATCCGACATTGTCGGACCGACAAGTTTTAGATTATTGTGTGCCATATAAAAGAGTACCAAGAGGAAAATCAGTTTTTAGCCGAAATAAAATTATTATGATTTTTTATGCTCACGCAATTTCATCTTAATTTTTTTAGAGGGGAGGGATATGATCATACGATTTTATCAACAAGTTGTAAACAACGCCATGGCATGGAATTCTGCATGCTCATCATCTAGCTATCATGGATGATTACATCGACGACGACGAAATACGGTGAAACGCTAAAAGTTCCGAACATTTCATTTTTGGATCTAGACTCGAACATCTAACGCAACATATATACCACAGTTGATAAGACTAATACTTTGTGACGTTCGGGTTTGACATTTTGGGAAAAACAACCGTTGCCGTTTTCGCATCATTGTTTTTGAACGATGAATTACTTTACTATTTAGACCTTCCTAAATACGATACTAACCTGAATAAATATATATTGTTAACTTCTTGCAATTTATATTAAAGAAATTGCAAATTGTACATAAAGTGTATTAGTAAATATTAACATGTGAAGAGTATAGCTATCAAAGTGCACTTTTCATGGCTTAGAATTATAGGAAAGTAAAAATCAGAGGTGAGTTCTCGTTGAAAAATAGATGTGTCAAAACGATTAATTTTACCTGTATCTGTAGTAACCGAATATTTCATTTGTACAACATACTTAAAGTTTTTTATCAAAAATTTTTACATACATGCAACACTAGTTGGCTGATTAACGTAAAAAGAGAGCTCCGCTTTCTTCAAGATTTAGAAAACTATTAGACAATATAATATCATGTAATATAATATAATATAATATTATTCAACTTAGAAAATATAACTTCATTGTTATATCAAATGTTCTTCCGGAGTTCAAATTACACAAAAAAATGTCAGACTTAAAATTTTAATCTGATCAAATTTTCATACCATTCCGTATGACAATTTCAATTACTGTGAAAATTGAACCAACAAAAACATTGCTACCTTTATATTTCACATTTGGTCTATAGCTCATTCCAAATATTCCAGAGATATCTTGAAACTACGTTGAAACGGTAGTTTACTCAATATCCTTTACAACCATTTTGTTCGATACAAGTTTGAAAAAAGTTGAGAAATTTCTTGTTTTTCTTTCCAAATGCGCAGCCTACCGTAAATACCTATAAAATATGTTTTTTAACCGCAAGGCGTGAGAAACGCACGTGCCTTTTTTATTTTTCTTATTGGTACGTTTGATTAAGCTTGAAAGAAGGGTGTAGGACCGGGTTCATTTCCGCAGTTTACACTAGGGTAGTTCTCCCTATCCAGTTCACATAGCGGACAGTTTTCCTACGTTAAGGTTGACCCACTTCTTTATTTTTAGCGAAATTGTCCCACAGACAATTTTCACACCCCGAATTTTCACACTTGGTAAAATGCTTGCAACAAAGACATCGATTGAATGTGCCACATCAATACATTGTGTTTTGAAATTCAAATATTTTTGCTTGTCACTACTTCTCGTGTGCATGAACAGGCCCAGTCTTCATCCAACAACAATACACCAGCAGCAAATTAAGCTACCACTTCTACTAGAAGCAATCTTCATCCTTTGGCCAACATTCAATGCCTCGTAACTTTAATTTAAAGAAAAAAGCCGAAGCTGTAAAAGCATCTGCAACAAATCCATCAAGAAAATCACGGGTTGATGTTTCTCCAAACCAATTGGAAGATCAGTTAACGCAGGTGGTTACTGAAAATGGTTTTGCGGAACAGTACAGTACTGCGTCTATTAAAAAACTAGAAAACGTAAAGTATACGACACCGGAAGCGTAAGAAGGAGTGTCAGAAATAAAACCTAACTTTCTTTGTAAATTTGAAAATCATGGCACTTATTCAATAAATGACGTTTTTTGAAAATGATATTTGTGTACTATTTTGCATTTTACTAAGTGTGAAAATTTGAGGTGTGAAAATTGTCTGTGGGACAAATTCGCTAAAAACTAAAAAATTGGTCAACTGTCCGAGTGTGAAAATTGTCCGCTATGTGAACTGGATATTGTGAACTACCCCAGTGTAAACGGCGGAAATGAACGGGGTCCGTCACCCTGAAAGAAAGTTTGCTGTTTGAACAATGGAGTTTTGGGTGAATAGCCTTAAGTCTCCCGAATATCAACTTCTCAGCTTACTTAAATACCCAAGAGCACACTCCTGCTTTTTTGGCTTTTTGAAATTAGTATGGACATTATGGTTCTCCAAATTATTTTAAGCCTTCAAACAGTTGGAATTTCCCATGTACACTGATTGTATCTGAAACATAAAACGACAGTCAAAGAAATTCATGTCCAGGATTGCCCACCATAATATATATCACTATATCATATCATGCGGCACTGAGTAAGTTCAGTGCCGCATGGTTTTTGTTTTATCTGACGATCTTGTGTAATGGTTACAGATAGGATGGAACCATCTTTGGTATGTCATTTTTATGCACCGAAACAAATAATTTATCAGCAAGGCACGCGTTGGAGAAAAGTTGTAATAAATTAAAAATTTGCGTCATAATTATCGTGAACGTCAACAGAAGCTATTTCCAACCAACCAGACAACGTGTTTTCGTTTACGTTTCGGTATCTCTCTTGCAGATATTTTATTTTTAGCTCATGAAGAAGCAACAAAAAATTACGTTTTTGACACAGAAACCGCATTAATTTTTAATGTCTATCTTCCATTTAATGACGTTTGGGATGCTTCAAGCTCGTTATCATTGTTATGGTCCCGGGGCGTCTTGGGTTTCCCTTTACAAATTTTCAATGCAAAGCAATACAGAGCATGCAAAAATCAATAGATCGTTTTTTGAATTTCATATTTGAGCCGTCTCATGAGTTTAAAATGCATTAATTCATTGCTAATGTATCTTTGGTAGGAATACGTGGAATTGGAACGAAGATGAAATCACAAGAACGTGTATATGACTCCCTTTTCATTTTTAAAGGTCAAGTTCAGCAACAGACATATGGTATCATACGGAACTTCTATCTCATCTGCAAAGACTAGACTTCCCGCAAAGTGAAACTTGCGGTGTTTTATCGATTTAACGCGAAATGGAAAATTTCGTAACATTTCTCAGAAAATGAAACCGTATAATTTACTGCTAAATTATGCTACATGCTTTTGTGCCTAAAATAAGTTTCAGAACACATGAAAAAGTAAACGTAAAAGCGTATTATATCATAAAAATGCAATTAGATAATAAATCCTAGAATAAGATACATTCTTTTAAATTAAAATTATTGAGCTTTGTTAAAAATTAAAAATTCTTGTTCCTTCTCAAACAACTTTTTAAAAGTTATGTGCATCAAATAGGTTATCAGCGGCTGACCATGCTAGCTGTATGAGTGAATGAGTTTAGTGCCACATGCGTTTTTAGTTCATCAGATGATATCAAGTTACGCTTGTAGATAGGACTGTGAGGTACTTTGTATATCTTTTTTAAGCAGACAATTTCTCAGTTTTTTTAAGGCATAAAGGTTTACATAAAAACTTACTCCATTTTGTTTTATTTGCGGCATCGTCAACAGAAGCTTACAATTTTCTGAACAACCAGCATTTGTTGCCATTATCCTCGTACCAGGGTTTTTTGGTCTCACTATGCAAGTTGTCGCTGCAAAGTGGGACAAAAGAAGGAAAAATTGGTATGTTTATTTTCTTTTGAACATTTTTATAATTTAGCTGACAAATATATGCTCATGTACATGTCTTAGGTAGCAAAATCCGGAATCGGTGGATTACTAAATTGACAAGGACCTGCATTTGAGTACATTTTCATTTTAACAACCTGATTTTACAAATTTATTGCATTGCAAATTGCAAAATCAAACCATGTAGTCAGATAACATGATAGCAAGCTTAATAGCATGTGCACAAACATGCAAACAAGGTGATAAATATGCGTTTGTACGCAGCCTTGAGGTTTTGAGTTACATTTTGCTATACGAACACACCAATTCATGTCGATTTGTTCATGCTGCATTTTTTAAATCTATTTATCTAGCACCCAATGATTTCATTCTGGATTTCTGGTCATTGTTCCACTAATGCTGCGTTTGAGCATGGAACAGTTTTCTTCAGGATGGAAGTTCAATATAATGCTTGGTCCTTGTGTTTTTCCTGTGATACACTCAACTGCTGGTCAAGTCTCATCACATTCTTTTATAGTAGCTTACTTATCATTGACCATTATGAATATTTTGATTAACAATTGGCTGTTTTTGTGAATACTGATTTAAAAAAATGGATTCTTGGGTTTACATTATGGTTTTGTCCGCATTAAATAATTAAGAAGCGGTTTATTTATATATTAATACAATATATTGAAAGACAGATATTTGGAGTAATTATTGCTTTTGTTGTAATATTGTTTGCCTTGTTGCTACAATACACATCTTGTTCTTTTAACAGCGTGTAAGAGAAGGGTATGCAAGAATAGGCATAGCATTGCCCCAAGTGAACAAAGACAAAGGTGCGGGATCCTCAGTATATCAAAAGTTTTAGGGAGTCTGTGCATAGTGGAAATGTGGTGAAGAGAAACTGCTAAGTTTGTTTAGGCATGTAGAGATATTCCTTACATGCCACAAGCTGAGAACATAACACTCGCAAAGCTCCTTTTACACTGTCGCATGGTAACATGAGGTTGCTAACACATTTTTGTGCTAAATCGGCACAGCGGCAGCAGAAATACCTTTCAGTTGTCGTTTGTGTGTGGTCTGATGAACCCACTTTTAGTTTAAGTTCCAGCGTATTATCCAGGCGTATCACAGGTAGGCATGGGAACATTAAGTTTTCCTATAATATATTTAGCTGTAGTTTCCAGCTAGTGTGTGGGTATCATATTGCCCCATTTAAAGTGTTGTGTCTTTTCTGTGGATTTGTAGGCGTATTTCCTTTTGCGTATCTATTTTGGCGTAATAAAAATTGTCGTGATCATCCTTGTCCAAGAGGAAATTAAAGTAAGTACTATGCAATATGGTATTTTGAAGAGTTTAGAATAGCCAGTTTTATGTTGAAAGATTAAATGTGTATTTTGTATGCGTTAATTTTGATTAGGTATTCCATTCTCCCGTGTTCTCCCGAAATTACCCGTGTCCCAGATTTCCCGTATTGTGTATCAACTAGGTGGTAAGAGTTTACGAAAACGGACATAAGTCAAAGAGTGTGTGTGTGTGTGTGCAAATGGGTAAACGTTATGTTTAAATTTTTATTGGTTTTAGCTCCTTTCTGGTTACGTAACTTTGGTCAATAGTCCCACCTCCCACCCACCGTGTATTGCTCTGGTTCGCTGCCATCACCGTGTTTCATGTCCTGCCTCCTGCTCATCAGTTAGCAATAAAGGGTAATTAAATGTATACATAAATTAAAGCCTGTAATTAGTTAAGGGCCAACTTATTGCTCAAGCGCAAGCTTGCCCAATTTGAAGGTCAATCTTTTAGACTTGTCTCTAAAATACTGGTCAACACTGCCCCCGTTGCCCGATTCTGTTTGAGCAAGTTCCTTCCTAATTATAAGTGCACAAGTCACAGCAAATTAAAAGATAATTGTAAAAGTAGTTAAGCATTTAGTTAGATGCGCGCGCATTAGGGAATGTTAATGCTTTGTCAATTAATGCTAAGAAATAAGTACTACTTCCAGTTAATGAAAATTTTACAGTTTAAATAATTATTCTGTCAGATTTTATGATTCATTTCCGGTTTTAAGTTGCGTTCAAGTAATTAAATTGTCGGTTTAAATTCGATGAATGATTATGTTGAGAATAAAAACCAGGAAGTTTCTGTAATCAATTAACCTGCGACCACGCCCAATAATTCCTTATTATGCAATTAATTGTAAATCTATCAATTATTCATAAAGATTTCCGATGCCAGTTAAGAAATAGTTAGATAATGTGTCATATGCGGAGCCGGTATAAACCGGAATAGCCCGTATTTGGGAATTTACGTTTCATATTGCATTGAGCACCAGTCAAAATGTTGCTATTTCAGAATATACCATGACAAGCGTACTTGTGTTCACTTTATTTGTATTTAAATAGTTTGTTAGTAACAGCTTGTAAAAATCTATACAGTAAATTATACGAGGAAAGGGAGCTGAACGTCTTAACGGCGTGAAAGCTTTTCTGACGTTGTCGATTCATATTTTTTGTATTTCGAGTGCTTTCGTTGTTTTCTCTGCCTGTTGGCTAGCAATGTTGTGCTGAAAAATCGCGATTAATCGTGATTTCTAAAAGACGCAATTTTATTGCAAATATAGCATTTAAAGTTGTTTAAATTGGAAGCAAGTAACCTATTTTCACACAAGATTACAAGAATTGATTAAGTCACATGCTTAATGTTGTCAAATTGTTGCTTTTTCCAGGTTTTGTAGTTGCTATATGTAGCACTTTGAATAAATTTCAAGGAAACCTGATTGATTTTAGGGAAATGTTTAAGGAAGTAAAAATTGCGATTTTTTCGATTTCTAAACGTTTTAAGCACTAATCAAATCGTTTTTTCGATTATTTAAACGATTATAACAAAAATCGAATTGGAAATCGTTTTGGAATCGCGATTAACCGTTTGCCATCACTTGAAGTGTCTGTGTCACGTACGGCAAAATGTTATCAATATTTGATCAATGGCGAATACAAAATATGATCATGATCCTGTCTTTCCAAGTGAACAAATAGAGATATGAACACAGGGCAATGCCTAACAGTTTATCTCTTGCTGTTGGCTCAGTTTACTTTATTTTACAAATTACAACTCAGTTATTTTATTTTTGGCTTGACCAGAAAGATTATTCCAGGAAACTTATATAGCCAATTGTTCTTTATTAAAATAATTTGCCTTTTTGCCAAAAACTAAAATGATACCAAATCGCAAGTATAAAAGTAGAAATGGTAATGCCTCAGAGCATGAACGTTATATTACTGTTTTTTATGATTTTGTGCTTCCTATTATTGTGATTAATTTTGGTATAAATATCAAACAACTCAAAGGTAATGTACTTTGCTATACCATGATATCGTCTCATTTGTTCTACTATCGCACAAACGATTTAAGATTGGTGCTGATGTAGCTTAAAACTTCTACCGTTTATTAGTCCCGAACGTTTACATTTTCACAGCAATCGAAAATTTTCAAATATCTATTCTAGCATTTTCCCCCTGTAAATCAGAATGTTTTTGCGTTTCCCAAATCTTCACCTCATAGAGAATACTAGGATCTTGCATGTGAGATTTGAGTTGGTCCTAAACAAATACAACCACACTTTCTATTGTAGTTACAAGATTGAACTGGAGAAAGTAGTGAATATCAAACATCAAACCTTACATGTATTGAAATTTTTTGTGTGAGACCTTCGTTTGTAGTTTGTATTTTTAATTTAGATTTATAGTATTATCTATATTTATAGGTTGATTCCAATGCAATTCATACTGTATTGTATTTATGGTCAAATCAAAAATTTAAATTGCACGCACGTTGGTCATTACGAGTCTCAAATAGGATATTAACCATGCGCTCGTATTTTGATTTTGATATCATAATCTGAAACACAATGCAAAAATCAACATTTGAATTCATCTCAACTCTGGAAAATAGGAAGGTAGGAAAACAAATGGAAATAAAAAATTTCAAAAGGATAAATGCGTTACCAAAAGTAATTAATAGCGCAGTATCTAAACCAGTTTAAAATTTTACGTTAATAGTTTTAACGTCTACGGTTGAGTCTTCGCAACACAAATTTAAAATATCAGCTTCATATACCATTCACATTTCTCTCTGAATATCATTAAGTACACACCTCTATTGAAATATGCGTTTGGTTTAAATTAACATTATTATTACCAACTGAAAATATATTTTATTATGTCAGAAAGCTGTCGCAATAAAGTTTCAATCAGTGTTTTTAACTTATATAAGTATGTCATTGTTTTTCCACTCAATTTCTAGTTCAAGAAACTGTTATATGATTTCATTTAATAAACCGTAGAAACAAATTTCTCAGAAATCCAATCCTCGGTTGGCAAAGCATGGGCAAGTCAAAATAATAAAACAGATAAATATAGCAAAGCCCAACAACTTGTAACATGGTAATATTATAAATTATATCCGAAAAATGGAATACGATAGATGATGGAATATGATGGGTTGTTGTTCTGAGATCTTCAAATTTGATGTTGTCAACTGATGCATGGTATATTGCCAATATAATATTGGACATACGTTTTCCAGCAGTGAGGAATATCTCAATTTCAACCACACGACTCAAGGTAAGAGACATTTGAATCCGTAATACGTCTTTTTACTGAGCAAAGGTAGACAAAGATAACAAACAATCCCTGCAAAATACGTGCACTTGTATATAACCAAAGTATAATCTTATTTTTTGCGTTCCAGCAGTACTGCACACTACGTTTGGCTACCTGATACGCACAAGGATACGCGTACGTGTTTGGATACCTGCAAGAACATTGCCAGTTAGCTATGAACATGATTGATAAACCGACTCATCAATCAACATTATTTGAGATATCAGATAAAACCTAACTCGCAAATAAAATATTTTGAATGTGCCTTTATTATCATATTTAATCATAATGTAATTCCAAACCATCCACAAACCAATTATTCAAGCAATATCCATTTATTCAAACTAAAATCAAAATCTCCACAGAATAATCCTAAAAATTCAAAAACAACCACAAACACAGCTCCTATCCACAAGGGTAATGCTCGAGTGGCATTCTCTTTGTTGCATTTTTTTGGGCGACACCTGTACGCTGTTCATATTAACTAAATGCTAGCACGTAGTTCGCTGCAAATCCGCTTGGAACGCCACTGTATTTTCTGCATTCCGATACAGTGGCGTTCCAAGCGGATTTGCAGCGAACTACGTGCTAGCATTTAGTTAATATGAACAGCGTATAGGTGTCGCCCAAAAAAATGCAACAAAGAGAATGCCAAAGAATTAACTCGAGCATTACCCTTGCGGATAGGAGCTGTGACCACAAACTTCTAAATAATACCTCAACATATCTAAAAAATTAACTAAATAGCCCACTTGGTCTTATACTCCAATCCTAATGAGTAATTTATATATTACTTGAAAGAGAAAGAATTGACTAATTAAAAAATCACTTTTGTTGTCATAATTGTGTGTTCTAACCTAATGGGATTTGGTGTTTTGTAAAAACATTCTTCGGAAATCTCACACAAATTTCTGATTCCCATTACCCATGAGTTTTGTTGAGTGAAGCATATAAACGGTAATCACACAAGGTATATCATAGAAAGATCATTTAAGCATTTCTGTTTGCATTACTCAATGTCATAATATGTCACATTTATTTCTTATAAACATTTCGACGCTTATCAAAATGCGCGTGCTCATAATTAGTTACTATGTGATGTTGAATAAGTGTTTTGAATCCTTGAATGAGTATTTATCATTTCATTTTTAACAATAGGTAATACCTAACATGATCATGCCCGTCGGTGGAAAAAACTTTGTATCTGTGTATCTAGGATACCGGGAAATTTTAACGCCGCCGAACGCGGCGGCAAAGTGGGAAGAAGAGACAGCGGGAAACAAGGTGAGGGAGAGAAGAAGGAAGGGAAGGAAGAAGAAAGGGAAGGAAGAAGGAAGGGGAGGAAGCAGGAAGGGGAGGAAGCAGGAAGGGGAGGAAGCAGGAAGGGGAGGAAGCAGGAAGGGGAGGAAGCAGGAAGGGGAGGAAGCAGGAAGGGGAGGAAGCAGGAAGGGGAGGAAGCAGGAAGGGGAGGAAGCAGGAAGGGGAGGAAGCAGGAAGGGGAGGAAGCAGGAAGGGGAGGAAGCAGGAAGGGGAGGAAGCAGGAAGGGGAGGAAGCAGGAAGGGGAGGAAGCAGGAAGGGGAGGAAGCAGGAAGGGGAGGAAGCAGGAAGGGGAGGAAGCAGGAAGGGGAGGAAGCAGGAAGGGGAGGAAGCAGGAAGGGAAGGAAGGAAAGGAAGAAGGAAAGAAAGAAGGAAGGAAAAGGAGAGGAAAGAAATAGGAAGGGGAAGAAGAGGAGCTGAAAGAGAAGGTGAGAGTGGGAAGGAAAAAATGCAAAACTTGATTTTGTCCATTTTCATCAGAAAACTTGGTTTACAAAATTATATAAATTAGTTTGCTTTTAATTTTTGCTATCAATTTGCATTTACAAACATTTAGTTTACATTTACAGGCTTAATCCATTTAGTTTTTTCTGTGCAAGTCTCTCCAGCCGAGATATAGCTGAATGATCGGTTCTTGACTTAGCCTTCCTAACACATTGCAATACTTCCTCCTGAAATGTTGATTCGTATTAAATATATCAACGACGTGAATCTCCGAAACCATTTACAAAAAAATACAATATTGTTACTTTAATAACTTCATCAACATAATCCAGAGAATTTGGGGGACTGTTGTCTAATTGCATTTTAAAAGCACCTTAGTGGTTGCCTTGCACGGTTGCCAGAAAATTTTTACGTTTTTATTAATTTTCGTAGAGTAAACATATCCAGCTTATAAATTGCTTCCATTTTTACCTTTCTCCCAATGCAATTATCTCAATATCTGAACTTGAAAGCTTAAAATTGTGAAATATTATGCCTGTTCTCCTGTTCACAAACATTTACTTTTGTTAGTATGAAGTAATCTTCAAATGCCTAATAAAATACTCCTGCAAAATTGTAGGAGTCTCCACTATAACATCTTCTTGAAATATAACATATGCAATAAATTTAGACTAAATATCGTGTGGTTAATAAACTTACTCCAAACCAGTGAAATCGTTTGTTAGGACATTTTCTAAACTACTTATTTCCCTGTTTTAGGTTCAGCGAAACTGAACGTGTTACAATCAAACTATCTGCCATTTTGCAAGGACTGCGAAGTTATAAGTAGAATTGATAGTGAAGCTCATAGCAATAAGATCCCTTTCTGTAATAATATTTCACAAATATTCTTGTCTGTTTAAAATATTTCACAATTTAAGTGTAAAAATAAAATTATTGATTTTAGTATTATATTTATTGTTTTTGTACTTACAATAGTCCTTGACATTACAAAGCTTGAGCTCACACACAAACTCAAATTTAGCAGTGCCGTTTTTAAACACTGTTTTAAACTTACGTTTGTTTACGAAAGATATTTTTCAGAGAAACTGGTTTTGTTTTGTTTACTGAGAATTTATTATTTTTTGTTTTTTAAAACAAACAAAAATAAACACTGTTTAAACAGGTTTTCTGTGGAATTTAAAAAACAAACATTTAAGAAAAATTGGGAAAAATATTAACTTCTACGACATTTTAACACGTATGCAGTAGGCCGTAGACAGTAATTAAAGAAACGATATAAACATAGAATGACACAAAGTTCGTCCAACAACATTTATCTTCTCTCTAAGTCTTCATAGAATATTTTGCATAACTACAAGTATGCCAGCGTTGGAATTAACCCGGCTATTAGAAATATATCAGTGACTTTGTAGCATATTTTCGGGGTATGGACTTATTTGTAGTACAAATATTGTACCATGCAAATATTCAAAGAAAGTAAATAGGTTCAAAGTTCCATGCAAAATGCATAAAGTTTTGATATTTTGGATATTTTGGGAGTAAAAATCTTGCAATTTTTTAACTTTGATCCACAATTTTATAGCCTTGTAAAATTTACAAAACGTGTTTGTACATGGTTTTTGTTTTGTTTATTTAAAAAAATGTTTAATTACATTTGTTTTTGTTTTGTTTGTTTGTATACTTGGTTATAGAAAAATGATAAACATGTTAATTAAACAAAATAAACAGTGTTTAGAACACTAGTTTGTTTAAAAATCTACTTGTAACTAACACTCCTAATTAAATTGCATTCATTGTTTCAAAACTAAAGGTTACATACACAAACCGTTAACTGTGCCGAAATATCCACCGGGAAAATATTCTGAAATGTCAGCGGGAAATTTTTTCGAACACGCCAGGATACCGGGAAGAAAAAGTTTTTTCCACCGACGATCATGCCAATTTTGTATACTTGCGAAAGATCATTTCAGTCATTGGAGGTGTCAATTCAAACCATGCTCTTGTGGCATGTGATGAGTCTTGATACGGCCTGAACTGTGCATGGTACAAACGAAACTCTACTGATAAAAAGTCACCCTTTGATTGAGATTTGTCACTTAAATGCATAGTTCCAAACAGCAAGGATACAAAACATTAGTGAGTGAAGTACTTTGCTTGCTTCACAAATAAAAGTGACATAATCCACTTTTACGTTTTTTGAAATGCTATATGTTATTATTGCAACATATTTAAACGTTAAGTGGGGTACGCCTCAACAGTATGCAAGTGTGTATGCTTTGGTTGTAAATTGATCAAGCATTTCTATTAGATTTTTTATGCATCAGAAAATTACACGCGATTATCTTGAATTCATGCCATGGCCTCAATCAAAAATACTATTATTTCATGCTAACATATTTTGTAATATCTGAATAAAATTATATAATATGGGCATTTCTCATTGCATCACTCATCGTCATACGTCGCATATGTGTTTTCCGAAAACATTTTTCGCTTATCAATATGCGCGTGCACATTATCTGTGGTTGTATGACGTTGGATAAGTGTTTTGTAACACTGACAGGTTATATATTTCATTTTTAACCACAATAAGACCTCCTACATAACATACTAATTAAGTTTGAATCATAATTTGAGTCATTGCTGCGAATCACGCTCTTGTGGCATGACTGTTTACCCCTCCTACATTACGCAAGGCACAAACTTAATTATACTGATAATAACTTCTACTCTGAAAGACAATTATGCAACATTTTGTGCAATGTGTTAAGCAATAAGGTTACATCGTATTGTTTGCTTTAAAAAATCATACTATATGCTAACACTTTTTAAAATGTTTGAAGATACCAACATTTCTTTAACAATTTTTTTAACAACTTTCGCTTTGTAACCTTTTAATGTCAGTTATTACATTATTATGGACGGTGGGGCGATCAAGGAAAAAATCAAATAAATTAAAGTTAAGTATAAGCCAGCGAGGTATAAAGTGTTAAACACCTTGTGCTCATATCTCTGTTTGTTCACTTGGAAAATCCGTGTCATGACTTTTATTTGCCATTTAGCAAAATATGGATAACATTTCGGCGTACGTGAAAAAAAACACTTTACATGATAGAATTATGCTTTATCAAGTGTTTTTATCGCATATTTTAACAGGAACATAATACATTGTTTTTGGCTTTCCTTCTGAACATACAAAAGTATTATTTCACTATACCATATAACTGAATAGGGTCTCATGAAGCTCACTCAAGAGTTGTCATGCAATGTGTGGTTATACATTACGACGCAATAAAGTGATAATCTAGTTTAGCTTATCAATTTGTGTCAACCGAAAGAGATATAACTACACTCTTTTTAACAGCGTATTGTGGCATTTCTACTCAGAACTCTGTTCCCTCTAACACACACAAGTTTCAAGTCAATTAAAAAAGATTATTAAATTTCATGACTTTTAAAATCTGAAAAATTAACCAGCGCAACTATGGAAAATTGGCAAATTCGCTGCATTACAAAAAACTTGGATAAGCTTATCCAAACAACAATTTGCAACGTTTTGCTGCTAGCAAACCTGGTGGCTTCAAACATATTGTCGGAGTCGGATAACTTGGCTATTGTAAGTGCAATCTAGGCATTTTATGCGGTCAAAGTTGCATAAGATTATCTTACTAGCATACGTATTTTGTACTTCAATTGTTTGTTTAGGAGGTAGAACAGCATCTTCATGATAGAGCAAAAAAATTGTACGACTTTGTGAAAAATAGAGAAAACGGACTATCTTGTCTGGCAAGAGCTTTGCGGGATTGTAAGCAAACGGGGGCACTTGAGATAATTAAATCAAGTTTTTTACAGCAAGGTAAACTAACCATGAAATACTCAAAACCAATCATCTACATTAAAAATAGCATATGTTGATTGATTTGTTAACGTATTTTAGACATTAAGGAAGTTCTTTCGACAAGCTGTGCTTCACAAAACGTCAAAAACATATTGGCCAGGATACCTGATTCCATATTTCAAACCATTATACAGCTTCACCAAGAGGAGTATGTTGAAACTTTTCTATTGAAAGAACATCAAACTGAGTTTGTCGTTGACACGATTCCAAACTGTCCATCGTACTACGTTCCAAGGTCCATATCTAACAGACTGCGCTTAGATCCAAAGATTTTTAGAGTAAATTGTCCAGACGTGTTTGTTTTCAAGGATATTGAACGGCACGAGCTTTCAAAACGGGTTAAGTCGCTGGGTACAGAGTCTTCAGGCACACAAATAGATGAACTGACCTGTAAATTTATTCATTTGAATGACAAGGCTGACTTTTCATTTATGTGTAAAATTCGTAATGATAAGCCTGTGCATCTTGTGAAGTATGAAAGTTCAAAAGAAACTGGAAGAGAGTCTTTTATTTTGGAAGAATCTTGCGGGAAATCAGATGTTCTTAGAAATTTTCTTAATGAAAGCAAAAGTAACGACAGGTGTTTTGTTTCTGAGGACGGATTTATCCAGTATATCGAATCAGATGTTGAATCCGTATCAAAAGGGTATTGCATTTGTGATTCTCCTGGAACTGGGAAGACGTGGTTATTGGCTAGTTTGGCACGAAAAATGAAAACAAAACATTCTGACAGGATCATTGTGTTTGAAAAAGTTTCGGAAATCGATTTTTCAATTGGTGATCCATTTGACTACCTGGTAAACAAAATTTGTCCCAACCTGTTAATCAAAACAATTATCAAGGCAGCAGTCAAGGATGAAAGCATCAAAATGGAAGTGTTTCTGGATGCATTGGATGAAGTAGCTTTTGAACAAGTGCAAACAGCCTTGCGCTTCATGAAGTATTCGATGAACACATCTGAAAATATTCGATTGTTCGTTACCTCAAGACCACACATGAGGCATGAGTTGGAGTCCACACTGGGAGCAGTTGCGTATGACATACGCTCTTTCGACAAACAGAACCAGCTGGATTTTCTGGAGCAGTATTGGCGTACTTCTTTTTCATATGACATTGATTTGTCAAGATTAAGAGATTTTGCAACAGCCTGTCAAGCAAAAGTGCAAGTTTCTCTTTCGTCGCAAGAGAAAGACATAATGGGCATTCCTCTGCAGTGCTACATGCTTGCTGAGGTCTATAAGGAGAAAGCTGCCAGATACTGTAAAATTTCTAAAACCACTCTTAATCAGTTTTTGGATTCGTCTGTTTCCTTGTTTGAAATGTACGAACGATTTATCACATTAAAGCTTCAAAAATTGTCAACAAATTCAACGGAACAAATTAAACGCGCGAAACAATTTCACATTTGGAAATCATTAGGTGTATTTTCATCAAAATTGGCTGATTTATACAAACATGTTATGCTTCAGGATGACAAGTTTATTGACTCGGAGTATCTTCCATATGGTCTTTTGGAAGGTATTGTTAATTGTGATAACCGTTTGCAGATTTCATTTGTGCACCAAACATTTGCGGAATATCTGGTGGCGGAATTTATATCAGACATACTATCAGGATTGCAGAATTCCAATGAAAATTTCTGCGAACTAGAAAACTGTTTGCTAGAATTTGTGGCAAATGAAGTTTTCCGCGAAGATTACAGAAACAACGTGTATAAATTTGGACTGGAGTATTCACCAATAATTGAAGAAAGTTGGCCTGTACCTCGCGGTTACGTTTACGACTTAAGGAACAAAGTCATCCCGTTCTTTTTGAACGAGCATTTGAAATTCGCGTTATCCAGAGATGCTCGAAACGTCATTAAATCAAATACTTTGCTTGAATCTTTCAAAGCAGAGCACTTGTTTGATGTATTAATGAATTGTGCCAAATTTGGATGGCTTTATCTGATAAAATTTTTTTCAAGAAAATTACAGTTGGCTAAAGCAACCTCTGACATAAATGTGTTGTACAGGTCTGTGTTCTTGGGACACCAGTTTGCCTTACGAACCGAGATCGTAGAACGCCCAGTTTTTCTGTTTTGTGTAGCTGCAAAACATTCAAACGTTACAGTATTTGAACAGTGTGTAACTCTTTACGCTGAATGTTTTGATTATGATTGTATCGATGCAATTAAACGAATTCCAATATGGGCAAAAACTCCCTATCATATAGCCTTGGAGCGAGGTGATTATTCAATGGTCGAATATTTTAAGAAGTTTCAACTTCATTTCGGAAATCGCTGGCTGCTTCATCAGTGTGCTGGTGGCTCATATGATCAGGATGAATGTAAAATAAGTTGCAAAATCCATATATTTTCGCTTCTTCTCAATGACAAAGAACACTTTATATGGGACTTGAAACATGCCGCTGAACACGGCCCGCTAATTAAATCCCTTCTTGCAACACCAGGATTACATTTGAAAATTATAAAATATCTCGTATCAAAAATACAAACTCATAATATTCAACCTAAACATTTACCCGTTCTTGCTGAGTTGGATTTTGAACCTATTAAAAATGCTAGTAGCTACATGAATAAAACAGAGTTTCGTGAATTATGGCATATTTTTTTTGAAGACCTAGAGATCAAAAGGAGTGCTAACACACAAAAACAGCTGGCTGATACACTCAAGTCAATGCTGAAGCGAGAAGACCTTGATTATCAAACTCTGCAACTGGTTTTAGGACAATTTAGTTCAGCTGAAATATTCGATGAAAGTTCTACATTGCTTTATCACGCAAATATCGGCAACCACGGCACTGAGATATTCGATTTGCTTGTGAACCACGGAGTAAATCTTTTTGCAACAGATAAGCAGGGGTTCTGTATTATTCATTATGCAGCCAAATGTGGTAACCAAAGCATATTTGGGTATTTGCTCAAAAAAGGATTTTCTGTAAATCAGCAAACAGATTCTGGCAAGACTCCGTTGATGATTAGCACTGAGAACTGTCCCGAAAATCTACTATTTCTTCTTAAAAATGGAGCAAGCGTTGGCTTGAAGGATCAAGATGGGGAAACATTTCTTCACAAGTTTGCTCGGAGATTGCAGTGTGAGAATCTAAAAATTAGCCCAACCGCTTTTGATGAATTGGTGACTTTCTTATTGTACCAAGCTGAAGCGATAGAGATTTTAAAATCAAATTCCTGGAAGCAAATTTGGACTGCAATCAGGGAACCATCTTACGATTTGCGCGGGAATCTGAGGAAATTTTGCAATAAATCAATTCTAGTGCTCCTCTACAAGAAATTAGAGCTGGATTTTAGCTACTGTGAAATTGAATTAAATGGAAATAACATATTACTGGAAGCAATTAAAAATAAAATGCGTGCTGAAGTTATTGAGGGATTAGTTGAATGCGGAGCAAATATAAATTTTGCAAACAAAAAAGGGAAGAATGCATTGCACTTGGCAGCAAAACACTGCGGTTCGGAAACTGTTGCATATATTTTGAATAAGTCTAGTCTATCAATTAACGAGAAGGATAAAAAAGGCAATACACCACTTCATCTGGCTAAAAAATGGAAAATAGCAAAACTACTTGTTGAGCATGGAGCAGATCTCCTAAGCCTTAATCAAAAGGAAGAAACATTTGCACACGTTGCTGCATTGAGGACCTCTGAAACTCAGTTTTGCAAGCTAATTAGTCTTCTTCAAAAACACACAACTGACTTAGACTTAATAAACGCAAAAAACCTTAATGGGCAAACGTTGCTTCATGTCCGACTAAACAGGAAATACAAATTGGAACATGACCACTTTACACCAAACCAAATTAAACACAATCCTAGCGTTGATGTAAACCTTGCCGACAATCTTGGAAACACAATTTTTCTGCTTCTAGCAAAATGTGGAAAACACTGGGACTTGGTGAAAATTTTAGCTGAAAATGGAGCTTGTATCACTTCTAAAAACAACGTAGGATATGGCATAGTTCATTACGCAGCAAAACACGGGAATCTTGAAATGGTCAAGTATTTTCACTCAATTGGTCTACCACTTGATGATGCAACTGTGGATGGAAATACTCCTATTTTGTTCGCGTACAAGCATTTACCCGTAATCAAATATTTGTATGCTGAAGGTTGTAACGTTAATGCAGCCAACGAAAAAGGAGAAACCATTCTTCAGAAAGCTGCTAGAAAGGCCAGTGTAGACACATTTGTGGAATTGGCTCTATTTCTTAAAAAGTGTAAAGTAACTCAACCCTTCGTTCAAGTAGACTTGGAATACGGTCATTCAGTTATTCATCAGCTATTTTATAGATCCGGAAGTCTTCCTGTTTGTCTGATAACTTGGATTGTAAATTTGCCAGAGTATGACATTTGTGCAGAAGACAAATATGGTGACACAATATTTCAAACTGCTATTGAAAATTTGCCTTGTCAAGAAACCTGTGCATTAGATGCTATTTTCAACACTTATAGTGCTTCTGTTGAGCCTGAGGTTTTAAGGTGCGAGCTTTCAAAAGCGCTAACCGCTTCAGTAGACAATGAAAACCCGGATGCAGTAAGGTATTTACTGAAAAAAGGTGCAAATCCAAATACAAGAGATATAAATAGCAGTATGGCAATCGACCAGGTGATTGTGACACTTAGTATTAAAAAGTTTCGTAAAGGATACACGCTTTTTCAACTAAATTTGATTCTAGAGGACTTCCTTACGTACATGCTAAGTGACAAAAATATTCTTTACGCTACGGATAAATATGGAAATACTTTTTTGCACGCAGTTGCATACATTATTCATCCGGATGATTTTCAATTTATTGTTGCAGAAATATGCAAAAAAGGTTTTACGGACATTTTTCAAATAAAAAATAAATCACATAAAACGCCAATAATAATTGCAAGAGAAAATATTCTACTGACGGAAAAAACACTGAAAATACTTTGCCAGAACGGAATTTCCGTAGTCTATCCATTTGAAGTTTGCTCCATCGACACTCCAAAAAGGAAACCGGATGCTAGTAAACCTAAGTGCGCTGTTACTTAAAATAATGTTACTCGCAACTCTGAAAATGTATTCCTGCAAAAGGAATGATCGAATGTTTCAGCGTTGTTTTGTACTATAAATATGTTATATCTTTTACGAAAATCTAACTTCAAGTTTAAGTGATCAGTAACTTTCAGATTGTTGATATTTGGTAGCAGTGTATAATACGTTTTCTTGAAGGTCAGATACATTTGATGGAAATGTAATTTTATTTTATTGCTATGCCCACAAAATGAAACTTCGAAAAACTCTTTTATCCAGCCAAGATTACTAATCTTATTAGTTTTAAATAAAGCCATGCGGCATATTTGTCCTTCCAGAAAACCCCAAAGGTTACATAAGTACAAATATACACTTGTTAAAACGTGTGGATTGTAAAAATATATTCCATACTTAACAAAAACGACTGGTACACTGTATTGTAAACTACTTATATATAGATTAGATAAATAACGGTTATATATTCGAACTGTTGCATTGAAAAAACTCACACAGTATAAAGTGTTCGAACAAACATTGCTTTGCTTGCATTTTGATGTGTTCATGCAAAGTTATCATTTTGCATGAAGTTGGGGCTGCTTTTCCAAGAAATAAACCACCGTTTGAATCGACTGTTGCTAGGCGGAGGTGGATATGCTGATGGGTGACAGTGGGGATACCCTGGGGTGATTGACGCCTGGGTTGGTGGGGATGAGTCGTTGAGAATGGAGGTTGTGGCAAATGTAGAGAAAACTTGAGAAGATCTTGGAAGAGTGATGGCGCGTATGGTAACGTGGCGGTGATTCATAAAACACACAAACAAAAAACACAAGCACGCTGTTACCAACGTTCAATAATTTGGCTGAAATCTTGAATAATGACAAATTTAGTAAATAAACTAGTATAAATAGATACGGATGTAAAAACTAGAATGAGATGCAAATTTTTAATATAATTATTTTTAAGTATGTAATTACGGTGCAATCTATTACTGAAACGCGGCGAATTCATGTAATATCAGCTGCTCAAATTCTACTTGCTTATAGCGTTAGTTTACTTGTTAATGTTTTTGTACTAAAACAAGAGATTTTAAACTTATACTTTTAAAATATACAGATTAAACTAGAAAATACAAAAAAACCATACCAATTTATATTTTACATAGACTAGAGCCCAAAAGTATTGCCCAAGAGCAATCTATTTAACAATGCTTACACTTCATTCTTAAGTCCTATCATGTCTCTTCTGTGCAAATGGTTTTTGACACTCCGTGCATTGGAACGGCTTTTTGCCCAAATGTGTTATTTCAACATGGGTTTTTGAATTTCCATCTTGCGTGAACACTTTGTTGCATCCGTCACATTCAAATGGTTTTTCACTAGGGTGCGTATTTATATAAACAGTAAGTTTGCATTTGTTACGAAATTGTTTATTGCAAATTCGTATTTGTGAGTTTTGAGACAATTTCCTTATCTCTCATTTTTGAGGAATCACTGGCTTGGAATGACTCATAAACTTATTTGATTCTAAACTTATTTAATTGCTACAATACCAGAATGAATACTTAAAGAGAAACACAAACTGGAAACAAGTGAACGGACGACAAAAACGTTCTACAGATTAATGAGGAGATAACCTCGAAACATGTACTCAGTACCTAAGTGACAAAATTCCCGGCCCGGGCAAAACTTGTATATCATGCAGAAAGTAGAAATAATCATTTCAAATTTACCAAAACATGGTGTACATTTTATTGCACAACGTTTCAGGCATTGACAAACTGTTTTCTTAACTACAATTTTAGTTTGTAGCAACAAAAGTATTTTTGGTTTTGCTGCGAATATTCTTAACGTTATCAATTTTTCGTTGTGACTTTTTAATAGAATTTTTAATTATTTCATAAACTCGAGCTCATTTTAAGTCGCTCTTTCGATCGACACAACTGAAAAGCAGAAACTTTGTTGGAAGTTTCATTGGAAAATGAATTTTTAAAAATTGTAGAAAATGTAAGAAATTGTAATATGGTTTTTCAAAACGAAGTATCAAAATGGACTTTTTTGAAAGGCTTTGGGTATTTTAAAAAATTTAGACTCCTTAATGATATTATTGTTTTTAGAACTTTTAAGGAAAATCTTGCTTTGTGGAAGTTTGTTCTATGTTTTGACGTATTTCTTCGAATTTCGATTTTACCTTAGACTTGCTTTTACAAATGCTGAAATTTGTAAAATTGTCTTGAATTTTGCATGTGGTCGACTTTATTAGGGTAAGATTGCTGCCATGTGGGACACAATATATTTATAACTTTTACTTGCATCATAAAATAAATTAACATAAAATTAAAATTAAATCAAATGCTTGTTTTAGAAATTTTCGGCAAATAAAGCATTTCATGTTTTTTCGTAGTGTAAAAGTAAATGTTAAAAATGGTCTTACAGTTTATTGTCTGCTATTGTGAAACGGTATTCGTAAAGAGGATGTATACGTGTATAACAGCTTTACTATAGGCGATTATCTTTTCATTGCAGTGCAGTAAATTGCATTGGATGCAACCATATCATGTCTTATTTTAATTTTAAAATATCGGTTTAATGCAAAAGTGCTGCCTGACTATTCTGCTACTAGTTAAATTCTCCTTAGATATTGTTCAAAGATGGTGTACACCATTTAGAAGATGTTTTTGTCTACTATAGTTTGTAAACGTCTTGAAAGAGGCAACTGTGCGCTGTCGAAATTTTGTTTTAAGTTTGAAATCTTCGTACACATTACCCCATGCATCCGCCAGACGACAATTCATTAAAATCACAGGCAACAGTGTTTAAAGTTTTTGTATGACCCAATCAAATAGTGCATTTTGAATTCAGGGAGACTTCGACAAGTTGTTTGTCTGTCCTGTATCGTGATTATAGGGAGACAGAAAAAATGACAAAATTAACACTTGTTTTACCGGCGCCACTAACAGCGGTTTTATTTCACAGAAAGCAAAAAATTAAAAATTGCTCTTGGTCAAATGCTTATTAAACTTAAAGGTACTCAGCACTTTAATTATATAAGCCATGCCGTTTCCACAACTAACTTGTATATAACTTTTAGTATTTTTTCTCAACAAGTTTTCGTGTCTACTGCCCCAATTAAGGTTTTTCATTGTTCGAATAGACATAACGTTTTTATTAAACATTGAACCAATAACTGCAAGCACTACTTATCAATGACCTACCTAGCATAAGAACGCCTCCAGTTGTAATGGAATATGTGGTAGGTGTGTAAACGCAACAAATTAGTACGCAAATTTATTACAGTTTTTTAAAAACTTTTTAAGAAAACTGAAGCATTTGGTATACAAAAAACCACACTAACTTACTGTTTTGTAACATGTTCTAATAAGCAGATTGAAAATGTAGAATTTAAACTCGAATCAAAATTTTTCTATCTTTTATTTGTCACTTTTGTGATAAATCCTCTCCATCCATCCCAATCCCGACAATCTGCGACGCTGGGGATAAGGGAGGAAGGTAGAGAGCATTTTGGCTCAGTCACGGACTTTGTATTTAAATTGATTTTGATAACTTGATTTATTAACAGGATTTCAATTTTTTATTTCTAAAGTCTGCTGAATAAATACTTTAACACTACAGCATCGAAGTCGATGTCTTTCAATTTATTATTGCAATTAAACTTAAATCGAATATAACCTATTCTAAAAATCTAATATAAAGTGGCTGCTTATATCTTAGACTGTAGGTTACATTCTACTGTTCTTAGCGGTGCTGTGTATGGAATTTTCTTACTCGAGTGTTTGTAACAAACTTTAAAATAAAATCTGCATTTTGCAATTACTGGAGTCCAAATGTATTTCAAGTATACTGAAGGTGGGATCACTTCAAATACGTAGATGAGCCAATTCGTGTTTGATTCACTAACTCACCGGGAAAAAAGATTTTAGAAACCATTGAAAGAAGTAGAAACGGAGATCATGGATGGAGAAATGGAAAAGCAAATGACAATTCCCAACAATTCTGAGCTTTTAGCCTAGGAACCATATGATACTAGGATTGAAGTAAAGATTGGTAATACCTACTACTGTGCATGGACAAACGACGTTGTTGTCACTCAAAAATTATATTGCATGTTTTGGTTTCTGGTTTTATTCGCACAACGACATTTCCAGCAAATCCCGGCCCCTGTCGCACCCCATTAGGTCCCGGCCCGGGAAGAGTCTTCCCTCTATGACCCTCGTCACTTAGGCACTGCATCATGTACTTGTCAGCGTAGATTAAATTGAAATGTTTATGTATAAATAAATGCACTCAAGTTGTATATTTATTTGTTCTTATGGTTATGTTTGTACACTGAATGCTAAATGGTTTATGTTAGTCATATATAAGCATGTTAGGTTACAGCTGACATTGGTATTTTAAAATACATACCTACCTTAAGCTCCTGTAAAACCTTTGCTTGCTGTGGTATGGTATCTTAATTCCATGTTCAGTTATAAATCTTCTTGGAAACACTCAATGGTGCAAGGAAATATTTTCGTGAAACTGAGCTTATAAATAGTTAATCCCTAGACCTTACCTCCGTAAATATTATGGATAATATACCTCTCAAGTGTCCCGGATGGCTTCGGCACTCACTCACAGACCCTATTATAATCATACATAAGTAAACGTGATGTCGTTGACCACTAACATCAATTTTTTGCAGAATATGTCGCAAGTGGCAACCTATCCTAAACAGACCTAACCTAACTATAAATAAATGAAATCCAATAGAAAAAGAAGCCTACCGCGAACGTCTGGGCAATTTGAGACACCCGGCTCCACCTGGGGTAAAGTGAGACACGCTTAATACATGTATTTTAAGGTAATTTAAAATGTGCCCCTGGGGGACGAACCCCTCATCCGCGCCACCCGAGAGTAGTGTCATTCGACTCCCCATGTCAAGGCCTATCAATTGGTACCAATCTCATTCAAAAACTAGAAGGACCGAATACTAAACCTTAGCCTATAGCCAAGTACTAAGCAAGTGTCATAGAATGCAGCATAGAATTAGTGCCTTTCTCGGAAATGTACTTAATTGGTTTTGTTTTTTCTCCCTAATATTTTTATTTCATACGTCTGAATGCACAATGCGCAGAAAAATTCTATCCATCATTTTATCAACTATAGCGGGTATCAAGCTATGTAATATTAACACAAAAAGTTTCGAGTTGAATTAAGCTAACGTTAGGAATTTATGAGCATTTAAAGTTTGAATGATTTTGAGGAATTAGTGGTGTAAAAGTGCAATTTTGATAAGTTAAATTTTTTGGCCACATTCAAATGATATAATAGAATTAGCCGACCAATTTCTGACCAAAACATCACCAGAAAGTTAATGCTTTTTTAATTGCCCTGTTAACTTTATTAACTGCAATTATCTTTTTTGCGCCACCAATGCTAAAGCAAATACAAACAACATTAAAACCAGCGTCCTCTAAAGTACCAAAAGCAGTTGTAAACAGGTGTAAATAAGGATCGTTATCTTTTATTTTGCCATGGACTTGACTAAAACCATTTAATTTGATCTTAAGATAACCTGAACTGAAACTACTGAAACCTATTCAAATGAAGAATAAAAGTTATCTGATTTTTATCTGATCTGTTGTACGATTGAAGTTTTTATTCGCAATAGAAGGACGCGTCACTCTAACACAAACATATCTTGAAAGAACAAAACCCTAATACGTAGTTTCTTCCTGTAATACACTGTAAATTGTTATCTTGTTTCTTCTAATACAGATCAGTAACCTGTAAACTGAGGTATGATTTCGAAACCTTTGAATCGTTCAACTAATGGGATGGCAACTACATAATGTATCTGATTATCAACACATGCAAGTTTTGTAGTTCACTTCCATAAAGGCGCCATTCACATGCAAAAAAATGTTAAGTTTTCGTGAACTAATTTGAATTAAAACATGATTTATCTACTAGGTACTCCAAAAAAATCAATGTCTAGTAATTAGTAATCTCACAATTTGCTAGATAACTTTGAAATAAGCATCTGGATGTATAGAAACTTTCATGGTTATAAGGTGAATATTACTTCGTTAAAATAAAGATTGGGATGAATTACAAAATTAAGAGTAGAACGTATCACCAGCAGCATGATTTTAAGGTTCGTCACAAGGTATATTCAAGAGGTTCCTCGTTAGTGTGTGCATTCATGTGTTTATAAATCTTCGGCTAGAAGAAAAGCCTTTGTTGCATTGTAGGCTCTACATCTAATTTAGATTTTTTGGATAGCTTGCCAGGCATTGTTTATCGAAATTAGAGCGACCTAGGGAGCTTGCTAACAAACTGGAGTTTAGCCATTCAATCCAATTGGAAGCAGAAAACTAAGTTTATAAAGCACAACGTTTTTAGTTTAACAAACAATGTTTCAGCTTGTAAACGGAGTTATCTGTAGCAAATTTGCGTATTCATTTTTATAAAACTTACGAAATGCTTTAAAAACAGAATGTAACTAGCATTTAAGGAAACAAGACTTTCCACTTAAATAGCACGACAAACCGACGAACTGCTTTATGCAACGGAATATGACGAGCTTTAAGGAAGTAAGACCTTCCGCTCATTAACCTACCAAATAAATCGATAGCCGGCAACATGTTGGCAAGCTGGGAAAGAAAATTGTACAGTATGCAGTTTCTTAACTGGTTCTCGTTCCTAAAGTAATTTTTGTAGCCTGTGTGCTATTTTACAATGCTACAGTCAATAGAAATAGGATTAGAATTTTTTAGGCATCGTACAAATAAATGTATACTATAATCCTTGTGGGGATTAAAAACAAATTTATGTAAATTTCCACAAAATGCTCTCATTATTTGCTGCGAAACCAAGCTAAGTGCTTTGGCTAAGTTTATAGAAGTACACGAAGCAGAGCACGTACATTCTGCTTAAAACTATGCACTAGTAAGGGATAGGCTAAGAGATTAACTACCCATTACGAAAAATACTCATGCGTACTATGGTATTTCAAAAGCAAAGGTTTAGAATAGCTTAAGGTAGGTAAATTTTTGGATTTGGTAATGTTAATATCAGCCAAAACCTAAACAAATCACTCCACCAACACATAAATATTTAACTTTTAGGTATCCACACACAATCGCATAGAGCAATAAATATGCACTTTGAGTGCGCTTATTCAAAGAAAAATATTATGCTTGTACCTAACCAGACAATTGCTTGTTTTTAGATTTTTTCTTCGTTCAAAACTAATACGTTTGAGTCGCCGGTTTACTACTGTTTGGCTTCTGTGTCTCTATAAGTATTCATTCTGGTATGTTTGTAAGTAAATAAGCAAGTTAAATCTCAAATGTCTCATTGCCGAATTGGCCTAGTGTAAGCAAAGCAATTTGCACACCAACGTCACACCATATTATTGCATGTATTTGCAACAAGCAAAACTGCATGGCAACACTTCAACATCATCCCTTATCCAAAACCAGTTTTCCTTTAACCCACTCATCATCATCATCACCTAGACAGAACCGCAGCAGCCACGACCAAGCAGCAATGTCACCCCCTGCCTTACATCACACAAACACACACTAGCATAGTAACACACACACATAATAATATCTAAACTCTATCCCAATAAAATAAGCATGCATGATACACCTCTTATGTCTGTTCTTCGTTTACCTTCTACGAATAAACTTGTCTTTAGCATTCACTCTCGTTGCGCCTTTGTGTCTTATTATTTCATGGATCATCATTGCACATAGCTCATTAATAACTCATGTTTCAAGTGGCAACCGTGCTTTTTGGGGTTGTAAGTTAGCTTTAGCGTTGGATTTAGATTGTTTGCTTCGCCCCTGACGTGCCTGGAATCGTAAATTGGGTACAGACATCCGTGGGGCTAGGCCAGGCCCTGCGTCTCCGTGATCCTTCGTCATTTAAGTACCCCTCGTTCCCACAGGGAGAGGCTGTGAAAGGTTTTCCTTTGTTCATTTTATTTTAGTACATTATATATTTGCATGCCATTCTCATTTGTTGTTGTCAGGAAATTAAGCCAGGTTTATGCGATAAAGCATATCTCCGATGTGTCTTCTGGCACTGCTCCGTGTTTTGTAAGGTATGTTTGCAGGGCCCAAGACTCGTTCTAAAGGACCAGCTACACCGCGTGTACTCGTAGATCCAACTTGTAAACCACGACGACCGCGTACGGACGCCCAACGACTAGCACGTAACCCTTGTCAACCTATTATTCAACCCGGTACATATATTCCGACTCCTGACTCTTCCGTTCTTGATCATCCTGGAAACCCGACACCCGTTCCAGTTGATACTCCGGATACTTCTTTTTCCATCGCGCCTCCGCGCACTGTTCCACGTAAGTTCCGTTTACATCAACTCCGCCTTTTACAGCGTCATCAAGGACTTGACTCAAGTTACATTCCTGACCTTCCACGTACCACCGCTTCTTCACTTCATGTCCCGGTTGTAACGTGCTCCAGTACCACTGTCCCAACCTCCAGTGCTACCGTTCAACATCCATCCAAGCAGACTCCTCAGTTCCCTACTCCTACTCCAGCGGCTCTCAAGGCTCTCCAAGCTGCTCAGGCCCTGGGCTACTCCTCTGTTGAAGCTGCCGAGGCTGAATTTGTTAAACTTCCACTCGTTGCCGACCACTACTGCATTCAATTTCCTCGACCTGCTTCTACTATTCCTACTGACGTTCTCGCTGAGCCAATTCCTTGCACCTTCTTCTTTGCCAGTCCTCGTAAGCCTAAGCCACGTGATACCCTTAAACGTACCCGTCAGTCTCCCACACGCGAGACAGGTGACGCCTTCAAGAGCCTCCGTCACGCTCCACCTTCTCCTGTTAAATCTTCGATTCCCACTCACCCTCACGTGACTACCCGTCCTCCTCTTCCTCCTCAGCCTACTGCTCCGCCAGCAACTTCTAGTGTTGGCTCCCTTCATCCTCCACCTACTGCCTCCTTCAGAGGCCCGGGAGATATTCCTCCCTCCATTCCTCTTGCTAGCCCTTCTTCTTCCATACCTTCACATTTTCCAGTTAACAGAGATCCAGCTGCTTTATACGACGATTTTGTAGCTCAGCTTCCTCCTTTTTCCTCTCCTTCCACTTCAAAACATACCACTGGACTTTTACAATCTGTCGTTCATAAGATCCAATCATTCGCTCACAAATCCAAGTCTCCGGATTCCAAGAAACAAAAATCTGACAAGAAGTCTCAACGTAATTCTCAGGAAAGTTCTCCTCCTACTCATCTACCGAAGCCAGCTTCTCGACCGCCAACTCCTACTGACGTTACTTTTGAATCCTTTAACATCCATACTCGTAAAACTGAAGTTATTCCTCCTCAACATCGTGAGCATAGATCCACTAGTGTCTCACCTGAAGCTCGTCCAGACACTGCTGACGACTATCAAAGCTCACCTGAAGACTATCGTACTCCTTCATACCAAGAGACTCCAATTGGAAAACCTGCTTCAGACGCTGAAGTAGAAAATCTTGCCAAATTATTCACCTACTGCGGCGTTACTCAACCACAAGACTCCGCTCCAACTTCATCTTCTAAAACTGCCAAACGAGTTACATTTCAATCACCAATTTCAATCGAAAATCAACAAGACTTTCCTCCTTTACAAACGCCAACTACAGCTACTAATACTACCACAACCACTACCATCACGACTACTACCACTAATCCCACAATCACAACTTCACCTAGTACTACCACTAATCCTACAACCACAACTTCACCTAGTACTACCACAAATCCTACCACCACAACTTCACCTAGTACTACCACTAATCCTACAACCACAACTTCATCTACTATTACAACTTCATCTACTACTACAACTTCATCTACTACTACAACTTCATCTACTACTACAACTTCATCTACTACTACAACTTCATCTACTACTACAACTTCATCTACTACTACAACTTCATCTCCTACTACAACTACTGCTACTACTACTACCACGTTCTCTACTCACTCACCAATTATGGCGGCTCCTGTCACCTTTTTTGGCAATACTTTTCTTCCACCTCCTTACGACGGGAAAACACCCGCAGCTCATTTCTTACATCAATTGGACACCTTTGCTAGCTTACAAGGTCTAAAGGATGATGCCAAGACTAGCCTCTTAAAACTCCATCTCCGTGGTGCTGCCTTGGAAGCATTTAAGACATGTTTTAAATTACACAAGACAGTTGATCCTTCTGATTCCACTAAACACATTTCTCCGTCTTATGCTAAGTTTGCTGACTATCTACGTGACAGCTTCCCATCTAAGACTTCTAAACAAGAATATGAGCGTCAACTTCGTGAACGAAAACTTCGACCCGATGACACCTACGAATCTCTATACTATGATGTCCTACGACTATGCAGGAAGATGAACGACAAAATGGACGATACCGAAATAATCGAACGTCTAATTCATGCTCTTCCTGAAGACATTGCTCACGAATTACATTTCAACGTGAAACCAAAAACAACTCAAAAGGTTTTGGACACCTTGACTGCACATTCCAAATGGGAATCGCTTCGAGGAGAGTCTTCTCAAAGGCATTCTCAATCTGTGAAGACATTGACTCCAACCATTGACGTTGATACCTTAGAATCTACGATCACCCAGGTTATTGGAAAGATTGTTAGTGCCGGCCCACCAGATGGTAATACCTTCGAAGCTGAAGAGGTCTCTGCACTTGCTAAGCATGATCAGCAGCGACGCGGCCAGCAAGGCGGGTTTGCTAAACCCTTCGAAAATCGAAACTTTAACCCGAGGCCCAAATCCTACGTGCCCGTTGTGAAACAATCATATGTTCCTGCTATCCAAGGACCGTCTACGTTTGCTCATCGTACTCATGATACTTCAAACTCCGCTCTACAACGTTTTGGCAGAAAGCCGAAATACTCTCCGTTAAAACTTCAAGGTCATGGTGGACCTCAATCATTTTGTTGAACGCACAAGCTTCCAATCCACTGCGAAAGGTGTGCGCGAGAACACTCGCATACGTATTTGAATTACAAGAGAAACCTACATGCTTCTCGTATGTCAGGTTCTGGAGTTCATGCATTAGAGGATGGTGCTAATCCTAATGGCGTGGACGATGTTGAGTTGTGCGACATCGTGTATGGTTTCGATGAAGAAGAAGTTTTGTTAATGCTCTCGGAAAACGGCACTCAGTAACTACAGTTGGCGAGGCAATAGTTACTGCTCCATTCCACAATCTCATGTAAAATAAATTTTCTATGTTTGTTTTCCAGCAGAAAACCGCAACATTGGTTCCGGGTGTCCATTTTGTAATCAGCGTTTTCTCTCAATGCACGACCTATTTTCTCACATCCGCTCGCATTTAAATGAAAGACCTTTCCATTGTTTTACCTGCCGTAGAGAATTTATCACCAAATCCAACTTAACTTTTCACATTAGATATGCTCATTCAAATGAAAGGCCGTACTCTTGTGAACTTTGTGGGAAGAGATTTAAGAACAATGCTGGCATGCGCCTGCATCTTAAAACGCACCTGGGTGAGAAGCCATACAAATGCGAAATATGCGGAAAAGGATTTATTACCAAATCTGAATTAAAAAGTCACGTTCTCGTATACTGCAATGAAAAACAGTACAAATGTGATAAATGCGGCAAATCGTTTCGACAATCTAATGGCTTAAGACAACACAAAATGAATGTTCACTCTGAGAAGAAGTCCTGGCAATGCAAGGATTGTGGGAAGCAATTCAAAAGAAAAGCAGATTTAGTGAGACACAACAGAGTGCATAGTGGTTAGATGCTGTTCCACAGTACACATTGTTGTGCCCTGTTTTTGTACAGAACAAGGTTTGTTAGACACCATCGACGCCACATGTAGTGATAGGACTTACTATTAACTCGTGACAAAGGTGGAAAATTTATGTACATATGTATTTGGACGTGTAAATTTAAGTATTTTACTAGTAAATAGATTTCAAGTTCAGTTATTTTCAAACTTTTTAAGTGCTGTTGCCATTCAGTTGCGTCTGGTGCATGTGCATATAGCTGAGCAGCGTTAGAAGCATTCTTGTTTTCAGTTTTTCAGTCTTGCATATGTAAAATGTAGTTGGTCTCGTGTATATGTATCTTCTATCGTAATGTCTATATGTTTAAAGATTTAGGTAAATCACTTATTTTGCAAATATCGAAAAATAAATTAAAACTATGTGCATACAGTAATCGAGCCGTAAAAATGATTTATGTTAACCGCGTTTATGTGATAACCCAAAACTTGCGCAACAATTACAAACTAGAATAATTAATTATATTTGAAAATCAGCATGCAATGTGCTCCATCTGTAGGTTTTCATAAAATTTTATTCACTAGGCTGGTTATTATTCCAGATTTCCGCTAAATAATTTAGTAATGGTAAATTCGTGTTGTGTTCATGTTTGGATCCAGATAGGTACTTAGATTATTGGATATGTTAGGAAGAGGAGGATCCTGGAAATTAAACACAAAATAGAAGTGGAGAGGTTTAACAAAGTTGAATCCTAAGAACCCAATGTTTTTTTTAAGTTTGTAAAAGTAAGATTGGTTTGGTGGAGTGGAGAAGGAGCCTTCAGAATCTGGTATTCCAGAAGATTAAACAGAAGTTTCGTAACAAAAGAATTTGCTGGTGGAAACTTGGAATGAAAAGCGAAAGCATAACGACAAACTCGGGAGATGGATATAGAGCTGTAGAGACAGGTCGGTTTACTTTGTGGCATAGTAAATGATAGAGCTGAGAATAAATGATGTTCGATATGCATACGATAATTTTAATGTTTATTGTATGTATTTTTATTAAATTTAACTGTTAAATTTTGTGACCGACTAGAAATATTTTTTGCATGAAGCTGTTTCCGTAAAACCTAAGATAGAACAAGATTTTGCTTCAACATAACCTATTCTTATTCATTTGACATTTTTTGCTAGCTAGATTCTTTCTTGCTTTAGATTTAGATAGATCTATTTTGTGCTTTTTAATACAAATAAAAATACGATAGGATAATACCGATAAAGGAAAGCTTAGTTGATGTCAAGATAAATCATGCCTCGTCCACAAATAATCTAGACAAACAAGATAAGGTGTAAGGTAGCAAAACGGAGAGCATTTTAAAAACCACCAGTGCATTTACTTGTCAGAGACGCCATTTTAACGTGGGACTTTAGCATTGCCAGCAATGCCAGAAACTGCAAGCTAAACTTACTCCCAAATTCAAATGTTGCATTCAGTTTATGATAAACTTATTAGTAAAACTAAGACAAACCAAACATAACATGCAACGTAGCACTTAAAATTTAACTTTCATTTATTGCAATGCACTCTGACCTTCATTGAATACTCTTAAATCGAATGTTTACACATTTTAAGCTAAAACGGATCGAATAAAACATTAGTTTTAACAATTGTTGTCTATGTATATGTTATACTTAGAAACAGTGGTTTCCCTATAAAAACAACAATTAGTTGAACAGATGCCAAGTTTGCAGAAACCTTTATTACTTAGTTTTATTTCAAATCTCACGCAATGCAAAAAGTTCCGTACAAAATTCTTCTTTTCAACATTCAACGAATCGTTGTTTTTGAAATGCTAGTGAAGTTTCATGCTAACTATCTTGTCAGTTACTGTAATGACAATTCAAGGGGTAGTGTATCAACAGACATAACAAGACTGTCATGATAATATTGGTACACTTTGATAAGCCTGTTGCTTACCTTGTATTATTACTTGGTTAGTTCGTGTTCCCATGGAGAGTTCTTTGAATCTGGAGATAACAATGCTTAAAATAGATATGTTTACATTTCTTGTTTACTTGTACGGTCGATATTTCCTGTACTGTAGCTTTCATAATGAACAATAAAAGTGACTACCATGTTCTTTTTTTCAACGTCGACGAAACTTTTATTCCAGGCTAAACTTGCTTGCATGGATTACTGTAGGGTTGGAATTAAAATATACATGTTAGAGGTTTTTGAGTAACATTTTACTGGAATAAATGTGCTTTAAGAAACCGTAAATTCCAATAAGTGAACTTTAATATATTTTTACTGCAAAATATGTCGTGAATCTAAGCAAAATATATTTGCAATATAAATAACTGTACAATCACTATCAGCGGAATCCCCAACATTAAGTCATTGAATCTACATGTACTTAATATACCACACTATCATTATTTTATTTTAATGTCTCCAAACATTTGCAGTAAATAAACACATGGGGTTACTTGGGTGTGGTAACATGCACGTCAGTTTAAACAAAAATGCATCCAAAAATGTGATTTATTACGACTAATATAATGCTTAGCTAGTGAGACTTTAATACACCAACCTGTACGGAGGAGTGCAAATCAGTTTCTTATATAATGCTATCATGCTTGTCAAATCACCCAGTTTTTGTCAAGTGAACAGTTAATGCATTTGTGATTATATGCAGCCTACTTTTTAAATACTAAATGGAATGGGGAGTGAAGGGAATGGGCCGGATAGCACCCGAGCAAACACTTTTACTGTAATCATTTTTTGTAAATAAGAAAAACATTACCCAACTTACGTGGACTGCTGCAAAATAAAACACTATGAAACTTTAGTAGAGCTCCGTTAAGGCACTTTTACCAAGTTGTTAACAAAATTACAAAAAGGAAATAGAACCAAATGCTGAGTAGATGGTCAGTGTATTCTTAATTTGTACCGAAACTAGTTTGTAGGATACTTGCAGTTGAGTAATGTATTTCATGTTTAAAACAAACAAGTATTAGACAAAAGATATGTCTACGTGACTTATGTTATATCATCAAAGGATTGTTCGTAAAGCTAATACTTCGTAAACCTTGTCAAGTGGTTCTTGGTCTGCCTGGGTTCTCGGAAGAGATAGGTGTACCTAAAAACCTGGCCTTGGCGATTATTGAATGAATGTAAATATTTTATGTGTGCGAAACATGTTTATTCTCAATTTAAACTAAATGTAGGAATAACTCTGTATATTGTTTACAAAACGTACGAACTGCTTTAAGCAGCAGAATGTTACTAAACATTTAAGAAGTAAAGCCCTCCACTCAAATAACATACCATGTAAAACGTTGCTTGGAATTAAATTCGTTAGTCAGCAAGATGTTGGTGCGCTAGATAAGGCAATGTTGAGTTTCTGGCTTATAAACTGGTTCTTATTCTTTAAGGTGCATTTTTCAATGCCGTAATCAATATAAAAAAATATTTGATTCCCTCAACGCATTGTACATTTACACATGTACAACAGATTTTATACCAAGGATATGTCTACGTGACTTAAATCATCTAAGGATGGTTTGGAAAGGTAATATGTCGTAATCCATGAGATGTAATTTTTGGTCTAGGTTCTAGGACTGCGTAGGCGTATCTAAAAACGTGGCCTTGTCGATTACTGGATCAATGGTATTCATTTATGCGTGCAAATAATGTTTATTAGCTCGCTGCGTCAGCAGGTGAGCTTATTAACGGGTAGTGTGTCCGTCTACTTTATTTTTGGGCTCCAGACCAGCAAATGGGGTCAAAATCGGGTTATTTGGGGTCAAAATCAGGCTATTTGGGGTCAAAAGCATTCTATTTGGGGTCAAAATCAGGCTATTTGGGGTCAAAATCAGGCTATTTGGGGTCTAAATCGGGCTATTTTGGGTCAAAATTGGGTTATTTAGGGTCAAAATCGGGTTATTTGGGGTCAATATTAGGCTATTTGGGGTCAAAATCAGGCTATTTGTGGGCTAAAAGGGTCAAAATCAGCAAACCTGGTCAATTGGACCCATTATTAGCTCGCTGCGTCAGCAGGTGAGCTTATTAACGAGTAGTGTGTCTGTCTGTCCGTGTGTCCGTCTACTTTATTTTTAAACCAGCCTAAATCGGCTCTAGACCAGCATAAATCGGCTCTAGACCAGCATAAATCGGCTCTAGACCAGCATAAATCGGCTCTAGACCAGCATAAATCGGCTCTAGACCAGCATAAATCGGCTCTAGACCAGCATAAATCGGCTCTAGACCAGCATAAATCGGCTCTAGACCAGCATAAATCGGCTCTAGACCAGCATAAATCGGCTCTAGACCAGCATAAATCGGTTCTAGACCAGCATAAATCGGCTCTAGACCAGCATAAATTGGCTCTAGACCAGCATAAATCGGCTCTAGACCAGCATAAATCGGCTCTAGACCAGCATAAATCGGCTCTAGACCAGCATAAATCGGCTCTAGACCAGCATAAATTGGCTCTAGACCATTATTGTCTATTATAGAGATGTTTTACCTATTTTAGATGGACTTAATGGGCTTTAAACCAGGTTAAATGGGGTCTAAACTAGGTCTTTCGCAGCGAGCATTTTTAATGGTTTACCATTCTCTGGTTATCTTTTATAGAGATGTTTTACCTATTGTAGATGGGCAAAATGGCCTTTAAACCAGGTTAAATGGGGTCTAAACTAGGTCTTTCGCAGCGAGCATTTTTGTAACTTTATCGGGGGCATGGTAATTGTCCACGCGTAGCGTGGACAATCCCTCGAACCTGGATAAGCAAAAACGCTTATCAAGAAGTTATGATGCAAACACTACCCTCCATTTTTCCTTTGGCATCAATTATCTCAGGAACTACTGGGTGTATTTAGATGAAATAAAAAAATCTGACATTCTGAGGTGCTCTAAATTATTGGGTCGTTCTAACATTTTATAAAAATATCTTAGTTTTTGAGATATTTGACAAAATCATTCTTTGGTAATAGTTATATGCTGCTCTTTCATTTGGCTTTAATTTTCTCAGCACCGACTTGGTTTATTTCAATGAAATTAAATAAATTGACATTCTGAGAGGCTCAAAATGCTTGAATCGTTCGACAATGTTGATTAGTTCATAGTTGGTGACAAGCTGTTTGTCGTAATTTGCTATTGATAGTCGGAAGTTCCGTATCTCTACTTTCTTTGAAAATAACCACGTCAGGTAAAGTATAGAGTGTGTATCGTAAATATTCCATTATTACATAGCTTATATTATAATTTGTAATAAAGAATTTTTACGTAGTTGAGCAAATTATAGAATTAATTTGCAATTGAAAATATAGAATTATGAAAACAGAATTTATAAAAGAAAATGGAACGTTTACTTTTGTCAAAAACTAGAATGGTCGACCGGTTTGCAGTTCGTAATTTATGAATCGTAAATCGAATAACTCAAATGAGAATTCATAATTAATAAGTAGGTTTAATGTCAATTTAATATACGTAGCCGAGTAGCGGTCATGGGCATATATTCAATCATTTTGCAAACCATTCTTGATAACGTAAAGGCATATTTAATCCACATAGGGTTCATCGTTATGACCTAATGAGTTCAGAGTTAGTGTACCAAATTCAGAATGACACTGATTAGGATAAGTTTGTGTCGTATTCACGGACAAACAGACATATATGAGTCAATACTAGCTGCACTATTCTCAGCAACTTGACAATACTTGAAACAATTCTTCGAAAAAGCGAAAAATAAAACCAATGGAAAAAGATCTCAGCTATGTAACTTTATCGCAATTGCCGATGAAAAGTCTTAAAATAAAATTTTAACCCAGATAAAGCGTGGCCGTATCACAAAAATTACACTAAGCATAAAAGCAATTTAAAATTAAGGATCAACCAGAATCAGAATCCACAGGGGAACTGGTAAGTCCAAGTCCAATCTAGACTAATTTTTAAAAGTCATGCTTTTGTAACATTTTAGTACTGAAAGTAATGAACAGATTAATAATCATTTCAAATACGCAGCTGAGGCGATTGGGTATCTGTCTGTCTGATTCTCCGAATCCTCCAAGCCTATTACCCCAGGGGGATGACAAATCAGGCTCAATCAGTATCAGTATAACTCAGTATATCTCATAACTCAATGAATTTGTATCATATTTGGTGCAATGTGCAATTCTGACAAGTTTTATGATCAGGGGGGCTACCCCAGGGGGATGACTGATCTGGCTAAAACCAGGTATGGTTGTTCCTCATGAACCAAATTTGGCGTGATTCTGATAAAGCGTCTGACCTGTATTGTGCTCACCCACACACTACACACAGAAAAATATGACAATCTCAATACTAGCGTCACCATGCTCAGCTAAAAATTGCAATTTTTATGATTCGGCCACGCTTTATCTGGGTTAAAATTTTATTAATGGTTTACCATTCTCTGATTCTCAACTTAAACTAATTAAAAGAGGATAGTATTATGAAACTAGTCTTACAAAACTTACAAACTGCGTTAATCAGCAGAATGATAATAGGATTTTTAAAACACCCTCCACTCATATGACATACGATGTAAATACAATAGCTACAATGTGTTGAATTTAATACAATACCTAGCAATATTTTGGTACGCGAGAAGGAACAATGTTGAGCTATCAGCTTCTGAAAGCTTTCTTATTCTTTAAGGTACACTATCAAGTTTTCGATGCTGTAGTCAATAGAAAAAATATTTGACATCCTCTACGCGTTGTGCATTTACACGCATGAAATAATGCTTGTAGGTGTTAAAAATAATACTATGTACATTTCCCAGAAAGATCCACTTTGTTTGCTGAATAACCTCAGCCTTGTCCAGTGCTAGCTATATTTACAAAAGTATGCAGCTGCGGATTAACAATCAGTGAAATACAATATATTTACACGCACATTCTACTCAAAACTAGCAGCGGTTGGTTTGGGGATTAACTACCTGTACGCCTTGGTTCACCTTAAGCGCATTAGTGTTTCTAAGAAGCTTTCAACCTGAATCATTGTAACGTAGAGTTAAGATATTGCAGCAAGCAAACGTTTACAAAAGCTGAAAATAGATACTTTTTTAAAGATGGATTACATGCCAGCCAGAACCTAAGAAGCTTAAATGCTACAAGCATGAACGTTTTTGGTACTCTAATACAAATGCAAAGAAAAATATTGATACAATTTGAATGCATTTATCCAAAGCTTAACATTTTAATTGTATCTACCCTCATTCCACAACATGACGTTTCAGTAGTCAGTCGTCGGTTCATTCCCTTCCAGCTTGTGTGTCTTCCAAGGTATTTATTCTGCTATTTTAAAGCCTTATATCATATACGCAGCTCAGTGTAAACTTCCGAATTTGCTTAGTAGGTTTATATTTGAATTCGTAAATTTAAATGTTTGTGTACTTACAAACATGTGATCCCTTAAATATGAAAAGTAAGCAAATCGTCTCGAAGCAATCAGTTAATTGCCAATTTTGCAATCAACCTTTTCTCTGCAAATGGAAACTTGCTACACATGTGAACACGCATATAAGTGAAAAACCATTTGTATGTGAGAAATCGAATAAGGAGTTTACGGAACGTGGAAATTTAAAAAAGCATATTGACATGACACATTTGGGCAAAAAGCCGTTCCGGTGCACCGAGTGTCAAAAAACATTCTCCCATAAGGGTAATCTAAATGTACACAAAAGAATACACACTGGCGAAAAACCATTCTAATGCTCATTATGTCCAAAGAAGTATGCTAAAAGGGCACATCTCTACACACATTTACGAGGTCACATTGGCGAAGAGAGCTACTCCTGCGAACATTGTAGTTTGAAATTTAAGAGCAGGAAATGTCATGATTGGCACGTGAAAATTCATCAAAGTAAGTATCTTGAATACGTTTTAATACTAATACTTCTTGTATGTAAATCAAATTTCTGTTTTGCAGAAAACCACAACATGGGTTATGGGTGTCTATTTTGCAATAAGCGCTTTCTCTCAGTACACCAACTCTTTTCGCACATCCGCTCGCATTTAACTGAGAAACCATTCCATTGTTTAATCTGCAGTGGAGAATTTACCCACAAATCTAACTTAACTTCTCACATTAAATATGTTCATTCCAATGAAAGGGCGTACTCCTGTGAACTATGCGGAAAGGGTTTTAAGGACAACGCAGGCATACGGAAGCATCTTAAAACTCATCTGGGCGAGAAGCCATACAAATGCGAAATATGCGGAAAAGGATTTATTACCAAATCTGAATTAAAGAGTCATGCTCTCGTTCACTTCATTCAAAAACCGTACAAATGTGATAGTTGCGACAAAACCTTTCGACATCCTGGTAGCTTAAGACAACACAAAATGAATGTTCATTCTGAAGAGAACCCCTGGCAATGCAAGGACTGTAAGAAAGTATTAAAAAGTAAAGCAAATTTAGTGAAGCACAAAAGAGTGCATAGTGGTGATGTAAAGACTAACTAGTCTTTTCAAGCATGTCATATTATTCATAAGAATGAATAGTAAAAAGGTAGCATTTTAGTGGAAGAAAAAGAAGTATAGAACAAGAATAGGTTCTCCAGTAAAAAAGACTGTCTCAAAAGTATAGTATCCACGCAGCTAGGGACAGACTCAAATAACAGTACACTAATTCCTGTCATCACTCACAAAAAAGTCAGAGGTAAAAAGGAGATAACAATGAATAGCGGCTTTCCATGCTAAGAGTGTCCTACTTTTAGCGTGGCAAGCTCTTGTGAGGGAAATACTGACTAAACTAAAGTCAGGCGAGCTTTCTGTGTTAAAAGTACGGAGAGTGACGCTTCGGTTCACTCAACAGACAAAAATCTGTCTTCTTCTCTGACGACCAGCAGCAAAAAGTCTCATTCCATTTTTGTCTCTGGTCCGCGCACTACTCAGTTTTATCTTGCTAGTTAAGGCACTTATAGCCTAACAGTTAGCAAATTTCTTGAGCTCGGAAACCCTCCAGGCAGCTCTCATCTTTCCTCAGGTGTCCTCTTTGGGCGGAGAAGCTTCTTGGTCTTTTCTAAATTAAACTGGGTAAGTGTGTGGGCAGAAATGCCATAAAATTAAAGTAATTTCGAGTGATTTTAAAGATTATTTTGGTAATTTTTATAATGGTTTTGGGGTAACATGAAATGTTGGTTAACAGGATCAAAATCCTCTGGTTGTGTGTGATCTGAGTTCCAAACTGGTCTCAGTCTTCTCTGTGATAAATCTTTTGGTAAGAAAAATTATTTGTGTAAAAAAAGAGAGACGAGCTGTGACATATCTGGTGTACTAAATAAGGGTATATTGGTTTGGTTTTGTGTAATTTTTATAGCCACTTTTGATGCACTTTTGACGACTTTTTGTTAACTTTTGATTACTTGGTTCGTGAGACGGAACGCAACTTTCTGGTAGCTCAGCAGCCCTACTTTTGCCAAGTGTTCCGGTTCGCCCAACCTCCCACTTCACCTCCAATCCCTTGGATTTAGATTATTTTTGAGGTATTAAGTTACAAAAAATAAGAAATTCTTGTGAATTGGGTGTTATTGTCTTGTGTTCTACGCAATAGTGGCTCTTTGGTATTTTGGGAGGGTTTTTTGGGGTTACTTGAAACAATCGGGGATTCCCGGATGATGTAGCCTACGCTCATCGGACGGAGAGAAACGAGAGGTTTCTATACTTGGGAATCATAAAACTTGGCTTTCATGACACATAACGCCACTATTGCTGCTACATATTAGGGAAGTTATTTAACAGTTTGGGACACGCCATTATCATTTTCCACGATTCCTTTGATAATAAAAAGGAACGGGACAAAATTAAGTTTATGCGTGTAGTCCCAAGTTTAAAGAGTAATTTAAACTAATTCTAAACATAGATTTAAAGGTTATTTTGATTTGTTGCGTAACTAGAAATAATTACACTTTTGTAAGGGTAGAGATCTCTCCTAAAAAGATAGAGTAATCTAGTTAAAAAGTTATCGTAGATTTTCCATTGTCAATTTATCATTTATTCGTCAGTTAGAATAAAAACCAGTTTTTCTAGTAGCAATTAAACTACTTTGGTGTCAAGATTTAAGTTTATTTTACGGCAAACCGTGTAAATTGATTCTCACAAACCTAAAAAATCTTCATAATATTATTGCACTACCATTGTAGCGTGTAGCATTTTGAGCTAGTTGGTTCGAAAACATAATAACCTCCAAAGAAATATTACATATTTCATCAAAATTACATACTACACTCTACAAAGTGGCGCCCAACGCCTTTCTTTTTGATACCGACTAACAATTATCAGAAATCTAGTTTAATTTTGTTGGTACATTAAGCACCGAATCGGTAGTAGTGCAATTTAAAAATCGTCTTTAGCAGAGAATCAATAAAATTACCGGTTGCAATTTAAATAGAAGCAAAAATAATAGTGGTACAGAAAAGTCAAAGGAAAAGTGGCAAAAATATTTCACAGCTTAGCACACAGAAACCAGAACAAACAATACACTTTAATTTGTAACCACAGCTTTAAGTTCGAAGCGCAAAAGAATAGTTACTAATTATCCCGTTTCCTAATAAGAAAGTTTAATTAGTACTTTCATCTTTACTCTCTACATGAGTTGGAGTTACGCTCTCGAACCTTGTCCAGATCACTAGATATTTAGTTATATTCTAGGTAATTACAATTACCAACAAATAACAACAGTTCACACTTACGGTGAACATTATCAATTAGAAATTACAGAAACTGAACAAGAACTGGCAAACATCGAAATATACCGAACTTATCAAGATAAGTATAATCGTAAGCATTATTTTACGTTTTCGGATAAAAGCCAGATTCTTGATTTCTGTCAATCAGCAGGTATTTCATTCCAGAACAGCAGATTATTAGAAAATCCGCAGTTTCCAAAGTATAGAGTTTGTAGGTTAAACTGTCAGGTTAACGGAATTCCAAACGTGTTGTTTTGCTTGCCTCAAGAAATCATTTCCAATTTTTCAACGGATAGGAGCCTTTAACTTTCATGAGTAGTTCCGGTAGATCGACAAGAAGTAAAACTAGTTCCATTGAGGGTTATAATTTCCAACAGCTAGAAATAAAAAATAGGAAACCAATTAGCGTCACCATCAAGTCTAAAAACAAGAAAATGAATCAAAATACTAATCCAGGCGCTGGCGGTGAAGGTTCAGGGTCAAATAGTGCACCCACAAACTCGAACCAGATTCCTCCTCCGGGATCCCAACTCCAGCGCACACCTCCTGGATCTTCCCAACAGATTGTAGAAACCACTGTTGTGGGAACACAAGACAGTTCTGCTTCTGGGGGGACTGCAGCAACATCGCGGAAATTCCAAGAAGGTACGCAATTGCCTGATCACGAAGTGCTACGGGGAGTAATTCCTTACGCACTTACCGGTGAGGCATATTCGTGGTATCAAACAGAAAATCAACTCTACGCGTTTCGGTCAGTTTGTGATTTTATAGAGAGGTTTAGGAGGCACTTCCAATCATACAATTATGTCACGCAATTGACAAGTGACTTGGAAAGGGGAAAATGAGTCCTTAAAACAGTACATTAGTAAGATACTCGAGTTTTATCGCAGGTTAACAAAACCAATGTTGGATCAGGAGGTGATTAGTAGGATCATTAGGAATCTCAATCCAGTTTATGCTCCTTATTTTAGAAGTGCTAATAGGTACTTGAGTCTGTATGAGTTCAAACTGGAAGCAGAGGAGGTAGATGCTAAAGTGGAAAGCATAAAAAACTATAATCCACCAACTCGGAAGAGCATTGAACCTGATTTAATGCCGGTAAGCACGGCCAACCGCGAAAAATCCCATGTAGAACCTCCAAGGGATCGCGGCTACTTCTACAATAATTACAGAAGTAATGATCGTGACAGAAGAGACCCTTCGTCAGATCGCAGGCCTCCAAGCCCATTTACGCAAAATCTAACGTATAAACCAACCGTGGGTCAGGTAAATAATTCTAATCCACAACGTGAAAGAAATCGGGATGATAGTAGGGAAAGGAACATGACAGACAGACAAAGTAACACTCGCAGAGTAGATTTCGAAGTAAACCGTACTGAGCGTAGAAATAGCATAGATAGACAACAGTCCGCTCCTCCTCAGGTATCATATGACAATCCTGACAGGTCGACAAGTAAGGACAGAGGAAATAGTCCGGGTACTTCACAGCAGATCCAACGGAATAGATCACCAACTCCATACCGAAACGGGGAAAGATCGGATTCCAAAGGTAGGAAAATAGAATGCTTTAGATGTGGGAAAAATCACTACGTTAGTGAATGCACCGAGAAAGTTACAAACTCGGGAAACGGACTGAGCCCAAACAGCAAACGGCAGTAGCGTTTGGGGAAGTAATAGAAAGCTGCCACATCTTCGTGAAAAATGAACGTGCAATTACAGAAGTATGTATATTAGATAATAAGTATCCAGCGTTAATGGATAATGGTAGTAATGTGACGATTGGAGGGGATAAAATAATTGCACGTGTCAATGAGCTAAGTATCACAAAAATAGAAAAGAGAATGCAAATTCGTGGACTATTCGCTGAACACATTTCCACACAGTCAATAGTAGTAGAAATTGATATATTAGGGAGAAAGACACAACAGGAAATTACTTTGGTTCCAGGATACTTAGATAATATTATTCTTGGTTCGGATTTTCTTAAAACAATGAAGATTGCTCAGTACAACGAGGATAACACATTTGCTTTTGGAAAAAATAGTAAAGAATACTTTCACTATATTCCATTTGAAGGGCCATTTCTCAAACAAGTACATATTATTGAATTAGAACCGGTAACGGAAGAGTCGGGAGAAGTTGACGATAAACTGCTAGATTCCTTTGTGCTTTCATTAGAAGCAGAAGAAATAGCAGCAGGTGAAATACCGGGTTCCATTTTACATAATTGGGCATCAGAGTTCCATGAGTGGTTAGATGAAGAGGAATTCGAGGAGAATCTAGAAAGCTTATTCCCAGACAAAATAGATTTTTTATTAGTTCCAATCGAGTTAGATGAGGATAAAAAGGAAAAGTTGAGGGAAGTGTTAGCTCCACTAATTGACATGTTCACAACAAAACCTGGTTTCTGTTCTTTGTACAAACACAAAATAGAACTTGTACCGGGTACAAAACCAATTCAGGCTAAATACCAGCCCATGTCAAAAGGTAAACGTGAGGCTTTTGACGAGACTTTTAATGACCTAGTAGAAAACGACATTATTGAACCCTCAAACTCCCCATGGGCATCTAATGCTTTCGTTAAGCAAAAGCCTGACGGAAGTTACAGATTTCTGGTCAACTACAAACCACTGAACGCAGTGTGTGTACCTGACTCCTATCCCATTCCTTCAATAGATAACATTTTAAGTTATCTGGGCCCTGCAAATTTTTATACAACCGCTGATGCAACCAAAGGCTATTTTCAAATTGAGATTCATGAAGAATCTCGACCCTTGACTGCTTTTCGGAGCCACCGCGGCTTATGGCAGTTCAAACGCTTACCCCAGGGTCTAAACAATTCCCCATTCGCATTTCAAAGATGCATGGATGAAGTAGTTCGAGATGCAAAATTCATATATGCATTTTGTTTCTTTGATGATTGCATCATCTTTTCAGAAACTTTTGAAGCCCACATTAGACATGTAGCCGATATTTTCGCCAGATTTTATAATGCGGGATTTACCTTTAACCCCAGAAAAGTCCAAATTTGTGGAAGGAAATTGAAATACCTAGGTTTCATTATAGAACCAAGTAAAATAAGCCCCGACCCAGACAAAGTTGACAAAATACGTAATTTACCGCAACCACGGACAGTTACACAAATACAATCATTCCTCGGATCTATGAACTTTTACCGTAGGTTCATTCCAAACTTTGCGGTGAAAGCGTTTCCATTGTACAGAATAACTAGTCCAAAAGTAGAATTCATTTGGTCACCTAAGTGTACGGAAGGTTTTGAGGATTTAAAAAACTCCTTAGCTGATTTCACACAAGTCTACTTGCCAGACCTGAATAGAGAGTTTATAATAACCACAGATGCTAGTAGAAAAATGTTAGCCGCAGTTTTGAGCCAGGAGAAAGAGGGTGTTAGGTATCCGGTCTATTTTGCCTCTAGAGCGTTACGTCCAGCGGAAAGTAAAGGTTATTCAGTGAGTGAACTTGAATTAGCAGCTGTATTATTTGGGATAGCAAAATTCAGGCAATACATTGAAATGACGCATTTCACAATTGAAACTGACCACAGGGCAATTTCCTTTCTCCAGAATCTTAAGGATCCTAGCGGTAGACTAGCAAGATGGTTCATGATCTTACAGAGTTTCAAATTCACCATTTGTTATCCACCACTCTAACAGGTCTGTATAGCTTGGCTAACAATGATGCAAAAATGTATAGTTCAATTGCAAAGCGAGCACTGTTAGTAGAAGATGGTTTACTACTTCGTTACGTAGGGCCAAGGCTAAAAATATGGGAGTCCGAAGATTTGTATTATCGTATATGGGTTCCAAAATCAATTAGGGAGGAAATAATATCAATGTTTCATGAAAGTGACATCGCTGCTCCCTTAGGTAGGCGAAAAACGTACAAAAAACTAGAACAAAGAGTGCACTGGTCTGGTATGCAAAAGGATGTAGACCATTTTGTGTCAAGATGTGTAAATTGTGTTTTATCGAAAATGCCACACATTCGCCCTGTCCCTAGCAGATCAATGGAAGCACCTTGGGAGGTACTTTCGATTGATTTAATTGGACCGTTTGCTAAATCACCCAAACAGAATCGAACTGTTCTTGTCATTATTGATAATTTCTCCAAGTGGGTAGAAATGTTTCCTTTGAGAGAGGCCAAGGTAAAAACAATACTAGAATGCTTAAAGAAAGTATTCCTAACCTACGGTTTTCCAAGGACGGTGATTAGTGACAATGCCAATCAATTTGGTTCTAATGCCTATCATGATTACATGCTGTCGGTAGGTGTGAAGCCATACTTCATTCCACCTTACCATCCGCAGCCAAACATGACAGAACGGTACAATCAAACAATTAAGAACAAAATAAGAGCAACAATGAACAAGACAAACGACTGGGACAGGTGCCTCAGCGAAATAGCATTCGCATTAAATTCCTCGGTAAATGACACAACAGGATTTTCCCCTTCTTACTTATTGTTTGGAAGAGAAATGAGATACCCTTTTGACAATTTAGTAGACTGCGAATTGTCGCTTGTCAAGGAAACAAAGAACTTGCAGGAAAGAATGCTATTTGTTCATGATATTGCTAGACAAAATATCTTAGAACGGACAGATAAGGCTTTTAAGGCCAAAAACAAGAACACTAAACAACGGACGTATGACGTAGGAGATATCGTGTGGTACAAATCTCACATTTTGTCAAGTGCAGACAAAGGGATATCCTCTGGTCTCATGCCAAAACTCGAAGGCCCGTACAAAATAATAAATAAAATATCAAATAACGTTTTTGATATGACACACGTAGAGACAGAGCAAAGAAATTCACGAGTACACATTAATGATCTCGTGATATATATTCCTTAAAAAGTAACAACTAATAATAATAACATGTTTCCATTTTTCCAGGTAAAATGAGTTTTAATCCACAAATAACGTTTGAACCCAATAGGCTACATTGGTGGTACGGTGGTCGTGTCATTAAAAAGGGGCGGGACTATCGAATTCCAGCTTTATGGAAACAGAAGAGTATTCCACATGGAGAAATTTTTGTTAATGGGTTAACTAACTTTGTGTATAATGATCACGCGGATGTTACGTTAGAAGAATGCAAAAGTACGGTGGTAACATGGAATGATGGTTGCATGGAGAATGAACAAATGACATTGACAGAGAGATTCAAGCAGTTGGGTAAAGTAAAACAGAGTTTTGACCAACTTAATGACGAGGCACAGTTAGAATTAGAGTTCGAAAAGTTAGAGTTGACAAGGAAGGAAGGGAATGTTACAAAGGCTGAGTCAATAGAAAAGTCTTTATTAGTACCTTATGATATTCAGGTTACGATAAAGAGACGCCAGGATGATGTGAAATACTTTGGGGTGAAGAGTAATGATAGACACTGTGAGCTAAAGCAGGAACATGAGTCTTTGTTAAAGCACAAAATCTTATCATCAAATAAGCAGGTAGTAGCAACTAGAGCCGTTCAGAGAAACAAACGCTGTTTAGTATGGTCCTTTGGAGAAAGTAAAGGATTGAGGCCGCATCATGGAGCAATTTGGCACTTGATTCTGAAACGATACAATCACTGGAAAAACAACATCTTTTTCATTTCCACCGTTCCAGTACGTTTTCCAAAAAGCCCAACTCCAGAACAATGGCGTATCATTCAAAGTCAAATGTACATCGAAAAGTGTAGGAAGATGAGAGAACTTGAGAAGAAGAAAGCTCAGAAGTTAGTGGAAAAAGATAGGGATGAATTGGCTTGGTTAGAGTACGAAAAAAAGGGTTATGTTGCATGCAAATCTCCTTTAGACAAGTTAGTTAGTTAGTTATTTCTCAACATGATAATCTTGAGCTAGAGTCAGAAATGCAGCTAGTTCCTTTTCAGCAGCCACTTGAACAAACTCAGCAACTTTCTTTGAGGAATCTAACAGATAGTGATTTAGATAACATGCTCATGGCTCCTAAAAATGATAACATGGTGTGTTCCGATTACAATATTGCACCGACGCAAGATGAACAAGAGTTTATTGAGTACATTAATAATATGTCCTGGGAAGATAAAATCACTTTATTCGAGCAGCTATTTGATGATTATACTGATATGGATGTAGATTAACTAATAAAATTGTTACATGATTGTTTGTAGTTTTTCCTATGTATTTCAAGTATGGGGTCAATATTCAAATAAATAAAAACTTCTTGCTTGATTATATTGTTGTCACCAAATCAAATTATTTTACTTTCAGATGCTTTCCAGCGATAAAGCACTGAGAGCGGAAGCAAAGCGAAGATGGGGCATAGCTAAATAACGGCCTCATGAAACAATACCTGGATTTATTGAATGGCGACGGGAAATTAACAATAAACCAATAGTACATAAGCATCCACACGAATCTATCATCGAAAAATGGGAGTTGGTAGAAGGGAAAAGGTTGTTATGGCATGTTCTTAAGAAACCGCGTAACATTGTCAAAGTAGATACACAAGAGAAATTAAAGCAGATGGTAGAACATTTAGCTTTGTTTAATGAGTACATGGTAGACACAGAATTTGATTCTAATTCTTATTACCCTTTAATTTCCGCTATACAGGTATCAAGTTGGGAGAATGATTTTGTTGTAGATACGATAGTTTTGTTTGATAAGATCAAGCTTTATTTACGTGAGTTCTTTGAGGATCCGGAAAGATTGAAAGTATTTCATAGCAGTACTGATATCATTCTTCTTCAGCAGAACTTTGAAATCTATACTGTAGGTATGATAGATACGCAGGAAGCGTATGAATTGATAAATCGAACAGAAAATAAAATTTCTCTTGCGAAAATGTGTAAAGATTTGCTAGGGTTTGCTCCTGATAAAACCGGACAATTTGCTGGTTGGACTAAACGTCCACCGCATGCTGATTTAATTCAGTACGCGGCAAACGACACATTCTTTCTCTTCCAAGCGTGGATAAAAATTAAAGAAGCTTATCAAGAAACTTACAGTAGTGAGCTAAAATCCTTATCAAGAGAACCTTTTCCGCGCAGCAGAGAAAGCGTACTAAAAACAACAAGCTCTTTGAAACAAAGGCTAGCTTCTCACGCTTGGCAGTCTTACACTGATTCTTTAAAAAAGGATTGGCAGAAAGAAAAGTTTTTGATACCGGGTCAGTACAAACTATTTACTTCGTATTTTTAACCTGAGAAACAACTTAGCAAAACACTTAGATTTGCAGCCTAGCAAAATAATGTCAGGTGAACAATTACAATTTCTAACTAGAGCAATGCCAGTATCAGTGGATTACGTTAAATCGCCAGAGATGATAAATAATAACAGATTCGTTACGAGATGATTACGAGAGTGATGATGATTCCATTGTTCATCATGACAGCTCGGAACAAGTCATGGAAGTAGAGAGTAATATTACTCCTATTCCTGAACATAATAGTTCAAATGCTCAAGTTGGGTATTCTATGTCCAAGAATGCTCGAAAGCAACGAAGACATTTGAAAACTAGGAAAATAGAACAACCACATACAATAAAGAAAAAACCGAAAGTTACTAAAGCGAGTAGTTCCGCAAAGCGAACAAAAGCATTTCTAAGAGAATCGTTAAGACTTAGAGTTACACAACAAGAAATATTGAAGTACATTCACAAACTTCCTAACTCTTTAAAGAAATAAATTATTGTATATAACCTTAGAAAACAATCTCGATGTAATTTAAGCTAGTTACATATATTGAGTAAATCAAAAGCAATTTATATGTAATCAAATAGCGCAAATAATTTGAAATAAAAAATCTTAAGTTATCAGTTAAACCTCTATCAATTTTCGAAATTTTGATAACACTTTTACGCCCTGCAATGTGAGGGAACCACATTGAACTTGGGAGGGGGGTTATTGTAAAGACTAACTAGTCTTTTCAAGCATGTCATATTATTCATAAGAATGAATAGTAAAAAGGTAGCATTTTAGTGGAAGAAGAAGAAGTATAGAACAAGAAAAGGTTCTCCAGTAAAAAAGAATGTCTCAAAAGTATAGTATCCACGCAGCTAGGGACAGACTCAAATAACAGTACACTAATTCCTGTCATCACTCACAAAAAAGTCAGAGGTAAAAAGGAGATAACAATGAATAGCGGCTTTCCATGCTAAGAGTGTCCTACTTTTAGCGTGGCAAGCTCTTGTGAGGGAAATACTGACTAAACTAAAGTCAGGCGAGCTTTCTGTGTTAAAAGTACGGAGAGTGACGCTTCGGTTCACTCAACAGACAAAAATCTGTCTTCTTCTCTGACGACCAGCAGCAAAAAGTCTCATTCCATTTTTGTCTCTGGTCCGCGCACTACTCAGTTTTATCTTGCTAGTTAAGGCACTTATAGCCTAACAGTTAGCAAATTTCTTGAGCTCGGAAACCCTCCAGGCAGCTCTCATCTTTCCTCAGGTGTCCTCTTTGGGCGGAGAAGCTTCTTGGTCTTTTCTAAATTAAACTGGGTAAGTGTGTGGGCAGAAATGCCATAAAATTAAAGTAATTTCGAGTGATTTTAAAGATTATTTTGGTAATTTTTATAATGGTTTTGGGGTAACATGAAATGTTGGTTAACAGGATCAAAATCCTCTGGTTGTGTGTGATCTGAGTTCCAAACTGGTCTCAGTCTTCTCTGTGATAAATCTTTGAGTAAGAAAAATTATTTGTGTAAAAAAAGAGAGACGAGCTGTGACATATCTGGTGTACTAAATAAGGGTATATTGGTTTGGTTTTGTGTAATTTTTATAGCCACTTTTGATGCACTTTTGACGACTTTTTGTTAACTTTTGATTACTTGGTTCGTGAGACGGGACGCAACTTTCTGTTAGCTCAGCAGCCCTACTTTTGCCAAGTGTTCCGGTTCGCCCAACCTCCCACTTCACCTCCAATCCCTTGGATTTAGATTATTTTTGAGGTATTAAGTTACAAAAAATAAGAAATTCTTGTGAATTGGGTGTTATTGTCTTGTGTTCTACGCAATAGTGGCTCTTTGGTATTTTGGGAGGGTTTTTTGGGGTTACTTGAAACAATCGGGGATTCCCGGATGATGTAGCCTACGCTCATCGGACGGAGAGAAACGAGAGGTTTCTATACTTGGGAATCATAAAACTTGGCTTTCATGACACATAACGCCACTATTGCTGCTACATATTAGGGAAGTTATTTAACAGTTTGGGACACGCCATTATCATTTTCCACGATTCCTTTGATAATAAAAAGGAACGGGACAAAATTAAGTTTATGCGTGTAGTCCCAAGTTTAAAGAGTAATTTAAACTAATTCTAAACATAGATTTAAAGGTTATTTTGATTTGTTGCGTAACTAGAAATAATTACACTTTTGTAAGGGTAGAGATCTCTCCTAAAAAGATAGAGTAATCTAGTTAAAAAGTTATCGTAGATTTTCCATTGTCAATTTATCATTTATTCGTCAGTTAGAATAAAAACCAGTTTTTCTAGTAGCAATTAAACTACTTTGGTGTCAAGATTTAAGTTTATTTTACGGCAAACCGTGTAAATTGATTCTCACAAACCTAAAAAATCTTCATAATATTATTGCACTACCATTGTAGCGTGTAGCATTTTGAGCTAGTTGGTTCGAAAACATAATAACCTCCAAAGAAATATTACATATTTCATCAAAATTACATACTACACTCTACAGTGAGAAGCTGTTTCATTGTACAAATTGTGATGCTGTTTTCAAGCAAATACAGCATTCTTAGACACCAACGACGACGCCAAGTGTAATTATAAGACTTATGAGTGAAGCGAAGGCAGTGTTGGTCACATTGCTGATGGGCATTACGTTTGAGGTTTGGTCTAGGTAAAATATAATTTGCCTTGTTCGTATCTTCTAATTTAATTTGTGTATTTAAAAAATAATGTTATGTTTAAAATTCCATCGATTAGAAACGTTAACAAATAAATTTACATTATAAGCAAGTGGTAATTGTGCCGTTGAATTTATTTGTATTTTCTGCGTAAATGTGACATTCAAATTTACATTCATTTAATTTTATGCAAAACAGCAAATGGCTAAACCCAATTCACAAAAAAACAATATATGCTAAAATGTCAAAATAAGTAAAGAAGTAAAATTCAAAAACATAAATATTATTATTATATTTGCACTTACATCAACTTAAACTCAGAATATGTTGGCAGCAAATGCATTTTGTCGTTGACTTTGTACTAGTTTATAATTCACATGAACAAAAATGTTGTTCAACATTTTTAGTTGTGAAATTGTGTTGCCTTCGTACGTTATACATTTCCAGAAATATGTTTGCATCCATTACTAAAATGTAATAGAAACAAAATAAAAACTAACATAATTGCCAAATTCGAAAAAGAAAGCATTACGTGTTGGTTTTCTTCTTTTAGGATCTGTCTAAATTTTTATGTGTGCTAAACACGAGATCGAAAGAATGCCAGGCACTTGTCACAAACCAACGCCATTATTAATAGATAATCCAATTTAAACTCTGATGGATTGTTAGATAAATTTACTTATATTTTTGTCTTCAAATTTAGTTGACCTGCAGATGTGCATATCTACTTTGTAGTAGAATATCGTTGCGTAGCTCTGATTTTTGCTGCTTCGTAATAGAATAAACATGGTCTTATAACAGAAGCTGCGGCTTCCCAATTTTGCCATGGTGGAATTGTAGTCTTCAATTTTCCTCAAAGTAATCCGTGCTTTATATTTTATTAGATCAATTATTCAAGCATTCCCGTCATGTCTTTGCTTTCATGAAGTTGCCGTGAAAATGTCGAAGGTTTTCCAGGTTTGTTGAACATTAGTAATGTCCAGAAACTAAAGCAGCTTGTATAAGCACCATTTATTTTATGAATACATGGTGTTTTAAAATAAGACAATTATGCAAATAAACAAACTATGGTTGCAAAATTTGTTGCCAAAGAACAAAAATACTTGGTACATGCGAGCCATTGATATGTGAATACGAATTTCTACGTTGCAGATCTGATAAGAAACTGTAGCACCTTAGATAAGAAGCAACAGTAACATCGTTCAAACAGGACATACATACTGTCTATGATATGTTTCGAAAACAAAGTGAAATCGCCCATAATCTACAATATATGATGGATATATATATTTCTTATATAAGGCAGTAATTTGTTGTCAAAACATATACTCGTAAATTCACATCGTTTCCTTTCACCTCACATAAAATCTCAATTTCTTCGTTGTAGAATGTGCAAAATCTAAACATTCAAAAGGCGAACATAGGCGAAATTTAGCCATTAGTTATGTACTTAACCGCATTAGGCTAGAAAATTAGCTGCCTTTAAAATTTTGACTTTCTTCTGGCACCTTATAGCAAAGCTGTAATAATTAGATCTGAATCAGTTCAAAATCAAGTAAAGAATAATAATTATTTCCGAACACGTTACAAATAATTAAAGAGATTGTTGCAAATAATTTAATTTTTTAAAAACACAAGTTTTTATAATCCGTTTTGATATACCAATGATAATTTCCACGCTACTCTTGTCCAGCCTTCTAGACAAATATTCTCAAGTATACAATTATAAAGTCTTCGACAGTTCCTCCTTTTATACTGCTTTGTATACTACCACTGGAACAACCTAACACAATAATGTTTAAAAATGTTTTCCATATTCCTTCGTTGCTCCCGTACGTATGACGACCACCTCACTATTCTTTCGTCTCGTAGTTTGTTGTTATTTATTTTGGTTGCCGCAAAAGAAACAAACCACATTTATGAACTCGTTTTTGTCTCCATATGAATCCAGTACAATGTCAACAATACTTTAAGTAGTTTTCTTGTGGTAACAATCAAGTTAAACGCAAGGCACTCTACTTGTTTTCCTTTTATACATGTGGTAGGTTGTTACCTTTTCCCAGCTTAAATATTTAAATTCAACAAATTACAAATTGCGCGAGTATCAGACAGCTGTAGGGGAAAAGAGACAAAACAACAAGACGACAATAATACACTGCAGTAGTATTAATCCTTAGAAGAATAAAAATTGGGAACTACGTAATTTGTTATAAAAGATACAAGTTCAAATGCACGTTATGTTGCTGACAAAAGCTTCAGTTTTATGTACACTCGTGGCTTAGAGTCTGGGAAAATGCAGTCATCTTTAGTAATGCGCAGCGCAGTGGACTTTGAGACACACAAAATTGAGATTTTTAATGACTGCTAATACTCTGGTTGTTTTACAATAATATTTTTAAAGTACTGAAAAACTCTAGTAAATTGTAAAATTTCAACGTTAAAAGTACAAGAATTCATATTTTAGGTGCATTTTTTATGCAAATATTTTCAAACGACAATTTTGATAATAAAATTAAACTACAATCTAATAATCCAGGCTTAAGACTTGCTGACTTTCAAGCATTTAAACGCAATTTTTTCTATGAGCAATCCTATTGTATGTGGTTTTCTTATTTGCGTTTTGGAAATATCCCAATTTGCATTTTTAATGAGGTGTCAAAATGATTCCAATGAGCTGCGCTAAAATGGGATGCTTTTTTCGAATTTCGATTTCCAGGAAAAGTTATGTATGATTTTGTAAAATCGGGACACTTCTTGTCAAACTGGGTTTTCAGAATACTTCAGCTGGCATTTGCTGTGATCAAATAGTTAAAAGCTTGTAAATTTTCCGAAGTTTTGACGTTTTTTTTTTTGAAAAACTACAGATGCGTGGTCATGATCTAATGTTGTCACAAATAAGACCCAATACCACGACTACCTAATCAAAAAAGTTTCGGCATCATTTTTTTATCATCACGGAATAACGGTTCAACATGTAGTTCTTTGATGCTTAAAGTTTGAACGCTTGTAAACTTGTCATGGAGCAACTTGAGACATTGAAACTTTGTGCGGAATATCTCCGACGTATAAGAGTTTAAATTATGCAAAAACTTTGAAATTACCAGAACTTTTTAATTTTGCGGCCCACGAATGCGTTGTTACACGGAGTAAAACCTAAGATGTGGTATTCCAACGGGTATCCAGGGGGTGGGGGGCCAGGCAAAACATTTATGGCTAACGACTTGGTCGGCAAACGTGATGTAGGCAACAACTTAAATTGCAAAATCATTAACCACAAAGCAACATTTTAATTTTAGTGCCTTGTCTACAACATGCAAACATGCCTACCACGTATATTTGCCTAAAAATGTCAATATTCAGACATTTTTGCGAAATTCGAAATATGGTTTTTGGTTTGGTGTATTCACCGTAATTCATATGGATTCCAACATACTCGATCTGTAGCTTCTAAAGCAACGTCTTGAAGCACTATAATGTTGTTTGGCAACAATTATAGTCTAAATCTAAAATTTTAGATCGCTTTGCGTCCATTACCGTAAAGTATTGTGGTACCAACCATTTTACGTTTTTATTATTTTTATATGGTTGATAAATGCAGCCAGACTACATAACCCAGAAAACACCAAAAGTCCAAAACGGAAAATAAAACACGCCTACTTATCCTTAAATGCAGGACTGTCATTACATTTAAAAAATCGCCATTTTTGCGAATAAGTGTACAAGCGTTCCGTATTACATATTGTTTCTAACATATGGATTTAAGTGGACAGCCATTTGTAATGCAAAAAGTTTGCTGGCACTTTTACCAGGCAGAACAGCCTGATTATGTTTTAGTGTTACCCTAAACCAGTAGCACTGAAATAAGCCATTAGTCATAAAAGGAATTGTTTGCCCAACAATACACAGCTACTGTTAACGCTGTCTTTAAGCAGAGTAAAATGGGGTAAAAGGAGACTACACTTACTATATTACCTAAGTTGACTGCGTTGTTTTGTTTATCTCAGAACAAATAAAAAATTGTTTTTTGCAAGGTCGTTTGCTTTAAAACTCTTCTTTGCTGGTAATTCAATGGTGTGTTCTGGACATTTCTATGGGCATTTGTTTATCTAACCTTTGCAGAACAATACTCCTCTTCTTGCGTTTTCTTTTTCTATTTAAATGATGAAGACATTAGACGAATAAACGTGACACTAAGCAATATCATGTCGGTTTTGAAGGAGCTTATTATAGAATTGCAACCGGTTTTCGTACCGATGCTGCATTTATAAAAACGATTTATGATAATTATGCAAAATGTCAAGAGAAGGCACGCCCGAACAAAGTGAAGTAGCGAGTTGTGATGCCGCGTGAAATAAACAGGCTCTCCAGGCGGAGCCCATGTCTTTGTGTAAAATAAAATAGAGAGAGAGGAGAAGGAAAGGAACAGAAAGAGATAGTTGTCTGTTAGCAGAGGAAGAAGAGAGTTGTCTGTTAGCAGAGGAAGAAGAGAGTTGTCTGTTAGCAGAGTAGTAAGTAGGTTGTTGGTTAGATAAAGAGGAGGAAAGGTGAAAATAGCTCTAGCTCAAATTATAAAATATTTGATTGATTAAATTGATTTATTTTGTGCATACCAAGTTATATGCAATAAACTATATACCAAGTTACTATTCGTTGAAAAGTACTTCTTGTTGTTGGGAAATAATTATTTGAGTGGCAATACAAGCATTTATCAGTTAACGAAAAGAGTGCACTTGGATTCTTGACTAATTCTGAGCGTTATCTGTGTTGACCAAGTGGGGGAGCAGGATAGCTGAAAGAGAAGGGGGTCATCAAGGGCACGGCCCACAGGACCTGATATCCCTTCACCCCCTCCACCACCACATATTACTCCTCCGCAGCCCCCACTAAATCTGATATGGCGAACCTCCATTAAAAGTTACCGGTAAATGGTAATTAACCTGGGAAAAGTGTTAGTCAAGGGATTACAAGTGGCATTGTTACATTTTCCAAAGGCACGTAACTGTTTATTGATTTTTTCGTAGGTGTTGGCTTGCTAGTCTTGTTATAAGGCTGCTACCACACCCCAAAGAAGTATCGTGCCTGAGCCACCACCACCACAACTACAAGAGGCTTGCTGGTCCTGTAAGGGCCGCTACCTCCTAAAAAAGGGCTTGCTAGTCCTGTTTGGGCTGCTACCCTGTGGTGCAAAAAAAAGGCTTGCTTGACCTGGATAGGTTAGCTACCCAGTTTATGCATATGCACCTACACAGAAGTATTGCATAGTGGAAAGTGGAGGTTGCACAAGAAATTTAACGAGATAAGTTGTAAAATACGCATAGCAGATAGGGATGTTGGGTCATGTGATGGCCGCACCCTAACTGCATACGCAATTTAGTAAATGAGCAATTGTAAGAAAAAGGGTTTAAGCAGAACAGCACAGTAGTAGCAGGATAGCAAATAAAAGCGCATTATTTAGCAAAAGCATAGAAACTGGCTAAAATAGAATGGCTTTTCAAGATGATTATGATAAAATGCTATGCAATGCTCAGTGCTAGTGTGAAATAACTGTTTTACTCTATTTAAATTAAGTACCTACCAACCTACAACAACTAACCACCATAGCGACCGTACTGTTTGACTAGAAAGTTAAACCGAAGTAATTCAATGTAGGGAAAAAATCGGAAAAGTGCTATTGAACCTGTGCAGGCAGTTGTAGTTGGCCGAGGGATTGAAGTGCTCAGAACCTGTGGAGGCAGTTGCGGCTGGCCGAGGGTTATGTACTTGAAGATTCTGTGGCAATTATAGCTGGCTGAGGGCTTAATGTACTAGTTTGCCTGTGAAGGCAGTTGCGGCTGGCTGAGGGCATTATTACAAAACCGGTGAAGGCAGTTGCGGCTGGCCGAGGGTTTTGTCATTTCCCATCAGAAATTAAAAATACCGATAGTCAAACAAAGATGGCAGGACGGTCAACATATTAAAAAACAACAGACTTTTGACGTAAATGGACTGGATTATTGGATGGAATTCCCAGATTAACCAATAGATCTGACGTAAATGGACTGGCATATTGGATGGAATTCCCAGATTAACCAAAAGATCTGACGTAGATGGACTGGATTATTGGATGGAATTCCCAGATTAACCAATAGATCTGACGTATGGAGACAGGAAGCTTTGCAAAAGGACAAGATATGACATTTAATTTTAATATTTTAAGTTTTATGATTTTTCTTGTACTTTTATAAAATTGACCTGTATTGTTTTAAAATTAGGTTTTATGTAAGTTTTAAAAGTTACATTAGGCATAATGAATTATATCAAAAATGGTAGTAGGGCATTTTACCCGAGGGGAGGTGTCCCAACCCGGGGCATTTTCGGGGAGCAATGTCAAGAGAAGGCACGCCCGAACAAAGTGAAGTAGCGAGTGAGGGGCGAAGTGACACAAGCTAGTTGTGATGCCGCGTGAAATAAACAGGCTCTCCAGGCGGAGCCCATGTCTTTGTGTAAAATAATATAGAGAGAGAGGAGAAGGAAAGGAACAGAAAGAGATAGTTGTCTGTTAGCAGAGGAAGAAGAGAGTTGTCTGTTAGCAGAGGAAGAAGAGAGTTGTCTGTTAGCAGAGTAGCAAGTAGGTTGTTGTTTAGATAAAGAGGAGGAAAGGTGAAAATAGCTCTAGCTCAAATTATAAAATATTTGATTGATTAAATTGATTTATTTTGTCCATACCAAGTTATATGCAATAAACTATATACCAAGTTACTATTCGTTGAAAAGTACTTCTTGTTGTTGGGAAATAATTATTTGAGTGGCAATACAAGCATTTATCAGTTAACGAAAAGAGTGCACTTGACTAATTCTGAGCGTTATCTGTGTTGACCAAGTGGAGGAGCCGGATAGCTGAAAGAGAAGGGGGTCATCAAGGGCACGGCCCACAGGTCCTGATATCCCTTCACATCCTCCACCACCACCACATATTACTCCTCCGCAGCCCCCACTAAATGTGATAAGAATAAAAATCTCCTTGAAACTCTACAGTGCCTTAAAATATTCTTTCGCACAAATTGATCTTAACAATCTTCTTAAAATCTTAACAAATTGAATTGCCCCCATTGTAGCCATAGCCACACATACAAAGACCAGTATCATAACTGTTCTAGTGTGGTTAGTAAATACAACAAATCGATTTTCCGTAGAAGATGCTGGCTCTGTTGTCGATTCTTCTTGTTCCTTGGCTGGTTGTTGTCCTTCTTGGAACGAAATACATTCTATGTTGTAACTTCCCAGAGATTGGTGGGATTCTAGATTTACCCAGTTTACCTTTTGTTCATCTAAATAGGTGGCGCTTGTCAAATTGTCTACAAAATTACTACTAGTGCATGTCCACTTTACATTTTTATTAAATTTTGCATGCTTATTATTACTGATATTAAGTATGTAATTGCTGCAACAGCTATACTGGATTTTAGAAGCAACCTGCAATCTGTTGCCAATTACCATTCCGTTCGAAACATTTCTTGGAGTTTTACACTTAACTCTACTAACATTCATTTTATAAATCACAACGAAATTCTCAAATGCAGTATGTACTTTTGCTGCATTTTCTGCAAATCCAATGTCTAGAACATAAACCATTGCTAGGGTTCATCGAATGCTGGAAAACAGTTTTAATTGCATCTCCCCGGTTTGTTGATAATTGTGTCCGGAAAAAAAGACAAATTTTACAAGTCAAACGGAAATGAGATCGAAGGAAAAAAGGTAAAGAGGAAAGAAGGACATATAGGCAAAAATGAGAAAACTACAAAAAGCCAAATAGGAAAAAAGTCAAATATGAAAAGATGACAAATTTTGTTAAGTTCAAAACTGTCCATATACTTTATATGGCCAGCACTTAATACTCAAAGTATCCATGGTGTATTTTGGATTTCTAATATAAAATGAAATATTATATGTTGACTTGTTAGAGAGTAAAGTGGATGTGTTGGATTTAGAGCTGGCAATGATTATAAGTATTTGGTACGATTGGTCAGCGCTTAGGTAATTTCAGCGCAGCGTACATAGATAATAGCCGTAGTCGAGCCCAAGAAATAAACGATTTTTTTTCAAAGTTCATGTACTTCTGGGAGGTTAAAATGTGACGATTAATCTAAAAGTAGATTATAACTGACGGATAATCGTTGTCCTGTATTAGTACCAGCTAGCAATACCCAAATCGACCTAAATAATATGCAGCTTCATAATATAATAAACAGATGTAGCTTAGCATTATGCTATCTTAAAGTTCAAGATATTGACTTGTTTATTTGTTTAAACTGAATTTGTCTTTTTTTTCATTCTATTTGTCATTTTTACCTTTTGTCCTATCTTCCTCTTTGCCTTTTGTCCCTTCGATCTCATTTCCGTTTGACTTTTAAAATTTGTCTTTTTTTCCTAAGACCCTGTGGGGTAGTATGCGTTGTAGTGTGTGGCAATACTACGCTTCGCACATGTGTAGAGCAATAAATAAAAGGTCGCAGGTAAAAGGCCAAGTATTTAAGTTTGTACTGAACTATACAGAGTCACGGCTTTATTATACAAGAGAGTAGGAACTGAATATCCTTAAAACCTGGTAATAGCTCATGCGCATGACTTTGTCCCAAGAGTCACGGGGAAATCTGCATCCTAGTAGAGCTCTTATCCAGCATGTGGAGCGGAGAAGAATGTTAACAGTGGTGCAGGTTAGCTGCTGTATTTATAAGATGGGCTCTGGAGTGCGGACGAAAATGTATTTGAGTTGCAGCTCCAGAGCGTGGTTAAAGGAAAACACAGTGTAGCACTGAGTGAAGTCCGTCGGCAGATTTCAACTCAGTGCTCATTTAAATAAGAGATAAACTTGAGTTGAGACGGAAGGTCTGAGCAATTAGTGCTGTGCTGCTACTATGAAGAGACTCTCTTCAAGAGAGTATGGTGGCCTTGGTTAGGGCTGATGACAGGCCAAAGGAGAATCCACATGACAAAACGACGAAGACGGGTAGGTGAAGAAGCGTGTAGTAAGGTAAAACCTTACAGCCCTTATGCGAGCTCTTTCAATTTTAAAACAAGAATTTGCCGTTGTTATACAAAATTGCAGTGTCGTTGATGTCTGTGGATGAAACAACTGCATTAAGATTGTTGAGATTAAGATATCCAACCAAACGATTGATTACGAGCTGCATCGCCCGACCATAAAACAAAGCGTACATAGTGACAAAAAAAATTCAATAGATTGACTTGTAGCGCTATACTGTAATTATGTTACTTGGATTTAAAGAACGAGACATTTATATTGCTGGTTGCTAAAAATGTTTTGGAAGAATGCATTACACAACTATATAATCTATATTTCAAGCTTAGCATGACTATATAAAAAGTAGTAGATTTTATTGCATAATACAACATAACAACGTACACTAAGGTTTCGGACAAATAACTAATATCGTTTAGATTCAGCGATTTTCAATTATCAAAAGATCTTGCTCTTATTTATTAAAGCTTCATTCGTATTACCAAGAAAGTTTTAATCACGGTTATTCTAGGAAAATCTATAAATAAAAGTTATTAGCTTGCTGCTTCAACTGAGGAGCTTATTGGGACATTGTTGTCCATGTATCCGTCCACTTTATGTAATTTTAGGGGATGAAAACTTGGCTAAATGTGGTCAATTCGTTTGATTTTTAACAGTGTAGTAACTATTTGACTCTGCTAAGTAAGTCCTGCCAAAAATAGATGAATAGTATTAAAAATTGTATTAAGTGGCGTTTTTGCAGCGAGCATATTTTATTGGTTTACCATGGATGTTTTATGTTCCAGAAGTTGCTTATGTCCTTGACAATTTTAACCAGATAATACATAAAAAATTATTCACACAAGTGTAAACACGTAAGTAAGCAATGAACCTGCGCCTAAGCATAAACCAAGTTTGGGATTACAACTTATCAAACGAGGAAAATATGTTAAAACGGATCAGTGTCAGCTTCATCAATGTACTTAGACTGGTCTTGCCAACAATATTAGAGTTATAATTAATGATTTGTTTTTATGAAATATATAAAAGGAGATATGATCTTAAATGTAAAAAATGTTGTTTTTGATTAAACCATGCAATTTATCTTTTTATGGCATTATTTAAAAGCATGAATAATTTTAACTGCGACTAAATTCATGCAGAAAGCACTTGCGCTCACTGAAATAAACAAAACAGTACAAACCTCACATAAATATAATACATAATTTTTTACTTCCAATAATTATTGCAAAATCATACTTTTTTATCTGCGATAGGAATTCCCAAAAATTAGTGCACATAAGAAATCGAATTTCAGACATTACTTCTTTACAAAGACAAATATCATAAGACAAAGTTTGACAAATATGCATGAAACAAATGATGCTGTGAAAAGGTCTGTATGTAGAATTGCTCCAACAGCGTAGAAATTGCCGAATGTCTAATAAAAAGGAACTAAAATTTATGAACTCCATTATGAACTTGGTTTACACATATGCAGTTTTGAACAAGCTGTCGTTGCCATTTATTTGAAATTTATGGACATGCTTTACTTTTAGCGTATGATCTGCTTTACAAAGTTAAACAAGTTGTGAGTAATTATGGAAAGGTCAGGTCAACAAGGAACATGGTTTTAAAAAATAAGGAAAATGTGTGCTCTAGTTTGCCCGATGTATATGCTCACAGTTTCCTTTTGTGAAAAGCCAATGATAAATATATTTTACTGTTGCCATATAAAAGAGCATCCTAGCAAGTTCCTCCGCATTAAGCTAAAAACCTCGTCCGTAATCGTGTTTGTAAACTTAGCTCGTAAAATTATTAAATCGCTGTATTTTTTGCAATGATAAGTTTTCTTTTTAGTTGGGCCTTAGGGCTTTTGATTTTTGGACAGCTGTTCTTAGTTTCCTGCTACAGAGAACCATCCGAAATAAATTTTTCCGCAGGCGACGTTCTTTGCTGTAGATTTGGAGGATTCTTCTACAAGGATCTTGACCATGTCATGTTGGCAATAGACTCTTCCAACATTATTCACGTGTGGCCATCCAATAAAAAAGGAGCATGGTCAACAGTAGTCAACTTTATGGGATTGTCCAAGGCGTATGTAAGGAAGGATAATTTTGTTGAGTTTACAGAAGGTATGGGATGGACAGAATGTGGACGTTACACGGGGTATTATGATAGCGAAATGAAGGAACTAGGCAAATGGCCTAAGGCAGATTCGGAAGCTGTGAGTCGCGCCTGGAGGGATTATCTGAAATGGAATTACGTTCACTATGGTCTCTTGGGATGTAACTGCGAGCACTGGGTGACTTACTGGAAATATGGGTACGCTTACAGTATCCAATCAAACAAACGACCCAGTTGTGATTGTCCCATGATTACCTGTACTTTTTGCTTGGCTTTTTGGTGTTGGGAATTTTGATAATCCACAGACATACATCAGTTTGTAAATACCTCCTTTCATCTTCACTGAAAATATTATCAAAGCAAAATTACTTATATATCTGTGAATACTAGTTTTATTGGTAATGAGTTTCTAATTTGGTACAATCTCTGTATCAACAAGCTGAAAAATTTAATCAACTATAAAAATTATTTCAAACTTTTTTGCGCTGTAAAATGGTTGCGAAGATTGAAAACACTTGATAATCAAACTGGCCCAGCTACGTCTTAAAAATGGTCTTAAAATCGGCCTATTAGCTTTGTTGGAAGCTGTTGTTAATTGACTTTGAAGTTGCAAATTTTTCAAAATAGAATGGCTATTTTCAAGATTTGGTTAAAACTTTGAATGAAAAAGGAAGACAATTTACTTTCTTATAAAAACTTATGTCTGCAATGCAAAATACATTTATATCTTAGAAACTGGTTTTAATCTAAAATTGTAAAACTTATGATATCCATTTAATAACCGTGTGTTGAACTATGACAAGTTATTGGTGGCAGTTATGGTCTAATAAAGCATCAGATACAGCTGTTGGATGTCCTATTTAGCAATCGTATTTATGAAAGCAAAAGTGTTATACATTTTGCGTAAAACTGCAATAAAAACAACATAAACCCAAATAGATCTTGAAAAATGTACCGATGCTCTGAGTCATACATTCACAAAATGTCAAGGCTAACCTAGATAAGAGGCAAAGCTCATTGCTTTTTCTTATCTGCTATGAGACCTTGATATTATACATTTCCCAATACCGCAATTTTTTATTTTTAGCTACTAAGCTGAATCATTTCTTTATTTGTTTTTAATTGGTAGCAAATAACAATGTATGCAATACAGTTTTTCGGAAAACTGAAAGTTTCTCGTGAATATGCCCGTACAACGGATTCAAGTTCTGGTAACCAATTACATTGTACCTTTTATACCGCATATTATTATGCGTGTTAATTAAAAACTTCCAAAAATTAAAGAAAAGCAGGAAAATTGTTAAAAATAGGCATTTGGTCAGTTCAACAATTATGAAGTTTTTGCGTTGCATTTTTGTAATAAAACTTTGCAGATGTTGTCAAAGTGACCATGCGTTACTAATTTCCAAAACCCATCGTTTCGGAATTCATACGTCTGCTTTATATAAGCATGAAAGACTATTTAAAGCACTTATCAAATTTGCATCGCATTATATAAACTTCGAAACTAAGTACTTGAACTTGAACTAAGAACTGCTTTGGAAAAATTGTTTTATTTTTTATATATCCTTTTAAAAGAATAATATATATTACACACAAATAAAAGTATTTGAATACAATATTAAAATCTGGATGTACATTAATTATTATCTCGCTACTTCTTCAAAAGAGCTATTTAAGATATCTTGTTTGTCCGCTTATCTGTTCCCGACTTCATTTTTAAATCAGAATAAATGCACTCATAAACAGGCTAAATGGGGTATAAACAAGACAATAAGGGCTTCCTTATAGTAAATGTGGTTTTTATTTTGGCACGCTTACATTTACTTGAATTTTAGCAGCGAGCAGTTTTCAATGGATCACCATGAATGTTTTTCATCTACTTAAGTATAATTACATCTTTGGGTGGATTTTAATATTCGTTGAAAATCGTAGAACTAATACTACCTATTTAAATAAGACACTCATTGACTAAAACGCAAGTGTAGCGGTGGTAAGCAGGTTATCATACAATTTTTGCTTATTCCTATACAAATTGGCAAGATTTACGTTCATCAATACTAAGTTTAATGTTTGATTTGGTTTTATGATTACTGTTGTGCCTACTCAATAAAACTGTCGCATGTTATGACAAATATGATTCTCTCTCCAATATGAGTACTAGAAAAAATTAAATTAAGTTTTACGGTTTATTATGTAACGTATTTATAATATTTTAAAATATTAAACAAAATCGTTAACTGTTTGGTTTAGTAATTTGGAATGCACACCTGACCCTTTATTTTTAACGTTTATATTGTTTAATTTAGCATGAAAATATATCTCGCCAATTAAAGTATTGAAAGCCGCGGTTTGGATTACGAAACAGTTATTGACCTTGGCGTCACACATTTCACAAAAAATCTTTATTACTCTTGCATTTAAGAGCTCCTGGAATACCTTAATTCATCCAGTCTAAATTCAGCAAATGCAAATTTCAATAATCATTTATCCACAGTAGGTATTTATTTTAAATGACGGCAGTGTAATTGATGTACTATATGTAACTTACAATTTTGTTAGTATTTTAAAAGGGTTTTCTCCAGTACTCAGAATCAATAAATTACTAACTTAATTACCCTTCAAACTTGGATTCATTCTAGTCAGCAATGGTCTATTCTTTGCAGTGTTTTAGGTGCAAAGTAAAACTTATAGAGCATGAAACTTGTTGCGACAAAAGACACCTGGTACAATTGGTACCCATTACTGCAGGAGGTAAAAGAGGCAGGGTTGACTAATCACGGATTAGAATCACCAATCCTTAATCCGGGATTGGTGATTAAGTTAATCACTTAATCACCAATCCCCCTTAAGATTTTTTGTATTTAATCACAATCACTAATCCCGAAACCAGCTACCTTTAATCACTACTTAATCACATAGATGCAATCTCCAAGTATCTGCTTTCCTCTTACGATCAGTTTTTAATGAATATAACCCCTCGCTATATAGCAATAAAATAATTAGCTGTGGTATGCTGTAAAAACACTTAGCAGTGATATATTGCTAATAAATTGTGTTTTTTTGCTCCTATATTACATTGCCCAAGAAAAAAATCTGTGAGTAAACTTAATCACTAATCCTAATCCAACTTGCATTTTCGTTTAGCATTTAGTCACCTAATCACCAGTGATTGGGATTGATATTAATCACTAATCACCAATCACTGTTTTAAAAGAAGCCTTCATTTAATCCCAATCACTAATCACTTGACAAAAATGGGGTGATTAGACAAGCCTGAAAAGAGGATAGTCTTCTAACAAATTAACCACTTAAACACATGAAGATTGGCAACAATTTTAATAGATTACAGCATTTCCCATATATCTATTGTAAAGCATATATTGATGTTTATGATTCTATTGAAAATGTAAAAATAAGAACATCGACATTTTTAGCAACTGAAGCAACTTATAATCTACAAATCTTAACACGCACAGACATTTGTATGTTATCCATACCCCATTTTTTGTAGCCTAGAGACAAAAACGTTTCTCCACTCAAGTGCACAATTGCATAATTTTTTGACAATGCAATCCAGTAAGCAATTCTTTGGAGATGTTCAGTAATGCTTTCTTGTGGGGAACAAAAGCATATATTTGTAATATATTACACGGTGTAAAGCAAGTTCACATTATGTTACCTGCATTCTTTTTATATAAGGATAAGGACATATGTATAAGGATATTTAATCAAATTTAGTGCTATTTAAAACTTGCAAATTATTTAATAAAATTTCACATTTTCAAATGTAGTACTATTAGTTCTGCTGATTTAAAAGAGTATTTGATAGGTTGTTTTTAGAGTATCAGAATTTGATCGATTTTAATAACAGTTTAGTTGTGTACCAGTTTTGTAAAACATAAGAATAAGTTTTGTAACTTTTGTAATTTGCAGCAATTTCACGCCACTAGTGTAAAAATCACAAGTTTTTGGCTTATCGATATAAACAGATGGTTCGCTCACTCTACAGCTTATGGTTAATTTAGATTGTCAGTTACAAGTTCTTATCGCTACGGGACGAATGAAATCATCATTGTTTGCCGCACATAAATATATTTTGAATAATTTATACTAATGTTACTGGTTATTCCCGAAAATAATTAGCCTTCTCCCTTATGTGATATTTGCTGAGCAAAAATATTAATTTTTCAACGTCAGTACAAATGAGAATGTATGAGTTTATGCTTCTATGAACTGCATATGCTGTAAATATCACATTTTGCAATGTGTGCAGAAACCAGATGTTTAGTGCTTGGCTTGTTGTTTACTGAAGGCACCTGCTGGCAGACCGAACTGCTTGCAAAAACTGTACTGTGAAAATACATGTTACCTACACGCGCACTACTATTTACACTTTCAAAAACGTGCGGCATGCTAGTGACACAAATTAAATATAATACAACGCCTTTTAAATTTTCAAAATATTACAATTTTGTCAATATTTTCTCAGAACAGAACATATTAATGAAAATGTTATCATAGCAAAACAACATGCAATTTCAAGCAATACTATTTAGCATGTACTATTACAACAATATCGCTGCTTTCAGCAGAAAGGTGAAGGAATGTAAAAGCTTGTAAAATTGTTATGGTTTTTAGAAATAAAAATCCTGCCAGACATCTTTTAGTTTTATCTCTTTTGAGCTAACTACCGTACACCCAAGTTAGCAAGCCATAAAACCAAGCTTACCAGATAAAAGACTTTCTTTCCAAGAATAGAATAACCCTTTTTCATCGAAAGTTTTCCAACAAGAAATTTCGCACTGCCATGATATTTTCCTGTCTTATTTAGTAAACAATATTGAAGGGCAACACAAAACTTTTGCTTTATCCTGCTGTACATCCTCAAAAACTAGTCTCTTTCTTCTCCTTTTTAAAATCTCAATGCATACAGCATAATTATATTTAGTCAGGGGATGCTCTAAGTTGTGTAAATAAACGTATACTTTGACTTACTTTCTTGGAATGTGCAGATTCCTTATTTTCTTTTAAAGTAAGCTTTTCATAGCAGTGGGTTCTTTAAATCTTGTACTGTCCGCACAAAACCAGCTAGCATTTTGCATCTATCTAACTGAAGAATTGTTCTGTGTACCTGTTGCATTTCTGCTTATGATCCTTCGAACGGAAGCAAGAAATATAAGCAAGATGTCAAAACGCGATGGTGTTATTACCTTAAATTGTCTCTTACGGGCGTTAACTGAAATGCGTTATGATAACTACTTCCGTGGTTTTGAACTGTACTGCACCCCTAGAAGGGAGAGGTTGTTAGGTGATAAAAATAACTGAAGCATTTCATATTCAAGAGCTCTGCATCAGTATGATGCAGAGCTCTTTTCCGAGAACTCCATTGTTCTCAGATGAAATCCGGTTTTTCATGGATAAAAGTGGGTGCGGAAATCTATCGAGGATGAGTGATACATTTACTTTCAGGTTCTGTAAGAGGAATTTTAACTACGCCTCACTGCACAATGTGTTCAAGACACTATTTAGCTATACAAATAAACCAAAATAAAACATCCTCAGGCAAATTTAACAGTATAGAAATGTTAACTTTATAAATTATAAATCTGATTAGTTATGTGCGATTTTAAATGGCAAATTCATGTTTTCTACGTAATCTACTAAGCGCTGGTGAATGATGACGTCATCAAAACGGGTAGCATTTTGAAAACGCTATATATTATTATCTCCTGTGTTCCCATTAAGTACCCGTACGCCCAATTTCACGATAATGCGCATTACAGTGGAAATTTCCAAGAAGTTAAATAATCTGTTGTAACGTGAAGTTAGTATACAATCCTACAACAGGCATAATTTTTATAAGCACTCTACATTTACAAGTATGAATTAACAATTACAGGAATTAAGGGAATTTCCACAAAACGCTTTGCATAATTTCATTATGTGCCGCTTACTCATGCTTGTTAGTACTTTATCTAAGTTCACGGAGGTATACAGCTGCTGATTACCAAACTGTCAAACACAAAATATGTGCACGTACACTACTTATAACCAGCAGAGGAAAGGTTTAGTATAGAGATCCACCACAGGTACACCCAGTGTTACGAAAAAGTACTCATGTGCATTTTAGTGTTTCCAAGAAAGATTAAAACAAGAAACAATTGTATATGGAAATTTTGACAACTTTCAATAGCAGACAAAGCTTTACTAAAGTTTAAGGTAGGTACCTTTTTGAAGATCGATATACCAACCAAAATCAAAAACGTATGTATACTACCAACATAAAGTCATTTAATTTTTCTGGTATGCACGCACAACCGTAGGGACAAATAAATCTATAACTTGAGTGCACTTATTAAAACACAAACATTTTACTTGTACCTAGCCTCATTTAACTAAATGACGTTGAAGTCTTCAGTTCATTCCTTTACAGGTTTTGTGCTTCCTTACGCATTTATTCTGCCATTGTAAAGTCAGATATCAAATACAAGCCGAGTTTGCACTGCCGAATTCACTTAGTAATATTACATTTGACTTCGTAAATATAAGTGTTTGTGTACTTCCGAACTTGTGACACTTAATAATGAATAATAGAGAAATTGTCTCAAAACAATCAGCAAATTGCGAATTTTGTAACAAACAATTTCGCAACAAATGGATACTTGCCACTCATATAAATACACATACAGGTGAAAAACCATTTAAATGTGAGATATGCAATAAAGTGTTTTCGGACCCTGGAACTTTAAAAAAACATATTGACATGATACATTTGGGCAAAAAGCCGTTCCAGTGCACGCAGTGTCAAAAACCGTTTGCAATAAAGAGTCATCTAATTCAACACAAACGGACACACGCTTGCGAAAAACCATTCCAGTGCTCTTTATGTCCAAAGAAGTATGCTCAAATGGCACATCTTTATACGCATTTGCGAGGTCACACAGGCGAAGAGAGCTACTCCTGCACACATTGTACTAAGAAATTTAAGAGCAAAAGTGGTCATGATAGGCACGTGAAACTTCATCAAAGTAAGTCGCTTTCACACATTCTATTACTGTTACTTTTTGTATAAAAAGTATTTTTTCTAAAATAAATAAATAATTAATTAATCTCTGTTTTGCAGCAAAAATCCGCAACATTGGTTCAGGGTGTCTATTTTGTAATCGGCGTTTCATTTTAATAAGTGATTACTTTTCTCATATACGCTCGCATTTAAATGAGAAACCTTTCCATTGTTTAATCTGCCGTGGAGAATTTACGGACAACTCTGGCTTAACTTATCACATTAAATATGTTCATTCCAATGAAAGGCCGTACTCCTTTGAACTATGTGGAAAGAGTTTTAAGAATATTGCTAGCATACGGCTTCATCTTAGAACGCACTTGGGTGAAAAGCCACACAAATGCCAAATATGCGGAAAAGATCTTATTACTAAAAGGGAATTAAATTGTCATGCTCTCATTCACTCCAGTGAAAAACAGTACAAATGCGATAAGTGCTACAAATCTTTTCGACAGTATTCTGGCCTAAGACAACACAAAAAGCAAATTCATTCTCACGAAAAGCATAGTGCAACGAACGAAAGGGAAAAAATTAAAAAGAAAAGCAGAATTAGTGACGCACAATATAGTTCATAGTGGTTAGAAGCCGTTTCATTGTACAAATTGTAATGCTCAGTTTTCCTGCAGAAGCAGCCTTCTTAGACATCAACGACGACACATGTAATAATAAGCCTTGTGTTGTGAGTGGAATGCACGCAGCGTTTGACGTTTTGGGCTTATAATCAATACTAATGACTTCTGTTCTATGTTAAATATATTTAATTTTCTTGTTTATATCTCATAATATAAATTGTAAACTTAAAAAAACTGTAAAGTTTAAAATTTTTAATATACAAATATTAATATATTAACAAATAAATCAACGCTGTTAGCAAGTAGTAATTGAGCCAATGAACTAATTTGAATTTGCTGCGTTTTAGTGTTGAACTTGACAGTATTACATATTAAAAAATAATTATTTTCGAAAATCAGCATCACTTTCTGGTGTTTATACTTGTAGTTTTTATACAACTTTATTTCCTAGATTTGTCATTATTTTAGATTTTAGCTGAGTTATTGAGTATTAGTAACTTCGTATTGTGTGTAAGTTCTGACCCATCGCCATGTTAACACTTGCGCCATCACCATCACCCCACCATGAACTCAAAATTCCTCCACAATTCCAACCACCTCCATTCTCAAGGACTGATTCCCACCAACCCAGCTGACCCACAGTACCCTCACTGCCACCCACTCTGCGCATTCATCCATCACCGCCGAGTAACAGTTAATTCAAACTGTGGAGGTCAATCTCTTGTTAAAACAGCCCCAACGCCACCCCGGGGACCCCATCATGACCCAATTCTAAGGCCACCGCGGTCTGTTGCCTGTATGCACATTCATGTTTCTGGGGGGCTTGTGACACTTAATAAACACATACACAATTAAAATAAACAGCTTAACCTTCTACCCAGGTCCTCTGTTATAAATGCGTTTACAAAATAAACCCTTGAAAAATCTTCAACACCATTGTTAAATCCTTCAAAAGTATTTCAGAGCATTAAAGGCACCCGGATTAAAACTCAATGCAACAATAGAAAATAACGTATTGAATAATATTGTATTGGGTACAATTAGTTCGACGAAATTGTAAACAAAATTACAAAAACGAGAAGGCATATAATTTTGAGTAGATGGTCCCTGTATTCCTAAATTTTTCTGAAACATATCTCAGATATGATATCTGTAAGGTTCTTGCAGTAGAGTAATCTATTTCATGTATCAAACAAACAAACATCATACGAAAGATATGCCTACGTGACTTAAATCAACAAAAGATGGTTCGGAATCTTAATAAGTCGTATGCAATTTTTGATCTGCCTGGGTTCTAGGACTACATAGGACTACACTATCAGAAAACTTGTCCTTGTCGTTTATTGAATTAATGCAATTCTTTTATGTGTGCGAAGCTTGATATTCTCAATTGAAACAATTGTAAGAGGACTGTGTATATTTTCGTACAAAACGTACGAACCGCTTTAAGCAGCAGAATGTAACAACAATTTAAGCATGTAAAACCCTCCACTCAAAAAACATACCATGTAAAACGATAGCTACGATACGTGGAATTTAATTCGATAGCCAGAAAAATGTTGGTGCGCTCGAGAGGACAATGTTGAATTTGCAGCTTCTAACTTGGTTCTTATTCTTCAATGTACATTATCAATTTATTAATACTGTAGTCAATACAAAAAGTATTTGAGTTCTTTTACGCATATTGCATTTTCACGTATGAATTATTGCTTATAGAAATTCAAAATAAAACAGTGTACACTTGAACACAAGGCGCTCATTGATTGTTGCATTTCATGACCCTTGCCTAATGCTTTAGCTATATTTACAAGAGTATGCAGCAGCTGATTAACAAACTGTCAAATACATATTATGTGCACGTACACTCTACTTAATATTAACAGAGGCAAGGTGCAGGGATTAACTATTAATATGCGCAGTTTCACGGAAAGGTACTTTGGCGCATTGTTGTACTTCCAAGAAGATTTAAAACTGAACCGTAAAGTGGAATATGATACCACACAACAGCATGTAAAAAATTTAAAAGAGCTTAAGTTAGGTATAGTTTTGAAGATGGCAATGTCAGCCGGAACCTAATATGCTAATTCTATGTCAAACAAAAATTATTGAGCATTCGGTATGCATACGTCACCGTGAGGACAAATGTATATACAGTTTTGGAGCACTTACTCATAAACAAACATTTCAATTGAACATACCCAGACAAGTACATGTTTCGAAGTTATCTGCTCATTCAACTGTAACATGTTTTAGTCGTCGGGTAACCTCTTTCCAGTTTGTGTGTCTCCTTAAGTATTACTTTGGTATTGCAGCAATTAAATAAGTCCAATAAATAATACGTTGTTCTGTTTGGATTGCCGAACTTGCTTTGTGAGCTTTCAAGAATTTGAGTTCGTAAATTTAAAGATTCGTGTAATTGGACATTACTGATCCGTCAAAAATGGGAAGCAAAAACATTCTCTCAAATCAACCAGTAAATTGCCAATTTTGCAATAAACCTTTTCGAAACAACTGGAAACTTACCAATCATATAAATACACATACAGGTGAAAAACCGTTTAATTGTGAGATATGCAATAAAGTGTTTACGGCACCTGGAAATTTAAAAAGGCACGTTGACATAACGCATTTGGACAAAAAGCCGTTCCAGTGCACGGAGTGTCAAAAACAATTCTCTAATAAAGGTCATTTAAATGTACACAAAAGAATACATACTGGCGAAAAACCATTCCAGTGCTCTTTGTGCCCAAAGAAGTTTGCTCAAAGGTCACATTTGTACAGGCATTTACGAATTCACACAGGCGAAGAGAACTACTCCTGCACACATTGTAGTCAGAAATTTAAGAGCAAGATAGGTCATGATAGGCACGTGAAACTTCATCAAAGTAAGTTCTTTGAACAAATTAAATATTTGCTAATACTTCTTGTAAAATAAATCTCCTATCTCTGTTTTGCAGCAGAAAACCGCAACATGGGTTCTAGGTGTCTTTTTTGTAATCATCGTTTTATGTCAATACACGAGCTCTTTTCGCATATCCGCTCGCATTTAACTGAGAAACCCTTCGCTTGTTCAATCTGCTGTAAAGAATTTACCCAAAAATCTACCTTAACTTCTCACAATAAATATGTTCATTCCAAAGAAAAGGCGTACTCCTGTGAACTATGCGGAAAAAGCTTTAAGACAAATGCTGGTATGCAGAAACATCTTAAATGGCACTTGGGTGAGAAACCATACAATTGCGAAATATGCGGAAAAGGATTTATTACCAAATCTGAATTAAAAAGTCATGCTCTCATTCACTCAATTGAAAAACAATACAAATGCGATAAGTGCGACAAATCGTTTCGACAACCTAGTGTCTTAAGACGCCATAAAATTGATGTCCATTCTGAGAAGATGCCCTGGCAATGCAAGGACTGTGGGAAACAATTTAAAAGAAAAGCAAATTTAGTGAATCACAAAAGAGCTCATAGTGGTGAGAAGCCTTTTCATTGTAGACATTGTGGTGCTCAATTTTCAAGCAAATACAACCTTCTTAGACACCAACAACTACGGCACATGTAAATATATGACTTGTGAATCGAGTGTAGGCAGTGTTGCGCACATTGCTAGAGCGCATTACGTTTGAACTTTGACCTATCATACTCCGTTTTTGTAAAATATATTTTGTGTTGCTTGTTTAAATCTACCAGTTTTATATGTTTATATTTATGTTAAAATTTAAGTAAGGTTTGAAATCGTTTATTTCACATTTATTACCATTTAACCACTAAAGTACAACTAATAAATTACCAATAAATTTTCAAAATGAGTAGTAATTGAGTCGTAAGACATGATTATCTTATTATCAACTATGCCTTCGATCAGTCATAATTCCATGCAGAAAAACCATTTTACAAAAAGCATTTTTTGATGCAATGAAAATTTAAATCATACATCACTTGAAGCATCTTCGTTCGACTTTTCTCATTTAGAAATCATTTACCATTGTATGGAGCCTTACTGCCATGCTTTAGAAATAAATTCTGCAGACAATGATATTAGCAATAACCCGTCTCCTGAGGCCACGAACTAGTAATCCAAACAAATTTAAAAAGCGGAAAATTATCTTGCTTTCATAATATTTTGAAATTGCTATGGAAAGTCACTGATTGAGCGTTCTGGTGTGAATTTGTTTTTTCCCTAAACGGAAGTTATCCATACGCTATACCAAATAATCTTATATGACCAGAAATAGTTGATAAAGTTTACTCTGAGTAAAATATTCAAGCTCTCAAAGGTAATCTGCATATTCTAAGATACTTTTGCGCGCCCAATTGTTTACTCAAGAGAATTTTTGTGTTAACTCCACCAGCAGAGCTGGTGCTCAAGCTAATTTGGTGTATAGTCTGTGGTATACTTCAATGACGTCATATTTGATCACATACAATAAAATCGAATGAGCGTTTGGTGACTGCTCGTTGTAATTTAAACCACAAATTGGGAAGAAATGAGAAAAAAATGCGTGCTCTGGTAAAACTCTGAGGTAATAGTTCACTCACGTGGGACATAAGACAAGCCATCACTGGTATGCATTTTCACCCTCAAGGCTACTACTTCCTGGATTTTGAGAGGCTTTAAAAATGGCAAGTTTGCAATGAAAATAGTAATGCTCAAAGATTTTAAAATATATGTAGACAATCAAACAAAAGTTTGTGTTGTAGTTCTAATTGGTAAGTGGGGTTAAGGTTATATTTGTGCGGTTGAACCCCGTTATTTTACTTGTTCTTGTGTACAAAAGTGCAGAAATACCTAGATGCGTTTATTGTAACGTCGTAATTTTTTATAAATATTCTACGTCAATATCCAAGCAAAACCCGTTAATAAATGCACTTATTCATACCCCCGATAAAATGGAGTAGCATAAAAATTAAATCCACCACCACAGGGAATATACCGTATTGGCTTTCATTTCTACGTTTTTTTGAAAGTGTAATTCTTACTGGTTTGATGTTCCACGTTTTGCCACTTAACTTATTGTAAGGGTAATCTCATCAGCAACGACAAAGTCATTTAGCCTTATAGAAGTTTCCTTCTACAAGCTTATTTCAACTGCATAAATTTTTTTATCAAAAAACAAGAAAGCAAGCAGTAATTATAATTGCAACAATTATTCTAAAAATCATGTGTGCACGTGTTCCCTTTTTAAAATAATTTTTCTTTATGTAGCTTTGCCATCATCGTACTAACAAGACCAAGACCATGCTAATGCTGGGAACAAAAAGCTATTCTTTTTGCCTCTGTAATAGTAAAAATTGAGGTGTTTTTTGTATTGTTTTGTTTTTCTTACATTTGTTCCCTATGAGGTGTAAACTGGCTATTTGATAACCTAAAGCCGTACCAGCAAAAACGTGTTACAGATCATCCAAAGTGGTTAGTAAAGAAAATGATATAGTTTCAAAAAGACTTGAAGTAAAAAGCTTTCGAGAAAAATACTAGTAATAGTGCAAATTGTGTACCAAAATTGTTTGTAAATTATTAACGATATCATCATAAGAAAATGAATACATTTTGGATAATTTACAATACAGGTTGAAATTTCTGGATCAAGACATTTATAAAATCATTTTTTACAACGTCAATACGTTTACTTTATACATCGTCTTAGTCTTGAGCTTCGGGTTAGTCAGTTAAGACTGTTTCATAGAATGTTCAAAAACTATTTGATATATTCGCTGAACTTTTGCATTGCATGCATTCATACTTGAAAATACTCAACATTAATCCACAAACGCTAGGTCAAACCAAAGCTCAGAAATTGGGCATCAAAGCCTGCACTAAGTCGGAAGCACCAACCAGCAGTCAAGGATCAGGAGCAGCGAACAAAATCTAGACCCCGATTTGTTTACAAAAATAATTTTCTAAGATATAGATCAAAATCAAAACATGCTCCAAATATTCTACTGACAAGAGACATCGAAACTTTTTAGAATTCATGTAAGGCAGGGTAGTCCAACCTACAAAACCCACACAGTTTACCCCAAGGTTTCAATACTATTTGGAAAAATATCACCACTAAAGTGGCAGCATGATCGCGAAAATCGGGATATGGGGTTCGAGCATAAGCCGAACAAGAACTTTGCAGCACTGGACACAGAGCCACCAGTGAATCTTAGTTTATGTGAATATTGTTAACTATTAGTTGTACTAAATGTTAAATAA